>JAAGEH010000311.1:22267519-22495668 GCA_011751065.1 Lasiurus cinereus | reverse complement strand
TCTCTCTCTCTCTCTCTCTCTCTCTCTCTCTCTCTCTCTCTCTCTCTCTCTTTTACATGCACACACACACAAGAAATTTCTGTGAACAATATTCTTTATAATTTTTATACTTTCTACTAGAGACATCATCTACTCACATTATCATCTTCATAAGTCAATATATCCAAATCAGATTTCATCTTTTAAAAATCCTATTAATTTTTAGAGAGAGATAGAGAAATATTGATCGGTTGCTCCCTAGCAGCCTTGACTAGGGATTGAATCCGCAACCTGGGTATGTTTTCTGGTGGAATTGAATCTGCCACCTTTTGGTAACTGGGATGACACTATGACCAACTGATCCACACCAGTCAGGGCCAGACTGCATCTTAATAATTAAAATCAGTATCTAGTTATTGAGTACACACTATGGGCCAAGCACAGAAATAGGCTTTTATGTATATAATCTTATTTAATCCTTATACCTGTACTGTGAAGTAGATAATTAATATTTATGTGAAATTCAGGAATAGTTGTCTATTTTTTACAGAAAGTAATGAACAGAATTTCCATTTTGACTTGGTAGAGCTCTGTTTCTTCAATTCTTCCAGTGTTGCCTATATCAGTAAGCCATGGATCAATCTACCAACTGCTGAGGATCAAAATTGCAGAGCAAACCTCTACTTTTTCCCAATCCCTCTGCCAGAAATCAAGACTTGTTAATTACAAAGAACTAGCTCTTCTTAGGACAAAGTGGCTATTATTACGGGTATGTAAGGTCACAGGACTCAAGCTAGACAAACACACACACACACACACACACACACACACACAATGTTCTGGGGTCCAACTCACAGATGCAGAATAACAAAGTATCTTGTGTTCCAGCTCTATTGTCTAACACATGTTTTGCCTAACTCTGAAACTATTCTTGAATTTTTAGTCATTTTTTATAGAGAGATATATTGTTTTTGAGAGTATTTCATCAGCAGTGTTTAATGAGCTGGATATTGACAGCTATTTTGAGTACAGAAAGACTAGTATGTTCTCTGGAAAATTTTTTGCAAGTTCCATATCCACAATCTGTGTTCTTGTGATGTACATTAGATATTAAAGTTTGGATTAATTAGGCTATAAATACAGTCGATTATAAATATCTCCGAGATGATCTGAATTGTGAAGATAGGCCATCCACTTAGAGTAGTTTGTTTATATGTGGTACTGGGACTCTGTAACTAACATAAATGATGGCTGACATGGCTCTTTGCAGGCAGCATTCATTAACTGAAATACTGATGCCCCCATAGTCTGAAACAATTTCAAATATGTCTCCAGACAAAAGACATGTTAGCAACAATTGCTAGAGGATAATGGTATAAAATGATTCTATAGCTCTTTATGGTTTTACACACCTGCCACCCCCCACCCCAATCAGAAAAGATTTTAAACTTGTATTTATAAGTTTGGAATGTAAAAATTATAATATATAAAATGAACCATTATAAAAAAAACCTGAAACTTTCATTAAAGTTTTTGAAATTCCTACCCAATTATCAAAGGCAAAAAATTTCAAAGACAGAACATATGCAAAAAACTAGAAACTTTCCTCTTATATGACTTTCACCCAGAGATTTTATAACTAGCCATTAAAATTACAGTAATCTTTTCTAATGGTAAATGTCCCTCTTGTGAAAATAAGTAGATATATATTCGCATGCTCTTTTCATCACTGTAAGAATTCCTGGTAAAATACCTATGGATCATGAATAACTCCAAGTTTTAAAGTAAAAAAAAAACACTGATAGTTAACTATATAAGCCATTTATTCAACAGACATTTATTAAGTGCCTATTCCATGCCCTGTACTCTGGTAGGCTCATGACTGCTAGGCCCTCGGGTGAGGGACAGACTCTAAAGTCAGCACATTTGCCAAAAGTAGCTTATAAAGAAAATAACCTTTAAAATTTTTTTGTTTGCCCAGAAGGTACAATATGCATTGTGATACTCACCCCTAAACAGTAACTTATAAGCACATGAATATTTATGAACTAACTAAATTAGAATGAAGGAAAAATACACAGAATGCCTATATAAATATTAAAGCCACTGTATTTAGGAAAGCCAGCAAATCCTTAATCTAAGAGTGGGATAAGGTTAGAGAGTCCTAAAAGATTCCTACTTTCTGCTTGAGAATTTACTCAGTTGCTTAATGCTTTATCTTGAGGCAAGATAATGGTGTGAGGATTAAGCAAAATAATGTTGAAGATGTGGGGAGCAAGGTCCTGAATTTATTATATTAATTAAATGTATATATGTTACCACTGCATGGTATAGCAAGAAGCCTCTGCCTTCAGAGCTGCACCTGACAAGGATGAGGCTCTAGAGGTGGGGATGGAGGAAAAGTTAGGGGCACTCATTCTTAGAGCCCTGCACTTGTCAACTCTGTACTGGCAAGACACAGAGTGAGTGCCTTTTTAAATTTAGTAACCTAAGTACGTACTAACATTCTATAACAACCTTCCCAAGAGACAGGATGTGTCCCCAGCAGGGCATAGTGACTATGTACTTTGCAGGGCATAGTGACTATGGCTGTTTGTTTTGGTAAAGATAAACCTATAGAGATGTACGTACTTTTTGTATAATCCTTCATTGAAATGATTAATGTAAAATGAATTAACAAGCGTTTCATTGAAACCACGGGGGAAGAATATTGAGAAAGTTTTATCTGGAAAGGAATAAACCCTTTACTTTAGTATACTCATATCTGATATGAAAGATTTTATTGACTTTCTCTTTAATTGGTGTGTTATTCTACTAGTTTATTTGGGGGAATATAAAAGTAGGTGTTATACACATACCTAATTTTTATTTACCTACATATATATTTCTATAGGTAGACTTATAATTCTAGTGACCTATAAAATCTTACCTTAGGTAAGCAAATTCTCTTACTATGAGGGTTTTCAAAAATACAATCATACAACTGATGTCAGTACACTTTTCACACACCCTGCTGTCTAATAGGTACAGCTGAGTGGTATGTCATTGTCTCCCTAGCAGTTTGTAAACCTCTGGGTTAAATAAGATGCCATGAGAAAACTGCCACATGATGCTATGTCAAATCTTCATTTTTCCCTTGGGGATTTATATTTTAGCATTTCCTGCAACAGAGATTGTATCTTTCATATAGTAGTAACTTAATTAATGTAAGAAAAACAAAATTCTTACCAAAAATATTTTGAATTGTTTGTAATAAAATTTAAAAATTGTATCATAAAATATACTTAATCTTTTGCATAAAAATATGGCTGCCACATATATATGTTCAGATATTCTGCTGACAATAAAGCTGACTAATTTGGGACTAATTTATTCAGTTTTGTGAAAGGGGAATTACATTTTTACAGTTTGACATTAAAATCATATCACTTCTTAGTCAAAAAAAATGTAGACTTTCCTATAAATGCTAATCATCTCTTAGTAATACTACTTAAAATTTAATGTACTATTTCACTGATGTTAGAAAGATGATTTCTAACAATCCAGCTGGTGTTTTAAAAAATAAAATAACTTAGGTTTAAAAAATATACAATAAGAGAACCTCAAGAGTAAACAGTTATACTATTGAGTATTCATGCCAGTAAAGTTGTATTGGCTGATTTAACCATAATTGTTCATGATGTAGGGACCAAAATGTTACATGTTGAAAGATTCATAAAGGTGAGTACCTAGTATTTGACCACCAGAACAAAGTAATACTTTGGATTTTCTGATAAATGGAAGGAATCGGTTCAAATGGTACTGAAAATAGTGCTAACAAAGATTCACAAAAGTATCTTTTATCATTGATTTTTTTTTTGTGGGTGGACATTTAAAATTTTTTCAAAGAACAGAGCATTCATAAAAAATGCTAGCAAGTGATATTCTAGAGACGTATTCTGTTTAGTACAGAAAAGTTATAATATGACCTTAAATATAATTTACCCCTTTTCTTACCTCAACTATGTTGCTTAAATTTTACCTTTTGGGATTACTTTTGGATAGCCCTTTAATGGGTTTAACACAAGCTCGTTAAGCCCTGCCTTGTGGCTAACTTGAGGATCAGATGAGAGCCAAATGTGAGGGTGGTTTTTGTGATGTGGGATAAGCATGTATGTGTGTGTGTGCTCATGTGTATGTGCTTATTAACTGTTCAAATAATCCAGGAAAACAGAAAAAAACATGCTGAATGGAAGTTTTGTGGATAGGACTAGCCATGGAACAGAGCCGTTGCTGTGAATTGTTAGTTAGTGAATTTCCAAAGGTGGCCACTACACAATGAGGCTACAGTTTACAGAAGGCCACCCCCACAAACCTGTGTGTCTGTGTGCAGGTGTGTGTGCATGCGCGCATGCAAAATACATAATAATTTGTAACATCTCCATTGATCACTATTTTCTCTTCCTGGAAATAATCTTTTTTTTTAAAAAATGGAGCTTTCTAGTATTTAAATTACTGGGCAGGATTTAACTAATAAACTTAAAAACGGTCTAGAGTCTGTATGACAATGTTAGAAAGGGTGTAATTAGGTGTCTGAACCTGCCTGATACACAGCTCTCATTCAGCCACATAAAAGGGCATCTGGAAAACCCCTGTTATCTCTTGGTACCCAATCGTCTACCAAGTCCTTCTCAGTACAACTCAGTTATGATGAATACTTTTACACAAACTATGAATCCATAGTGTTTACAACTCAAATTATACCTTGCCATTGCATGCAAATTTCTTTTGCCTACAGTCTTGCCTGGCAGCTGAAATCTTTCTTCCTTAGAAGTAGAAGGTGTAATGCAACATTGAACAGGGCCCTGCAGAACCCACAGAGCTAGAGTGGTCAATGGGGAAAAGCAGGGCAAGTGAGTGTATCATCATTCTAAAGACATTTATATTGCCCTGGAGGAAAAATTTCAGGGAAAGGATAGAGAAAAGTATATACGAATGAATAGTCAAATTTCATAAGTTATCAGGAGTCAAAGGTCACATTTTTATAACTGAGTTGTATTGCTAATGCTTAAAAATCATATTAAAGAGTTTAATGATAGTAAATGTCAGAGAACAGGCAGGCAAAACATATGAGATGTCACTGGTGGGGGGATTTTCTTATTTCAGTGGGCTTTCCTAGAAACTACATAGGAAGGATTATGTCTGGATTAAACTTTCAAACTGTATTTAGCGCTGAAAATGGATCTTCTAAATTAAGACCAATTGTCCCTAATTGCAAAATGATAGGCTTTTACAATCGCAATGTATGAAAGAACTAACTGTGAAGTACCTAAAGAATCAGCAATATAGTAATTTCCATCCTAATTTAGTGTGCTTATTCATTCTTATATAGTATCACATGTATGTGTGTGTATTTAAACATTCTCTACACTGCAAAGCTTTAAAGTAAAATATATTTGTAAATATATGAGAGGTGGAGTTGACCTTAGGTGCCTACTAATCGTATGTCTATACTATTTCACAATGGACATTTTTTATTTGAGAGAAATTAGCAACTACATTTTATGCACCTTAAAGAGCAAAATCCAAGTCTAACTTGAATGTAAAATCTGAAATATCATACAACTTCAAAGTGGTCTTAATCATCACCGGCTGCTTAATGAGTTGAAATCCTCTTACTAGAATGGATTCCTGATGCCCTCCTGCTTCTTCAGTAACTTATTTGTTTGAACTGTTTTTAAAATGAAAGCATCTTTTTTTCCAGACTAAATAAAGGCACAAAAAGATTAATAGAGAATAATTTCTTTAATATTTTTATCAGTGGCTCAGAAATCCACTTTGAAAGTGTTAAGAATATAGACAGATAGATGTATCTTGGCCATAGAATATGTTTTCACTGAATCTATCAAGCTATGTGGATTACCTGGCCAAATTCCTAAATTATGGCACAATAAAGGGATGGGCTTTTAGTTATAAATGTCCTTGGGGGGAAAAAAGATTTCAAAGTGGAAACTCTACTTATTTGGACCCAAAACAGACAAACAAACGAAAAGCAAAACAAGAAATACAAATCTTAGAGCAGGTCCAAACAGAATCTTGAATAGAAGCTCTGAAAGTGAGCGGATATTCCATGAATTTATCTGATTTTGGATTAAAAGTTCTTGAATAACTCTTGAAATCTCTAAAACTTTGGCACTGTTCTAGATAAGTCTAAAATATAAGAACTATTTTATTTTATTTATCCAAAACTTTATAAGATGTCTGATGCATTTTCAAGCAGAGATATTGTAGGTATACTCTGCACATTATGGTTGTAATATAGACAAATAGGAAAAGCCCAGCAATTTCAGCTAATAGTAAAGTTTGATAAAGCAACTGAAGAAATAATCTGGAGACAAAATCTTTTGCACATGGAAGATTTCTCCAAGAGAATATTAAATGAGAATTTTCCACAAATTGATATTAACCAGCTACTAATGTATATATTCCACCAGGTGAGCTTAGTTATTCTCAACTAATGATTTATTGACTGTTTTAAAAAAATAACTTTTCCACATCAGTAATCTAAACAAAGTTCTTCAAACAGAAAATTGCAGACAGTGTTCTAGAGTCAAGATGAAGCAGACTATATTTTATAACTATGTTTGGTTTTGCTTAAAGTCACTATAAAAAGTTTAGCAACTATCTATTTCATCTATGGTATACATACTGTATTTCACAACAGATGATACCCTAGAAAAATTGTCAATATTGCAACTTGAATGCTAATCTTCTAAAGTTATAGAATGCAAATGTAAACTTTTCAAAATTACAGTGTACTGGCCTGTTGTTTGAACATTTCAAAAGGGCTAAAATATTCTTACAGTGAGATCTAACAATGTCAATGAGAATAATGGAGGAGTTAATTCTGGTATCAAACACTGATAAGACTTTCATGAAATTGTGTCAACCCAGTACCCAAACATGCCAAGAACTCCATAAATATTCGCTACTATATGAATGAACCATTGTCATATGGCTGACCCAAAGAAATAAGCATAGTGAGAAAGGGGTGCTTAGAATATACACATTGATGATAAGGAAGACATGGCAATATTTCAACTTAGGACATACATTATATGTTTAGCTATCACTTTTCTTTATAAAACAGAACTTCTAGTATTAAAATGTTTGAGAGGTTAAGTATCTCTAACACTAATCCACTAATAGAAATGAAGAGCAGAAAATTTGATTCTTACTGTACCCTTTTATAGCTGGCAGAGCCAATGTTCCTCTAAAGCACTGTGTTTGGTGAAAAAGGGCAGTGCAGATGCTCACAGGGCAAACTATGTCTATCATAGTAACAACCATGAAAGAGGAAGGACTATCATGCAGAGAACAAGTGTTTTCATTATAAATTTTTTTAAGAGTATCACAGATAGCCTTTATGACTGTTTCCTTAACTATAACATAATCTTACCTTATAGGATGGTAAAATTAATTAGGTAATGATGTAAAGCTTTTAGTTATCTGGAGAACTTGCTAAACTGCAGATATTTTAAAAAACACACACACATACTCTGTATCATTATGAATCAACCAATAGAGCATTGTGCCACACTTTAAGAAATACTCCTGCCGAAACCAGTTTGGCTCAGTGGATAGAGCGTTGGCCTGCGGACTGAAAGGTCCCAGGTTCGTTTCCGGTCAAGGGCATGTACATTGGTTGCAGGCACATCCCCAGTAGGGGGCGTGCAGGAGGTGGCTGATCGATGTCTCTCTCTCATCAATGTTTCTAACTTTCTATCCCTCTCCCTTCCTCTCTGTGGAAAATCAATAAAATATATTAAAAAAAAGAAAAGAAATACTCCTCTAGGAAAATTGCTGTCCTTGTTGTATCCCATTCCTATTTGGGCCTATCCCCCTGCCCCGCCCCCCCCCCCCCCCCCAAAAAAAAAAAACCAAAAAAAAAAAAAACAGTAAGAAGCTTTACCAGAGACAGGACTTCTTGTTACTAATTTCCTCTTGGTTCCTGGGGCAGGTTTATAGTGCCCAAGCCTAGTGACAATATATGAGTAAAATCCCTGACATAACTGGGGTCCTGTTCTAATAATAAAACCGAGAGGTCCATGAGAAGAAAGGGGGAGGAGGGGAAGAAAGATGGGAAAAAAGAAAAAGAAGAGGAGGGAAAGAGAATATGAAGAAGTAACATATAAGAAAATAGGGTGTGATTATAAGATCTTCATTCCATCTTCCACAATCAGATCACCTAGAGATGTTTTTGGAAGTTGTTGTCAACCAATAGTGGTAATTCCATTACAATCAAACTGGCTTATTCAGTGGTTTATCTATTATGCTAAAGCTCAAGTGAATGAGCCCAAATCTCTACCTGAGTGGTTCCTTTAAAAATATATATATCTTTTGTTGGTGAAATTTTAAAAATCCAATTGATGAAATAAAATATTAGGCCATAAAGTCTCCTATATTTTATATAGAAAATTTTACTTTTTAGCAAAGAATACTAGTACATTCTTATCACTGGTATTTTCTCTATACCTTTGAACATTATTAATTTTACTTAAATTTCTTTGCACATAGTTTTGCACTTGGTTAATATTACTATTATTATGAATTAACTGACAATGATACTTGTATTGAGATTCCACTCCTACTGCTCACTTCAGATATAAATGATATTTATGCTTTCACTTGCCCTGATACATTTTAGTTAAGAGAAACAAACCCGAAATTTTATTTTATTTATTCTGAATATATTGGAGTGACATTGGTTAATAAAATTATATAGATTTCAGGTATACAATTCTACAATATATCATCTGTATATTATATTATATGCTTACCACCCCAAGTCAAGTCTTCTTCCATCATCATTTATCATCCCTCTTTATCCTCTTCTGCCTATCTCCCCTCTCCACTGCACCCCTCTAGTGACCATCATACTATTTGTGTCTATGAAATTTTTTTCTTTTTGTTTTTGCTTAATCCCTTCACATTTTCCACCAGCCCCACAGGTATTTTAGTTCATTTATCGATGCTACTATATCTTAGCAATCCTATGGAAGGAAGATGGTCTTCAGAATCCACTTTTCAAGCACTCTTTCAGGAAATATATACTACAACTGTAACCTTCAAAATATTACTCATGGAACAAACTTTAGGTAACATTTATTTGTCTTCTCTCCTTTTTGAATACCTGAAACCTAATTAAGAGTTTTATAAAGTAGCAAGTCTATGGATATACACAATGTTACTTAGATTACAAACACCAGATATTCAGATTCCTCATATACTTACTAACTAGAGGCCAGATGCACAAAACTAATGCAAGAGTAGGCCTTCCTTCCCCCAGCTGCCGGCACCGGATCCCCTTGGGCACCTGGGACCTTGGCTTCCCTCACAGCCTGGTTTCATCCAGAAGGTTGTCCAGTCTAATTAGCATATTATGCTTTTATTATTATAGATTCTGGAGTCTTCCATCTCAAAATGTAAAAATACTTTAAAAAATCATTTATATTGATTTCACAGAGGAAGGGAAAGGAAGAGAGAATAGAAACATCAATGATGAGAGAGAATCAATGATTGGTTGCCTCCTGTATGCCCCCCACTGAGTACTGAGCCCGCAACTCGGGCATGTATCCTTGACCAGAATTGAACCTAGGACCCTTGAGTCCGCCATCCAACACTCTATCCACTGAGCCAAACCAGCCAAGACTAAAAACACTTTTATAAATCATGGTTTCCTCATGAAAATCAGAATGGTTTTATTGTGAGGTTATTCTTCATACTGAAATGTAAAATCTTCTGATAAAGTCCACCTTAATCTTTATATCTTCTCAGAAATACAGGGTATTTAAGTAGCAACTCTAATAGTTTGTAAAATATGTGTTTCTACAATACATCTTAATGTAATCCACATAAACATTCTCCATGGGTTTGTATACCATTTTAGTGGAAAGTGGAAATGCCCCCAAAACAATTATTTATCTTAACTCTGCTACTCACATAACTTATCATTTTATAGCTTTCCTTTTTGTATCCTTCATCTTTTGCAATCCAAATTTTGACCAGATCAGTAACTAACTACTTCTACACCACATTAGAGAACATTTTTCTGTTAAAATCATCTACTTCAACCACTCTTCTCTAACATTCTTCAACTGCATAATTAACTTGATGATAGAAATCCTGTCACACTGTATATGATATCAAATCATCACAATGTACACTTTAAATATTTTGTGATTTTATTTGACAACTATGCCTCAGTATAGCTGGAAGAAAAACACACACACACAAAATAACTATATTTAAACATAACTTTTCTGCAAATGATCTTCCCTTGTTTTTCTCTCTCATTATTTGTTCTCTGGTGCTCTTCATCTGAATGTGCTGCAAGTAGGTGTCCTGCAAGATTCAACCATTCCTGTCTCCTCTAAATTCACTCTTGGATTTTCTTCCACTCATGGACTGAATTATCATTGCTATGTGAATGGTTCACATTTTCTTAAGTCCTTTCCTGATTTCTTTCTACTTTTCTTTTTTTTTTTAAAGAATAGTTTATCAATTTTCAGAAAGAGAAGAAAGGAGAGGGAGAGAAAAAAAAAAACAATAATAAGAGAGTCCAACATCAATAGGCTGTTTGCCCCCTGCATGCTCCCTACAAGGGATCAAGCTGCAACCATGCCATGTATCCTGACCTTATTCCAAGCAGCAACCTCCAGTGCATGGGGATGATGCCCAGCCAACTTATCCACACCAGACAGGACCTCTTTCAATTTCTAATTTCTATGAAATACGTATTAAACATCTCAGTATTGCCCAGTGGTCATTCATAATTACAATGTCCAAGAGAGGACACAGCATCTGTCAACAAGAAATCCGGTCCTGCTGAAACTGGTTTGGCTCAGTGGATAGAGTGTTGGTCTGAGAACTGAAGGGTCCCAGTTTCCATTCCAGTCAAGGGCATGTACTTTGGTTATGGGCACATCTCCAGTAGGGGGCGTGCAAGAGGCAGCTGATCGATGTCTCTCATTGATGTTTCTAACTCTCTATCCCTCTCTCTTCCTCTCTGTAAAAGAATAAATAAATAAAATAAAAAATCAATAAAATATATTTTAAAAAAAGAAAGAAAGAAATCCGGTCCTACTCCTGCCTCATCTACTTCCTTTAATGACACCTTCATATTTTAAGTCACTTTGCATTATTAACCTCTCTGTTTTTATCTTCACATATTATTTGTCACCAAGTCCCCTTAAATTTTACCCTTGAATATAGTTCTGAAAGTCTTCTCTCTCCATCCATAAAGCCAAACACTTTGTCTTGCTCTTGACTATCACAGAGCATTCTGCTAGCCACCTAACAAAGCTCCTGACCTGTGGCCCATCGCTCTCTCATCAAACACTTAATACTGATTTACTCTCTACCAAATACTGTTTTAGGAACACAGCAATGACATGACATAGTCTCTGCCGTCAAAACATGTATACTCTAGTGAAGAAATAGGTCATTTAATATCCTAATAAAGTGCTATGAGGTAGAAACAGTAAATCTTCTGTGAGCGTAAAATGAACACTGAGGTTGCAATTCTAACCAGCCTGATGAGAGATGAGAAAATCCTTCTCAGAAGGGGTACTGTTTAGCTGAGATTGAAAGGATTTATAAATATTATCCCAGAAAGTAAGGAGTTAAAAGCTTGCAGAAAGATGATACAGCATTAATTGTATCTCATCAGGGTAAAAAAATTGTGACATGGTCACAAAACCTCAGATGTGAGTGTCTGTCTGTTCAGATACAGCTTCAAGTAGAGGAAGATAAAGAGTCGTATGGTTTGAGTGTTGTTTGTTTAAATTTTATTTATTTAGCAAATAATAATAGTTATTATTCTACCCTCACCTGAGGATATGTTTCTATTGATTAGAGAGAGAGAGAGAGAGAGAGAGAGAAAGTAAGAAACATCAATGTGAGAGAGAAAAATACCGATTAGTTGCCTCCAATACACACCCCAACTGGGGATCTGCCCATAACATAGGTATGTGCCCTGACTTGAAATCAAACCCACAACCTTTTGATATATGGGGCGATGATACAGCCAACTGAGCCGCCTGGCCAGGGCTATTTAGCAAATAATTATTTTATTAAGCATCCAACATTTCCTCATTAATCCCCTCATTCAATAAGAAATAATGAGGCAAATATGGTATATTGAGTCATGCTATTTAGTAAGAAACAAACTTCCTGGCCTCAAGATACTTAAAATATCATAATGTGTCATAATGGAAATGAGATATTCCAAAGATTACAGTAAAAAAAAAAAAAGAAAAGAAAACACAAGTTCTATAAAGAAATAACATAAAATCCATGGGGCTAACTGATACACTATCTAGAACACTGCCCATCTGAATTCCTATTAAGATGGAAAATATACCCATAGGGATTGATCCATATCAGCACATCCATGGCACTCCTGTTTGATTATTGTTGTTCGCCAAAGAAAATAAAGCAAGTGTGTAGTACGGGTGCTCAATGATGAAAATGGTTGTTGAGAACAGATCTCTGATGAGATCGCTCCCCTGCTAGAAAATCATCAATTCCTTCTCAAAGCTTACCTGCTATAAAGTCTCAGTTCCTTAGCCTGGCATTTAGGACTTAAAAATGACCCTAAGCTTCATTTGGATCTAATTTGTTTTCCTTTTCTCAATGCATTTTCCCTATATTCTCCAAAACAAAGTTATTTATTAGCCTCAATAATGCCTAATTCAGCCGAGATCAGTTTGGCTCAGTGGATAGAGCGTCTGTCTGTGGACTGAGAGGTCCTGGGTTCAATTCTGGTCGGGGGCATGTGCCTTGCTTGCGGGCACATCTCCAGTGTGGGGTGTGCAGGAGGCGGCTAATCGATGTATCTCTCTCATCGATGTTTCTGACTTTCTATCCCTCTCCCTTCCTCTCTGTGAAAAATCAATAAAATATATTTTAAAAAATAATGCCTGATTCATTCTAACCTCTTTGCTTTTAATTAAAATATTAAACTCTTCACACCAAATAAACACCCCTCGAAAAAGCCTTGAGAATCCTCCTCTCATATATGCCTATTCAAATACTGCCATCTTCAGTAACATTACTCTCTCATGAAATAATCCCATGTTTTTTCCTATCAAGATATCTGTGTCTTTTTATGAAATTTTATCATTCCCTGCTATCTGACTTTTTCTCTATCTACTTATTATTGCATATGGCTATTGATATACTTGGGAAAAAGTCTTCAACACAATAATCTAATCTTATATGTGACAAGGTTGGCACATTAATTGTTTTGCTGTATGTTGGAGAAGTTTGCAAACCCAGGTATTTAAAATATAATCTGGTAAATAAATGAGTGAATGGATTAAGTCACTCATTACTTAAAAAATTCATATTAATTGTGTTCACTATAGTAACTGAAGTTGTGAGACATGATATAGTGTAATGCGTAAAAAACTAGTTTTGTAAGAGACATATCAGAGATCAAGTCCTGGTTTTACTAATGTTTTAATCACTTTATTTAGCCCATCTAGACATATTTCCTCATCTTTAGTGATATATTCATCACTGATATGTGATATATATTTATATATTATATATTTAATGATACTATATAACAAAAAGCTAATATACTAATATGCCAAACAGCAGAACAACTGGACAACCGAACAACCAGTCACTATGATGTGCGCTGACCACCAGGTGGTGTGTGCGGAACATGGCGGGCATTGGCTGTGGTGGGATGGTGGAGCAGGTGAATAAGGGTGCCAGAACAAGGTGGGGCACTGGTCACTGTCATTGGGGCAAGCCTCTGGTAGTTACTGAAAATCCTTTGCTCCCACATGCCATGGTCCTGCCCAGCACTTTCACCTGCTGCCAGCACCCATTGCCTGTGCCCAGCACCAGTCCTGATTATGCTGTGCCATCGGCAGGTGCAAGCTGTAGCTGCTAGCCTGATTGCTCCTGAGGGCTTCTCCACCTCCCCCTGTTTCTGAGAGGCAATTGGGGCAGCAGCCACCACTCACACCCACTGCTGGCACTGATCCCAATCACTCCACTCCATCAGTGGGTGTGAGCAGGGCTGGCACTGTCAGCACATGGGGGTGGTAGGAGCGGGACAACTGGCAGACAGAGAACCAGGACCCATGGTGGAAGAGGCCAGACAGGGGCATGGAGAATGGGTCAAGACCTGCCTCTGTGCCAACCACAGCCTTGCAGCCCACAGGTCATTTCAAGGTACACACCGGTCATTTCAAGGTATACAAATTCGTGCACCAAGCCCCTAGTGCATGTAGCCTGAGAAAAACTATATGCTCAATGTTATCTACTGTTACTAAAAGGTAGCAACACCAAGGTTAGTACAATCTTTCAAGCTAGTCAAAATTAATTTGTAATGTTGTCTTTATCTGTTTCTATGCCCTATCATTAATTAAGATATGAAGAGCAAATTGTTAATGCATTGTATACACCCTAAACACAATGTGTTAAGAGTCCATTACACAAGAATTGGACTGGTCTTATAAATATACACAGCCAAACAAGATAATTCAGAACCAAGTTAAGATGATCATCTAAGTGAAAGTTTTAGTAGTCTGAAAGTTTTCTATATATTACTATCACTTCTTGATAGCCTTGACATTTAATATTTGACTGAATAATTTACTGTATGTGCAGTTAAATTTTAATATTTGTCTGATTAGACAATGTATGCTTTGAGAAACATTTGCTTAACACTCTTCTAAGGGTATTGAAGATACAAATAGTTGGAGTCACTGTCATACATTCTCTGATTTATGAAATTGGGATTGTTTTAAGGATTACATAAACAATTGGATAAATAATTGCATTTTTTCTGGAAAATGAGTATGAAAGAAAAGGCAAGTACCAAACCTCTCAATTCTTTCTTTGCCTAGACTTATAATAATAGCCTTACAGAGCCGAGGAAAAGGAAGAATCTCCAAAATCCCCTCTCAGTTTTTGTTTTTTTTCTCTCTCTCTCTTCCATTTACCTCCCATTCTTGAATGAAAAAAAAATTACTCCTCTACACTGAGACCTAACATTTCTCAACACCACTCCTGGGTTTGCCATGGAAAGCACAGGGCAGAAATACAGGAGACACCTCTGTCTCCCAGAGGAAAGGTCAGCCAGCAGTCCCAGTCTTACCCTCCCCAGTCATGGGAACACAAATCCCAGGACTGGCTTTGACTGTAACACTCGGCTCCTCATAGGTGGTGAGGACATGTTTAACTCTTACATAAATATAAAGAGATTCGCTTGAGTCAGTGTTACTCAAACATTTCTTTTGAACTTTGGTTTATAACACTGGAATCTATGTAAAAATGTAAACCAAAAACTGAGGTGCTATTATAATGGAAAAATTACCCTTGTCCTACTAAAATAATAGCAGCATGGAGGGGAAAAGGCAGGATTTTATTTAGCAAATTACAATTGCTGGCTTTGTCAGTTTTTTTTTAAATAACAAGAATAACAAGAGCGTTTGACAAAATGGAGTCACAATCCCAGTAACAATGGAAAACAATTAGCAATAAAACATCCATACAATCTCTTTATAGTTTTTCCCAGCACAAGGTATTATAACTTTCCTCAAGCCTACAATAAGCTAGGATGGTAACAAGATGGCTTTCAGGGGGCACATAAACATTTTCTGCTTCAAGGGAAAGTTTTTTTTTTCTACTTTGTAATGTTCTCACCTTCCTTCCAGAACAATTTCCCATTTTTTCTCCATTTGTAGGTATTTATCCAGAGTTGTTAGGTGTACTTTTGAAGGTCCACATTTCCCACTGAAGAGTCTGTTTAGATGGAGTGGCCTATATCAAAGTTTCTATAAACTCTGAATTGTTTATTTCCCTTTTAAATGCCAATATTTATTTTTATATATCAACTAGAGGATTGGTGCACAAAATTCCTGCACTCAGGGCAGGGGGTGGGGGTTCCTCCACCAGGATAGTGAGAGGGTGCAAGCCAGGCCAAGGAACCCCATTGGTGCACCATTGGGACCAAGGAGGTTTGTGGAAGGTTGGCCAGCCAGGAAGGGCTCCAGGGTGTGTGTGGCCTGTCTCACTCAGTCTTGATTGGCCAGCAAGCTAACCACCGGTCAGAGCATCTGCCCCATAGTGGTTAGTGAATGTCATAGCAACTGGTCAACCAGTTGACTCTCTTCCCCCTGGTGGTCAGAGCATGTCATAGTGAGTGGTTGAGTGGCCTTAGTATATCCTATCTAATAAAAGAGTAATATGCAAATTAACCAACACTCTGCTATACCCACAAACTGCACCTACCATCCAATCAGAAGCAAGTATGCAAATTAACCCAAGCAAGATGGCGTGAGCAGAGGGTGTGGGTTTCCCTGACATAGAGGAAGCCAAGCTTTCCACATACCCTGGCGAGACCAGGCCTCCACTCAAGGATACAAAGGTTCAATTATAGAAGATAAATAAATCCCAGCAAAAATGGCAGCAGCCACAGAGCTGGAGAGAGCAGGAGGCTTGGGTTGCCCGCAGCAATGGAGGAAGCCAAGCTCCCACAGCCCTAGCCTGCCTTGGCCTCTGTTATAAAGTTTCAATTATAGAAGACAAATAAATCCCAGATACCAGGGCCTCTGCTTGGGTCACTGCGGAAGGAAGAGGGGGAGGAGTGGCTGGCCTGCAAACCACCACAGGCCCCTTACCCAGGCTGCCCCACACCCCAAGGAAACTCCCACCCTGATCCAGGACACCTTTCAGGGCAAATCAGCCAGCCCTCACCCTTGCACCAGACCTCTATCTTATCTAATAAAAAAGTAGTATGCAAATTAACCATCACTCCAACACATAAGATGGCTGCCTCCATGTGGTCAAATATGGCTGCCCCATGTGGACACAAGATGGCTGCCACAAGATGGCCAGCAGGGAAGGGCTGTTGGGAGGGACCAGGCCTCCAAAGGGAGGGCAGTTGTAGGCAATAAGGCAAGCAAGGAGGGCTGTTGGGAGGGACCAGGCCTGCAAGGGAGGGCAGTTAGGGGTGACCAGGTCAGCAGAGAAGGAAAGTAGGGTAAGACTGGGCCTGCAGTGAAAGGCAGTTGGGGGGAACTCAGGCCTGCAAGGGAGAGCAGTTGTGGAGGTCAAGGTCTGCAGGGGAGGGCAGTTAGGGATGACCAGGCCTGCAGGGGAGAGCAGTTGTGGAGATCAAGGTCTGCAGGGGAGGGCAGTTAGGGATGACCAGGCCTGCAGGGGAGAGCAGTTAGAGACAGACTGGCAAGGGAGCAGTTAGGCATCAATCAGGCTGTCAGGGGAGTGGTTTGGGGGTGATCAGAATGGCAGGTAGAGGAGGTTAGGGGTAATCAGGAAGGCAGGCAGGTGAGCAGTTGGGAGCCAGCAGTCCTGAATTGTGAGAGGGATTTTCGACTACCCATTTAGGCTTGATCCTGGTAGTATCGGGCCTAAATGGGCAGTTGGACATCCCTTGAGGGGTCTCAGATTGGAAAGGGTGTAGGCTCAGCTGAGGGACACACACACCTCCATGCACAAATTTTCTGCACGTGGCCTCTAGTCATTAGCATATTATGCTTTGATTAGTTGAATGGAGGACCAGACAGCTGGACACTTAGCACATTAGGCTTTTATTATATAGAATTCCAGCTCATAATGTGATTAAATGAATTGACAGCAGTCAATGAATGGTCAGTTGGCCTATCTATACATTTGTGTTCATATTTGTAAGAATGCTATGAGTTAAACTGTGGCCTTAAAAACATTATATTCAAGTGGTAAGCCCCAGTGCCTGTGAATCTAACCTAATTTGAAAATAGGGTCTTTGCAGATTTGAGTTAAGATGAAGTGATCATGGGTGGACAGCTAATTCATTGGGGTCATTATAAGAAGAAATGGCCATGTAAAATCACAGACAAATAGAGAGAACATCGCGTGACAACAAAGACAGATCAGAGCGTTGCAGGTGCGAGCAAAATAATAACAAGGCATGATGGCCATCATCAGAAGCTAAGAAGAGGTCAGTTGATCTGATGAACTTTTTTCCTCTTTTTCTACCACTTTATTCAAAGGAAAATATTTCAGCAAAGTTAATTCAGTATTTCTATATTTCTATCTACCATTCTTTTTTGTTTGCCTTTCCTATAATCCTCTGCATTGTCCTGATCTCCACCCCATACCCATAACTTAGTGCCTTCATATACGTATTTTATATATCAATTACATTAGTTTTTAATGACCCTGTGTTCTTACACAAATTAATACTTAGGAAATCTAGAAGCAAATGCATCAGTAATTGATTCTTATCAGCATTACTAATACTCTTTATTCAGTTTGAATTGTAGTTCTCAGTTATAACAAGTCATCTAGTTTACAAAGAGATACATACATTATAACTGTACCATTTATGCTCATGTACACATAAAAGTGTTTAGGGAATAAATATTATTTAGTTAAATTTGGGGTAATGGCAACCAAGTTGAAGTGGGTAAATGTCATATCCTTCTGATACATAGTCCCCTCCCCCCACACACACACAGAGGCACACACACACACTCATATTTATAATGTGTGTGCACAAAATAATTGGAGATATACTGGAGAAACATGTAACATAAATACTTCCATCAGAAGAATTTGGTGAGTGAAGTACAGGAGTAAGGAGAAATGCTTCCCATTACATACATTTTATTACATTTTTCATTGTTTTCCTTGTGCATATAATATCCTCCTCCAAATTTGCTACATTTTACCAATTTAAATATGGAATCATAAAATCCTTAGAAATTAATAAATGTAAAGCAATGTTGCTAAATCAGCATAAATATAAAAATATTTGTATTGCATAAATTCAAATTAGTTAGAAATTTTATGACTGATAATGTAAATTAGTAATTTTATGACTGGTATATTATATTTAAAATATTTTCATTATTGATCGGCTATTATTCTTAAACATAAATAACTTAAAAATCAACTTGTCACTTATATATCTATTTTTCTTTTGAAACATACTTTTAGCATTAAAAAAAAGTCCAAATTTAAATTTTGTAAAAGAAAAAGAAAGCCTATAGGTTAGGATAAGACGAAATCTCATTGGCTCCAGAGTTATACCAGTGACAAATGAAAAATGGTGGTTTTTTTTTTAATAGAGTTAAGATTACTGTACATTTTTAGTGGATTTCAATTATTGATAGCCTTTTCACCCCTCCACCATATTAGCTTCGCATGCTACTAAAGAAAAAGATCCCAAATATTGAAATTATACATGAAATGCCTCTTATGATTTAAATGCTTAATAGATCTAGCCAGAAAACCTTGTATTTGGATTAAAAGTACAGAGTTACTCAAACTCTTAAAAATAAAACAAAGCATTTTTATTGAGTATTTCAGTGAAAGAAAAATCATAAATCTACAGGAAGTATCTATTATTTCTGGGAACACAGAAACCATTATAAGCAGGTGCAGTGTGTTCTTCTATCTCCTAACATTATCATACCTCCTCCCTCTTTTCATGCTTTCCAAGTTGACTTCTTGATCATTAAAATGAAATACCCCCAAAAGTTATGTAACATACAACAGCATATAGAGAGGTGACATTCAGCACATGCTTTTATATATATATTTCAAAACAAGGCACCAGAGAGTCTTCTGAAATTATCCTTATGATTGCTTTGTGTGTGCTGCATCACAATACAAGCCCCTTTAAAATGCCACAAAGTGTTACTCTGTTGCATTCAGAGAGATGCACAATGCAGGCTCAGATCTTGGCAACCTGTGAAAGTGCCCAGTCGAAAATTACTAACAGCTGGAGATGACAGTTGTTTTAACAGCTGAGCTGACAGGATTAATTTAAATGCACTGAAATCAAAAGTAGGTAACACCTGTTTAGTCTTCTAGGGCCATTCGACAAGGTAGGCCAAAAGAAAAATGCAGAGCCAAAATTGTGTCTCTTTCTCTCCTCGAAGGACATAGGAGCTTCAGAGGAGAATGTCACCTTTTAGATGGAGGCAGGGTTAGATTTCAGCAGCAGGGGGTTGGTCAGCCTTATCAGTTTTTAACATCTGGTTCCTATAATGTACCTCCTTCCTTTTTTTCCTTCTCTGTCCAAGGTCTTTGACCCAAACCCAACAGTGGATAAAGATCACTCAATTTCAAAGCTACAGTTTCTCACTTACAGCTTCCTAGAAATTCTCTTGGGTTAATTAATGTATTCTCTTTGAGCTTCACAGCCACAGCCACAAAAGAGCTGCTTTCTTTCTTTCTTTCTTTCTTTCTTTCTTTCTTTCTTTCTTTCTTTCTTTCTTTCTTTCTTTCTTTTTCTTTCCCTTGTTATTTCTGGTTCCAAAATATATCATGACATACATGAGTTTGCATTTCCAATGGTTATCAAAAATTATTCAGAGTTGAATTTTGTATAGAATATTTGTCAATAGTTAATTGTTTTCACCTAAGCTATTTCTCTAAAATAGGATAATAAAATATATATATTTTTTAAATTGGGGAATAATGAAAAAAAAGTTTAGGTTTGTATGGGCAGGGATGGTAGGACATTATAATTTTTTCAGATGTATATTGGCTTAGATTTATGTATTGTTATGAACATAAGTACATAAATGAAGCAAAATCAAACAATCTGGAAACAGAAATCTTTATTTTGTTTCACTTCAGGAATTAGAATCTACATTTGCTTGAGGAACATACAATTTTTCATTCTCATATAGGACTATTTTGGCCTGATATTAATAATCCTAATATGTGCAAATAAAAAACACATTGTATTAAATTATCTTGTCAAAAGTATACTCATGTCATTTTCAGGTAACACATAGAATATGGAGAAAATTTTGAGTAGATAAAAAGTACGCCCTTCAAAATTTGACCAAATTCTATACCTGTTCAATTTAAAATATACATTTATCCTATGCAACAGAAAAAGGGAATATCTTCAGGATTAAGGCTGCTTCCTTCTTAGCCAGCTCTGGAGGTTGAAAAAATGGAGAGCATAAGGTTTTTGTGATTATTTGACTTACCGCCAAAATAGTGAGATATTAATGATTTTCTTTTTTGTCACTTGGGGGAAAATATATGTGCATAAGCTATTTCAAGGAGACAAAATTTTTGCAGGTGTAGAAACTTTGGAGCTGTTCAGTCCCCCAAAATGAGCATCTAGCTATGAACGAGGAGGTCACAGTTCAATTCCAGGTCAGGGCACATGCCCAGTTTTCTAGTTTGATCCCCAGTAGGGGTGTGCAGAATGCAGCCAATCGGTGATTCTAATCATTGATGTTTCTATCTCTCTCTCCATCTCCCTCTCTGTAAATCATTACACTTAAAAGAAAAGCATGATTTAGAATATTGGTTTACTATGGAAATGTGGGATGACACACTCTATGAGTAGGCCAACATCTGAGTCCACAGTACATCTAGGTTTCCTATTTCATAGATATCAGTTCTGCATTAGAAGGTTAAAAAATAAACCTCATTTATAGTAATCCAGAAATTATTCTTTAAAACACACTCATTAAAAAGTCATATATCTGTCAACCAGAGAAATACAAATATATAAATGGCTTATCCAAAAACTCGAAATAAAAACCAACCTTTAAAGTGTCTAATTTAATAAATTAAGCTGTTTAATTTCCAAACACTTGGGAATTTTCTAGCTAGACTTTCCTCTGGTATTGTTCTCTAGTTTAATGTCATGTTGCCTGAGAACATACTTTTTATGTTTTCTCTTTTAAATTTTTCTCCATTCTGTTAATGAGGTATATTGCATTGATTAATTTTTGTTTGTCAAATAATCTTGCATTTAAAAAATAAATCTTTTCTTTGGTCATGGTAAAACAAAAAGTGTCCTAATTTTGTTCATTCATTTAAAAAGGAAGTGTAGTAAGTAAAGCAGTTCTCAATGAGACGGAGATGTTCTAATTTTTCCAATGAAATGGCATTGGGATATTTTTTACATCTCGGAGACACATTAAATAATTGTATTCCATGAAATATATTGCAACAATATTTTTTAAAGCCAAAAAATGAATTACTTCTGGCAGTTATAGTTCCTACAACTAACATCTGGTCACTAAATGAAGTTGTATGATAGGAAAAATCTACTATGGTATACATTTCTATTTTTATTAATAATCTAATAACAGGTTCACATAAATATTAGTTCTGGTGTGACTGAGGTTTTATTACCTAATGGACTGCAATAAAGAAACTCTTGATAGAAAAATGACCATCATTTTTTTCTTGTCAACATCAAAGTTATGACTCTGTTATGACAATTAAAAGTGCAGTGACATATTTTAAATACTTTGGATCAGAGTATGTCTAATAATAATTTGTTCTTCTTGATAGTTTCTTAGAGCAACTTCCAAAGAAAAAACACAGCTGAGGATTTTTTTCACAAAATATTTATGCTTTAAATGACAATCTGTTATATGGTATTAGTTATTAGATCTTTTTAGAGAAAGTCAGGGAATAAAATTCCAAACCCAGAAATAATATGAGTAAGACAAAAAACAAATTCAAGAAGGATTTTAAGGATTGTTTGCTTATTATTTGTTTATTTTATATCTAATATCTTCATTTGGGCTAAGGGAGAGAAAATGGTGTCTCTACAACGTTTAAAACCTCAATTATCAAAAATCCTATCTACTGATAAGTAGTATTGACTAAAAAGGTGAATAGCAACATACTATAACTCAGCAAATATATGTGTCTCATAAAATGTACACTACAGAACTTCAACTTGAAAACATCTAAATAAAATTCGTAACATATCAAGTAAGATGATAATAGAGCCAGTAACCTTCAAGTGGCAGTTACTGTGAAAATTAAAAAAAATGTATTTGCTAAATTATGTGAAGAAAATTCTTCAAACTATATTTCCGTTTTCTCTAACATTCAGTTTTGTCTTTTTAAAAAAATCACACATTTTTAGAATATCTCATTGTATTTCTAAATCATTAAGTCCCAGAAAAATCTTTTGGTGTTTCTGTTTTATAATTATTTCAAAGATTTTGGTCTACTGGGCATACAAGAATAACTGTCAATCTATTCTGTCTAATAATAGATTCTTCAACTTTAATAAAATAAAAGTCAGTTTCTTCCCTGCATTTTATCTCTTTACACAACTCAGAGACTCAAAGAAGATAATTACGAACAATGCCCGAAGAATGGTTCAGTTAATGTTAATTTATACAACAAACTAATTACTACCAAATGGTAAAAATCACATGTGGAAGTCCCTCTCTCCCACGCACATAACTAAACCAGCAGCCATCTGTCTCAGCTTGGGGAGAGCGCAGGGAGACCCGGGGAAGATAAGGAAAAGGAAGGCTGCAGATGCATCAGCTCATTTCACCTACAGACAAATCGCAGGGTTTCATCGCCACGTTTCTGAACATTAAGTGTTTTCAGGAAAAGCAGGAGGTAAATATATAGAAAGAAGTTGTTTCAAACCCGTTTTAATAAAAGCACATGCTCTGGCATCTTCAGCGCAGGTTGAAACCTATATTCAGCAAGTAAATGCCTATTTTGTTTTAGAAACAAACTACATATTTTGTTTAACTGTATGTCATTCCTCATTTGTGTACCGCTTTGCTACAGATGACACAGAGTGCATCACTGAATTTTTGTAAGGAAGTTAATTTCTGAGATCCTGGGAGTGTGTGCCTTTATTTTTAACATTAGTTTAAAAATCCCCTTAGATATTACTGTTTTAACTTGACAGATATTTGCTAAGTTCCTCCTGAAATAAGTGCATACATTTTAACAAATAATATAAAAGCAATTGATATGGTGACATTTAACTAGGCTACAATTATATCAATTGCAGCAAAATATGGGTGATATTGTTTCTTTAAAATCACAAGGTAAATCTTGACCTATAAACAATAATGGATTTTCATGTGGAAAAATCTAAATGGGAATGTAAGAGTATTAACATGCTTTTTGTTTTTTAAATTAAAAAGAATATTTGTATTTGCCTAATTGGTGTTCATAATTTTATCTGAGTATAGCAGTTGGAGGCATGGAACATTAGATATAAAAATAAAACAGAAGAAATAGAGTATTAATTCATAGATGTATTCAGCCATGTTTTTAATGTCATTCGTAATTCCAAGTGGAGAAAAAGATGTTTGGCAAATATCTGTTGAGTGGAACATTGAATGACAAAACTAGGAGTAGGAATACTACTAATTTCCTCTAACATATATACCCTGTGGAATTAGAAAAGTTGTACACGTAGCATGTTCTTATCTCACTAAAATTGATTCTCTTGAACTGCCCTTCACATGCTTGCAGGCAGCTGACCCTGTTCAATGATAGACCACACAGCAAACCCTGAAGCAGGTGGGTTTGCAGGAAATGCATTCTCTTCTACATGTCACACCCCATATAGAAGGATTGCAGGCTTTCATTAGAAGAGATTCCTGCAGAAGGATATAGAAAAGGTTCTGCAACAAAGCAGGGGGACCCTAATACCAGCAGTGAGAAGACTATCTAAAATTATGTATTTTTAATGTTATTTCTTGAGATTATTTCATGACAGTTGACATAGAGCACTTAGAAAATACTTTTTTTCTGAAATTCTTCTTGGTTACACATAATTTTTTCACTTCCTTTACTGGCTTTCAAATCATTGGAAACATTTTTTCCTGCTATTTATCAAGTTCTTAGATAAAGTACTACATGTGGGGACCAGGCAAGATTAATTTGAAGGCCAGTGCTATTGTGGGTTTACCACATAATTTCTTAGGTTTTTAGCAAGCACTGCAGAACATTTTTTTTCAATGCTGCATTTTAATTGCTGCATATAGTAAAAGGTAGAGACATATACAACTATCTACTTTTAAGGTAATATTTTAAAAAGTATTTTTCCATTTCAGTTATTTTACCCGGACTATTTTTATAGATTCATGTGATGATCTATTTTACTCAGGAATCTTCTCATGTAGGTAATATTTTAAAACAAAGTCTAACTTTGCTTAGCTTTTTTAAAATATTTTAGAAATAGGTATAAATGGCAAAAGGGATCTTATCCAAAGAGTCTTTAAACTATGTTGTGATATTTTCATTCAAGATACCTTTAATACTGCTCAAGATTACAACTGACATCCCTATGAGAACCAAATAAGTCCTTGGAGAGATATAAAGACTTTGTAATTCTCAAAATCTATAAAATAAGGTATGCAGATTGGTCAGCAGCATTGTTCTTTATCTAGCTTGCAATACATCTGAGGAGTCAATTTCATATAAGAAATAAGAATATGATGAGAGAGAGAGAGAGAGAGATAGAGAGATTGAGATTAGAAAGGATAGTTCAGGAGTCTAGCCAAACTAACATTAAAACTGTCTCTGCCATTATTTGGACAAAATTATCACTTAAAGCATTGTAGATGAATTTTAAGCCACAAATTTTACAATAAGAGATCTTAGCTTCTATTCAAATGCAATAGTACTACAAATTCATAGCAAAGACTAACAACAAACTTTATTTTTACTTGGATTAGTGTAGAATACCTAATCAGTACAGATAATAATAAACATGGTATATAATAGGTCCATAAGAGTTCACTGTTCTTTTTTAAATTTTCCCATATTTCTTAATCAGGAGTTTTCCATTTTTTTTCTTCTTATTTTTACATATTGATCTAGTAAAATATTGACATATGTCTAGAATTTTAAGCCTGGAAAGAACTATAAAACTCATTTAAATGGAACAACTTTGTTTTCCAACAAAAAAATAAGAATAAAAGAAAATGAAGTACTTCTCCAAGATTACACAGGTGATAGAGAAAAACTAGCACCCTGGTCTTCATAATTCAGAATTTCTTCTATTAAACTTCCTTTAGGAAGAGAGCTAGAAATCCTAGGAGGGATATTCTGCTTCAGGTCAGAGATAGCATATTCAGCCATTTACTAGTAATTAACTCATTCAATCTGGAGCCACTGGGCTAGGGACTTTGGTCCTGCCCCAAGGAACGTGGGTAGGCTGACTTCATCTATAAAGATCCATATAGCAAATATTTGGGGCTTTGTGGATATACTAGTTAACGTTACCATTGTAACACTAAAATACTTAATGTTATAGGATCCTACCTCAATGTGCAAATGAATGAGCACTGCAGTGTTCTAATAAATTGAAATTCATATAATGTTCCTCACAAAATATTACTATTCTTAGCTCATAGGCCATACAAAATCAGGCAGCAGCCTAGATTTTGACTATGGCTATAGTTTGCTGATCAATATCCCAGGCCAGGAGATCAAAATGTAATGGAGGAGAGAGATATAAATAACATTTCTTAAGGTAGGGAAGATAGGGGCCCATAGAGTTAGCAGAAAATTTCTAGTAAGGGTGAAATCTAAGCTAAATAGGAATGAATAACCATCATTCAAATGCAAAACAAGGTACAAGGCATTGCAACCAGGGTAAGCAAAGAAAAGCATTGTAGCTGTGAAAAGCCACAGGCAATTCAGCTTTGCTAGAGCAAAAGTCATAGTGATGCTGGGAATGGTAGGAAATGAGAAATGAAGCTGGAGAGTAAGACAGGAAGTGAACTCACTTCAGCTGTAGCCTGACCATCCACACTTTAATAAAGGTACATGGAAGACCCAATAACATATATAGGATAACTCATGCCAACTGAGGCTTTTTTTTCACTCCTGAGAAGAAATTCAATAAGTCTACTTCCAGATCCCTGAGGCTGTTCCACCATTGTCTCTCTCCTTTCTTTTTTTTTTTTTTTTTGGGGGGGGGGGGCGGGCGGGGGAGTTGTGGGGAGGAATTCATTTTTTTAAAACTATGCATTGCATTTTATTAACATGCCAGGAGAGCACATGAACATATCAGAATAAGTATATTAATACTCTGTTATATCTGCAACTATTATATTTGTATTATGAATAAAACACACACATGACTATGTTTGTACTAGTATGTGTGTGTTAAAATTCAAAGTTTTGTTTAAAATTAAGTTATAATTATAAACTAACTTTTAATGAGTTATACCTAAGCTTTTAAACGTTTGACCTGAAGCAACTTATAAAGCTAAGAGTATTCCAGCTCTTTGAATCAGATTTAAGTAAGGTACCTATTATCCTATCTAATAAACGAGTAATATGCAAATTGAGCATACTTCCACTTCACCCACCAGCCACGCCCACTAGCCAATCAGAGCAAGTATGGAAATTAACCCAACCAAGATGGTTATGGCCCCTGAGAGAGCAGGAGAGAGGCTTGGGTTTCCCCTGGTGATGGAGAAAGCCAAGCTTTCTGCAAAACCTGGCTGGCCTAGGCCTCTGCTTAAGGCAACAAAGTTTCAATGGCTGTGCTAGCAGAAGGCTTGGCTCTGCTACAGGCTACAAAGTTTCAATTGAAGAAGATAAATAAATCCCAGATATCAGGGTCTCCACTTGGGTTGCTGGGTGGCATGACTGGCCTGCAAACCACAACAGGGCCCTCACCCAGGCCACCCCACATCCCAAGGGAACACCCAACCTGATCCAGGACACCCTTCAGGGCAAACCAGCTGGCCCCCACCAGTGCAGCAGGTCTCTATCCTATCGAATAAAAGAGTAATTTGCAGATTGACCATCACTCCAACACACATGATGACTGCCCCATGTGGTCAAAAGATCCTGCCCCCATGTGTTACACAAGATGGCCACCACAAGATGGCCAGTAGGGAAAGGCAGTTGAAAGGGACTAGGCCTGCCAGGGAGAGCAGTTGTAGGCGATCAGGCCAGCAGGGATAGGCAGATGTGAAGGACCAAGCCTGCAAGGGAGGGCAGTTGGAGGTGATCAAGCCTGTGAGGGGAGGGCAGTTAGGGGTGACCAGGCCAGCAGAGGAGGGAAGTTGGGGGTGACCGGGCCTGCAGGGAAGGGCAGTTGTGGGGGACCCAGGCCTACAGGGGAGAGCAGTCAGGGGTGACCAGACCTGCAGAGGAGGGAAGTCAGGGGTGACCAAGCTGGCAGGGAAACAGTTAGGCATCAATCAGGCTGGCAGGGGAGTGGTTAGGGGTGATCAGGCGGGCAGGCAGAAGCAGTTAGGGGCAATCAGGAAGGCAGGCAGGTGAGCAGTTGGGAGCCAGCAATCCTGGATTGTGAGAGGGATATCAGAGGCCCTACCTGGATCGGGCCTAAATGAGCAGTCGGACATTCCTTAATAGGGTCCCAAATTGGAGAGGGAGCAGGCTGGGCTAGGGACACCCCCAACTTGTACACAAACTTCATGCACTGGGTCTCTAGTTATTAATATTATCAGAATTTTTGCTCAGCTTTCCAAACATCATTCCACTGATACTAAAACAAAAGTTTAAAAATAATAGCCTGTACCATTTTAGCAAGTAAAGGCTAAACACTGATAAAAGGAAATAATGCATTCTATATCTACTCTTGTTAGCAGGATTATTTAGGGAAAGCAATTCACATATCTCTTTAAAGCTCCAAATTTTTCTCAGAGAGCTGTGGATAAGCAAAAATCAGCAGCCTTGGAAAGACTCACCAAAGATGGAATGATGAGTAGGGGGGACATTAAAAGAAGTCATGGAGAGATGGATCCGGTTTATACCGGGACACCTTTTTGCATAAGCACATCCAAAAAAGAAAGGAGACTTCACACAGGATGATAATACGAGTCCAAAAGTGATGAAAAATTGAATTCAGAATAGAATGTGGAATTCTATTATGTACAGAAATAGTGATCTGTGTGCTTTTGTCAAAAAATTGTTCTAGGCTAAAATTTTTAGCTTGGAAATTAAAAGTGAAATAAATTCTTCTAAAATCTGTTATTTACTATGGTGTGTGTGTATGAGTGTGTCATTCATTTATTCCAGAGAAATTTTGGAGATCTAACAGAGTTGGCAAGATTTGGTCTTCTCTATAAAAGCACAGATATAAATTACTATACTTATAGAGAGTTAACACTTTTTAAATTATAAGCCTTCAAAAACATTTATTAGACAATATTTTAGAAGGTTTCACAACTTTTGGAATTTAGATAAACCATTTCAAAAGGTAAGATTATATACTTCTTCGTTTAAGGTAATATACTTTGAAACTTGCAAAGTTTCACTTTTAACTTCAATTTAGAAAACAGAGGAGAAAATCCTGGCCAATAAAAATGAGGACTGCAATGGTTACTATGCTTTTGTCTTAATATTGTTTATTAACCCCTAATTGTAATACTGTTTTTCACATCTTTAAGTGAAAAAGATGCCTAAAAAATGTACAACTTCACTTAACCTTCCATTCTCTTGGTTCATTCTTAATGATTCCCATGAGCTACATGGAGAAAAAATCAGTAAAATAACATGAATAGCTCAACTTCAGCATCAAGGAGGGAAAGCATGAGCAAACATGCCTGATTCCTATCCCTTAAACTTACTATTGGATGTTTCTTTTTCTCTTTGGAATTTGGAGCCCTAAAAGAAATCTGAGAACTGATCCCTCCTATTTACACTGTACTGCTCTCGGCATTGCAAACTCCCTCTCTATGTACTTTTCTTCACTTACACATGGCATGTTGACAATGATGAAAAAATACTACAGTGCCAGAGCAAAGGACACAGCAGAAATATTAGGGTGAAAAAACAACCCCACACACAGAGGAAGCAAGACTCCAAAGGGAGGAGGGCGCATTTTGTTCATTTATATGGCTTCCCACCCTCCAATCTTCCACATGACTTATGTCACGGTGGTGGATAAACCTTTCAGGCAAACTTCTACAAATAAAGCATAACTTCTCAGAAAAGAAAGGCCCATGCAACAGAGATTTAATTCATTCTCAAAACAGCAAATCAATTTGTATCTATTAACACACTAAATACCAGCATAGTAGCACTATTTTATAATAAATAGACATGCTCAATTACGGTGTGCTTCTCTAGCTGCTGATCTCTTTGGTAATTAAACCATGCAATGAGCTGTACATTGACACTATATTAATATGCAGGGAGGAGAAAACTTAAGCAGACATTAAATCAAGGCTCACTATTTTAGTAAAACTTACATAAGGCTTGAGAACAAATGGCATGTTTATCAGAATGAGGGAAAAATGGTGATTCGTATAATTCATTTCCAGTTTCTATTTAAAGACTTTAAAAATGAAAGCTATCTTAGAACTCTAGTTTCTTACCTGTCCATGTCAAAGTGGCTAAACAGTCTATCATATTTCCTAGTCCCCTGCACTTGTTACATTAACAGCAATAACAATCTTCAAAATGTATTTTAGAGAGACAGGTAGCAATAAAAAGAGAATAGCAAATAGAAAACGTGTTCTACAGACAAAACAAAAGGATAAAAGTTCACGAAAGGGTTCCTCACCCTTTTGCAGAACCGCCAAACAACTTCTATTGACCAAAAATAGCCCAAGTAAACACACCAAACAAAAGAAATGATGAAAGATGTATTTACTTGTCCAAGGCCTTTATATTCTTTCTATTTCATACACACCCACACTGAAGAGTCTGGGTTGTGTTAATAAATAACCAGTAACAACCTAAGCGAAGCTAGTGGGGGGTTCTCTCAGGCTGTCAGGTACCAGGCTGTTGCTCGGCACTGCTGATACAGTTCCCGACATGCGACTTGCACATCCACACACAAAAAAGAGGACAAATAGGTTAGTGGGTGGGTCCTTTTATCTAGTATATAACAATGGGAGGAAAGGAAGAAAAATTGGAAAACAATAGTTAGTGTTTTGGAACACTAACCTTTCAATTTGGGAAGAAACAAATCAATTGTAAGAACCCTGCCCTCCCCAGAGGAGTCTTTTCCCAGATAACTGGCTGTGGTTATTTGGAAACTCACTAAACTGTAACTCCAAACTCCATACCACTGAAGAGTATTTATAGCTTTATTTTTCAAATTGTTCCCATCATGGGCTCCATGCTTAATTACATGGAAATAAATTTTGAGCAAATTGAAATATTCCAATTAAATTTTTGCACTTATTTTCTAAAATACAAAAAAGACCAAATAATAGGCAATACAAAAAAGACCAAATAATAGGCATACATAGGGACTAAAACCCACAGGGATCAGTGTGTTAAGAATGTACTTCATATATGATATTAAATACACAAACAAGAGAGCCACTATGCCATGTCAGCCTGAGATGTTTTCAAGTATTTTGAGCTTACTCTTCATCAAGTTTGTTTCCAAATGTCCCATGACAGTCTTCCCTGAAGCTATGGGGAAAGTGTAATATAATTGAAAATAGGCTAAGTCTAAACTATGAGAGTAGAAGTACACTTGTATATATAATATAATATAATATAATATAATATAATATAATATAATATATAATATTAGAATACTTTGTAAATTTTTATGCAGTGTATAATATATATCTATAGAAGATATATATATATTTCTACACAGTATATGATATATATATGAGGCATTGCCTCATAAATTACTTTTATATGATATATAGATGATTTAGGGATCAGTAATTGAAGAGATATGAATAAAAGTTGGCTTTCAAACTTAGGACATTAAAAAAGGGGGGTGTTCATTCTGAATTTCACATAATAACTTGCTTCCAAATATCAAAGCTCAGAAGCACAGAACAGTCTCGTATCCAAAGTTCATCAACATATACGATGGACTGTCTTAATCAAGCCAAACATCCAGGTCATATGCTCATCCTGTTTGCCCTAGCTTCATTGCTCCCTCATGATCCGGGCCAGATTTCCCCTCCATGTGAAGGGCAGTTTAGGGAGGCACACAGGGAGTCCTTGAGGTCTCAGAGCTCTGGGAGCAGGTGGCAAAGGAAACTCTGAGTGAGCTCTCCACTGACTCTAGTGCCGTCCGTGCCTTCCCCATCAACAACTCCTATTAAAAGAAGAAGACCAAGCATCCACTAGAACAAAACCATGCAGGCCTATTTAATTAGAGCATTTGCTTGATATCCACTTCTTCATGTTAAACACACAGCCACACAGGCCTAGGAGGTCTGATTAATCTTAATATGCACGGTCATGACAAGTGCCTTGAGGGTAACTGAGTGAAAAACACACACGGGTGCAAAACACACAAAATCCTCCAGCTAGTCTTGTCTGGCCAATCAGTTTCAGGAAAGTGCTGCATGTGTTCCCAGATTATACTGTTACGATTCAGCAAGGGCCTGAACCTTTCTTGGGAGGAGGAAAGAGGGCTCAGAAACAGGTGGCTGGCTCTTCACCCCTGAATAAGTGCTGCATCCAAAAGCCCAGGCACATAAGGAACAAGGAGGGCTGGCACATTCCCCTAATGTTTTATTTCTAAAATAAACCCTGGGTCACTTGGTCCTTTTGAAGTGATCCATGTATTATAATGGAAAGTGTGGTGCTGACAGTTTTGGTTACGAGCAAGAAAAACTTACTTATCTGACAACTTAAAAAGAAAAGAAACATTTTGGGTAAACAGATATTTATAATGATATATATACAGTCCTGTTATGGTAGACAAACTCATGTAGGAGCAGGATTAAAACAGAAATATCCGTATATTAACAGAAAAGCAGCCACCTTAAAAAAAAGAATGCTAGCTTGATGGTTTATAGAAGGATACAAATCAAGGACATGATCTTAAATATAATTGCCTGTTACAAGTCCCAGTTAATAAGAAACATAGAGGCTTTCTTGGGCCAAATGGATTTCTCTCTCGTACAGACAACCCTAGATCTCAGCTCAGGGACGTGGTCTTGGTAGATCCCCAAAGGCTATTCCTGAGCCTTTACTATCCAAGTTAGAAGTACTTGCAGAAAAATAGAAATTAATTTTCTGTAACACTTAATGAAGCCAACAGTATAAGATAAACCGCTATGATGGATAGCCCTTGAGAAGGAGATGACAGTGAACAAGTTTTACTTTAGTGTTGAAAAATGACAAGGCTTTACCCTCAGCCTACTGCATGATCCAGTCAAAGCACTTATTCCTGGAGAAATAGGCTCCACAGCATTCAAGTGTGTCTTCTTGTCCTGACCTTTAAAAAAATAAAGTCTTTTCTCTATCATCATTGTATGAGTGTCTATTTCCATACGCTGGTGCATTTGAAAAGGGTGCCTGGAGGTTAGACTTTAGCTGGCTATGGGAGAGAGACATTTTCTAGTGACAGGCTGCAAAGATGAACATGTAGCCACAATGCATTAGGAGAAGCCTCCACCAGCCCCGGAGTGTGGGGAACAAAACTTAAAAGGCCTCCATTGAAAAGTACCCTTGTTTGTCCTTCAGTGGAACAGCACTTACAAAGCCTCTTCAACATGTCAAAAGGACAGTCAGTCACTAAACAAAGCAACTCAAACCTCAGCCAATTAAAGTATCTTTAGGCTTTTTCCCCTGATCCCTTCACATTTTATTTTTTCCCACCTCATCAAATGAGGTTTTAAAACCAGAGTGAATTTCAAAGTGAACTTCAATATCCTTAATTTAATGGGATGCTTTGGGAGTTTGAATTTAGGAAAGCCAATTTCCACCCTAATTCCCTGTAAAAAATAAATAAATAACAACAACAACCCCAAAACACAGGGTAATTAAAAGTCGGCAAAACTGAGGGTAAGTCTGAATTTTTATTTCAACTTGTCGGCTAGTGTAATATGGTTCAATTTAAGTTGTAAAGGGCTGACCAATAACAGACATTTAGATGATAAGAACAGGCATCATGATTTATAATGTAAACTCAAACATCAAACACCCAATGCCTGTAGGGATGTCCACAAGGCCAAATATCACGCACCAGGGGCCTGTCTTTTCCACAGAAGAGTTACATGTAATGTTGCAGCTGCCTGCAGATGGAAATATATTGCTCATATCATCTCTTTGAAAGCCCCTAAAATAAGTCTTAAAACAAGGGGGGAAAGCTTTATGTCCATTTAGAGGAGCTAATGGTTCTATATGTCAACACATTTGTAACAAAATTTGAAAGGCCATTAACACATAATTATATGTGGGGAAAAGGCACAAGTAAAGTAACATAGAAGGTGCAATCAACCAAATTGAATTATCTTCTGTAGATGTGACAGATGCAAACATCAAAATGATACATTATACAATTAAAAATACATATTTTTATGTTTTAAGAGAGAATAATTCATAAGCAACAATATATACATTTTTGTTTCATAAACATCTAGCTATAAACTTAAATATTGTCTACTGCATTCCTACAATGGTTCAAATAGAGTTAAGTGTATATTTAAAAAAAAAAAAAGCCAAGACTGGTTTGGCTCAGTGGATAGAGCATTGGCTTGCGGACTGAAGGGTCCCAGGTTTGATTCCGGTCGGGGGCATGTACCTTGCTTGTGGGCTTATCTCCACTGTGGGGCATGCAGGAGGCGGCTGATCGATGTCTCTCTCTCATCGATGTTTCTTTCTATCTCTCTCCCTTCCTCTCTGTAAAAAATCAATAAAATACATTTAAAAAAATAGAGTTAAGTGGAAGTTGTTTTTTTTTTATATTTACCAATGAGAATTTGTATTGCAATACATGATGTCAGAGTAATATCCACTTTTCTTTCTCCATCTAAAAGAACAATTTTTCCTATTGTGACTGCTGGAGAGAGCAGGAGCAAGAGAGATAAAATGAGAATGAAAATCCCAGCATTTTCTTCATCCAATAATAGTTCATTTTTTTATTAATGTATTACATGTATACATATCTTCCCATTGCCCCGCCTCCCAGGCATACTCTAACCCCCACCAGTCTCTTGTGTTCATTGGTTATGCTTATATGCATGCATACAAGTCCTTTGGTTGATCTCTTATCTACCCCACCTCTCCTTAACCTTCCTGCTGTAATTTGACAGTTTGTTTGATGCTTCACTGCCTCTGTATCTATCTTTTGTTCATCAATTTATAATGTTCTTTCTTATCCACAAATGAGTGAGATCATGTGGTGTTTCTCCTTCAGTGACTGCCTTATTTCTCTTAGCATAAGGCTCTCCAGTTCCATCTAGGTTGCTGCAAATGGTAAGAATTCCTTCTTTTTTATGGCAGCATAGAATTCCATTGGGTAGATGTACCACAGTTTTCTGATCCACTCATCTGCTGATGGGCACCTAGGCTGTTTCCAAATTGTAGCTATTGTAAATTGTGCTGCTATGAACATAGGGATGCACAAATCCTTTCTGATTGGTGTTTCTAGTTTCTTAGGATATATTCCTAAGAGTGGGATTGCTGGGTCAAATGGGAGTTCCATTTTTAGTTTTTTGAGGAAACTCCATACTGTTCTCCACAGTGGCTGCACCAGTCTTCATTCCCACCAGCAGTGCACGAAGGTTGCTTTTTCTCCACATCCTCGCCAACTCTTGTCCTTTGTTGATTTATTGATGATTGCCATTCTGACAGGTGTGACATGGTATTGCATTGTCGTTTTGATTTGCATCTCTCATATAATTAGTGACTTTGAGCATGTTTTCATGTGTCTCTTGGCTTTCCTTCTGTCATCTTTCTAAAAGTTCTATATAGGTAAAATGGCACTGAAGGTGATGGCATGAGTTTGCCCACAATATACACTTTTCAACACATTCCATATTTTTTTTACTTCTCACAAGAGGAGAACTAACTCTTCTTGTGAAGCCTGTATTAAAAGCAATAAATTGTGCCTGGCTCTGTGGCTCAATTGGTTAGAGGGGTGTCCTGTACACCAAAGGTGGTGGGTTTGATCCCTGGTCAGGACATGTATAGGTAGCTCATTCTGTTGTTTCTTTCTCACATTTCTCTCTCTCTCTCTCTCTCTCTCTCTCTCTCTCTCTCTCTCTCTCTCTCTCTCTTTCCCTGCCTCCCTCCCTCCCTCCCGTCCTCTCTCCTTTCCTCCCTCCCTCTCTTCTCCCTCGATCCCTTTCTCCCTCCCTCCCTTCTTCTCTCCTCTAAAATCAATAAACATATCCTCCAGGTGAGAATAAAAGTATAAATTTAAAAAATAAAGAAATAAAACCAATGAATTGTTTCCTGTAAAAGTAACAATGAGCGGCTTTGGTAATAGGTGGTGCCTCTATTATGATTTAAGATCATAAGCAAAGATTCTTCTGAAGAATTTCAGAGAAGCAGTTCCTGTTGTATAAATAATGATAAGGTCTAGTTTGCGTAGAAACAAAATTTCATAGATAAATGCAGTTTCCCATACATGAGAACTAGCTTCACCATGGCCGAAAGATTTTGGGAGTGTGGGTGTTATACTCTAAGAAAGAGAAATACCAACAGATACAGATGCTAAATAAAAGCCAAGCATATGTGGGAACAGAAAGGATGTTTATACACAGAAGAATAATAAGAAAAAAATCGAAATGTCAAAAACGACTAAGGGAAGTAAGAACAAATAGAACACATAAGAGAAAAAACTAAAATGTTAGAAAAATATAAAACTTTGGGCCAAGGAAGCCCTCAACGATCTCAATTATATTTATCTTCAGTACACTCTCACAATAGTGTAGAAATAAGTGCAGACTATTATAAGTCTGCACCCAAATGACAAACGCCACTCCTAGTTTTACATTGGTTACAATTTGCTATTTCATCTATATCAATTTAGAGAAATGTTCTTTCTTTTTCAAAGTTAATTCTTCAGCAAGAAACCTGCTTACCCAGGTTTTATTTAGGGGAATTTATATAAATAAACTTCAAAGCAACTACCTATTCCAGGTTTTTAAAGAATGTTGGGTTTGTTGTTGTTTCTGTTATTAACTACAAATCCTAAATTTTCAGAATTTTGCAGGTCTGACTCAGAATTTTTTAGTACATCAAGGCATCCTGGGAAAGCAACACTGGAAAATATATCATGTTTCCGGTGTACCTAAAATAACAATGTTTCCACCCAGCAGCCAAGATGTGATCATGACAATAACTGGTACACGTCCAAGTTGGTTATAATTTATAAAGTACTCCCACATGCATTACCTCATTTGTTTCCTTCAACAACCCTCTGGTGAAAGTAGGGCAGAAATTGCTAATTGAGGGCAGATATTCATTACATTAATGCAATTATTATGGCAACTTAAAGTCAAGCAAATAAGTTTTTTACAATGCAAAGGATAAGGTTGATGCTTAGTTTTATGCAAAAAGATCCTTTTTAAAAATTAAAATCTGCATTTCCTCAAAATGCTGCAAAATAGATAAAGTGACATTCCCAAATATAGCTAATAATTATTGCCTGGCCAGTGTTTCTCAGTGATTGAACCCTTTTCCATGAACCAGGTACAATGGTTCCATTTCTGGTCAGGGTACTGGGTTGTTGCAGGCTCCATCCAAAGAAGGGTGTGTGACAGAGGCAGCTAATGAATGTTTTTCTCTCTTTATCCCTCTCCCTCTCTCTAAAAAGCAACAAAAAATCTATTTTTTAATTAAAATTTATATTTTATTGATTTTTGATAGAGAGGAAGGAAGAGGGATAGAGTGTTAGAAACATCTATGAGAGAGAAACATTAATCAGCTGCCTCCTACACACTCCCTACTGGGTATGTGCCTGCAACCAAGGTACATGCTCTTGACCAGAATTGAACCTGGGACCCTTGAGTCCACAGGCTGACACTCTATTCACTGAGCCAAACTGGCTAGGGCAAAAAATCTATTTTAAAAATAAAATAAAACAAATAAACATTTTGTAAGTCATTGCCTCAAAATTGATCAGAGACTAAACTGTTTAGATGTTACATCACAATCACATAGTAATCAGTGGCAGAATCTGAACTAAACCCAAACATTGACTAAACAATGTAATTAATCTTTTTCATTATAGGTTGACTTTAAGATAAGAACAATGGTCTATATCTCAAAAATGCACAAAAACACATATTGTCACCTTTTTGCATCAAAGTTTTAAGATTTGTAAGTCCTCTGTTGGAACTTGTGAATTGGGAAACTACCCTGGAGGTAAGAAGTTACAGTCATTGGAAGACCATAAGGAAGAGGCAAAGCGTTGAGTCTGTTACTTTTCTTTCACCCTAGCCTTCCTAAGGAAAATTGTGGGTATGTTGGTGGGGATAGGCATTGTAGAGTAGCAGATCCAACAATAAGCTATTCCCATCTAGAGACCATCATAAGAAATAAGAACTCTCTCTGCCATGCCAGCTCTATAATGTATACCTATAAAAGGATAGTAGTCTCCGTTATGTTGAAGCGATATTAAAGAACCAGTTATAGCTTTGAACTTTGGAAAAGGGTTCATAGATCAATCCACTTCACTGGAGTAGAATTATTTTCTCTTGGCACCAGTTTACAGATAATGCCAACAAATTTCATTAGAAAAATACACATTACTAGAATTATTTAAAAGTTTAAGGTGAACGTAAACTTTTCATTATATAAGTAATTTAGTTTTGTATGCTAGACCTTACAATATCTAGTTTAGTGACTCAGGACAGCATTTTCACCTCCAAGTCACAGAATAAATGGAAAGTAATGATCTCAAAGAATTAATAATGAATGAGTATACCTATGATAAGATGAAGGTTGGAGAAGACAGGATGAATAAATAAAACAAGTTGGCAGGTTGAGGAAGAATCTGAGTAGAACATCAAGAAAAGAGGATACTGAGATCAACCAAAGAACTTGTACGCATGCATATAAGCCTAACCAATGGACACAGAAACCAGGGGGAGAGGCCATCAGTGGAGGGTGGGGGCACAATAGGGGAATAAGGATACATATTTAATTTCTTAATCAATAAAGAAAAAACAGAGGATAGTAAAAACAGAAATATACAGCTGAAACCTATTCAATTTTTAGAGAAGTATTAGAAAGGCAATAAAATGTAAATCAGTGGGTTGACTCTCACCTACCATTAACACAATCACCTACTATGTGCCAATCACATTAATAGGAAACTGAGAGGCACAGATAACTGAAATGAAGAATTCTCCATTTCAACATGCACCTACATTCTACTATGGATGTCAGAAGGTAAATAATCCATGGAGATAATGTAGTAGGAACTAAGACATGAGTCCATGTAAGCAAAATTCTGACAAAGCTGTTCAGAGGAGGTGTTGAGTTATAAAAGGTTAATACAAATTTGTTAGGTAGATAAGACCGGGGAAGACACTTGAGGCAGAGGAAATGGCAAGTGAAAAGGCAGAGTAACATTAAAAATAGTGTTGAGAGAACTGCATGCAATTTGACAAGATATCATGAGTATATGTACCTTTGAGTGTGGTTGACAAATAAGGTTAAAGGAAAAGAAAAAAAGGTTGGGTCAGATTATATATATTCTTGTGTTCCATGACGAGTGTTTTGTAGAGGATGATAATTTTGTTCTCATTCTAGCTCCTCTGTATAACAAGCATATAGTAAGTCACTGACCCTCAATTTTTAAGATAGGAAATAATAACAACTTCAGAGTTTTAGGGGATGAAAAGAGGTAGTCTATGGCTGCTCTGTCTAGAGTAGCCCGCCCTCTCTCTCACTACTTCAGTAATCAACTCACTTTCACTTTAAACTAACTAACTAAATAAATAGATATATAAAAGGAAGTAGCTCATATAACATTTGGCAGAAGAGCCATAGACTTCTTAAGGTCTCTCATCTCCTTTGCACACAACAGCAATGGAGCAACACAAACAGTTTAAACACCTCTTCAACAAATATTTTGAATATTTGTTGCACTATTCTCACCCTTACAGAGTTTAATATAAGTGCAGAAAATGACAAATAAATGAAAAATTATATTACAATAAAGTCAGGGTAACATTAAAGGCAAGTAACATTCTTTAAAAGATGAAAAATTAATGCAGTGAGTGTAGATCACTCTTCTAGCAACTAGACTTAAACAGATAAGGAACAGAATTACAGATACAAGGAAAGAGACCAGGAAAAGGTTAGTTTATTTGTAGTGTTTCTAGGAGGAAGAGATGTAAATGTCTATAAGCTGAAATAGTGACTCCAAAGAGTTATTAAAGGTAACGTAGATGTGAATATAAAAAAAATAAGAAGCCTGATAAAAATTTTTATCTAAACATTTTGACTCTATTTTAATTGAGTTAAAGTTAGTTCTTGTCAAGGAAAAATTATTTTCACCAACACTGTTAATGAACCTAAGGTTTGCATGAAAATCAAGTTTAAAGTCGGAATCTGTCCCTCACTTTAAATGTGGGTGTATTTTCAGAGACCATCCCTAGCTACCTGGAACTTGAGAACAAACTGAATTTGCGGATACCTATCTATCTTGGTTTTATTAGCTAAATTAAGATATCTGGTGGTCTTAGATTTATTTTCATTTAACAAAGAGTAAAATATTCTTTAAAACTCAGAGGAGGTGATGGCTTTATTTCTAAAAGATCAAGAAAAAAGGAATATAAAATTCTTGATGTGGCTGAACAGGAAAAGGGTAAGGTGCTGGACCTGTAGAATGTGAATTGGCTTCTCATTCTGGCTTTAATACCAACTTGCTGTATGGCTTCCGGCACCTCTCTGCCTCCGTCTCTCAAAAATGAGGATGTGGGCTTAAAGTGCATCCACATTTCATTCCAATCCTGGATTGCTACTGTTCCACAGCTAATTTGCTCTCATTTCTCTAAAACAAGTTTTTAATTAAGCTATATTCTAAGGTGTTTTTGTTGTTGTTTTTAACACTTGAAATTCAAACTGTTTAAGTTGAGCTGATTGTAAAAACTTTGTGGAAATGTGATCACTATGGAGGCAAAAGGACTTTTCCTTAGTAGAATATTATTGAAAACTACTTTATTATTCATTATTTCAGAGGAATTTAGGCACACAGGTGCCAAAGAATAACATTAAACCATTACTGGTAAAATTCCTAATTGGAAGAAATGCTATAACTAGTGATTAAGGACATAGATTCTAGTTTAAGGTTGACTTCATTTTAAATAATGACCCTGACAGTCACCCTGTGACATATTTAATCATGAGTTTCCTTATCTGTAAATGGAGATAATAAGAATCAGAATATTTAGTTCATGCATATGGAGCTTTCTAAAATTGAAATAGCTATACATAGTAGCTCTGGTTATAAGGTTTATGTAAAGATTAAATAAAGTGTTTCACATAAATTACTTAATACTATAGGTAAAATATGATATTCATTGAATAGATGCTGTCCCCACAATACATAATTATTTATTTGATACTTGATATAGGAATTATGTGTCAGGTATTGTAAAAACTCATGATCATTCTTAACTTCTAGGTCTAAGAGTTAAAAATAGGGAGAAATCAACCAAGGACTTGTATGCATGCATATAAGCCTACCAATGGGCACATATACCAGGGGTTGAATGCATGAGTGGAAGCGGGGGGGCAATAGGGGATAAGTATACATATGTAATACCTTAATCAATAAAGAAAGAAAAGAGAAAAAAAAGTCAACTGATATAGCTGAGCTACTCCCAAATATAACATAACCATATTGTAGCAGCCATATATTTTGAATTTGAGTTTACTATCAACTTGGGCATCTTCCATACAGTTAAGTGACACATTGGACAAATAAGACTCTTCAGCACTGGGCCATTTTGAGTAATGCCAGGCAAAAATTCAGATGCAAGCAAAAGACACAAACAAAAATACATCATCATATAGCCCCCCTATTTACAACTTTTAAACTATTTTGATTAATTGAAAAAATAACTTAGCTGGAATAAAAGACTCTTTTTTTTTTAACCCATCTGCAAATCTAATTTTCTTTCTAACCATTTCACCTCTGTGGCCTGCTTTTGTATGACACACTATTCTCCTGTAACTGCTGAATTTCTGTTAGTTTGCTGTTGGCAGGGATAAGGTCGGAAATAATACTTTCTATTGAAATCTGTTTTCTCCACTCAATAAGAGGAAGCAAAGGCATGAATATGGCACCCTCATAATGATTTAGCTGGGCCTTAATGACTTAATGAAATTTTCATCACAACCTGCTGTTCATTTTAATGGCCTTTGAAAACAATGGAAAATATAGCTTGAGGGAAGAAAATATTTTTTTCTGTGGCATATATTAGTGAGCTGAACATTTAGTTCCATCACCCTACCTCTGCTCCCCGCATCCCTATATCACTGCTCTCACCAAAGAGCTATAAGGTTTCATAGTTTTTCAAATATACATTTTTCAGCTCTTTTGTTAAGTTTATTCCTAAGTATTCTTTTTTTTTTTCTTTTGGTGCTGTAGGAACTCTAAGAGCTACAGCTCGTTTATTTGTACTGTGCAGTATCTCTGTTCCAATGTTCAAATGATGTCAGAGAGAGTGGATGGGAGGGGGAGAGAGAGATAGAGAAAAACATGGATGTGTAAGAGACCCATTGAAGGGCAACTGAGGAGGCAGGTGCCCTTGACCAGAATCAAACCTGTGATCCTTCAGTCCACAGAGCGATACTCTATCCACTGAGTCAAACCAGCTAAGGCCCAACCATGCACTTTGATTAATGGTCTCTTTAAAGTCCGAGCAACTTTCCACTTGCTGTTGAGACTTTACACATCTTCCCAGATATATTTTACAATAAAAAATGCAAATTTCCTTCAACATCTTATTCCTCTTCTATGAAACAATTTTCTGCTTGGTTATTAATTTTTCTTGGTGATTAACATCCATCACTTTACTCAAATACATAAGTTATTCCTTCATAAATCTCCCAATTGTCACAGTTATTAAATAAAAATACTTGTTATGGCAAATATCTTTATTGATAAGCTGAGACTAGTTTAAGTTTTGTGTACTCAATATGCAACTAAGAACCTTGTGTTCATATAAATGTATATTACTAGTTCTATATTTATACAGAAAATACTATTGTGGAACTCTGACTATTAGATGTTGGTCATGTTCAATTTATATTCCGGTTTCCATAAAGACTATCTCGGCATTTCCTCAATATCTTTATATTTTTCAAGAACAAGTCATATTTGAGCTTAGATTCTATTACATTTGTAGGGTGGGGAGGACAAAAAAGAATGAGGAAAATACAATAATGAAAACTGTCTAATGTCCACAAACACAGTGATGTTTCTTTGTGTAATCTCTTCTTTCTGCAGGTGCTCTATCTCTCCTCTTTTGCCTGTGTAGTTATTACTACACATTATCCTTTTTTCCTAATTCCCAATACTTCTGAATATCTCCTACTATGCAAATTGGGGAGCACTGTCTCCTGTCCTTTTCCTGATAATGAGTGACTCATTTGGCTTTGCCATATCCTATGCTTCCAAATTAGGAATCTGTACATCATCCACTTTGAAAGAAGCCAACATGACACACTCAGGAAATACCAAGGTCATATACCAAATCTCCAGGTAGGGCATCATCTAAAGATAAACCCCCAAACTACTTGGTAATATAATACATTCCACAGCCTCACTGGTTCTGCCCAGGCCTTAGTCCTGGACCAGAAAAACATCTCAAACAAATATTAAAAATTTACATATGAGAGAAATATTTCCCAACTCATTCTAGGAAGCCAGTATTATTCTAATAACAAAATCAGATAAATTCATTTCATGAAAAACTACCGACCTGGGACAAAGAATACAGAAGATGAGCTGGAAGCATCTTATAGTTCCAGGAAGTGAAGAAGTGCTCAAAAATATATACCCAAAATCCTGGTTGTATGTCAAAATGACTTAGAAGTCAATGGAAAGTGCTTCTAGTAGCCAAAGCTGAACAATTTGGGGCAACAAAATAAAATAGAAATGGATTATAACTCAAAGTATATAGTAGATTTCCACAAGTCCATACTTATATAAGTAAATAATTGAATACAATTAGTAAATGATGGAGAAGAGATAAATCTTTCATGGAGAAGAATTCCAAATAAATTATGTAGACACCCCACTCTAAAGAGGGAGAGCAAAGCTCCCTACTCCTGAAATGTGGGTGGCAAAGAGCATCTTCCTTCCAGAGGATGGTTTGGAAAGGGGTCAGGGAGACTCTAAAGTGGAAAAAACTGACAAACACCATATCAGCCAGTTGGTCAAGGTCATTGTCAACATTCATAAGTTACACTGAAAGTATGTAGTACCCTTGATATGAAGTACTTTTTAATATATTACTTCTGTAGTCTTCATCCCAAAACCATAACACCAGTTTAATTAAGAGAAAAATCACGAGGCAAATTCCAATAGAAGTGCTTTCCACAATATATGTGAATAGTATTCCTCAAAACTTGTAAGTTATTAATCATAGGAACAGTCTGAGAAACTATGATAGTCAAAAACAAGCCCAAAGAGGCATGTCAACCAAATGTAATGTGTTATCTTTGAAGACCTCATAGAAGAGAGAACGCACACTTGGTGAAAACGGAGATATCTGAATGAAGTATGGGCTTTAGTTAATGTATCACAATGTAAAAGAGGAAAGTAACTTTAAACATAAAATGTTAATCAAGCAAAATGAACAGATATGTAAACGATGATAAAGGACTGTTGCATCATTAGGTTAAGGTTAAAAGATGTAATATAGAATAGCTACAATTTCCTTCCTTTTAACTTTTATTTTTCTTATAGTAAGTCAAGTATTTTTAATATCAGAAAAAAATTCCAACAAAAGTCATCTGGGTCCTCCTCAAAACTGCATTGTTTATCTTCATGCAGATGGGAGCCAAAAAGCCTTTGACTAGATTATCTCTAAAATCCCTTCCAACTGTAAGATCATGTGAGTTACATAAATTTTAACTAAAATCCATGTCTCGACTATGTGCCTGGTAGCGACCTAGACATTTTAATTACCACATGATTCCCAAATATACTGGTTAACATATATTTTGTGCCAGATTACTCATCATTTACCAGTTTCCAAACAACAGAATATAAATGAGTCTAACTCAGTGTTACATAGTATAAGCACAGTATATTTTTGGTATAAAGTGTGTCTTTTTATGTCTCTGTTTTTTGCTTGTTTGTTTTAATTTTCCACGTGACTCTGAAATAGGAGGCATGTTCTTACTAGTATGTACAATGTGGTATCCATGCTTTGGATGGACACAGGTTTAAATAGGATTTATTAAATATCTATAACATAAAGGATGATTATCAGTAATGCACAAATGATCAAACTTGCACCAGTTGTTTTATTAGTTTGTTTGCTTTAATTTTAAAATTAGTCCATGTGCATATCACCTATCTTAACTATTAAAGAGATTTTAGAAGATGAAATCTTAAAAGCAAGGCATCCTATAAAGTTGGATAAATGGAAGGTTCAGGATAGCTAAATGCAGTTAGAGAATTACTGCTTTTCAAGTATACAATAGGCCTAGCCATATTAATTGTGGACCATATAAGAAATAGTCCTAATTATCAAGGTAGTATAAGATGCTTTAATAAGTACAGGTTATAAAATATAACAAAGTTGCAAAATGTCCTCTTAGGCTCTGCTGCTACATTCTATTTTTTTTAAACAATGAAACATTTTTATTAGCAGTTCTAATTTAATATTGTATTAGTGTTTCAATTAACTAATGTGAAGTCATACAACACATTTAATACATAATGATTAATTACCAGGATCACCTGCATACTCTTATTGGCAATGCACTACTCACTTCTGTTTTGCAATTCAAGACTCCTTGACCAAGGGGAGCAAAAGAGGAATGGATGCATATTGATCAGTTGCTTGCTTGACAAAAAACTCAAGGTCTAGGCCAAACTGAGGTTTGTCTATAATCGCACCTGAGAACTCAGAGGAGAGCACTCCAGGTACAAAGTGCTCCTTCCCTGCTACTAGTAGGGAGCCCCTCCTGGCTAGAGCTACTACTCCCACTCACCTTGTAACTCCTGCCTCACACATAACAGACCCTTAAAACACCACGATCTGTTCTTAAATCTGTTTTGCTCAACCGTAACTTGTTCTTGAGTGAAAATAAGACATCGCCACAGACATGAATCGCAAAAACATTGGAATAGGCATATTTAAGTGTTTCTGAAAGAAATAGTGCCCATCTTCGTAGCATTAAGTTTCTGTTTTGTTCAATTTAGAGAGTAAGTCAAAAAACAGAACTAGAGGGTGAAATTAAGCTATTAAAATAAGGAGATGGCAACAGCTTTCTTCCCCAGCCTTTACCTTCCGGCTCGTTTTTGATGAGCTCTTCCATCTTCCTCTGCTTCAAGGTGTCCACAACATCAGCCAGGCTGCCTTTGCGCCGCTCCGGAGTTCCCAGGGCTGCGCTGGACAAGGACTCGCCACTCTGTCGCCCACCTTCTTCTGCCTTCTGAGGTGAGGTAGATGAGTTGTGTGGGGCAAATGAAGACATAACTTTATTGCCATCAACTTCCTGAAAGAGAAAGCAAAGAACAATGTTGTCTCAAGTTCCGGAAGTTTATTTTTTTAAATGATTATGTGGCTTGAAACATTAAGGAATGAAATGTCACTCTGCAAAAGAAATTTCACAAAAGAATACATTAACTGTACAGGCTAGGGATAAAGTCAAAAACCCATTCACCAGAGTACTAAAAATCTGGAGATTCTGTCTCTTCGACTGGGTATATTGATTAGATTTACTTATGGTTCTGCTTTTGTTTGAAAGTCTTAGATTTTCCTAGGATATTAAATGTAGCAGTCATCTATAGTTTACTTCCTCATAACATTGTAATGTTTAAACAAATAAGAGTACGTAGACATGAATTATTTACATTTTAAGTAGCCACCTCTTCCTGATGGCACTCTCCATTAAAATGAGGTCCTCTTTTGGTTTTGCACCTCCCTCCTATTTTTTTTTAAAGAAAGCAGCATCCAACAGGTCATTTTGACATCAGGTAGTAATGCTGCAAGTTTATTTCTGCTTATGCTAAAGATATTTCCAGTTGCATTTGCTATCTCAAACATTGTTCCTGTCAATACTCTGTGATTTAGTACTTAAGCCTCATTTGCCTTACAAAGTAAAGTTTCTTGCAGACTTTACCTCTTCATAATGTGCATTTGTATAAAAATAAAATTTTATAATTTAAACATATTTGGGGTGTTCCTTTTCTCATTATTTCTCCCACAAATCTAGAAATCTGTAAAGTATTTGGAGTATATTTTGTATAAAAAGTACTAAATTGATTTTTCAGACAGTGTAATATTAGAATGATAAAGACTTCTTTTTTTACTTAAAGGTTATCCTTGCTTCCATAATCCTTTGACTCCCTGAAAGCAGAGCTCTTCTTAAAAGAGAGAACTCAACAATGTGGTGATTTCAGGGTTGGGAGTCGGGAGGAAGAAGGGAGGGGGCTGGGTGGGAGGTAAAGGGGGAGGTAAAACAGGTCATAAAGGAATAAATGGTGATAGAAAAAATTAAATTAAAAAATAAATCTATATCCTAAGGTCTTTAAGGAAGTTAGTCTTCCCTTAAATACATTTCTTAATTCCACATTATTAAGAGTTTCAATTAAAGTATATTTGAGTGTGTGAATATTTAATACTCAGAATAGATTAAATCTGTGTTTACACATTTCTTCCCTATTTAAGACATGCTAATAGAATATGTTGACCCCAGAAAAGTGACAAATCACACAGATTTGATATCTCATGTTTTCAGGCTAATGCTAACATTTTTTAGTAACTTATAATACTTAAAATACTAAAAAATAGATGATAATGAAATGTCAGCACAAAGATGATCATAATCTGTTCCTATGATTTTTTTTTCTTAATGGATATTAGTGAGTATAAAGATATCAGCTCTGGCAGAAACATCAGTTTGTTGGGTGAGGCCAAGAAAATGGGAAGAAAGAAGCTAAAAATATTGTTTTTCTTGAAGTGTGCTAAAAGAATCTTTGAAATTATAATTCTAAATTACAAAATGATTCCCATTTCTTACAAACAGTACAGAAGGTGCCTCTGATAATTACTATATCTCGAATGAATATTCTATAGATAACCTTTTCATGAACAAATCTTAACTTCTAATAGACTTGGATTTAGAAATCAATATGCATAAAGTATTAATAAAAGTCCCTGCAGGCTAATTGATTATTTATTTAAAATCCACACATAAATACAAACAAATGTATAAATAAGCACACACACACACACACACAGAGCAATCACGAATTCATTCAGTAGAAACTAAGCAATGTTTTTATAAAGGTCCCATAAAACATATTAGCTCAGTTTAATTTGCAAACCAGAACACAGAAAAACCTCTACATTAATTTCTCACAGATATTTCTTCTCATTTATCTTTAGGGTCAAAGGCAGAAGCACCCTAGTTGTAGCTTCACTCTGAACATTTCTATTTTATTCTCTGTTTCCATATTATCTGATGACAAACTTCACAAACAAGAACTCGGCAGCTGAACTTCACTCCCCGCAATTCAAACTCACACACATCTTTCTATAGCATCATCAGTAGAGAAAAGGACACCCAAACGGTAAGCAATTAAGTCCATTAAAATGTCAGAACACAGTTCAAATGAATGCAAAATACAATAATTTCTCTAATTCTCTACACCTTGTAGAGTGGAAGGGCAAATCTTAAAGAGTAAAACATACTTCACAATTACTCTAAATTCAATTATCCTCCAGTATAACAATAAATAAATTAATTAAGCATTACTGCTATTTCACGCAGGAATATTTATCTTATCACTGTTTCACCTGTCTGATTACATTTCAGCCTCTGGCACTGTTAATCCCTTCAACAGTTTTATGTATTTAGCAGATGTTTCATGTGTGGCTCCATTGTGCATTTGCATGGTGAATAGCTTGTGAAAGAGTGCTGGCACAGTCTTCAGGCAAGGAAGACCTAATTTTTTTTTCAGTTTCTTCCCTGGGATTGCAGTCACCGTACCTGAAATATATGCCTGCGTGTTTCTCTTCACTTCCCTGGCCGGTGAACATCCAGAGAGTCTAACAATAGCATTAGTGGCGCAGATACACAATATATGGTCACTCAAGTTTTATGAATTCTAAGGACAATCATCAGTATTTTGCAGAAGAAATCTCAAGATTTATATACTATTTCTAAAGTTGACTGAAAAAAGGATTATAAACTTCTTGTTGTTGGTTTTTGTTAATTCTCACCCGAAGATATTTTTTTTTTCATTGATTTAGAGAGAATGAATGGGAGGGGAAGAGACAGAGAGAACCTCAATGTGAGAGAGATACATGGATTCAATTGCTTCTGAGGGATTGAGCTTGACCAGAATCAAACGCAGGACCCTTCAGTCCATAGGCCTATCCACTGAGCCAAACCATGGATTACAGATTAAGAGGCCCTGACCTAAATGCACATATCTTCACAGAAAGTACCATAAACCCATCAATAGATACAATTTAGACAAGTTGTCAATGATCAGTTATTTTCAAAATGAGCTTCAAACTATGACATTATTGATATTTTATCCCGTTAAACTTAGTTAAAGGTATATTATTTCAATAATCTACCTTGGTTACTGTTCCCAAGACAAACATTTATAAAGAAATGAATATTTTAATTATACTTAAAGAATAATAAACACATTGAAGAAAAACATTATTAGTGGCAATTGTCTTCTGATTCAGCAATCAAGTTGTGATAATACATATATAACTTTGAACTGGAAGGCAGAACAAATTGCCATCTTTTGTAAATGAATGTTATAATTTTGACAAGTTATACCAGTTCAAATTTCAAATACAAATTTTCCTGAAATAAAAACATACAAAGGATATGAGCCAAAAACAACACTTATAATGCTGAATAGAGTCGTTCTTTGGTTAATATGGCCAATATTCTAGGAATAGGATATGGTCAGTTCCCAAGACCTATAAAACAAAATCAGTACCTATAGACAGGTCTTTGAAGGGTGCCTGTTATACTTGTGTTAACTACTGATATTAAATCCATTCAACTTAAATTTTTTTCTAAATTTTTGCCTAAAACAGAGCTGCCTAATGTTTACTTAGGTTCAGCAATTCAAAAAATGGAAATCATCAGAGAAAGTTTTATTTGGGCAATTTCCATAGCCATGTATAGAGAGAGAGCTTATCACACCATTCTATGTTGGAAAAAGCCACTAAGGAATCTTTTTAATCTTATTGAGTTTTATACGATCAACAATTCTTAGTGCTTGAACAACTACAAGGTAAACTAATTGAGATTCCAGATATTAGGTGAGTGGTTTACATATATGTCTAGGGATGGCAGTAGCAAGCTATGGTTAATGAACAGTTTTTAAAGTTCCCCAGGGTTTGTGATTATCAAATGCTAAGGTAGGATGTACTTGACCATCTCTACATGGTGTGGTAGCTAGCTACAAGAAACACAAGTCAGTTTTTATAGAACCTTTATATTTTACACTAGAGGACCAGTACATGGATTAATGCACCAGTGGGGTACCTCGGCCTGGCCTGTGGGGATTAGGCCAAAACTGATTCTCTGACATCACCCAAGGGGTCCTGGATTGCAAGATGGTGGTTCTCAGGTCACGCACCCTGGATTCAGGCTCCCTCCTCTCTGGTTTGGGTGGGTCACCTGAGAACCACAGCTGCCGAGTCACCATAGCTCGGCATCTCCTGCATTGAGCGTCTGCCCCCTGGTGATCAGTGTGCATCATAGCTGCCAGTTGGCTGGTCACTTAGGCATAATTTTATGAGATTACTGAAACTCCTTGAAAGTTAATACTCTAAATCATTAAAATCATTCCATTTTCACAATACAAAAAATGGGTAGAAATTCTAAAATACTCAAATATATACCTGTTTCTTTTTTGCTCTATGATCGATCTATGGAAATTTCTAATTCTACATTCGGCTCCATTCTAACATTTAAAGAATACTATAGGAACCTTAACAATCCATCTGCCTCTGTCATGCAGACACAACCCCCTCTTAGGGCAGATCCAATATCCTAAATACTGACAGGCCTTACCACGATTAGGTAAAATATAATCCTATATAATAAAGAGCTAATATGCAAATGGTTGTCACACCCTCACATCATCACACCCTCATGCCATCACACCATAACTGCTCAGACACTCAACACTAGGGAGAGAGGAATGGGAACCAGCCAGGCTGTGGCCCAAGAGAGGAACAAGCCACCCACCTTGTGATCCCAGGCACCAGCGGCTGAGGCTGCAGCCCAGGAGAGGGACAAGCTGCCTGCCCCACAGTCCTGGGCACCAGAGCCTGTGGCTGTGGTCCGAGCAAAGCCACCTGCCCACAGTTCCCTGTGGCTGTGGCCTGCCTGGGTTAAGCCAGCCCGGGTCTTGGGTGCCTTTGACTGGCCAGAGGAGGGAATCCTGGGTCCAGGATGTGGTCTTCCAAGCAGTATCATTGCCATTACCTGAGAAAACTTTATATAGTTTTCTCAGATCTCACCACAGGCTTACTGAATAAGAAAGTCAGAGCATAGGTACCAAGACTGTGAAGTAACAAGCCTTCCACTGGTAGACTGATACACTGATGAAGCTTGAGAACTAGGAATAGGAAAAACTGAAAGAGTTAAAGAAGAAAAAGAGGGAGATAATTAAGTGCTTCAGTGGTGCAAAAAAGTGTCATAAAAGTGATGAGTTCATTGATTTGAGAAAAGAACTAAATGATAATATATTCCAGGAAGGAGAAGAAGTAAAGGATCAAGGAGAGGGAGAAGAGTTACCAAACATGTTGGTGTTAAAATTATATTGTCTTAATTTATTAACATCCATGTTGGCACATGTGGAGATAGGTTTATGTTTACTGATTTTCCTCACTAACTCTATAGATTAGAGATCTGAGATTTATGGCAAAATTGCATGGTGGACAGATATTGTTTTTAGAAATGTATTAAAAAGTAGGTTTGTTTATTAAAAGGTTAATATAAAACAATAGCATGTTTTTATTGCCTTTTTAAATCAATATAACATTTATCATCTAATTTAATTCCAGTGAGTGGAACAAAAATTAAAAGCAAGTTTTCTCCTACAGTAAGGGATTCTACAAATAGAAAAACAGTTTTGGGTGCTACATGGGCAGAAGAGTCTAATGGTTGTTTTTATAGAATCACATTTACTAAGAATCTCAGAAATGAAACATCAAGAATAAAATGTATGTTTTCAAGCACTCTCCAAACCACTTAATAGGCAAAAATAGCATTTAGAGAATTCTAACACATTAACCAATAGAACCTGTAAAAACAAAATAACAGTTTGTGCTGGGACAGCCTCATTATCTTCCTGCCAATGATGTGAGCACCATCATACTGATGTTTAAAAATCAGGCAAATACACTTTAAGGCAATTCATGATCTCTTTCCTGAGAACTCAAATGTCAACCATAAGATGTTTCTAAACAAAAATGAGACTATACATCAAGACACTTCCATTTACCACTAACACTATGGATTGGATAATAATATTTAAGAAATAAAGGAAAATAGTTATTGTAACTAATTATATTTAATAATTCATCTATCATTTTCCCAAGAAACCTCCAGTATATTCTTACTGTGATGGTTAATAAACTTGATTAAATACTAACTCTGAGTCGGAAGGAAGACAAGAAAAACTTGAGGAATTTCTCATATTATGATCTGTTTGGGTAATGAGTTCTTTTTATCCCACAGAGCAATGATCCCAGTTTCTTATACAGAGTAGACAACCAGTAAAGCTAAAAAGCTAACTGTTTGCTAACATGACTTATAATTAAGAACTGACTAAATGTTCCATGATAAGTGAAATAAATTGTAATTTCCATGCAGTAAACATGTCAGCAAAGCAATACAATGCAGTGATTAAATAAGCTGAATGCAGGAGTATGTTGAGTTGAATCCCTTTATTAACTATATAATTTGGACAAATTATCTATGCTCACCAAACTTCAGTTTCCTCATCTTTAAAATAGGATAATAAATTATAAGTAATTCAAATGTGCTATTATATAGTGTCAATGATCTTAGGATATAAGAGTAATAAAATAATTATTAAATGATGAGAAATATTTAATTTGCTCAATTTTCTTCCATTCATGTAATAAAAATGTCTTGAGTGCTAACTTGTGAGGCAGCATAAACATATTCTCAGTTTAACATCGAGAACCTAAAGCCAAATAGCTTTGGTTCAAATCCTGGTTCCATATTCGCTAGTTATGTGACCTTGGGCAAGTTATTCAAATCTTTCTTTGTCTCAGTTTCTTTTTTTTAAAAAATATGTTTTTATTGATTTTTTTTTTTACAGAGAGGAAGGGAGAGGGATAGAGAGCCAGAAACATCAATGAGAGAGAATCAATCATCTGCCTCTTGCACGCCCCCTACTGGGGATGTGCCCGCAACCAAGGTACATGCCCTTGACCGGAATCAAACCTGGGACCTTTTAGTCCACAGACCGAAGCTCTATCCACTGAGCCAAACTGGTTTCGGCTGTCTCAGTTTCTTCATCTATAATGAGGGCATAAAACTGTTATCTACCTGGTTGAGTTGTAACTGGATTGAATTAAAAATAATGAGTTATATGTGTTTGGGGATTTCATTAGTTAATATTTTTTTTACAAATGATAAAATTCATAAAATTATAACTGAGAAATGACAAGAGCTATATAAATATTTATTAAAGTAAGTATGCTCCAGGAATAATGTTAGGATAGAACAATAAGCAAAACACACACAAAAAAATATGAACACGAATAAAAAAAGCCAGGCCCTTTACCTGGAAAGGGCCAGGAGACAAACCCTTCCCTCTACCACTCCACCAAAACAGGGAAAATGTAAACATGATTAGTTTCATAGCTCTTTCTGCTGAACTGCATCCATGGAGTCGATATTTTTAAGGTGACCTATTTTTAAAAATAACCAAATACAAAAAAAAAGTAGTCCACACAATGTCATGTGACCATTAATGTGCTTTTATCTCTGTTGCATACTTGATTTTTAAATTTCACAGTTTCATGGTTCTCTACAAAGTGATAACTCAGGGAAATGATCAAAGAAAAAATGTTCAATTACTCCTCATTATGAAACAAAACTTTTAAAAGTCAGTTTGAAAATAGAGTAATAAATTATTTTTCATAAATACATGACACCAATTATTTAATATGCCATATATCTAGTTTCATATTTCTCCTTCTTCTTGTGAGATAGATATATCAAGATTTTTGGTTATTCATGAGAAATTAGCACCACTGGGTTCTCTTGCAAACAAATCCTTAGATTCCTTTATGCTATAAACACAAAATAACAGCAACAGTAATATGAAGTGGGATAGATTAAGTACTGACTATTTTTGCTAGCTTCCTTTCTCTATGCTCCAAGAGCACCTAGAGTAGCATGTTGTCTCCTCACTAGATCAGGCTGATGGCTTCATAGCCCAACGCCCATCAACTTCTTTATGTCATTATACTAATCCAACTTTCTAGGCAGTTTGGCTCAGTGGATTGAGCCTAAGCCTGAGGACCAAAGGGTCCCAGGTTCCATTCTGGTCAAGGGCATATACCTTGGTTGCAGACTCCTCCCCAGCCCAGGCCCTGGTCAGGGCAGGAGACAATCAATCGAGGTGTTTCTCTAACATCGATATTTCTCTCTGTCTTTCCCTCTCTCCCAAAATCAATGGAAAAATACCATGGGTGAGGATTAAAAATAAATAATTAAATAAAATGTTTCATTATATTAAAAAACAACAACAATTATAAAGGCATATTTTTCTACACTAAAACTTTTAATTTTAATTTTTATTTTTATTTGAGGGTAAAGCTCTACTGCAATCCTCCACTACCACAAATCATGCAGTGTAGTTTGATTTGGGGAAATCGCAGGGTTTAGCACATCCAGAGTGCAATGGATAAGCCTTGCTCTGGGAAAGCCACCTTTGTGATCATGGTATCTCCTCTGCCAGGTAAGTATATTTATTAAAACTTTCAATAGAGCACCATGCTGATCGCAAAAGTAGCCCTTTTTCTTTGAGAGGGAATTGACATTGAGCAATGATTTGAGATATAAGAAGCACAAGCTTCAATTCTCATTCCAAAAATAATGATTAGACATTAAGCAGAGCACACACTCATAAAATTTCCCAACTAGCCAAACTATTTATTCATGGCATAAATCATAATTTTCTGAGCCTACTTTAGCAGGCATATAAGGAACATTTTGTAGCACATATAATCAGAGACATGGTAGTCTTATAGGTAAAACATTGTATTCTCGGCAAATATTATTTTCACATGGTTTATATGAGTACTGCTATATATAAATTTTATTTTAGTCTTATAGTTCTGAAGACTTTTTAAAATATGACTAAATTATTAGGAATTTCCCTGTCCAAATACAGAAAATCTGTGTAAAGTCACTACTGTTTCAGTAAAAATATAGCTACCAATCTTGGAGTTCTGAAAGGCACTGCTCTAAAAGTTTTAGGTACATAATCTTTTATAATTCTCAGAAAATTCCATAAAGAGTATTATCCCATATAACAGATTAGGAAATTAAGCTCCTAAGAGTAATTTACTCAAGTAGTAGTAGGAAATTGTAAATTAAGGAATGGAACCCAAGATCATCTACCTTTAATATCTATGCTGGTCATCATTAAGCTATATTGCTTCCTTCAACTAATTTAGTTGCTGTAAGAGATGTCAAAGGTATAAAAACATAAAGCTGATTCTCTTTTCTCAAAGAGTTTAAAATTAAATTTGAGAGGCATGTAAATATATAAGAAAAATTAATAATGATAACAACTATAACAAATACTAAATTGTATGGTAGCAAATTATACCTGCAGAAGAAGTTTAAAGAAGAAAGAGCCTTGTAACTCAAAGGAAGGTAGAAATTTTTTATCATAGCACTTGGCACACTGTTTAGGATTGGTTATTTAATTTTCTTTCTACACTATGAAGACAGGAAACATGTCAGATTATTGGCCATGTACCCTAAGACCTATTATTAGTACAGAATAAATACATGTTGAGTAAATTACTTAATTTATTAAATATTTAAGTATAGAAACTTTTTTAGATAAGCCTAAAAAAAGTAAAGAAAAAGATATAGAGATTTCTTTCCTAGAGAAATCATTGATAATATTTTATAGAGAACACACACACACACACACACACACACACACACACACGAAAGTAGTGGCTTGACCCAAATAAATGGAGAATAATAAATAAGAAGAATGACTATCATAGGAGGCTTATTTTATTAAAGGTTCTAAAAGTCAAATAAAACTGTATACATTTGACTAAAAAGCCATGGAGAATTCTTCTACTTTCTACACTGGTTATTCTCTTAAATTAGATTGTTAGGAATATTGGTCTAGTAGTGATAAGGAGAATGAATTGGGTAGAAGAGAAAGTAAAGATTCCACTGTATAGGAAACTGTTACCATGCCACATATGTGATGATAAAAAGAATCCCACTAGACTGTAGCTGTTAGAAATCATAAAGAAAATAGGAAGCAAGTAATGATAGGATTAGATAATTTGAAAATAAAGAAGAAGGAGACAAAGATAAATACATTTCTTGCTTGGGAGATTGAAATAATGATTATGGTATTGACAAAAACAAAGTGGTTAGCAAACAGATGATTATTAAAATAGAATCAGTATACCTAAAATATAGTAAAACCCACATGACTACATTCATCTAAATTTGATTGTTAGCCCTAATTTCTGACCCCAGCATTGTAAATAACAGGTGTTGTATAATCTGCCTCAGTATTCAAATGACATGTTTATTATATTGTTTAAAATATTTACTTTTGTATGTGGAACAGCCAAATGAAGATATGTCTCAAAATTCAAAATGCTGTTAAAGCAATAAAGGATGTAAAATTATTATTTATAAACCATTAATTTCTAGTGAATGGTTAAATCCATTTTAGTTAATGAGCTCTCAGAAAGTTCCACCCAGGGAAATAAGCAAATGCCCAAACCCTCTTCACTTATGTCTAAAAATGGAAGCTATAAGTGGGCATCGCCATCTCCTTCAGTGACTTGAGTTTACCATGTACAATTTTCAAAGTTTATCATTCTTTATAATGGACTTTGAAAGATGAAAGATGTTTAGAAAGAAACATGTATGCATGCAAATAATAATGGGCACGTATACAATCTGCAAAGCAGAGAGAAAAATGAAAAAGGAAAAAAAACCCTAGCATAAAAATATTAGAATAAAATATTTTTGCTATTCTAGGAAGCAAGTCTAAAGTATGGTTAAAAAATAGCACTGAACAAATAAAGGAGAAATTAGAAATGACACATTTTCCCCATATTTACAATGATTTAGCTTTTAGAGGGCTGTACGTTTAACCTCTAAAATTCTTGTCACACAGATGTTAGAATGAGGGAAAAACAAAAATGAAATTTATCAATACCAAAAAATTTCTGCAGAAACCTGCTGCCATGAGTACTTTATTGTGTTGTGATCACAGGTATAAATAAGAGGAGATGGTTTTGCTCCATTAAAAAATCATTCTGTCAAGGGAGAAATTGTATTTATCATTCTAAATTCTATGGAGTATAGAGAGTATAGAGAGGACACAAATAAATAATTTTGGATTTTGGACATATCTATTCCCATCTACCATTCTACTTTAATTCATGACTTCTGAATGTCCCTTGATATTTCTGATATTTCAAAGTGATTCTGCTGTGGTGCTCAATAACCCACAAAAATGCCAATCTAAAATAAAGGCATGAATTCTTTATATTCCTCACACCATGAAAATATAAACTTTATTTGTGTTATACAGCTACATTTTTTTTGACTAATGGAGCTTAAATTAAAGTAATTATCTTTAAGCCAGTCATTTATTAAGAGTGAGTCTCAGGATGGGAACCAACCACATAGTGCTATGCTCACCAGCTCTGAGATGACACACACACATAGCGGCTTCTTTCAAAAGTCCTTTGCTATATCTATTTATTATATTTAACAATGTCACACAGGAAAAATAATTTAAAATCTCCTATTGAGCACCTACAGACTTTGAACATAGACAGGAAATGAAAAAAATCAGAATATTTGGTCATCGCTTTAATTAATTTTTTTTTGCAGTACATTTTTGGTGTCCCCATTCTTTTTCTTCTACTCCCTTGTCCTAACAAAAGTAGATGCACACACATGTATATATTTAATTAAAAGGAAATAAAACGGTTGCCTTTAGTTAAGATGTTTCCATTCACGGAGGCTACACATTTAAAAAATAAATTGCCTGAATAAATTCAATTATCTAGAGAAGCAAAGAAAATCACAGGCAAATGACATTATATGCCGAGGCAATTCCGACAGCTTCATGTTTATTTTTATTGTTTCAGTCAGTGTAAGGGAGAAGATGTCAAACAATATTATATTTCTCCCTTTTTTAAAGGTTCAATGTCTCTAGTACTGAAAGTTGCATGAGCAATAATATCAAGAGAAGAAATCTGTCTACTACTGAAAGAAAAAGGTACAGACTCCCTCCAACTTAATGCCAGTACACAAGTGGGCACCCATACACCTTGGTTGTATTTAGCCTACAAAAAGCAAAGGAGAACATTTAACTTGCAAGTAGTCCAGTATCAATTCAGCCACTAATGATTGGCTTACAAGCCAGTGTATCCTCCCCCGCCCCCCCCCAAAAAAACCTCTAAGTAAATCCACATGTTAAAATAGCCCATGACATTACTATTAGTCCTGTCCTCTGACACCAGCTTTGTAAAGAGTAGGTGCTATACAGACTTTATCAGAAGAGACTCTAGCCTTTTACATTCCAATAAGAAATAATTAAATATAATATTTTTGCCTTGTTCTTGTAATATGACAAAAGTACATGCAGAAGATTTAAGCTGACTTTGAAATAGGTTCCTGCTGAAAATCTCTGGCTTTTTATGCAGAATTTACATGCTACCTGAGTTCTCTTGAGGCGTGAATGTACCAAGTAAATGTGGCATATGTTTGTATTTTCTTGCCAATTCCAAATTCATTCATTCAAATCACTCATTGTAGGCCAAATTCTTATCCAATTCCACAGAGCCACTGGCTTTCCTGGAAGTGAATAGAAGCTTTGTGCACGGAAAAAGAGAAGTCAATAGCAGGTCTGTGCATGGAAGACCTATGCAACTGGTGGAAAGGATGAGAATCTGACCACAGAGTTTCTTGTGTGGTAAAAGCTAGTTTAAAATGACCTACACGATGAAGCTTTCAACACCTTCATTTGAGTGTCAATTCCAAAACTTGACAATTTGAGTAACTGTGGATTTTCATATGGCCATCTTATGTACTACTCTTCTTGCAATATGCTTGAGAATAATTCTTTTGTTGAATATGTTTGAATTAGAATGTCTTTATTTACCATAATTAACCCCAGATTTTATTCAGAACATGAAAGCATATTCATAGCAAAATAATAAAAGCACCATTTATTAAACTTACTAATGTGTCAATCACTATATTGGAGTGTCTAACTGCTACTTTGACCCCTCCTAAAAGACCTATGAAGTAGGTATTATTATTATTACTGATTTAACACCTACAGAAACTGAGTTGCAACTATGTACTTCAACTTAAATAAAAAAGAATTTGAACTCTTATCTCTCTGATTCCTTCAATTGTAATTTTAATCATTATGTTACACAGCTTCTCATTGGACTGAAAACACTTAAACATTCCAATTTTATTCATCTTAATCTAATTTTCTAGTCAAAGTTTGTTTCACTCCATATATAACGTCTCTCAGTCCTATACAGTGTTCTTAATATGCTAGTTTAGTTTCATAATGTATGTTAATAGATATTCAATTTTCTATACTATTTTTAATTGGCTACATTTTCTATTCAAACTCCTTGACTTATATTTCCAAATGAAAATTAAGCAATTTTATCAAACTCCTGATAACATTTTAAACACTTCTTCCCCTCAACACACACGAAGGAGGCATAAATATAAAATTTGTTAAACATGTGTCTAATTTTTTAAAAACATCATACCAAGTCCCAGAGGAAATACAAATAATCTTCTAAGCCCAGCTAGCATGGCAAAGTGGCTAAGAGCTTCGATCTATGAACCAGGAGGCACAGTTTGATCCTGGTCAGGTCACATGCTTGGGTTGCTGGCTCCATCCCCAGTTTGGGGTGTATAAGAAGCAGCCAATCAAAGATTCTTTCTCATCATTGATGTTTCTATCTCTCTCTTGCTCTCCTTTCCTTTGTGAAATCAATAAAATTTTTTTTAAAAATTCTAACAGTCAAATCCAACATTGTTCATAACATCTTCAAAATGTTTCGACTACCAAACAGTTCTTTCCCTCTGTTCCTGATGGCCCACAGTCTGCTGTTCATTCCTATCTCAGGCACTGCCTATTTTGATCTGAAATCCTCTAAAATGTATTCAACAGCCATAACAATTACCTACTTTTCTCTCTCTTAGGGGTATAATCTTAACATTCTGTATTAAAGAGCTTTCAGTGGCTTCTACACTTCTTTCCAAAAAAAAAAAAATTTAGAACTCCTTTGGATGATACAGAAACTTATTTATCATCACTCTCCCCTCCACTTAGTGACACAACCATGATTTAACTCCTTGCTTCCCCAGGCCATGGCCTCCTTATTTTCTCACTTGCCTGCCTCTTTCAAGACAACTTCAACCTTTAAAATACGGTTTAGGTTTACTTCCTTCAGAATTGTAAATTCTCAAGGGATATTTGCATGGAATAAATGACTCTTCTTAAATTCACAATTTCAAAACTTACATTCTAGGCAGGTACTTTCACATTTCCATGGCTTGGCAGGAAAGTTTCAATCACATATTTCCAATAATCTGTTTCCACCTAAATACCTCAGCATCTCAAACCTAACATATATAAATGTGAACTCAGAATTCTGTTACCCAAACCAGCTGTTGCTCTTGGCTCACTTTCATTTTCTTCTTTTGGGTGGCATCAACATTATCTGTCACACAGTGAAGCAAAAAATCACTACTTTTGATCTTAAACAAGTCTCTTAACCTCTATGAACTTTAATTTTCCTATCTCAAAATGAGAATTGTAGACCAAAGGACATTTGAGTTACAATGCCAGGTTTAAATGCTAGATGCCTGTAAGTGGCTAAAATAAGAAAACACAACAGGTCTTAACTTTAGTCTTTAATCATTCTAAAAATATTATCATTCTATCTTCCTTTAAATAATCCACATTTAAAAAAATCTGTATTTACAGTAAGATACATGAGGAATTTGTGTTATTTTCCACCACTGAAATGGACTATATGGCCTAAGTCCATCTCTATGGAAAGGGATATATTTTTCCCTAAGTACTATGCCACCACCAATGGACAGTGATAAATCTTACTAGGAAAAGCAGATCTGTACATTAATCTCTAGCTGGGTATAAATAACAAAGATAGTTTTTAAAAATACATACGAATATACACCTAATATGAAATTTGACTTATAACATCAATGATGAGAGAGAATCAATGATTGGCTGCCTCCTGAATGCCACACAGAGGGGATCAAGCCCAAAATCCAGGCATGTGTCCTAACCAGGAATTGAACCATGACTTTCAGGTTCAGAGGTTGATGCTCAACCACTGAGTCACATTGGCTGTGCAGCTTAATCCAAATTTTGTGAAGTTTTGCTGGGGAAGCATTTATTTAGCAACATCCTTTCTTTATAAGTCAGAAAATGTTTTTTACCAATAAACTTTCATAAGATATCATAAATTCTTCCATTGTAACATTCAATATTATCTGTATTCCACAATATTATCAAAGCCTTAATTAGGATGTATGGGTGTATCAATTTTCTCACCAGATTGAATTCCCTGAGAGTGAAAATGTGCCTTTTTCAGGTTTGCATTCAATATATTGTATACATAAGAGATACTCAATAAATCTTAGTTTAATTGAATTGACTTTTCTCCCTTGTCATTCCACTAAAGAATGAGGCATTAAAATTTTGGTAAAACATGACCAACTCCTTTGGGACAATTTTCTCCTATTTTACTGTAATTCATAATGCACTTAGGTCCCTATAGTATTAGAAAGAAAGTACTGAAATATGGGCTAATATGGATGGTGCTTAGAATGAGACAAAGGCTGAGAAAAAAAGTAATTGAAAATAAAGTGAAAGAAATAGTATATAGAAAGTCAGAAAATTTCAACCTTTTTCATCTCATGGCACATATACACTAACTACTAAAACACCAAAAGATATTTATTCTTTTTAATGGGACAAAAATAGGTATAATTTTGATTCATTCACAAGAAATGGCTATTGTTGTGTTGGCTATTTTCATTTTTTATTTGACAATCTCAGGGGAAAGAGGTCAGTACCTGTGACTAAACAGTCAGGAACTGTATGTTTTAAAAATTATTGTGTCATACCAGTTGAAAATTGCTGCCATAAAAAAAGGAAAGTTGAAAAATTTCTCATATATTTAACATAATATTAAGGAATCATCCTGAATAACTGGAATATTATGAAAATGGGGTAATGAGGTAGAAGTGTAAGTATACTGAGGATTATATCTGATTTCCAAAATTTTTTTCTGTACCAGATTCTAATTTTTTTTTGAGGAGGAGGGTTCCATGGTAAATATAGAATTCTTTCATATCTTAACATGTTTCCCAAACAAATATAAACTCTAACGCTATACATTCTTCCTCTGTATAAGAAAGCATATAAAAATGCAAATTATAAGAGTAACTGAAATAAAAATATTATTCTGAATATATATATTACATATATATAAACATTACATCAAGCTTTTAAAATTAAAAAAATGCTAATAATTCAAACTACTTAGTCTACACCAGAAAACTTATGTAAATGCACTTGCAAAGTCCAACACCACAACTAACTTATAAGGTCTAACTAAGGTCCTTATCACAAGCCCATGGTAATTATTCAGCCTACTTTTCCCCCTCTACCTATATAGACCAGGTATTTGAACTTAAAAACAGGAGCTGCACCTAGTTCTATCATAAATTAGATTTGTGCCATTCCAAGTGATATTACTGTATTCAGATAGCTATGATTTCTGGATATACTGAGCTTTCCATTTTTTCACTATTGCTACTTGTATAAAATTTACTATGATGCCTTTTTTTCCTGTAGAGGTACATAAACCAGGCACTTCACTCTCTAAGGAAATCTCCTCATAATTACAGGGATCATGTAAAAAATCCCTTTATCCACTATGAAAATCTGTAGCTATTTGAATGCTGCAAAAATACTTAATTGTGCAAAATTAGATGAAGGAACTGTTTCTTTTCTAAATTATAACATAAAAATGTGAAGGTATATATTTTCCTCGAAAATAATAAATAATATCTTGAAAGGAAATATTTAAAGAAACCCAATGCCTGTGGGTAGTTCATATATTAAACTAAAAACATCTCAATTATAAATAATCAATTTCTTGTGGATAGTAGCTTTTGCTTTTTTCATTATGTCTGAATAAACTAGCATATAAAGAATAAATAAAAGGATGTGGAAAGAAAAATAGTACTTAAACAATATCTTTTTGTTTCAGTTTTTAATTAAATCTGTTTTATTTGTCTGAGCGTTGATTGTATTGCAATATACAAGTTAATTAACATGACTCTAAACTGATAACTTGATCTCTGTTTTGAACTAGACAATAGATGAATACTAAGATTAGTTGGTCAATATCACAATTTAAACTACTAAAAGATTATGGTAACAAAGTGGCCTGGAATAAAAATGGCATTCCAATTTCATTCACAGAATGATTAAACATGGGATGCAAATGAGTGGGTATAAGACTTGATGATGACAAAGAAGAAAAGTGGCAAGGGCTCTATATAAAGGTAATCTCTGAACAATTTTTTTTTCAAAATTGTTTTACCCATCACGAGGGCCACATCATAACTTTCCTGGGCCCTATGCATTTTTGCCTTCATAAACTCTTTCTCTCCATAAATACGAACAGATACATACATACATACCTACATATAATAGAGTAAGATATTTTAAAATACATTTTATGACTCCACTGGTTTAATATATATATTCTTCAACCTAAAAGTTCACTTTTCCTATTCTAATTTGAAAGGAAACCAAAATATGTGCAATGACCCTGGAGACTCCTGGCACTGTGTCAGCAGTGCCTACCAGGTACAATTGCTCTGTCTACTACAATAGATTTCTCCTTATCTTTTCTTTCTCCTGATTATTCTAAGAACATTTGGCAGTATAACATCTTTGCAAAGCTTGATTTAACACAAGCATTATTGCATTTATTCTCACTGAATCTTTTGTACATGTTATATTTATCTACTTCTATACCTTCAACTTGCTGACTAATGATTTTATGAGATTTTATCACGAATAGTCAAAAATACAAACAAAGATATATCCAGAATGCTTCTCTTATTCTAGAAGTTATACTATTTGTTATAACAACACCTGGAAATATAGTGACTTTTATGGTTTGCAATGACACAAGGCATTCAAAAATAGTCAAACCTGAGTATCCATTTTGGGTACAGACTGGCGGAACTATAAAAAAATTATTAATGAATGTACTTTTTAAATTTTTTCCCTATGATTTTCTTGGACTATGAAGTCACAGATACGTAATATACACTTATATGATCATATTACTATTTCACTATGCTATTGGATGACTAGTTTCTCTATAGCAAGGGAGTTCTATCACAAACCTATTAATATATCTTTAATTTCAGAATAATTTGGAGGAAGATCACTATCTTCAAAGAATGCTCAAGGCTGTATAGAACTGCAAGAAAAAAAGGCCAAATCTAGCCAAACGAGTTAACCAAGTACACCCTGGGAATCAAAGGGGTGATGAATATTTCCAGTAGACTGTCTTCATATCCAATGACAACTAAAGCTAAACTAGTAAAATAAATGTTTTACCATATGTACAATCAAGATGACCTTCACTTTCAAATTCACTAAACTTATAAAATATTAGTAAACTTTAGTTTAATATCTTACTTTCCTCACATGAGACAGCTTTAAAAATGAAAAGAAATCCTTTTTAAAAGTGGTATTATTTTTAGCTAATAGGAAAAGTGGTATGAGCTTTTATTTTTCATTGTAACTCAAGCTTGATATCTGCATTTTTAAAAATAACATATATTTTTATTGACTTCAGAGAGGAAGGGAAAGGGAGAGAGAAATAAAAACATCAATGATGAGAATCATTAATCGCTTGCCTCCTTCTCCCCCCACACTGGTAATCAAGCCCACAATCCAGGCATATGCCCACATAGGAATCAAACTGTGACCTCTGGCCGAGACCGGTTTGGCTCAGTGGATAGAGCGTCAGCTTGCGGACTGAAGGGTCCCAGGTTTGATTCCTGTTGGGGGCATGTACCTTGCTTGCAGGCACATTTCCACAGTGGGGCGTGCAGGAGGCGGCTGATTGATGTCTTTCTCTCTCATCGATGTTTCTGACTTTCTATTTCTCTCCCTGCCTCTCTGTAAAAAATCAATAAAATATATTTTAAAAAAACAAAACTGTGACCTCTGGTTTCATAGGTCGATAATCAACCACTGAGCCATGCCTGCTGGGTGATATCTGTATTTTTCATTAAACCGTTATCTCTGAGCATTTGATTCCAGAGCCAAGAATTAACTGCAATATATTGAATGACAACAACAACAACAAACACCCACTTGTTTATATGTTAATGAACCTTTATTATAAAGTACCAAATAGCCTGTACATCTGCCAGCTAAGAGAAACATTCTCATCCACACCTCTTGCAAATTCTTTTCATATACTCTAATTTCCATGTAATACTTGATTGTAAATCAAATAAACCTTTATTTTTGATTTAGATTAGATCATTAAGTTTTCTTTGGATGAAAAACCTACTGGTAAAGGATTACTCCCACTGCGGAAGGGCTGTATAAAGCACATTTGGATGAATTTTATTTAGAGATTCATGAAGCAAATTTGAAAAGCTACATGATACCAATCAGAAAGAAGATATGCATCCCTGTGTTCACAGCAGCACAATTTGCAATGTGTAAAATCTGGAAATAGCCCATCAGTAGATGAGTGTATAAAAAAGATGTGGTACATTTACATCATGGAATACTATGCAGCTATAAAAAAGAAGGACCTCTTACCCTTTGATACAGTATTGAGAGACCTGGAGAGTATTATGCTAAGTGAAATAAGCCCTGAAATGAAAGGAAATGAGAAGAGGAGATCTGGAAAAGACATAATAGGTTGTACCAGTAGCTGTAGGCCTGTCATGTAGAAGAGAAATTTGAAATATTACATGTAGCAACATAGAAGCGAATTGAACCAAAAGCTGAAGTTGTAGAAGGGGAGATAGAATGAAGGAATGATACCAAGATAGCAAGACACTAAGATGATCCTGAAGAGACAAGGTGAGTCCAAGGACTCAGCTGAATTTAAACAGACGCACCAGGGAGCTATGTTAAAACTGAACCTAAGGGAAAGGATTAGTTTGATAAATAATGAGAATATGCTTTGAAAAGGCAGACTATGTGTAAAACAAACTCCCGGAAATCCAATATCAATACTATATTCAAATCAAACCACTAGGGGGCCAGAAGAAAAGAGGAAAAAAGAAAATAGGAACTGGTAGATGCCTAATGTGCTTTGAACAGACATTTTCTAAGAGGGAAGTTTAAGAGTAAGCCATCCATCTCCATTCCACAGTGTGGTCCTTGTTTAAGACTGAGCCTAAAGGATGGTGCATATTCTTGGCACATTTCAAGTTGAAAGTGTGAAGCTTACCTAATGTTACTCTTATAACAAATGGTTAAGAGGGAGTTTCACGTGTTTGTTGAAATGAGAATCTTAATACAAAGTCTAGAAATTAACTCTTACATAAATTAATAGGCTATATGTAGAATAATAAAGAATTAAGTGGCAGCACATGCATTCTTACTCCCATTGTATCAATGTATAAAGATAGCATGGCATGTTTAGAACATTGGGTAAGTAAAATCTTATTGTTCTACCCAGTCTCAATTTTATCTAACTGCACCTATCTTTTATCACCTTAATATAAAATTATTTCTATAATAATTTAAAAATGGCTAACTTTAACCTGCAAATACTTCAAGGATGAAGAGAGAGAGAGAGAGAGAGAGAGAGAGAGAGAGAGAGAGAGAGAGACTTAAATACCACCTTTCTTCTAGGCAGTGATTTCCCCAGATGAAGAGGTCACCACTGTTTAACAATGTGCTGCCATGTTAATTTAGTATGACAAGATAAGGCAGTAATCTCTGCTCGTGGAGGCTGTAAACCGCCTTCTATCCAGGGACATGCTCAAGTCGATTTGCACTGTATATCACTTTATACAATTGCCATGACAAAGCCCTCTGAGTTCACATGTAAATCTCTCTACCCTGCCCCTCCCGTAGCCCCCCTTTTCTCTTCCATTCCCTCCCAATTTCTTTGTTCCTGCTTCACGTCCAGGTAAACCACATCCACTCAGTCCTAAGCTCTGAAAAGTTAATGCTCTGCACATGACAAGGAACGCACAATACACATCTCTCTCAAAACCACTCTGTCAAGTCCCCCAATTTAAGAGAATGTAGTCAGGGACTGAGATAATCCATTGATCCCACTTGTGTAGGCTTTGATATTTCAATCTGTCCTGTTAAATTGTCAAGGGGAGAGATTAAACTGATGTTTCGTGATTCGTGATTTACTTTCCGAAGAATGATAGTTTTCAAAGCTTGTCTTACTAAGTTCTGCTTAAAGATTATTCCTAAGAAAGCTGATGTATCATTACTGGTATAAATCTAGTAATGAAACTATAAAGTGCCTTAGGTAAGGATATTTTGGAGACATTCAGGGTTATAAAAATGTAAAATGGAATAAAATTTGGATTTTTAAAAGCATGTCATCTGTGTCGTTCTCTCTGCATGAAGCAAAACACCATATGTAAAAAAGGAGGAAAAACATGTTTCTATCTATGTAAAACAAAAATAATTATAGAATTACTGAAAAGGACATAAGTGCACAGGGAAGAGTTTATATGACAGGAAATAAAAAAGATCCCATGAAACCGCGATTAGGAAAGTGACAAGTCAAAGTTTCAACCACTAAAACGAAGGCAGAGAGGTCTATTTAATCATCAAGAATTAGCAGCTAGAGATGTACATATTTTAGTTAGGTGTGACAGTGTTAGATGCAACATGTCAGATTTCTGACACGTAGACATGTTATATAAATCAGTTACTGACATAACTACCTAGTGAATATTAATGATAGGAAAGAAGCAAAGAGGAAGCCAGGTATTATAAACCTGGTCAACTGGGCAGCTTCACCAGGAAGCTGCAGCTTCACACTCCTCAGGGAACCACCTGTCCATTCCCTGAAGATCTTTGGGGAAGGGACATGATGAAGAGGAAGATGGGTACAAGCAGTGAAGTCCTAATGATGTAGGAAAGGTTCTTGCCTGTCAGTCTAGTCTGGGAACAAGGATCATTGGCTAGGGGATGGAGCCTCTGCAAGCATGAAAAATCCTGAAGGATTCATTGGATAAGATGTGAGTTTTAAACCAGAAACAAAGAATTTTCTCTCTCTTGCTCCTCTGGCTTCACTCCTACTTCCTTTCACTCCCATAGCCCCGTGGCCCTAGAAGCACATGGTCCATGGCCATGTGTGCCCCACAGGCAATGGACTGCAGCTAGGAATAGAAGCTACCAGAACGTTGGGCAAATAGGGAGCAGAAACTGTGGACAATGACTTTGATCTTAGCCCCCTGAAGACAAAATGGGACTTTTTACCAGGCAGAATGGAGCCAGATGGGGACTTGGAAACCCAGGGGCTTAATTCCACAGAAGTAAAACTTTCCATGATATCTCATTCTCAAGATAAAACAGTGACTCTTGCTGGTCAAAGATGGCAGGTGAGGTGATGACCAAGCTTAAGTACTTACTAACCGTCAAACTCTAAGTTACTATACTTTATTTTCTGCTACCCATTAATATAGGTTTTGACTTTTTAGCATAGAATATATTTTGTATGTGCATATACATCAAAGCTACTTAACATGTACCTTTGAAATTATGCCCCCTTTTCATATCCTACCTTCATTTGAAATGTTTTATTAACCCTTAGGATAGTATTTTCTCGTTTAGGAATATCGACTGCAAGTTTCACTGTTTTATCTCGAGACAGGCTGGATTTTTAAGAGCTAAAAAGAGACGCTGAAGTAAACACTGCTTCTCTATATAATGATAACATTGTTTGCTCTGCTGCCACAGAAGCCGCCTTGACTAAACAAGACACAAAATCCAGTCACTTGTGTTCATTGACTTTTATCATGTGATGTCAGTGTGGTGGCGCTGGCCAAGGCTGCTCCCCTGCATTCACACCTCGTCTGTTCACATAGATCCTTCCTAAAAATGGTCTATAAGAAATTAAACACACACACACACACACACACACACACACACACACACACACACACACGTGGCCTTTGTACAAAGAAGATATGTTACCAAAGGGACAAATCACAATTGTCAACTTAGCTTTATACTTATGTCCCATTTAAAATACCAAAGAACCCCCACTACTCAGATCTACTAGAAGAGAGAAAACTATGAAATTTACTTTCTAAAACAAGAAACAGGGGGAACAGGCACAAGATGATCAAAACTGGTAGCATACTGAACTACTATAATGAATTCAGTTTTAAAGCCAGCTATAAAGCTGGTAGAAATTATGAACATCTCAGGGCTGTGGGGAAAGTAAAGGATTAAAACACATTTAATGCTTGTATTTATTAAAAAAAAAACATTCCCATTGAATGTATTGGGGTGACTCTGCTTAACAAAATTATATAGTCTTTTATTTTTTAAATATATTTTATTGATTTTTTTTACAGAGAGAGGAAGAGAGAAGAAAAGAGAGTTAGAAACATCAATGAGAGAGAAACATCAGCTGCTTCCTGCACATCTCCTACTGGGGATGTACCTGCAACCAAGGTACATGCCCTTGACTTGAATCAAACCTGGGATCTTTAAGGTCCCAGGCCAACACTCCATCCACTGAGCCAAACCAGTTAGGGCTATATCGGCTTTTATGTGCACCTGATGTGGTACCAATAGTGTTCTAAGTATTTTGAATTCATACTGTCATTTCCTAAAGAATCATTTATCTTGAAAATAATTCCCCCAATCTTCCTATTAGATTTTTGTATCATATAAAAATCCTTTCTGTTTTTCTATTTTTTAATGTATCCCCACCCTCACAAATCCAGGTATTTGCCTTTGTATTTTTTTTCATTTTTTTAAAATATATTTTATTGGTTTTCCACAGAGAGGAAGGGAGAGGGATAGAGAGCTAGAAACATCAATGAGAGAAACATCGATCAGCTGCCTCCTGCATGCCCCCTACTGGGGATGTACCCACAACCAAGGTACATGCCCTTGACTGGAATTGAACCTGGGACCTTTCAGTCCATGTCCGCAGGCCCACACTCTATCCACTGAGTCAAACCGGTTTTGGCTGCCTTTGTATTTTTAAAAGAGAAAGCTATATGAGTCTAATTGTCAAAGTGAGAAAAAAATGATGACAATCTAATACTTCCTTATGAATTTAGTTTCATATCCAAAGAGGTTGCTATACAAATATATTTTCCCTTTTTAGGTACAGTGGATAGTTGTATTGAGTGATAGAACCAAGAGGAAATATGGAAGAAGTATTATTTAAAATACTAGAGGCCCAGTGCATGAAAATTCATGCAATGGTCGGGGAGGTCCCTCAGCCTGACCTGGCCCTCTCATAGTCTGGGAACTCTCAGGAGCAGGAGGTGACTCTGTGATCAGGGGAAGGTGATGCACTCACCATACCTCTATTGCTGCAAGCCTCGGCCAGCCCTGTTTACCTGAGCCTCAGGAGGCCCTGGTGGCTGGGCAGCCAACATCCAAGGCTTGCCTCTGCTTCAGACCTGCCATAGGCAGCTGGGCAGCCACCATCTTAAGCTTGCCTGCACCTTGGGCCATCCCTGGGCAGCTGGGGGGCTGAGGAAACTGAGGGACTCCGGAGGCAGGAGCACAGAGTGGCTGAATCCAGGGAGGTCTGGTTGTGCCACTCACATGTGCCACCCTGGGGGGACTGAGGAGGCTGGGTGCCATTATCTTGTGGCTGTGGGTGCATGTCAGTCAATTAGCATATTCCCTTCTTATTGGCTGAGGGTACCGCCATCTTTGTGGGGGTTACATCAGTCAATTAGCATAATCCATCTTAGATAGGAATTTCAGGTCTCACTGGCAACTGAGTTGCTGAGTCTTACAGACTTCATTCCAATTCCTAGAATTCCAGCACCAACACTGCAAAATTCCCACTTTTGGATTCCCTTACTAAAGAAATATGAAGACAAAAAGCAACTAAGTTTAAGTTAAAGAAACAATCAAGAACTGAGTGAAGCCCGACCAGAATGAGTCAGTGGTTGAGTGTCAACCAATGAACCAGGAAGTCATAGTTCGATTCCTGGTCAGGTGCATGCCTGGATACACAAAAGGCATAGGAATCCACTAAAGCACTAGATGGCAGACATTTGGACTCACTGATAAGTACAATTTAAAAGATAATTTGGGAACTAATATATAATTCTAAGTGTTTTTTTTCCCCTAAGTAAGGACACTAAAAAAAAAACTTGGAATTTACTATCAACATTGGCTCATAAGAGAAAAGTAAACAAATATAATCTGAATAAATTGGAGAAATATAGTTTTGTGAAGAACTCTCTACACTATCCCTCTTTACTAAAAAGCAATGAAAACTTTATCACAGAACCAATTGATCCATTAATCATACACAGTAAGAGAAACTCAGATTGTCTGCATGGAGGTTTGGCAAATCCCCAAGAGGCAATATATGCAAATAAGAAGGAAGTATATATCAGTGCACAATGGTGCTGATTCTCCCTCTCTGTCTCTCTTCCTCATAATGGCTCCATTGAGATCCTTAAGAGGATCCATTAAGAATGTTTTTGATAGAGGCAAAATGAAAGACAGAGAAACAAAGGAGGAAATGAATCAAAGGAAGAAACAGGAAGATTTGGAAACCCAACATGTAAGATGCAGAATGAAACTTGGTTCCTAAAGTTTTCATTATTTTAAACACCAAAGTACAAAGGATTATGCAGGTCCCAGAATAACAAATGATATGAAAGATGAACATCTATCCATTCCAGAAAACCAGGAACACCATTCAAGTAAGTTCCCAGCATAGGTTCTTAGTGCCCCTGCCCTTTCTAGTTGCCTGGCCAAGTAGATCACCATTCTTTCCACTTCATTCAAGCTGGGCATCAGATAAAGAAAGGAAATAGTTAAAGCCCTAATAAATGAAATAGTTGTTTTTATGCTTATGAATGTGAGATGCACCTCTTAATAATTTTCCCATCTTTTATAGGCAGACCTTGACAGTGAACTTTCATCTTCAATATTGTTTTATCTTGCTCTTTTTTCTTTCACATTTCTTCCAGGGAAAAAAAAATATTATGGCACAAACAAAACTATACTATAAATTAAAGACCTTGCATGAATGGTGAGAAACCCAACGTTTATATATTTTTAAATATTTTGGCATTATATCTAGTCATTTTTGTGGAGACAATTTCAAAAAAATTTGGTTTTAATGCCCACAAATGGGATATCTTTTAAATGTGAATCTCCTTTGCACTTATCTATCAGGGTTCTAATAAGACAGGATAGTGACTTTTGTGCTTATAATCTACCTGCAGACTTTATACGAAGCTACAGGAAAGAAGAGACTAATTCTTATTTATTTCTGTATCTTTGCTGATATGTATTCCTTGTATTGAGTTGAATATTTTCATAACACTCCCTATTAAGTAAAAGCCATTAAATTCCATTAGGACAAATCTTCTTTTGCAAACACATGTTCCTTCATTACCACAGCATTAGAAGTTCTTACTTATTCCCCTGTCACTACACAGCACTATGGTGGGGTGGTGCTAACAGTAGACCCTCATTAAGTGTCCTCAACCATCTCACCACTCCCACTTAAAGTCAGTTTTTATATAAGAGTACATTCATTGATTTCTCAAGGTTCAGTTAACTGTCAACTGAACAGCAAATTCTGTGGACATCATATGACTCAAAGTTTTCTAGACTTGTTATTATACTCTCCCCCCAGCCACCTATCCATCCCAGGAAACCAGAATGGGATTGTGTAGCTCTAGGACAAATAGATCTTTTGCACAGTTTATCCAATGGCTTTGTTGGACTCCAAAGGATTGTTTTTCACATGTCTTCATTCCTGCTAGCCCTGGGGGTAATTTTCAGAAACAATGCAAGTATAAAAATGGAACCACTTACATTCAAACACAAGCCTGGGATTATATCTAGATAAACAGCTTTATGCAGTATTTTCTGACAATATTCAAAGAATAATGTTTGTAACAATGTAATTTCATTGTATGATAAACATCAATTTACCATAAAAAACAAATACAGACTTGTCACCATTTTCACCTCATCTCAATTGAATTGGCCTTGTTCAGATAAGCAAGCCTATCTCTTACAAAAACAGCAGTTTATAGATAAACTGTGTGAAATCCAGTATGTGTGTGTTGAATTATACTGCCTACTATTATAATTTTATACCGCCACACTGCACATATGGCTTCCAAGCTTACTTTATCTGAATCTTTCTGAATCTATTCTCCATGCTATTAAACTGAGCACATTCCACATCGTTCAAAAGTAATTACAGTTTTGTCTAGAGTATAGGAGACTGCTCTCCCTAAACAATGAAATTCTCATTATTAGAACTGGCACAGTAATCACACTAGTGTTAATACCGGTATGCATTATGCTATCACAATAACTTATGCTAAGTTTGATGTACAAAGGTAACCAGACATTTTAAAGCTTATAAAAACTACCATATAAAAATTGAAATCTTTACCATACCATAATTAAGGTCTTATTCTGTGACTTATTTTTAAATAACACATGCACTTTTCTCTTTTTTTTCATAAGTTCTCTGAACAGTACTTCACACATAACATTATTCTAGTCACACAACAAAAATACATTACTAACGACTGTTAGATTATAAACAAAATTTATATAAATGGTATTTCAAGGCACAGCTATAATATGGCAATTAAAATTATTTTGGGTAAATAAAAATCACAAGAGTTGACAGTGGGCCTAAGCCTCTCACTGTCGTGTGCACTGAATAAATTATTTGAGTATTCAAGTTTGCTTTTCATATGTTGTAGCATTGCAATTGCTATGCTTTATTCTCTGCTATATCTCCAAATTTTATAATATGTCAACTTAAGAAAACACCTTTTCATTTTATTATAAACTTCAGAAAGAAACTGATTTACACTGAATATTGCTTTATGATAATGTGTCCCTGAAAGGTTTAAACACATTAACATACATCAAGTTTATCATTAAATCTATTGTATTATATGTCCAGAGTTCCTTAACATTTCCAGGAAAATGTTATCAAGATACACAATAAATGAGATATTAAGACATATTATAACATCTTATTTCCAAATCAAATAATTCTTTAAATATCAAAAAATTATACCCCAACATAGTATTTATTTCATATATCACTCAGTATCTGTAGAGTGTGTAATTAGAATTAATTTTTAATAAAATATTGTTAAAATAGCTACATTTTTAAAACCAAACTTGGGAACAGCCACTCTACATTTATATAAAACTGTTCAGTCAACTCAAGAATGACCTGAGTCAAAAAAGACAGACTGGCTGAAATAAGAGTAAGTTTTTTGTGAAAAACAAAACACCTGATAATTCAGTAACCACAGGTGGTCAAGACTTTCATTTCACATCACATTTGACACTAGAACAACAATCTCACTAACAGAAGACAAAAGATAGAAAGTGAGCCCCACAATGGCCACCATAGAGTCCCCTGGCTACCTCTAATGCTCTCCTTGACTTGATTCCCTCTGGTGCCCATAGATAATCATGTTGATTGACATGAATACATGCTATGAACAGTTCTTTACATTATGAAATAAATCCATCTATATCAGAACTATTATTAGAAGTGTGTCAGAAATTAGTGATTCTTGCTTATCTCTGGAACTCTGAAGTGAGAGTTCCAGCAAACCCATGTTACAAAATTTAAAAAAAAAATTTTTTTTTGAAAAAAAAAGGAGCATAGCCAGAAAAGTAGATCAGACCTTCCATAAAAATAAAGCCGGAGACTGCCTTTCCATTCACGTCAGAATCAGACTTGCCTTTTTATCTTTTTGAACATTATATGAGAATCAAATTTTGCGATTAATTGCTTGGCAAGCTCAAGAGTGCTTCGGAGAAGGAATCAACTGTCTTTTTCCGACTTACAGTTATCTGTGTCTCATCTTATACTGATTAGAAATCAGACAGTTCTATATATATATATATATATATATATATATATAATATGCTTAATACAGTTCATCTATATTATACTCTGCATAGTAGTAAAAACTTCTGAGAGGAGAAGGACACAGAGTACTCATATCAGTTCAATCTGGGGGAGTGGCTCTTAGTTAGGAACTTAGTTTATTTCTCAAAAATATTATGGAAAGAAACACAACTCCAGAAAGGAAAAATTGTGTCTTTACTTAACTCAATTCAAAACATTAGCACGTGCATACCCTGAATATTAACAAAGGATCCCAATTAATTACTCAAAACTTTTATATGGTAACAATTATTAAGTATATAGAACTTTGACCTCAGGAAATATTTCCAACTTGAATTTTATACTGAAAGCATCTCTCTCAAACTTTGAGCCATCATTCCAAAGATTATTCATTGGTTTTACTTTGTCCCTAAATTATGTAGACCTCTCAGTAGCTTCCTTTTTATTTAAGAATGTAGCATGAATGTCATACATAAATTAGCAATGAAGTTGTCAAATATTTTTTCCTTCCAATTGAATTATCTATAATAATAAAAGCATAATATGCTAATTAGACTGGACGGCCTTCTGGGACAAGGCTGGCGCTGCAAGGGAAGCCTGGGTCTCAGGTGCCTACCACCAGTCAGAGGGAAGCCCAGGTTTAGAGTGATAGAGGGAAGCGGTGCCAGCAGTCGGAGGAAGGAATGCCTACTCTTGCATGAATTTTGTGCATTGGGCCTCTAGTATGATATAAAGACCATGAAATAGTCTCTATGTTCTCAAAGATACTGAATAGGGAAAAAATAGAAAATGTATAGTTCTACTGAAATAAAAAGACCTGTTATGTGAATATGACAATGACCTAGTATCCAGACAAAAATATAACGTATTTGTGTTGAATAACAATTCTATAAATACATTAAATAATTTAGATAAATGGGTAAAATTATACTTAATGAGCTTAATAGTTGAATATATCATAGCTATTATGACATACTTCATACTTCCTGTTTTCTCACTATACTGCATTAGTAGATTCCTTTTTAGTTCTAAACTTTCTAGAAATTCAGCATATTCACCATAAAAAGTGTCTTAATGACTCTGTCCCAAAATATATATATTTAATCTCCTATATAAGCATGGTCCTTTAATCAGCAATCATAAAGTAATTATCTATCGTATGCTGGATATCATAAATATAGACATATATATATGACTATGCTTTCAAGGAATGCATAGAAAAGCAGACATGTAAACACATAAATTTTAATATAGCCCATAAGAAAAGATATAAACCGTGTCATAGATAAACGAATAAAACAGCAACTATTCTGCTTTAGAGATCAATGAAAGTATCTAAAAAGAAGCATTTTCTGACCCCAGTCTTGTGGGAAATATACAATTTACTGGGAATGTAAAATATAAAAAAGATGGGGTTTTCCAGGTGAGAAGAATAAAGCTGTATCATCTTTAAGAATAAAGTGGTATGTTTATGAAGATGTATTAAATACCTGGATGGTTGGAGCATTGGTGTCATGGCAGGTTGTGGCAGGAGAGGAGACTTAAGCCATAGTTTGCTACTAGTCTACACAGAATTTTATGTTGAAAGAACAATTTTTAGACTAAATACTGTAAGCAACAGGACCTGTGTTGGATTCCAAAGTCAGGTAAATAATCCAACTCATTTTTCAGGGGAACTAGTCTAGTAGAAATTGAAAGAAAGATGGGAAAGAAAAGCGGCCGAATATTTGAGATCACATAAGGGACTCTTCCAGCTGCTTACTCAGGAGATGAAAAGGTGGTGGAATCAAGAAATGTTTAGGCAGAAACAAATTTTGAAAACAATTGGACATATATTGAGAGAAAATTATGAGTTTTGATGTCAGTAAAACTAAAATCATTTGTATTCAAACTATTTTAATTTCTAGAACAGCAGGTCTTAACCTATTTGGGTTACAGATATACTTGAATATCTGATGAAAACCATATTCCTACTCACATGTGTTCAGACTCAGAATTCTCCATTCATTTTCAGGAGATCCATATACCCTAGTTAAGAACTTTTACTCTAGCCCAGCTGGTGTGGCTCAGTGGCTGAGCACTGACCTATGAACCAGGAGACCATGGTTCAATTCCAGGGCAGGGCACATATCTAGGTTGCAAGCTCAATCTCCAGTAGGGGGACTGTAGGAGGCAGCTGATCAATGATTCTGATCATTGATGTTTCTCTTTCTCTCTTCCTTTCTCTTTGAAATGAATACACATATATACAGTGTGTATATATATACGTTAGAGGCTCATTGTATAAAATTTGTGTCCAGAGTTGCGGGGGAAAGTCTCCTCAGCCCAGCCTGCACCCTTTCCAATCTGGGACCCCCTGAGGGATGTCTGACTGCTGGTTTAGTTTGAATCCCGGGCATCGGGCCTAAACTGGCAGTTAGACATCCCTCTCACAATCCTCGACCACTGGCTCCTAATCACTCACCTGCCTGGTTGCCTCTAACCTCCCCTCCCCCACTCCTTGCTGGCCTGATCCTCCCTCACTGCCTCTGAGTGCTGGCCTGATTGCCCCTAACTGCCCCCTGCTGCTGGCCAGGTCATTCCCAACTGCCCTCTCCCTGCTAGTCTGATCACTCCTAACTGCCCCTGCGGCCAGCCTGGTCCCCTCTTACTGCCCCCCTTTGCTGGCTGGATCACCCTCAACTGATCCTCCTGCCACCCTGGTCACCCCATGCAGCCTGCTTGTTTAGTCATTTGGTCATCCCTCATTAAACCCTCTGCTGGCCTGGTTGCCCCAGGCAGCCTGCTTGTTCAGTCGTTTGGTTGTCCCTCACTAACCCCCCTGCCTACCTGGTTGTAGGCAGCCATCTTTTGAGGGTGTGATGGTTAATTTGCATATTACATCTTTATTAAAAACTTTTCCTCTAGAGGAAGTTATTTGAGGAGAGGTTGTGTCCAATTAGAATCTATTTGCATAGTATTCAACAAATAACTTGATCTAAAATAGGCAGGCAGTTCATACTTTTTATTTAGTGGAACTGAATATTCCATTACAAATGGAATAGTTGCATTTTCCCAAACATCCTGCATCACAGAATCCCCTCCCCCAACTCCAGTGTGCAATTTAACATACTTTCTTATATCCTCCCTTGAGTATACTTAAAACAATCTCCCCTTTATCTTTGTGGTTTTCTTCCAGTCATCACTATTTATATCCACTCCTTCAAATTTGTGGTTATGTTTATGGTAGTATCACCAGAGAACCAAACCAAGAAGCACTCTCAATAGGGTATTTCCTGAGAGAGAGCAATGGTCATAATATTGAGAGGAAAATGGCGCTAGCAGTGATGCAAGGTCAAATGAAGAGTCCGACATCTTTACCTTGAACTGCGCTATGCCGTTCCCCCACTCCTTTTCCCAGTTTTACCTTTTTGAGGGGAGGCCAAAAGGTTATATTCATTTTCATAAGTAACATAAGCTTATAGTCCAGGGAGAAAGGGGAAATTATAGATAGCATGGTTCAACTTGCCGAACAAAAGAAAAAACAATAGTCAGAAAATAAAATATGCCTGTGCTCTTGGGAAAGCTTATAATGTGTGTAAGCATGTATTCTAAAGCTAGCCTGCCTGGGTAAGCCTGGTCATCTCACGTAGTAGCTGTTTATTTAACCTCTCTGAGCCCAGTTCCCTCACCTGTGAGAAAGAATGAATAATAACACTTCATTGGAATACTGTGACAATAAAGGAGTTAACGTATGTAACATGCTTAAAATCTATAAAGTGCTAAGTGTTAGCTAAAACATTATCCTTGGTAAAACAAACAAACAAACAAACACACACACACGATATTGCAAATAGTTAAGTAGCCAGAGAAATGTTTTACCTGTAAAGCTTTCAAAATGCTGAATGAGAGTATTTAAATCGAATGTGACTATCAAAGATTGGTGTTTATGTCACAGCTATTAGAAAACATCTGATTCTTCTTGCTGATTTAACTCCCCATATAGTAACGCAATCACATAAACAAGGGGACATATTTCAGTACCAGGCACAATTATGATGTACAATAACTTCCTAGAGAAAGAAAAGTACTTAAACAGAATCAGAGCTGTCTTTAAAAATAGGAGAACGTGTGATGCCCCATTTTTGTGGGGGAATCTGGTTAAAGTGAACAGCACTGTCATGCTGGAAGGTGGGGAGGAAGAGGGGGCACAGAAACGTGGCATCCACCCCAGCAGCCATGTTGTAAAGGTGAGGGTGGCTTTACTGGCAGCTAAGCGCCCTGTCACCCTACCAACTAACTGATTCTCCATATTGAAGTTCCTAAAAGCCTTATTTGTGTGTGTCTGCTGCTTATGCTTCAGCCAAATATGCTATGGTGCCTTCTTGCTTCTCATCCATAAAACCACGGCTTCCCATTGATCCAGACCTCAGGCTGAGAGGCCAGATAAATTATCCTGAGCTTTAAATTCTGGAACAGGATGCACCAGGGAATTTCTGAATTATCAAAACAACAACATGAATGGGACTGAATTAGAAATTGGTGTGGTCCCATTAGAAAACTATAGTCTCTATGAAATATATTCTTCTATAATATCCATTACTTTAAGGAATACTAAAATCCCATCCAAGCAAAGCAAAAAAAAAAAAAAAACAAGGAAAGAAAACCCACAATGATTTATTATGGTGGAAGTCTTCAAACTATGTTGTAACTATTTGGAAAAAAAACCTTTTATTAAAAATAGTATAACATCTAACTTTCCTGTTAATTTTAAATGTTACTTTACAATTATTCTTATATCTGCATATGTGTTTTTTTCCCCTCAAATTAAAGTATCTCAAAATCAGAGTTCTGGAAAAACAAAGCATAACATATCTTTTACTCCCTTCTAAAATCGATTTACTTAGAATTCAAAGATGTTGGGAATGAATCTTGTGTATGACTATTAAGTAGATGACAATTATAAAGCAAAGGACTGAAGCCAAACTTTTAGAAGACTGAACTGGTCAAAAGTGAGTGTAGGCACAACAGACCTCGAGAAACCTACCATTGTATTGTGCTGGCAAGTGGGAGTCCTATGGCCACAAGTCTCTTGCGTCAGCAGAGAAACTGGCTGAAATTCCTCAGAGTGAGGCTTGTTGGGAAAACTCACATGCAAGGGAAGGTGAAAGGCTGGGAGCCCGTCACTCTCCTCTTCTTCCACTTTCTGTCTGCTTGTCACCATGGCTACCTCTCCATCTGCTTCCCCATACGGAGAGGCTGGTCGCTTGGAAGACATCCTGGAAGGAACAAAAGAGGAGAAAATAATGAAACCTCCACATAAATCCTTAATGCTGTCATTGTGTGGTTAGGGCCATTGTAACAGAAATGCCTTTTTTGTGCTGGCAGAGAGCAGGAAACCATCCAAATACCACTGCAAAGCACACACAATCAGAAACAATGGCCAAGCAGGTAGCAACAGAACAGTGCTTGTTTGTTGTGAGAATAATACACTAATATAGCACTCTCTTGTATTCTGGCTTCTTAAATAAGAGAATTCACCTAAGAATACTGCATAATGAAAGACCATTCCATTTTAAAGAAAAATACCCATCTAGTTTTACACTCTGATAGACCTCTTTGAAAACAGAACATCTATGTTTATGAATAGCAAATACGGTTGGGAGTTAAAAGAAGAGAAATAAATAAAATTTATTTCATAAAAAGAACATAAATAAATGACTGCCATTATGAAATGTACATTTTATTAAAAGACAATTATGAAATATGGAGATATTGGTTATATGTAAACCTCAGAACACATGATAAAAAGTTTGAAATGTGTTTAAAGCTTCAGAATTGAATAAATTTTAAAATAACTATTAATCTTGAAACAATGAAGAATTTTCCTTCCCTCAGTTGCTAAATCACCCAATTTAGGCATTTATTTCTAATATCCAATTTGTAAAATAGTAAAAGAGATGAGGATATAAAAATATTTCAACTTTATTTCCACAGTTTTATGTAAGATTTAGATATGGTTTATCAGAATAACTAACTGCTTAGATGCCTAAGTAAAAGGAAAACAAATCAAATAAGGGTGTTTTGTTTGACTAAGCTGATGCCTATATGACAATGCACTTAGATAGAGTAAACGTTTTTTGTACTTACATCTGATGGAGAACATAATCAGAGGTTAAAAATATGTGCACATATTTTTAGTTAAATAGAGTTCTTTTATTGAAAGTTTTACACAGACATATATAGAGTTAAAATTTTAATAAAAAATAAACTCTATTTACCTCTTGATGTGACCTTGAAAAAGCTGTATATTTTGTTTAACAAAGAGTGTTTACAGAATCATCCATTCTTATCTAGATTAGTGGGATAGGAGGCAGGCATTAACTAATGGCAACACCATTTCCTTTATACATATCACTGATTTTTAAATTTAAAATATAATACTAAAAGAAATGCCATTATTCTTTCTTGAATAACACTATTCTTAGTGTTAAAAGTTTCAAAAGAAAGGTATTTGAGTACTGCAGACATTCTATTAAGAAATAATAGCACCATAGGAAAAAATAAGGACTTTGGAAACAGACAAACACAGATTAAAAAAACTGATTCCAAATATTTACTAGTACAAACTGTAAAACTTTAATCTCGCCACCTCAATTTGCTCATCTTTAAAGTAAGATATAATATTAACTTGTAATGCTTTTTGGAGAATGAACTGTGTATCATATGAAAAATGACTTGTAGATCATTTAGCACAGACACTCACAAAACAATAGCTGTTGTTTATTTTACAAACTTCAAAACTACAGTATGACCCACACCCTTCTCAAAAAACAAAACCATACAACTCCCACATGAGACTGCCTTCTAAAAGTTAAACTGTAAAATCAACATTAAATACAAAGGCTCCTAAAAGAAAAATGGACCAGGACCAAATATACTTGACAATAACACTGCATTAGCAAGTGTTAAAGAAGATATGTGAATAGTTGAGGTTCTTGATCAACTGAAGAACAGACAAGAGAAAATGTTGGTGGCTACCATGTAAGTAGCCAAGTAGACTAAGCCAAGACATTTCAGCTATCTTGAACTATTCCTGATATCATTACCAAGGTTTACTTCTAGTAGATTGTATATTCTAAGTATGGAGAAAGGAAATAAGGGGCTAGAATTCACGGGATTAGAATAGTTTTAGTCTCATTGACAATACCATATCTATCGCCAAATTGACATATTAAAGTACACATAATAATGCTAAACATTAGGGATATTTAATTTCCACTGTTCTGGTTCCATTCTCTATAAGCAAACTTCTAATTCCCTTATAAAAAATGGGCTGACAGAAAAGATTTAAAATATTTTAAGGTCTTTGTGGTTTATCAGAATAAATCAATAAAGGAATTTTTAATTATTTCTTGGTTTCACATGCAGTTAGACTTCAAGGAGATTAGGCATTTATTATACAAACCACAGTATTTATGATCTGTATAGGCATTATCATTCTTGCTGAGATTATTAAATTGGTATTCTGGTGTCTGTCTCCCTCTTAGGTCCAGTCTCCTACTGCCTAAAAACTCCAGACTATTGGCAAGATCCAGCCTCCAGGTTATCAAAGCAGAAACTGGCTTTTTCTAAGTTAATACACAATTCTATCACTTTCAGAAAGAATTACCAAAAAGGTCATTCTTTAATATAATTATTAATTATTATGAACAGTGAAAGTCCAAAAGTAGACACTAGGCAGATGGTTATCACTACTCTTCTCAAAACTTTTAGTCATTTGAATATCTCATTTATTGTTATGTACAGCTGGATAATCATTATATACAAATATTTATATATTAAAATATATTTAAAATTCTATATAAATAGATATTCCTATGAAGCAAAAATTAGAAAGACTAAAACAATAAACATAAAGGAATCATGATGCCGGAAGGCAACTGATCCTGAAATATAAAATTATTTCATGTTTATTTCAATTCCATTCTCAAAGACTTATAGAATGTTCTTAATATATTGGACTTGAGAATATTTTTATACAATTCAGGTAAAAATAATTTTTAAAGATTTTTCAATATAATAAAGTGATAATAGTTATAGTCCAATAATAGACTACTAAGTCAGAAAAAAATGAAACAAATAACACATTATGTACAGAACTAACAATCTATCAGTCACATTCATGTTTAGTCTGACTTATATTAGTTCTAAAAATATTGATAAAATTCTTAATAACTTCAGATTCTTAAATTTTTATCTACTAAAGTATTTCATTTTGGACAGAGAAAAGCCTCATTCATTTCTAAAATCCTTAAGAAAGGAGTGGAAAATTCCATATATTATCTATCTAGCATATGTAGGTTTCAAATTTCTGCAGCTTAAGCTACCTGCTGTGTTGTGGTGGAAGAATACTTGGGAACAATCTGAAGGTCTAGATTGGGGTAAGCTCTTATATTTCTAGTCAGAGATGATTTCTGTGATTCTTATGGTAGGTGCTAGACTTACCAATGAACACAATTCAGACTTCAAAGAAAATGACATGAGACAAATAATAATAATAATCCAATGTGAAACTAACTGGTGGAGCTATGATGACATAATAATAATCTTTAACTCAGCTTTGTGTGTGGACAAGAAAATCTTTTTTAAATATATGTTTTTATTGATTTCAGAGAGAAAGGGAGAGGGAGAAAGAGAGATAGAAACATCAATGATGAGAGAGAATCATTGATTGGCTGCTTCCTGCATGCCCCACACTGGGGAATGAGTCTGCAATCTGGGTATATGCCTTAAACATGATCTCCTTGTTCATAGGTCCACGTTCAACCACTGAGCCACGTCATCTGGGCAAGAAAATATTCTTGAAATAACTGATGTTTAATTCAAGGACTAAAGGGAATTTGAAATCATTAATAATTTACTGACCGTTTCTTATGTGCAAAATGTTTAATGGGAATTAAAACATGTAGTTCAGGTTCTTTACTTTAAAAAGTTTATGAATTCGCTGAGAAGATTTTAAATAAAAAGAGAAAGGTAATGAAAGACAGTTCTAGTTCAAGGTAAAATGGCATTATAGCCAAGCACATGAGGGCTTCCTGAGGACCAGAGATCTTGGAATGTTTCAGGGAATGGTTGAGATAAATAGAGAGGAAATTTCACGTAGGAAGTAACAATCAAAACAAAGATGCAGAGATACTTTTAGAAAGTGCAACTTAAATTTAAGTTTCAGTCTTACTTTAATAAAAGGACAGATCAAGGAACGTGGATCAAATCCCATGTTACCTGAATGGAATAGATAAGAAATATCCAGGTCATGGTTCCATTCTCAGCCATGGCACATGCCTGGGTTGTGGGCTCTATCCCAGTAAGGGGCGTGCAAGAGATAGCCAACCAATGATTCTCATCATTGATGTTTCTCTCTCTCTCTCTCCCTTTCTCTCTCTGAAATCAATAAAATCATATTTTTTTTAAATGAAAAGAAATAGTCTCCCTTGCAAGGAGCAACTTGCTTTTACCAGGAGTCGCTTTTCCTTTCCTTGTCCTGGAGCAATGTGCACAATCAGGTTATTCTAATACATATATGAAAGTAATTCTAAAACTTCTGGAGTCCTCTGCTATTGGCCAAAGGCTCTGTAAGTGTATTATAGTCCCTCTGTAAGCAGAATGTCCCCAATTGTATTTAGACACATGTAGTTACCTTAGGTAGGGTAAAGGGTGTGAGAATGCAACAGAAAACAAACCATAGTTCTCAACCTTGGCTGCACATTGGAATTATATGAAGAAGTTTAAAAATAGAGCTACCTGGGTCACACTCCCTAACGTTTTTATATTACTATTTTTTTGAGCACACACGGGGTATCAGAATTTTTTTAAAGCTTCCAAGTGATCTAATGCTCAGTTAAGTTTATAAATCATTTACCTTAGTCAGAATAATGCCTCTCACCTATGATTTCCAAATCCTAATCATGGAGGCTTTGCAATTGTGACTAATTTAAGAATTTTGAGATAAGGAAATTATTCTGGATATTCTGGGTGGGCCCAAAGTAGTCATAAATGTCTTGGCAAGAGAGCAAGGCAGGAAGATCACAATCGGAGACAAAGATTAAAAGATATTATATGACTGGTTCTGAAAATAGATGGTGGGTCATATTAATCAATGTCACTGCAATTCATTTAATTAGAAAAAGAGATAAAATGGATGTCGGGGCCATGAACCAAACAATGTAGGCGGCCTCTGGAAGTCAGAAAAGGCAATGAAACAGATTCTTCCAGGAGCCTCTAGAACAGCGGTTCCCAACCTGTGGGTCGTGACCCCTTTGGGGGTAGAACGACCCTTTCACAGGGGTCGCCTAAGACCATCGGAAAATGCAGATATTTACATCACGATGCATAACAGTAGCAAAATTTCATGGTTGGGGGTCACCACCACATGAGGAACTGTATGCAAGGGTCACGGCCTTAGGAAGGTTGAGAACCTCTGCTCTAGAAGGAATAAATCCTGACAACACCAAGATTGTAACACTGCTGACTTCCTGAACTATCTATAATAATAAAAGCATATTAGACAGGGCAGCTGAACAACCTTCTGGACTTCTTTCGGGCAAAGCCAGGCTGCGAGGGCCAAGCCCCTTGTACAGATTTTGTACATCGGGCCTCTAGTAAGTGAAATATATTCATATTGTTGAAGTCCCAAACTTGTGATAACTTGTTACAATAGCAACAGCTAACTAATATACCACTTACCTAAACCTATCTCTTTCAAAGTTTTATTTTATTTTTTTATAGTTTAAAGTATTACAAATAGTAGTACATATGTCTCCTTTTTTTTTCCTCATTGACCTCTCCCCCAGCCTTCCCTACCCGGCAGTACATGCCCTCACCTACCCACCCTCCCCAGTGTCTTGTATCCATTGGTTATGCTAATATACATGTATACAAGTCCTTTCGTTGATCTCTTACAGCCCTATCCCCCTCAATCTCCCCTGCCTTCCCATTGTAGTTTGACAGTTTGTATCTATTTTTCCCCCTGATTCTTTTCTTTAACAAATTTTGCCACTGCAGACTAGAAATAAACCTGTAAGAACAACAACAACAAAAAGTTTCAGTCCCAATTTCAATGTCCATCAGTTCTGAGTCTCAGTTTCAATGTCAAACAGTTCCTTATGTGTACATGTCAGCAATGGTATCTGGGTGGTGGCAATGCAGGTCCAACCTTCTCTGGTTTGGTCCTAGGCAACCTGTAGTGAACGAAGCACAGCTGCTGACTGCTACCATGGCAAGGAGTCCTCAGAGTCTTCTCCCACCTCAGATATACACTTCCCCATTCCTCACTTTAGTTTTCTATACCAACATCATTTCCCAGAAAGGCCTTCCTTGCTTACTACCCCTAAATCAGCACCTCCTTCTCTCTCTATTGCTCTTTACTCTCTGTTCTGTTGATAACAATTATCATCACGTGACAAATTTCATGCTTATTTCTGTGTTTATTATCTGTCTCTCCAATTATAAGCTATAAGGGCAAACTTCATTTTGGCCACAGTTTACCTACCCAGTACTTAGAATCATTTCTGAAAACAGTAATGATTAAATAAATTTCTATTACATAAAAGCTACTAACTAAAACCAGCAACCCCCTTACTCTTTTCTATAAATGGTTGTAAGGTCTAGACTTACAAGATAAACATGCTTAGACAATGTCTTAATATTGTCAGAAAGAAGGAAATCAAGCTCAGTCATACAGTATCCTTTTAAAAATAGTTCCCACGTAAATGAATTAATGGGTAAAACCCAGTTTAATTAGGTTTTTAAAGAACTTGTGAAAAAAATTCCAATTGTTCTTTTTAAAACATGTAAGTAAAAGAATATAAAAGTGAAATAGCTTTATAAAAAACCTGGATAATTAATTATTAATAAACCTATTATTGAAGAATCATCTACTTACTGGTTTAAGCTTAAATTGATCTGCTTAGGATATGATCTTTGCTGCAATTATTTTGGAAATTGATTTGTTATTGGAACAAACATAAATGGAAAACTCAGGATAGGAGTCGCTTTCCTTATATAATATTTTCTCTTTTAAGTTTCTTTCTTTCTCTAAATTTTTTAAGCTTTGACTGGTTAATTCAGAGATAAAGTCCTAGGAAGCAGTGCCTTCTACTGGTTATTCTTTTGGCATAATATGTATTTTATGGAAGTTTGTATAACAACTTGAAAAAATAAATATATAAAAAGAACAAACTCAAACTCTCACTGTTCTACAAAGCCCTTCTTTCCCACCAGAGTTGAAGCAACTTCAGCTCACCTTAAGCTACATCAACTCTCATTAGTAGCCCACATGAAAAATTTAACATCAATATGACCTGTGACATTTACCCAATAGTTTTTTTTTTCCTTTTTCTACTTATTAGCATATACAGTATCTAAAACTAAATGCAAGCACTTGGAAAGCAAGAATGTCCTATTTAATTCTTTAAATTTCCCATGACACTTAAACTGTCTTGCATTTAATAAGGTTCTGGTAATTACAGGTTTTTTTTATCATTTCATCTGTTTTTATATTTTTCTCAATATGAATGCTAAAGATATAGCTAACTGCATAATACAAGTCTTCTATTATTCTACATTACCCTCTAAGTAGTCCAATACTCTATACTGAATGAGATACAACTAATTATATGGAGCACATTTCCTAGCACATGGTTGGCATTCAATGTATTTTTCTATAAATAAATGAATGATTTGAATGAGTGTCTACTTTGTGTCAGGCAAATTACCTTTGTGTTATGGGGAAACAGGCAATTTAGATATGAAGACCCTTCTGATTTACCCTTAAAGTAGTATATAGTTTAGATGAATATAGACATATATATACTAACTCATCCATTTATTCATTATTGGAAAAAATTTATTTAAAGGCTATCTTCTGCATTAAAATAGTGACATAATTAAGAAATCAATAAAGAATATTTTAAAATAAATTACTTTTTTCAAAATAAATGTTAGTAGTATAATAGATACTCTCTTGCTCAAATAATCAGAGAATGCTTACTGTAAATTATGAGAATTCAACTAAGTAATAAAAGATAAATTAGATGCCAACAGACAGAGAAAAAGAAAAGATTCCAGACAAGAGAAATGACAACAGCAAATTAAAGAAATTTAACGAATGCATTGGGATAGTGAGTAGAATAAATTGGTTAAAACAGTAGATCTAAAAGGAATGCATGCAGCTAAGAATGAAAGGTAGAATATGATCATGATTCTAACCCTAACCCTACAAATCCTACCAATTTTGAATGGCTAAACAAAAATTTGAAATTGACATTGAGGCAGGGGGAACTGATGGTTTGTTAGTCACACATTGATATAATCAAATCATATTTTAGAAAGACAATCCCCCCGAAGTTAGTAATTGATTAAAAGTTTAAAGTAGGAAGTAGAGATAGATAACAAAAGGATGATATAGTTCAAAAATAGATTACTTGGATGTATAATTTAGAAAATACTGCTATATAAATTAGAAAGAATTGCCATTTTGGAGGGAAATGTGAAGTTCAGTTTAAAAATAAACATTTGTTGAATGTGGGATTAAAAAAAAAGAGAAAGAGCCCATAATCAGAAAATATGGGACTTCTGTGAAAGTAATTAAGGCCATACAGTGTTTAAACACACAATTAGAGAGTTAGTTTATAACCATAATTATTTATCACTAACATATTCCATAATGCTCTGAGTCAATATTTTCATTATTCTTGTTTTGTAAAAGAGAAAACTGTGTCATAAAATGGTTAAATAGCTGTTGTTACACTACTGGTTCTCTGCACTATCATGGACAGCAGTTGAGAACAGAATTGTCTTTCCAAGGGAAAAATAAGTAGAAAACAGAGAAGAGGGGGGGCATAATCTGAATCCTACAGTCCATCCTAATTTGGGAGACCAGTGAGCAAAAAGGATTGAGCAAAGAAGAGAGATAAAGAGACGTCACTGATAAGAAAATTAGCTAGTTATTCCATTAATAATTCTACAAAAATTAATGTTCTGAATGAGAACTCTTAAATATATGGATCATGCCATATATTTAATTTATAACTTCCATTAAATGCTCTCCTAAATATCTATTTGAAATATTCACTCTCCCATGTTAAAATTTAAGCATAACAGAACACTTTTATAATGACTGCAAATATTTGAATTTATCTCCTTATAAGAACAAATATGAGATATTATGAAATTTACACTAATAAAAGAGAAACATGCAAATTGACCATACCTCCACTACATTTACCAGCCACACCCACCAAATAATCAGGAGTGAGTATGCAAATTAACCCAACTAAGCTGGCAGCAGCCATAGAGCTGAAGTGAGTAGGAGGCTTGGGTTGCCCAAGTGATGGAGGAGGCCAAGATTCCACCCACTCTGGCTGGCCCTAGCCTCTGCTGAAGGCTACAAAGTTTCAATTATAGAAGATAAATACATCCTAGATACTTGCTTCCAGCTGGCCCTGGCCTCCACTCAAGAGGTGCTGAAAAAAAAAAAAAAGAAAAGAAAAAAAGGAGGGGCTTGGAGCTTGGGTCACCAGGGGTGGGGGGTGTGGCGGGGATCAGGCCAGGATGGGATGACAGTTTGGGGTGATCAGGCTGCTGGGGGCTGGGGCCATTGGAAGTAAGCAGACCAGCAGGGGGACCAGTCGGGGGTGAGAAGTCCATCAGTGCAGGTCAGTTGAAGGTGATCAGGACAGCGGGGGGAGGGGGGAAGGGGGGCAGTTTGGAGCAAGCAGGCCAATGGGGAGGGAAAATGAGGGCGAGCAAGCCAGCAGGGGGGCATTTGGGGGCAAGCAGGTCAGTGGTGGGGGACAGTTGTGGATGAACAGGCCAGCAGGCAGAGTGGTTAAGGACAATCAGACAGGCAGGCAGGCAGGTGAGTGGTTAGGAACCAGCAGTCATAGATTGCAAGAGTGATGTCCGACTGCTGGTTTAAGCCCAATCCCTGTAAACCAGCAGTAGGACATCCTTTGAGGAGTCCCAGATTGGAGAGGGTGCAGGCCAGGCTGAGGGACACTGCCTCCCCAGGCACAAATTTTGTGCACTAGGCCACTAGAAAAATAATAATCAGCAATCCTTCATACCCAAAGACTATACTATTTTTTTTTAGAAGTTATGTGACTCAAATTTTTCTAGTAACAGGACTATTTGTTCAGGACACTTAAGTTACTCCTCTGGCTCCTTTTCTAATCAATGTTGATGTGAGAAGGCTAATCAAGATTAGGAATGAGCATGACCAGAGTGCCTCAGTGGTTAAGCACTGACTATGAAGCAGGAGGTCACAGTTCCATTCCTGGTCAGGGCACATGCCCAGTTGTGACTAGATCCCCAGTGTGGGGCTTGCTGGAGGCAAGCAACCAATGATTCTGTCTCATTGTTGATGTTTCTCTCTCTTTCTCTCTCTCTCTCTCTCTCTCTCTCTCTCTCTCTCTCTCTCTCTCTCTCCCCTCTTTCCCCTCCCTCCCTCTCTCCCTCCCTCTCGGAAATAAATTAAAAATATTAAGAATGAAATGCTACTGTTTATCAAAAATATTTTCACAATAGAATGTTACCTATTCATATGGGAAATCAACATAGATATTTAGCATACATGGACAGGATTTGATTCAAATGAATAAAACAGCTAATTTTTATAAGGGATTTACTAACAAAAAAATATACAAACTTAGACTATCATTTTATGTAAAAAGATCAGTTTCATTATCCTTATCCATGAATTTCAATTATTAGACATATCTTATAGTTTGTTTTTTTTCTTTCTAACATGTTTTGACCTCATTTTCCTACAGGTTCAGACTCAGTTTTGTGTTGCCCTGAGAACATTCCATGTATATTATATAATCACCACTGTCATATATAATATTCTGAAGCCTTTAAATAGAAAATTGTTTTGTGGTAAACATGTAGTCTTAACATTTTTATTTTATTTTCTCTAAATCCTCTTTGTCATCAATTGCTGATATAGAATATGCCAATCTCTATACTTCTCTACACATTGCTCCACACACAATAACCTCATTCATTATATTGTTATTTAAAGGTTTGATCAAATTCATCAAATCCTGGCATAAACTATAAATGGAAGTAGAATCACAGATTTCAAAGAAATATAAAAACAGACAACACAGAATAATACATAAGATTGGATTCCCTTTTAATCCTTGCTGTATACATTTCACCAGAGTAGACAGTATTTCTGTTAGTATTTATAAACAAAACTACCATAATATTGAAGCCTAAAAGTAAAAGTAATTTTTGCACTACAGCTCCTTAAAAAGAAATGTATTATTTTGTAGTGAAATACAATTCAAATTTAATAAAAAGTGTAATAAGTATTACAAAAATTTAAGCTACATGTAAAACTGTGTTCATCAAAATGTAGTCACAAAGTGCTTTCACCTTTACCAAGACTGTTACTGTTTAGTTTACGAGATGTTCTGAGTATTGAGGTCAAATAGTTCATTACTATTCCTTTTCTCTGATAAGAATGGCATCACTTTTAACTTGTGTACACCACCTTTATGTCTTCCTATTTGCTAAGCATCTTTGTCTTTACCAAATAGATTTCCCCAGCCTTGTCCAAACCACCAGAGTCAGGAAAAGAGGGGAGAATTAAAAAGAGGGGGGCAGAGGGGGAGAGGCACAGGGTTCTCCAAAGAATGTGTAGAAAATACAAAGAAAAACATTTGGAAGTTTCAGACAGATATGGAATCAGAAAGAGAATGAAATTCTTGTCAGTACCTGAAAGAAATGAGTGCTACTTTGTTAGCTGGACACAGAATATTTCAGAAGTACTTGAAGTAACGTAACTACTATGCAATAAAATTACATTTATAATGTCCAGGTGTTTTTATTTTCTAAACAAGAAAGACAAATGCTAAAGGCAGGCATTTACAAATGGTGTATGATAGCAAAATTCCATTCCACAATTCGAAGTTCAGAATTTTATTCCTTTGTTCTTTCTTGTCTTACTGTTTCACTAGTAATTGTAAATTATTAAAATTCACTCCAAAGTTAGGACATGTGCTATTAGATGAAGACCCCAAGAAACTTTTATAAATAAGAAGATTGCTTTATTATGAGTAACCTAACAGCTGGGCTCTGAAGCCCAAACTAACCTAAATGAATGTATGTGCCAGCTAAGGATTGTTCATCTGCATGCTTTATTGTATTATTTTAAAATTAATCCACCCTTACTAAATGCCTACAACAATAGTATTCCTGATATATAAAAAGGTATAAAGATTATTAAATGTAATTAAATTCTACTCTGCTCATTCCACCATGTTCTACTAGCTAGAAAAGATAGAGCTCATTATGAGTCTGACAAGCTAAAGGAAAACTGGTTAGGGGACCTTGCATGACTGGTGACTACTACAAAGTCACTTTCATAAAGAGGAGAGCTAGTAAATGTTTTTATGGAATTTTTTTTAAATATTAAAACTTGTCTCATGATTTACAATACAATAAGCACTCATTACTTTAAAAAAAACATCCTATCTTTATTTGAGTCATTTAATAATTTTTATAATTTTATTTCCTCATCTCCAAACATCTATACTTGAATTATTAAATGTTTCATCATATAATCTTTTTAATCATCAAATGCACTAAATTTCAATCATATCTATTTATAAAAAACAAAATAGAAATCATTAAGCCTTTTAATATTAAAGAGAAATTTATTGTAAGCTGTAAATAAATGACTAAATGCATGAGTTAGGAAGAAAAAAAATCAAAATCATAAAGACCAATTTGCTGCTAATTATTTAATTCATATATTGTTATATATTTGTCATTAATTAGAAACCCAAAGAATGTTTAAACTTCAGCCATTCACAGGGTAAAAATGTCAAAGTCCTTTTGTTCTGACTATTTATAAATTACTATGAATGATCTAGCATTAAGATTTGTGGTTCCAAAAACTCGTCATTATAGTTAGAGAGGGTATACTTTTTAAGGAAATAAAAAACTTTTTCCATTTGAGCATGGGTTTTGCCTTTCTGACAGCTCTAAGTCCACAGGATGTGGAGGGATGATTTAAATTTTACATCAAAATTGTGACTGCACTAGACTTTTTTCTCCCTTCTCAAGGGAGGCATTGTTCTTGCCTTTCCATAACCAGGCGTGACAGCGCCAGACTGGAGTCATACGGCTGGTCTCTGAGTCAGCGTGAAAGTGCTCACCTCCTGAGTTTCCCCAGATGCTCGGCTCCTTGTAAGTCTGAAAGCTGAGCAGTGAGTAGCCACACACTCCCTTCCTGGGATAGACAGAGAACTGGAGGGGAAAATCTAGAGATTAGCAAAAACTGTCTCTTCCAGTACATGCCATACAACTCTATTAATAATAAGAGCAAAAACAAAAACCCATAGGTTTACTATGAGCACCATTTATCTAAACCAAAAGTTGGAGCAATTTTTTTTAACACGTAATTGTGTGCTTCTGAGTTAAAGAAATAAAGTTTAAAAATCAGAAGCCTTTTGGATTTTTCTCAGACATGTGGTTGCCACATGTATAAATTTCAGGTTATAGACAACTGGTTAGAATAGTGAAAGAATAGTGTATGAAATGTTTATCTAGTCTCAAGATCTCTACAAAGGTAATTTTAAAAACTGTCTGTAGACTCCCTGTAAAGGGATAATCTTTACTGCTCTCTATCATAACAATTGCTGGTGAAAGAGGGATTAATTCAAATTCTATTGTTCTATCCTTGAATGAACCTTTCTGGGAAGTTTGAGAGTATCCATGCCTTAGGTATATATGAACACTCCGTGTGTGCATGTGTGTGTATATGAGAGAGAGAGAGAAGAAGGAGGAGAGGAAAGAGGAGGAAAAGGAGGAGGAGGAGGAGAAAGAAGAGAAAGAGAAAGAGGAGGAAGAAGTGGGGGAGGAGGAAGAGGAGGAGGATCAGGAGGAGGAGGAAGAGGAGGGGAAGGGGAAAGAGGAAGAAGAAGAAGGAGGAGGAGGAAGAGGAAGAAGAAGAAGGAGGAAGAGAAGGGGAAAGAGGAAGGAGGAGGAGGAGGAGGAGAAGGGGAAAGAGGAGGAGGAGGAGGAGGAAGAAAGAAGAAAGAAAAAGGAGGAGGAGGAGGAGAAGTCAGAGAAGACTTTTACTACATAATGATATGTTAACGGGAATTAATATTCTCTTTTTATGGAACCTCTCAATTAAGAATTGGACAGCACCACTTTAATCCTAATCATATGCTAACAAGTTTTAGTTACTACAAAATTCAAACTATTTGTTAAAATGTTTGCATATTTTAAAGGAAAAAATAAAGAAGTAGAAACAAACTCCTTATAATTTGTTAACCCATAAAAAAAACAACACAAAGGATATATACATAACTATTACTACTCTAGTAGTAATAGTTGTGGTATTAACCTATAATATTGCTTTCTAAAATAATACCAATCGATATTTTCCATGTTGTCCTCATGAGGATATATGCATGTTTACATATGAGCATATGTTCACATACACATGGACATAAAATAACCTATAAAATAGTTCTCCATTTTCCTCATATTCACAGTGAAATAATATAGATTTCCATTTATAAACATCACTGACCAGGTGAGATGCATATATTTAAAAATTCAGTTTTAAGCAGTAGAGGATATCTATTTAGATTTAATTATATTGACCCTCTGTAAAAATATCATTTCATTTATTTTAATGACATTGTCATTTTGACTCTCCCAAGAGACTCTCCCTTTGGCAGACTGAAAATAAAGATATAAAATCTTATCTTCCAAAATACCCGAAAGTACTTATTTTACACCTCCCGCCCTGTCTCCTTATCTGAGCATCCTCTGAAAAGCCCACCCCCACACTCTTGCTCTCTCTCTCTCCCTTCTCACATTACTGGCTAAGTCTAAATAAATAGCAAATTGTTTCATAATCAAAAGTGACTTATTCTTAGCATGGTGTACGTCTTGAAATAAAATCTGTGGCATGTTTAATTTATTTAGGATCTAATAATGATGACAAAAATAATTAAGTAACCAGCCTTGTTTTAATTTCTTTTGTTTCCAAAGGTCATTGTGAAATCAAGCAAGTTAAGCCTTCAAAAGCAAACCTCTAGAGAATGGTGTGCTGTTTTTTGTTTTGTTTTGTTTTGTTTTTTACTTTTCCACTAACAGAAATGAGAAAGGAGACTCACAACCAAAAAAAGTACTGAGCATCGCCATTAGATTTGTTGAGAATGACTGAGTAGTGCAATGAAGAAAAATATCACTACCCCTACTCTCTTCAGAATCCAAATAACCCCGACAAGGAAAAGTTCATATGCTGCTAACTTCTGGCATAGTTAGGGGACTCACTCTGCCTTTTCAGCCCCACACAGACTTGGTTGCAGTCTGTTTCTACAACAGCTGTTGAAAATTGAACAAAGTAAAAATATTTATGTTCTATTCAAAATAGACAGCAAAGAACATAAATACTGTACACAGATCTTTCCTAGGACAACAGCTCTGATATGCCAGGTAGGCATACTAGGCAAAGACAAATTTTCTGAACTCCCTGCCAAAATGAAGAATTTGCCACTGTAATTGTGAAAAGTCCAAGAGTAAGGGTGCAGTGCCAAAGACGATGAGCATCTATCACGCAAACTCCAAAACAGCGGGATGCAGCTATGGCTGATGTTATAAGAATGCTGAGCCTCTTCATTGGTTCCTTTCATGCCAAAGCCTCTTTGCTTGGATGAATATGAATTAAATCCATAAGCTTTCTTATTTTTGTAGCTTGACCTCTAAACTCATTTTATGTCTTAACTGTTTATCTTCTTCTCCCATTAATCTTTCTGGGTTTAGCACATTCCCTGTTGTTTTTAGAGGGGGGAAAAAGGCTTTAAAAGCATAGTTCATACTGCCACTGTGGACCAGTTTGGAATGTTAGTTCTTTTCTATAAATGGGTATGAACTGCTCAGTAGTAACTTGAAGACTACCGGTTTCTGTCTCTGAAATAAAAAATCAAAGGATATGGCAAATACTGTAAAGAAAGAAAAATCATCAAACTCTTATGAACGTATGATGTGTATAAAGGTACAAAATGACACCAGTACAAGGTTTACACTAGAGTTCAACCCAGGCTAACAATGATGTCACATCAAATTTCCATTTAAAAAATATTTTTAAGTATGTCATATAGATAAACTTTTTGGCTTTTCCTGTTTGCTTTTTCTTTTCAGTCCATCCTATGGCTAAGCCCACACAAAGTAGATGTTCTTTAAAACACCAGATCTCTACAATAGAAATGTCTAATTTAATTGTAATTCCTGTCAGTAATATAGCTCAATTCTTTCTTAATCTGCTCATTACAATATAGCCAATGAGAAAGTGTATTGGTTAACACAATTAGATTAACCAGATCACCATAAAACCTGTACAAAACCCAAAAGTTTTGAAGCTGTTCACTTTACAAGTCCCTCAAAGGAAAACTAATCAACCAAAAGCAAGACTTTGAAGGTGGAATCTTGCACTCGACTGAGTGTTTACCATTTACTGTTTTATAGGTCCTCTGCCATATTTTTTGCTGTTCTGTAGTATTTCCTCCAAAGCTTTACAAAGGCCCAGCTGTATAAACCAGTCCTGTCAAAGGACATAGTTAAGGGATGGATAAAACAGGGAGGGGTGTCTAACATGCTGACCACTGTCTGCGCTTATGAGGATAAAGGAGCCTTGATGGAGAAAAGTAATCATCCATTGCTATTTTTTTAAACCTCATTACCACATGCTAGAAATTTTTTTCCACTACCCAAACACCCCCAATTCCGATCCCCCACAACTGAAAGGCCTTTGTGTTCCAAAGTGGACAGAGTTCTCCCCAACCTCCCTTTCCCTTCTCTCTCTCTCTTTTTTTTTTTTTGTTTTTCTGCTGATGGCAAGTTTATGAAGGCATGAGCATTTAAATACTTCTTAAAATATAGCTTTCCTCTCCATTAAACCATCCACACACAGTTCCCTGAAAACCTTTTTAATGGCTATATAAACTTATTAGCCATGAATAAACCAAATATAATCAACAGCTTTGGATGGCAAGATAGTTATTTCTGCTAAGGACTCCAGAAGAATACACATCCTTTAAAAGTTAATAAAACACATATAATTGAAGTAGAATGAGAGCTGGAATCAGGGGTATATATCTTACATTTTGAAGAATATGTTTCCCATAGAATAAACATTTCAAAGAGAGCTGGCTACGTGCACACTCAGAGTAGCAACTGCAAAATGTGGTTCTGGAGTTTGAAGGAAAGTTTAGACTGAGCTAATTAATCCTTTCAAAACCTTCCTCTCATGTGTCCAAGAACATCAAACCATGTAGATGATTTTCCAGAGACTTAAATACGCATTTCCTATTTTCACGTTTGTCATTCTTACATACTACACTGACATTGTTTATAAAGGACGGAAGCCAAATTCCACACAAAGAGAGCTACCATAACTGCATGTACAGAATCCATGAAACACATTACAGGTTCTAGGAAGTCTCTGGGCAACAGCTCCCAGAATCTGAATGGAGAGAGCAGTATCAACTGCAGAATTCTATTTCAGGGTGTCCTTTGAGGTTGAAAGAAATTCTGGAATGTTATTAAAGCCTCTATTTATGCAAAGGTTGATGCAGGACTTCTTCCCACTGTCCTGTCAATGACCTACAGAGATTACCCTTGTGTAGGTAGAGTAAAATGTGATTCCTCTGCCAATCTACAAACTTTTCCATAAAATGTATATTTATAATACAATGAGGCCCAGTGCATGAAATACATGCACTGGTAGGTTCCTTACTGGGCTGCTGGCTGTCAGTTGGGGCCTCCCTCCCTTCCTCTGGCTGGCACTGCTCCCTTGGTCAAATTCCCAGTCAAGGGGACAATTTGCATACTATGCTTTTATTACTAAAAGATATATAGGCTTGTTTAGTATACACTAGGTAGTTTTCTCTTTCTGTATCCACAGCTGGTGTAAGTACTAGAGCAGTGGTCAGCAAACCTTGGCTCGCAAGCAACATGTGGGTCTTTGGCCCCTTGAGTGTGGCTCTTCCACAAACTACCACAGCCTGGGCAAGTCTATTTTGAAGAAGTGGTGTTAGAAGAAGTTTAAGTTTAAAAAATGTGGCTCTCAAAAGAAATTTCAATCATTTTACTGTTAATATTTGGCTCTGTTAACTAATGAGCTTGCTGATCATTGTGCTAGAGATGGTCCTCCTTGTTTCCTGTGGTGGGCTACTTTCAGAACTAAGTAAATAGTTCCCTTCTAATCAATACTTTGTTCTGATGAATATCAAAGCTGAACATATCAAAGTGTATGAAAACAATACTGCCAATATCCTGTTTAAATCACCATACAGATCCAAGTGAGATATAGAGAAAAATAATTATACTAGTATACTCCATTGCAAAAGAGAGTTCACTTCTTTATCAACATGAACTTCTATCCTTGCCTTTCCTTAATATACTTGGGAAACCTTCAGAAATAACAGTGCATAATTTATTCCAAAGTTGCAAAAACCACCAAAATCCTATATAATAAAAGGCTAATATGCAAATAGACCAAACAACAGAACAACCAAACAACTGGTCACTGTGATGTACACTGACCACCAGGGACATGTGCAGAACATGGCAGGCATTGGCCATGGTGGAATGGTGGAGCAGGTGACGGGGGTGCCAGACCAAGGCTGGGTGCCAGTTCCTTTCATCAGGACAAGCCTCTGGTGGTTACTGAAAATTTTTTGCTCCCACATGCTGCAGTCCCACCCGGTGCTTGCACCTGCTGCCAGCACTGACCCCAGTTGCACACACAGCCAATGCCAGAGCTACCAATCACACTCTCTGCCAATGCCCAGCACCAGTCCCGATTAATAGGTGCCATCAGGGGTCATGAGCGGCTGCTGGCTCTGATCACCCCTGAGGGCTTCTCCAACCTCCCCCTGCTCCTAAGGGGTGATTGGGGCAGTAGTAGCTGCTTGCACCTGCTACTGGTGCTGGCCCAAAGGCCCCACACCATCAGTGGGTGCAAGCAGGGCTGGTACCTTCAGTGTGTGGGAGCAGTGGCAGTGGAAGTGGTGCTGCTGGCAGCCATGGCAGGAGGGGCTGGGCAGGGCCACAGAGGATGGACTGAGAACTGACCCTGTGCTTACCACAGCCTTGAGGCCCACAGTTCCTTTCAAGGTGCATGAATTCGTGCACTGGGATCCTAGTATTATTAAAAAAAAGAAAACCAAACCAGTAATGATAGCACAATTATGTGACATCTTAGAAAATTAGTATTACCATGATTATTTTATGTAAACCAAATTACTTCAATACATGCTTTAAAATAATCATTTTATCCAAAAATATATTTATAATTATATTGATTTTTAAATAATACAGATTTTTATTAAGCATTATTGTTAAATCTACCTTAGGTAAATATGCTTTTTCTTCTGTTATTTTTCTTTGCCTTTTTGGCACCCTCTTTGAAACAGCATCTTTTTATGAAACCATGATAAGCAAATATTTAATTATTATTTTAGAAGGAAACACCATACAGAATCACAGCTCATTTTCAATGCACATGCAGGACCAAAGCTATCCTGTTCTCCCAGGACATGTTCCCAGTGGTAGGCTATCAACTTTTGTTTTAGTTTGTTTGTTTTTTAATTTCTTCATTTAAATGCTTATAAAATGTAATATGTGTTATCATACTTCCAAAATAGTGGAGTCTGGAGCAGTGTAATCCAGCATTTCAGTCTTGTTGATACAGGTAAGGCTCCAGGAAGGTAACTTAACCTTCAATTTATCTAAGGAAACTCCTAAAGGAATCACAGCGTTTGTAAATCATGTTGCAATAATCTCCAAAATAACTATCCTGAGCTCAAAATTAATTCATCTCCTATGGAATCAAACATTGTTGGTGCTAGCTGTATAATTAAGCTTTAAGAAAGTATACAAGGGAAACAGAATATAGAACCTGACTAGATCTTTAATATTTTTTCTCTGTAGTTTGTTTATAAATGTATATCCACCATTATAAAAGTAGGACATGGTCCTCAATTATTAACAGTCTATAATATATTTCAAGATGCTTTAGTAGTTAGAATTGATTAGCAGTTCAAATCATCATAGGCTTAGTTAAATAAATATCAAGGTAAATCTGGAAGCAAGTGTTTCAATTTTTATTTCTTTAAAAATAATTTAGATTCTATTATGGTGGAGAACAAATAAATGCATTAGAAGTAAGAGGCACAGATATTTGAGTGATAAGAATTATAACATAAAATCATGTACATGAATAGTAAAGCAAAATAATTTATTGCCCCCCAAGAGCCCAGATATTTTCACAACCAGCTGCTATTATCATTACTAATTACATAAATGTTTTTTTTTAATCTGTGCTTGTAGTTCACACTTATTTATTTTAACTTTATGCAACCTTTGCACACCTTTTGCACTATTGCAAGTAACCTACTTGAAAATTCTAGATTTAAATACAAAACCTCATTTTCTGGTCTTTATCCCTATCACCAAAACCCATCTATCAGACGTTTTAATCCAGAAGAAACTTTTTAACCAAAACCAAAGAGAGTTTTGAACTTCGTGAGTTACTTTGTGAGTTATTCGCTTTGAATTATAAACTCTTTGAGCCACAAACAATACTGTATTATTCATTTTCCAGTCTAGTGCAGGATCTCACATAGAGCATAATAAACCAAAACTGAGGAGTGTTTGCAGTATTTAAAAGCACGAGTTTTAATTAAACAAACCTGGGTAAGTCTTAGTTATGCTGTTTCTAGCTTCATGATCTTGACCATGTTACTTAACCCCTCTGAATTTCTTTTTTCTTACTATAGGTAGTATTCGCTGCATTTTGAAGGAAGTAAATAAGTACATATAAAAGCAAGCAGCACTATACCGAACACACTATATGTACTGAATAAATGCTATCTACTATTATTGCTATTAGAAATTGAATCGAATTGAATTGAATCTAATTTAAACAACTCAATTGTAAAGCACAGTTAAGGTTAGGGTACGACCAAACTTAATTTGCTATGAAAAGCCATCTGTGTTTAATATATTTGGACCTATGAAAAAGAGCCAAGAGTTATTTTAATTTTTCTGTATAGCCAATTTTTTTTATTTTTGAATTAAAAAAAATAAAATTTAGAATTCACTGCACTAGGCTAAGATTTCTGAATCTTGCTGGATAAGTGAGTAATCAAGTTCTATACTATACATCCAGAGACATAGAAAACACATGCAGACTGTGGAATCTCAGAGAGAAGGTAGCAGAGGGAGGGGGAGGGAGGGGGCAGTAGGTGGGGAGAGATTAACCAAATTATTTAGATGCATAACCCACGGACATAGACAATAGTGTGGTGAAGGCCTGAGGTGGAGGGCAGGGGCAGGCTAAAAGAGGTTAATGGGGGAAAACAGGAGACATCTATAAGACTTTTACTAATGAAAATAGAATTTTTTTTAAAAAGTTCTACTTTCTAGCAATGCAGTGCATTCAGCCTTCAAATATTTTATTTTCAAATTAAGTTAAAAGAAATCACTCTTGTGTGACACCAAGAAGTATAAGAGCAGTCTTCACATTACTCATGTGCCAAAACCTTGCTCTATTGCTTGGAATTCAGAATAAGGTTTTTGCTGCATGATGTTTATTTCTAAACAACTTATATAAAATAGGTTTCTTCCATCTCCTTCTTGAGGATGAAGGCTTCTTGCTTTCCTTAGGATAAAGGCAAGTGGTGCATATTATAAGATTCAGTCATTGTAAAAGATTCCTTAGAAATTTCTATTCACAAATACAGTTTCCCCATTCTATGTGTAGGGCTTATGACCACCAGACAAAGAAAGGGGTTTCTTTCAATGGTGAAGAACAAATGTGAAAGACAGGTGCATTGTGTCACCAGGTTTGGCTTAGATTGATACCTGGCATTTTGTATGGCCATTGGAGGACCATGTGGCTAAACCCCAAAAGGATAATTTTTGAACAGAAAAAGCCAGTTATCACAAAAGTGAAAGAGAAAGACAAACAAACTAGTAAACTAGTAAAGAATTTCCTTTTTAATCTCTGTAACTACTCAGCTACTAAAACAATTCCCTATATGTTGTCATCAATAATTTCAGCCACTCTCATTCCCAAAATGACATGTAGTTCACCTAAAACACATTTTGCACTTTCAATAAAATGTTTTAAAGCAAAGAACTATAGCCACAAAACACTCCAAGAGAAAACAACTAAGTTAGAATGCTCTATCATGACTTGGCAAAAGAAGTTGCAGGTAGATATCTTCTATCACCAAAAAGCAGACTGAAATAATAGCTACTTCAAAATGGAGTGATGGCAAGACAGCTTAAACACCACCAATTATTTTCCATATGGACTATATCCCCTCAGCTGATGGAATACTTAGAGACTATTCAGAATTAATAAGCACTGCTGTCATGGTCCTGTCAAGAAATGTAACCCCTTATTCATATTTTGGAGGTACTGTGGACACATATAAGAAAGAGTAAAGAACTATAATCTAAGGGAAATTAATACATTTAAACTACATTGTCAGTTGAACCTCTATGTTACCAATATGATTTTAATTGCAAATACTGAGTAAAATATGTTTTATCATAAATGATCAATGCAGCCTTCCTGATTCTGTGAAAAATTCACAGAGCATTATCAAGGGATTTATTATTAGAATTTCCACTTCAGTGTTAACACAGGCATCAATCCCGGAGTGACCACTAAAGTTCAGGTGTTAAACATTTTTACCAACTTGTGTGGCTATTTCTGCCTATGGAGGAATTTCTATGACGGATTTTTGAATACATAACCATGTGTTAAATTCTAAAGTATCATACATGGATTTTTGTGTTATACACAGCACACATAGCTTTACATATCTATAAATATATATCTCAAAGAAAACTGTTGAAACATAACCTTCTGCTTTTACAGAGTATAGATTATATTTATTTTGTGTGGTTTTAAAGAACATTACAAGGAGTATTCATGCATTCAATACTTATTGAAAGTCTGCTATGTGCAAAGGAGCCCTATCTTTGGAAGCTAGCATATACCAGTAAACATACAATTATAATACTACACAAAAGATTAATGGACAGTAACGAGGGAATAAAAGAAGAGTTCAAAGCAGAAGTTACTAAGTTAGTGAGAAAAGGTATATTTAGGCTCAGTGTTAAAAAGAAACTTCTGTTAGAGCCAACCAAACATGGAATTTTTTGACTCAGGAGAAAATGCATGCCACAACACTTAAAGTATCCAAACCAAAGACAGATCACATATCAGAAATGCTACTGAGAGAACTCATGCATACCTTTAAAAGGTTGAACTGGTTGACTTTTACTGTACCTTCCAATCCCTTGGAATTTTATTCTTCTTAAAAATAATTGAGTATGATTTGCTAATATTTATTTGGTATGTATTATAGTGAACAACAGAGTTTAATGAGTCTAAGATGCTAGTAAAAAATGTGGGATAATGGAAATTATACAAGTACAAATACGAATTGTCATGAGAAGCAATCGATTGGACATCCAAGATTAGGCAAAAGTAGGTTTAAAGTTGTTCATGGGGAAAATAATACAATTATACGTAATCATACAAGAAAAAAATGTTTAATGTACACACAATGTAAGCCTACTTTGCCTCACAATGTATACTATCTAATTATGGAGAATTATTCATAATACAGTAATTGGTAATGGGACTATTTTATAAATTGCACACCATACTTTCCTTCAGTTTTAAAGTAATACAAAAACTGGCCCATTCAGTGTGGCTCAGTGGTTGAGTGTTGACCCATGGAACCAGAAAGCCTTGGATTAAAACCTGCTCAGGGTACATGCCTGGGGTCACTGGCTCAATCCCCAGTAGGGGGTATGCAGGGGCCAGCTGATCAATGATTCTCTCTTATCATTGATGTTTCTGTCTCTTTCTACCTCTCCTTTCCTCTATGAAATCAATAAAAATATATTAAAGTAATACAAAAACTCATGGGTTCTATGAGTTATAATCTAAGACTGATGGTAGATTTGACAGAGTTATTTTTTCTCATTCTTATTTCAAGCTATTAGCATGCATTTATATAAACATAGGGATATATATTTGCATGCTTTATATTTACTAACAATACAATGCTAATATTTTCTTTGAATTTATGTTTTTCCATTTCCTAATGATTTTTAGGGACTCTTATCTGTAATTTTTTTTCTTTACTCAAAGCATTTCTTTTTAAATTTCAAAGCATATGGTTCCCAGAGATTTCTATTTTGAGGTAATATGGGCATGCAATTTTAACACCCTCTCTTTCCTCCATCTAAGTGTCATATAATCTTCTACTACAAAGAAAGGACTAATACTAACTCTTACATTGCCAGTGAAAATCCCTAAAGCATGTAATCACCAACATCTGGGATCAGCCAAACTATCAGAATAAAAATTTTAACTTATAACTTATTTCAGATAATGAATCTGGTTCTTGGTTGGCTGACTACATTTCTAGGTATAAGAATTTGGTATAATAAAGTTCTATTATATTTGATCATACTTCTCAGATGTTTACCCACTTATATTTCAGGAACTTACATATAAAGAGAATAATGCTCCCTAAAGTATCCATTTTAACATCAGACTACAATAGTCAACATTATAAAATATTTCCAACTAAAAATAAGAATGCATTGCAGAGTTACAAAAATCCAGAGATTGAAAGGCATTGGAGAGATAATACCATGAGTAAAGAATATAAATGTGCAAATGCATGCATTGTATTGGGGTATATCAGTGACTGGCAGATTGTAAAAATTTGCAAAGTAAATTTGCAGAGTAGAGTGACTGCTGTGAACTCAGGTTCACGGTTTTACTGGGGGGATTGCTGACTCCATGTAATAAAAGCATCTAGTTATCAAAAAAGCCCAATATCTGGATTTTTATAAGAAATCTCCAAAATTTTAATGTTAGTAAAATAAGAAAAATAACAACAAACACCTGAGCCAGTTCATTAGTTTGTGACCTTTGGTTTTGTTAATTTGTTGGTTTTCTTAATATGTTCTTACTAATTTTATAAAGAGAGGAAGGGCCGAGACCGGTTTGACTCAGTGGATAGAGCATCGGCCTGCTGACTGAAAGGTTCCAGGTGTGATTCCGGTCGGGGCATGTACCTTGCTTGCAGGCAAAACTCCAGTAGGGGGCATGGAGGAGGTGGCTGATCGATGTCTCTCTCTCATCGATGTTTCTGACTTTCTATCCCTCTCCCTTCCTCTCTATAAAAAATCAGTAAAATATATTTTAAAAAAAAAGAGAGAGAGAGGAAGGGAGTGAAAAATACTTATGTGAGAGAAACATCAATCAGCTGCCTCCCACAGGCTCCTTATCAGTGATGGAACTTGCAACCTGGAATCAAACCGGTGACCTTTTGGTTCATTTGAGGAAGCCCAACCAACTGAACCACACTACCAGGGCACCTTTTGTTTAATGTGACTCTAATAGTGAACAGAAAACATTTGGTATTAAAACTATCCCAGAATATTTCAGTATTTCTTGTCATTTTATAGTTTCTTCACTAGGTGAGTAATAACAAAATGTGGTTAGTACTTACACAGTATCTATAATATAATACTAAATGAAATACCTTGAAATACCTAGTTACCTACCTATCTAATCTTTGTGACCCTACAAATAGTTACTATTACTGTTCCTATTTATAACTAAAGAAACCAAGGGACTGAGGTCAAGTGATCTGCCCAAAGTCTCAGGAGTAGGTAGCAGGGTTGAATTTAATGTTCAGCCTATGGCCCCAGAGTCCATCTTTTAACCATTCCAGGGCTTTATGTTTCCATTGTGAATTTCCCTGAAGTACATTAAATACACAAACTTATAAAAAACAAACTTACCAAAAAGTTAACATATCTCTGGCAAATATATGTATACCATTTACTGATGAGTAAGACAGTCTGGAAAATATAATTTAGACTCTAAAAATACTGAACCCTTTGGATAACTTGAATGGTATCCTATATAATAAAAGACTAATATGATAAGTATCCTATTGACCAGCAGGCCATTCAACAAATGAAAATGAAATATACTAATGATATGCTAAGACCACTCAACTGCTCACTATGACACGCACTCACCACCAAGGAGCAGATGGTCGACTGGTTGACCAGTTGCTATGACATGCACTGGCCACCAGGGTGCAGGTGGTCTGAGCAGTAAATTAGCTTGCTGGTAGAGTCTGGCCTATTAGGACTGCGAGAGAAGGGCTAGACATGCCCTGGAGTCCTCCTTCGGTCCCTCCCTGGTTGGCCAGCCTCCCATATCTTTCTCTGGCCCCCATCATGCACCAGTAGGGTCCCTCAGCCTGACCCTGTGCCCTCTTGCAATCCAGGACCCCTCGGGGGATGTCAGAGAACCGGTTTTCACCTGATCCCACAGGCCAGGCTGAGGAACCCCACTGGTGCAAGATTTTGTGTACCAGGTCTTTAATATTATAATATTTGACACTAAAATTATCTCCCAAAATCCTGTACACATGAGTAGTAGACTCTATTTTAAAACTAATGTATCATCTGTAGCCCTCTTACCAAATACTTATCAGGGCTTATTTAACCAATACTCCTTTTGCCTAAATGTCTATTCACTCATGGCATATTCTGTTCTATGAAATAATTTTTCTCATCTCTGCTGCCAAAGGGGTTTAAAGGGATTATCTCCTAAATAGAAATTTTCTAATATAAAAAAATATTACTCTGTCAAAGCAATAGAAAAGAATCCGTATTTATAATGGGTTGTCTTTTGTTTAATTTTAATTCACTTGGAATGCAATTTCCTGATTCCTAGGTGTTTGAATTTCACTTGCAGAGGACCCTTATGTATTTCAGGCATACGAGTGCCTCATCTAGTCTTTGAGGGAATCTGGTAGGCTAGCCAGGTAATCCTCTCAGATCAGTAACAGATTAATTCTAAGACAAAGTTCCCAGCACAGACCAATGACATTTCTGCTCTGCCATTGAATTTCCCATTTTGATTTAGGTCTCCACTGAGTATTGGAATCATAACTGTAGCACAGATTATATATGAACTTGAGGTAGAAGCTTCTCGAGATTGTTTCCATGAATCTTCTCATGAAGAGCAAAACGAAAATCAGAATGTCACTGGCCTGATCTATGGGCCTACCCTTATGAAATATCCCTGCCAAAATTTTTCTATAAGTGGGAAGAAAAAAAGTATATTAGTGGACAAAAATCTAAAAAATAAAATCTTACTTATACCTAAATTTCAATAATAACTTTGAAGATGACAAAATAAGCAGATTATAAAATATATGTGCAATGGCATGATTTAAAAAAAATCTCACTCATCAAGATAAGGTGTGTAAAAGCTAAGAATGTGTTATGAAAGAATATGTAAAAATTTTAATGACAAGGTGAGCTATTATTTAAGTTGGCAATTTCATGAAGACTATGTGTAGTATTCTCATTTCTATGTATCCTGGGCTAAAACAGTATTTGGCATTGTGTTTTGTTGAGAGGTTGTTCAAATACATAAAATAATCCTTCCATCTATATTGTTTAAACAATTACTGGTACACAATTCACCTAATATTCATTTTCAAAGGGAGTATAAAAGTTAGGATGAACTCTATACTGCCAAGGAAGCCTAATAAAGAAGTACAAAAAATTATCAACAGGAGCAGTTCATCAATCAGAGGAGGTCTGATCATGATTAAGTAAGAGCATTTAAAAAACCTCAAATTTCCGTTCATAAGTGGAATTTAAAGCAGCTGTTCAGCACTAGCACAATGTCTGCCCCTAAGAATTAAAAAAGAAAAAGAAAAAAGCCAATCAGGGCAGCAGCAAATTATTGTTCTAAGACCTCAAAGTGGATATGGCCTTTAAATTTTTTTTTAATCCAAAGAGACAACTTTGCCTTTTCATTTTGCACTGCAGACAAAAAGAATTTGGTATTTCAACATTGGGGGCCTCTGTTTTTAAACATGAAGAAGAGGTGTTTCCCTGAGAAGCAAAGGTCTTAGGGGACATGTCTGTCACAGCAGTTATTTTCTGTTTCACTTGTTGGCAAACTTACATTTCAAAACAACAACAAAAACGAGCCTCCCCAGCTCCCTGTAAACCAAGGAGGTAGAAACAAAAAATATTTCAAAGCAAGAAAGCAAACAGACTGTGAGGACTGAAACTCAGACCAAAGGCATCTGCTCTCCAACTCACACTCCCCACAACCACCCAGCCTTCTTACAATCTTACAGATTTTCCTAAGAGATGTTGCCATTTTAGCTTTGTTTTTCCCCAAGTTCTGGCAATACCCATCACTGCAGGCAAGGCAGCAAAGCCACTAGCAGAATCCAAAGCGGAAAACAGAAAAGCTGTTCTGTCTTTCTTCCCTGCCACTCCATTACTAATTTATTTTTTCCAAAGTAAAACTCCTTCATTCTATCCAAAATGGCAATCACTAACTTCCAGGATATAACAATTATTTCATCAGGAGCAAAGAATACAGAAATGATTACCGTCTGCAGGGCTAAAAAAAAAAAAAAAGAGGTCTAGTTGACACACCGGATAATTTCCCCTTGGGCTCCCACTTTTTTCACAAGGAATACTACTGTTAACTGGCTAGTGTACCTCCTTTAAAAAAGACCAAAGTAATCTTTGTTTTCACTTCTTTCTAGGATACCTCCTCCTGAATCCCATCCAATGTGATGGTTGCTAACACAACTTTCTGCTATTCAGTCTTGATTAAAAAAAGAAAGAAAGAAAGAAAATAATAGGGAAGAGCAAAATGTTGAAAGCCATGTTGCTATTGATTATCAATATATTATTTAGAATACAAGAATATTACTAAGATTCTTCAAAAGATACCAGTTTTGAAGTTGTACCCACACATAGTACTTATATTTCCCCTTTAAAATTAGAAGCAACAACTGACAAAATAAACCCAGGGTTTTGTGAACCCCCCCCAAAAAAAAAAAAAACACACACAAAAAAACTCTATTTGTAGTACAAAGGGAACAGGACAAACAGGATATCCTCCTGCTTTCATGGGTCACTTGTGCCTTACAAACATTTCTCTTTATGACTTAGATCACTTAGCTTCATATGTGTAGATGAAGTTCAAATGAGTTGTTAGATGACAATATTACAGAGAAAATGGGATACTATAGACAAATGATAATTTCCACAGTAGTCATATGTTACGTTATCAGATATACCTTGTAAAAATTATGCCAGTTCAACTGCCATTAAATATATATTTTGGAATATTCAATCCAATTAACAAGCAGTTGATCTTTATTGTTGATATTATGTTTGGTATTAGGAACTAAAGATGAATAAAGCTTAGCTGATACACTCACAGTGTAGGAACATCACAATCTAGTGAAGAGATACAACTTTGAGAAATACTATAAACAGAGGTAGAAAGAAAATCCTTTGAAAGTCATAGAGGGAGTACATGACTTCCTCAATCAGTCAAAAGAGGCTTCAGAAAGCAAGCAACACCCACAGGGACACTTAAAAATGTGGTTATAACAACAACAACAAAAGCACAGAATCAAAAGAAGTACCGAGTGATATGCAGTGGCTAGAAACTAGGGTACAGATGGGAATTGATAGGCAAGTAACTAGATAAATGGTGGAATAAATAGCCACGAGGTCAGAGTAAGGTCTGATTATTTAATGAACATCCTTTGAACATCAAGAATATGCCTAAGACTGGAACATGAGGATGCTGCAGAATTATCAGAAGTTTTAAATTAAGCAGCCCCATAACCAAAACATACATTAACATAAAATTGCATTAACAAGTTCAAAAATCAATACTTTTCTAATGCCCACAGGATACCAGCCAATCATGAGGTTCTGGACCCTCCACAACCTGTCCCTAATTTACGTGTTTATATTCTGTATCTTGGTCACACAAGAGTCTTGGCATGTCCAAAGGTTAGCATGGTGATACAGTTTGGTTCACATGAACGCAGAATCTTTCAAACCTATTCCATGTGATCTAAAAGCACATGCAACATTCAGAAACTAGTTCAAAAGTCAGTACCATTATATAACCTTCTTCTGTCTTCAGTGCTTTAAGTTATTTTTCCTTTTTTTTTTTTAGTTACTATGGTATTCTGTATCTATTTTTGTAGTTATAAAATATATTCTTGTAAAGTTTACCTGAAGTTTTTTTTTACCATCCAATAAAAGGCTGTTGAGCCCTAACTGGTTTGGCTCAGTGGATAGAATGTCAGCCTGTGGACTGAAAGGTCCCAGGTTCAATCCCGGTCAAAGGCATGTATCTTAGTTGCAGACACAACCCCAGTGCAGGAAGCAGCTGATGGATGTTTCTAACCATCTCTCTCCTTTCCTTTCTGTAAAAAATCAATAAAATATATATTTTTTAAAAATAATGAAATTAAAGTAGTATTTTAAAAAAAAAAGAGGCTGTTGAGGAAAGATTTTTTTTTTTACTCCAAGTGTTGCGTAGAAATGTTTTGCATTAGTATATGTTCAACAAATATTAATTGAATTGTACTAAGATAAAATACTTAGGTATGTTTTTTAATTTTTAAAAAGTGTTATGAAATTTTATGAAGGTAACTGAAATATTAAAAATCACAATAATGAATTGAATATCTGAATGAAGCCATATGAAGCATCTATATATATAAAGCCCTAATATACAAATAGACTGAACAGTGGAACAACCAAACAACCAAACTGAACAACTGGTCATTATGATGTGCACTGACCAGCAGGGAGGTCACGTGGAACATGGCTGGTGTCAGCAGCAGGCAGCAGAGCATGGAACATAGCAGCTGCCAGCCATGGCAGGATGGTGGAGCAGGTAAGTGGGGACATCAGACTAAAGTGGTGCGCCAGTCACTGTCATCAGGTCGAGCCTCGAGAGCAGCGGTTCTCAACCTGTGGGTCACGACCCCTTTGGGGGTCGAACGACCCTTTCACAGGGGTCGCCTAAGACCATCAGAAAACATATATTTCCCATGGTCTTAGGAACCAACAGACCGCTCCTCAGTGTAGCAAAGTATAGCATTTACTGTTGTTATATGAAGACTGTTACCCATGCTACACCATGATTCAAGACAAAAAAATTCATTTATTTGTAATTAGAAATAAATATTTCACAATATATAATTACATATTGTTTTTGTGATTAATCACTATGCTTTAATTATGTTCAATTTGTAACAACGGAAATACATCCTGCATATCAGATATTTACATTACAGTTCATAACAGTAGCAAAATTACAGTTATGAAGGAGCAACGGAAATCATTTTATGGTTGGGGGTCACCACCACATGAGGAGCTGTCTTAAAGGGTCGCGGCATTAGGAAAGTTGAGAACCACTGCTCTAGAGGTTACTGAAAATTCTTTACTCCTGCATGCCAGGGTCCTGCCCGGCGCTTGCACCTGCTGCTGGCACCAGCCCCATTTGAATCACTCACTGCTGTCAGCGGGTGTGGGCAGTGGCTGACAGCCCTATTGGCCCCTCAGGGCTTCTCCATCTCCCCCTGCTCCTGAGGGACGATTATGGCCGACAGCCACCTCTTGCTCTCACTCCTGCTGCCAGTGCTGCAGCCAGTGCAAACAGTGCTCACACCTGCTGCCAGTGCCTGGCACCAATCCCAATCACTCAACGCCATCAGTGGGTGTGAGCGGTGACTGCCAGCCCCAGTCACCCCAGAGGGTTCTCCACCTCCTCCTGCTCCTAAGAGGCGATTGGGGCAGCAGCTTCTGCTCATACCTACTGCTGGCACCGGCCCCAATTGCTCTGTGCCATCAGTGGATGCAAGCAGGTCCAGCATATGGGAGAGGCAGGGGCAGAAGCGGGGCTGCCAGCCAACAGAGGACCAAGGGGCATGGAGGGAGGGTCAGGGTAGGGTGCAGAGGATGGGCCAAGACCTGCTCCTGTGCGCACTACCTCACAGCCCACAGTTCCTTTCAAGGTGCACAAATTGTGCACTGGGCCCCTAGTCTATATATATAAAAGTCTAAGCGACTGAACAACCCAAAGACCCGTGGACATGTCTCTATGATATGCACTCACTACCAGGAGGCAGACTCTCAATGCAGGAGCTGCCCCCTGGTGGTCAGTGTACTGCCACAGTGGGAGTGCTGCTCAGCTGACCAATAAGCATCAGACGCCAGGCTCAAAGCTGGTAAGCATAGTTGCAGCAGCATGAGCCTCTCCCACCTCCGCAGCAGCACTGCCAAGAGTGGCTGTGGTGGCAGGCACAGAGGGGCCAGGTTGAGTGGGAGCAGCAGTTGATCCTTGACATCATCATCTTTAATACTCTTTTCTTATATAACAAGAAAAATATCACGTGCAATTTCACGATATCATTGGTCACTTACTGACAGGTGCCAACACTAGTATTTTTCCTTTGACAACTCCATTTCAAGTTTCAGTTAAATATGAAGATAAAGAATAAATGTAAATGATAGTCATCTTTACAACTTTAAGTAATTATAGCGCTGTTTTTAAATTTTGAGAGATTTATAGCCACATTACATTGTTTCCAGGTCAACATGCAATGCCATAAATGATCTTTCCTAAATAAATCCATTTCAAATCCAATTACAATTTTTTTAAAAAAATTATATAAAACTTAACTGTTTATTTTAGTTTTCCTATAAGTAAATGTATCTGGGAAACAAACTGGCGTATACTATATTTGTGTATGTTGCTCTGACACTATGGTACATCATGTTTTATTTAATTTAATCCTCACAACAACTTGTGGTTAAAGATGACAATGAATATATTTTGCTAGGGAGTCTAGCATGGCACCAACCAATCAGAATGTATTATAGCTATCAACCGCCCACAGAACCAGACTGGTTATTGCTGCTACCTATCAGCACTGCCTGGCACTGAGGAGGATACTGACTCAGTAAGGGTTAGATGCAGAGTTTTCTATGTCCACAATCAATGTAATATTTTCACAGCACCAAGATGACATTTTAATTAATAACTAACTCAACTACGTACTATGAAAATTTTATAGTAAAACTACTTATTGCATGAGGTTGAAACAAGAGTGGCATTCCTCACCCTCACATTCTCTTTGCATAGGCTTTTTCAGTGCTGTATGCAGTGGTATGTCTTCCAAGAAGAAAATGGGTGTTGTAAAAAGAAAGTTTCTCTCATCAAATAAATTAGGAACAAGCTATATGAAACAAGTTTTCTTTCTTCTTTAAAAAGTAGACCTTGTCAAAGCCTTTAATACATCTACTGGGAGGGGAGGGAAAAAAAGTAAACTGTGTTTTTCAAGCAAGGAATTATCAACATGGGAAAAGCAGATATAAAATCTCCTCAATTCACAGGTTTAACCTACTTTAGACCAATGTTTCACTGAGGACAACTGAATTTATGAATGATGCTTATTATACTCAAAATTCTATGCATTTTTTCTATAGCCCTTGGTTCCTTTGACATAAGACAACACATCCATTTCTGTCCTATCAAAAGAGGCATCATTTTGATAATAGATTTGAGGGATATTTTAATAAAATTACATCAAAGAGTACATATGGGTACGGTTGCCCATGAGTTCTGCTTTATCAAAAGCACAACTCTCAGAAACTTGGATTGGAAGATTCCCCAACCTCAGAAGAGAGGGAAATGCCAAGAAGGCTGTTTGAAAGAGGACAGAAGTAGATCTGCATCAGTTAATATGATAAAGAACTTTTTGTTGCATGCCAGAAAATATCCCGCAATTCTTATCTATTAAGTATGAGAGAGAGAGAGAAAGTTAAAGAACCTAGCTAATACAAAAATAAACAAAATGAGGACAATCCCAATTAATTGGAAAACTTGATTTTTAAATGGACACTGCTTTCTTTGTTTTACTAAAAACAATGGTAGTCTGGATTAGATGTATCAACTTTATCAAAAACAAATTAGCAAGGTCCCTTTTCACTGTCCCTCACCATCATAGCAGCTATAAAATTGATCTGCAAAGGGCTGCATAACCTCTTTAGGGGAGGCTCTTAATTCTATGATAATTCTTTCTGTGAGAAAAAGTATGGGTATCTTTTTCATTAGAACCATATCACTTCTGTGAAGAATGCATGGTGTTTTACTACAGGTATTCCCTCTCATTTTTCATCAAGTTTTCTAAGTTTGCTCAAGCTTCTGTTCTCATGCTATCACTGTCTTTCATTCTCATCTCATTCGCATACATACACACATAACATACAAATAAGGTTGCAAGACCCAAGATCTGAGACAGTACACTGTCCTTAAATAGTAGAACATACTCCACCTTATTAAAATGATGACGACTCCAAATAGTTATTCTAATTTTTATTACATGCTACAAATTACAGTCCATCCATCATTGGTCAATGACAATTAATAACAACTTTTAGTTCCAAAGAAAAAACTATGATATAAAAATTCATCTTAGACAAATATGCAAAATAGAACTTTTGTTTGATTTTACTCAATCTTCAAGAACTGTAGGTAGTGTGATATAAGTAGCTTATACTTTAAAGGTGTGTGATATTATATATTCTACAACATGCAGAAATCCTCACAAACTCACAAAGAAGCTCACCTTGAAATTAATTTGTTTCTAAAGCGTGTTACATTTCCTAAAACACCAAAGATTTACAGTTTGTTTGATGGCTCTGAAGGAGCAGAGGGAGAGGATAGAACCAGGGCATCTAACAGTCAAGGAGCTCCCCAGTGAAAATCAATTGAGAAAATGAGGAAGGACACTGGAGGAAAGCATGACTCACAGGAGTAACCAACAACAAAACCTCAAGGGAAGCCAGATCAGTCCCCCAAATACAGAGCAAAAACCAAGAAGTCTGAATAGGGCCAGGTACAAGGAACAAGACCTGCTGTGAGTCCAAGCAGAAAAGAAAATTGAGATCTCAGAGATTCAATATATATTAGCAGAGGGCTGTTTGGAGGCAGAAATGTGGATTTCTTTTCTGGCCTTAATGGAGCTCAGTACTCGCTGGTGGCCAAGGAATTTGATGGAAATCAACAGTTCGCACTTTAATGGAAATAGAACTCTTTAATATTAAATCCCAATGAATTGACTTTGGAAATATGACTAAAACTTTTCACCTTTATTCTTTATTAGACACTTACATTCCTAAAACTTTAAAAATACTTTCATGTGTTTTATTTATCTCTAAGTCAAAAGAGGTAAACTACCAAATAACGTTGTTTATCATAAAATAATATAAACACTCGTCCTTGATATAAACACTCATTCTACATATAAAATAGTCATTTATAAGTAAGGAAATGAATTCTGGCTGCTTTCAGGTACAGTAGGACAGATAACATTTTTATCTGCTTGACTTCTCCATTAAAAAAAAAATTGTTCTTCTAGCAATGATCTTTAAATATCCTCTTTTATAACTAATAAAAGATGCCAGCAATAACTGAAGAGTACACATTTGAACCCTTAAAAATCAGGAAAACAAAAGAAAATTGTCTATCATATAAGTGTCTTAATTTCAATTACTCATTACTATGCCAAAAATGCCTATTCATAATCAATTATTTGTGTTACTAATTTATGCAAATACATGTAATTATAAAAAATAATATCCAAAGAGAAATTATAGTACATTATTTAGCTTTTCTGTTAACACTATTTTAAATCTGCCTTCTAAAAAATAAAGACAGAAACTCAACATTTAAAATGTAGTAGTATTTTCAAACAGATATAAAAAAATCAAAGTGGAACAGTTAGCAGAGAATTTGATATCATCCTACAGAGAGCATCTCCTTAGATAACAATGGCCTGTTTCCCCAAAATTTGGAATACTAAACATTAAAATTTGTAAAAAATCAACACACTAATATAAACTTACAAAATGGTATAAATCTATGTTACATATGGGAAAAGCAAAGTTATATGTTAGACCATGATATAAAAAAAAGAAAAGCCATCAATTGAGAAACTGTTAGAAAGGTAATGCTGCTCTTTATTTTTCACCTTTTTTAAAAAAATAAAAAGTGCTTAAATTCTGTATTGTGAGTTGAATAATATCAACTAGCCAACTATACTAAGGGGTCTTGAAAATGTGTAAGTTGAAGTTCAAATATCATGGGGCTGACCTTTATCTGAGCATTTAGCCACAAATATCTAATATAGAAAAATAAAAAGTGAAATTAGGACCACTGTGAAAGAAAATAAACAAAAAAGGCACAACCCTCCTAAACACAGGAAATAAAAAATGATTATAAGTAAGGTCATATCAGAGAATATAATTTAAAAAGCACATGTCAAGGTAAGTATAAGCTTTACTTGTACTAGTATAACAGTTTTTAATTTTTTTGAACATACATGTTTTCACTTGGGGATAGCTAATACTTTTAGAAAACAATTTTTAAAACTCTGATTTTTTTGAGCCCTAACATGACAGCTTGTATTGAATCAACAAAAAAAAAATGTTATATTTAGAAATTCTGTATTTAGAAGGGGGAAAAAAGCATTTAAGTTTATCAGACTCCATCAATGAGCAGAATAATAACAACTTAACAGTTTTATCAAATTAAAATATTCTTTAGCATTTCCATTCAATAAAATGGGACAGTCAACAACAGGGTGTTTAAAACTAAAACTTCCCTACAATTTCTCTACTCATCCTCATTCTGACCACACAGTGACTTTTTTCAATTCAAACCATGCATTCTGAGGTTCCTTTCTCACCACTCACAAACCTTAGTGGAATGAAGGGCATTAAAAGTAAGTAAACAACCAATAAATGTAACTATGTTACTGAGTCATGTGGGGAGGAGGGCAACATGCAGAGAAAATGGCCAAGTTGTTCACATTGGTAAAGCAGACTTTGTTCCATAAACTTTCCAAGAACACTGGTAGAATGCTTCATTTTGAATTCATTCAAATCCATTTAAAATTTACCTGACTACAGCAATTTGACTAGGTTATTTCTTGCTCTCACAAAATGCCAGGCCTATTAACACACCCAGGAAAAATATAAATATGTTCAGCTTGATATTTTGACTTATGTTTTGAAGATCAGACTGGTGTGAACCTACAAAAGAAAGCTCTGTGACCATTCCTAGGGGAAGGAGAATGAAAGCCGGAGGAAATCTGCAACAAAGGATCATAGCACAGATGCATCTAAGAAATAAATTAAGGCACTTTATGTCCTTCAATTGATTATACTGGTGTTATCAGGACTTTGTATAAGCTGAATTCTCTGATAACACAGCCAACATTTATTGGACACTTAAAATGCAAAATGACAGTTCTGAGTTGTCCATGAATCATCTCTTTGAACAAACCTATGAGATAGGTAATATTACTATCCACACTTGGCAAATGAAGAACTGAGGTAGGCACTGACAGGTTAAGAAACTCACCCAAGGAAACCCACTTTGCATATGTTTGAACTGGGTTTGTAAGCAGGCGATCATACTCTAGAGCCCACATTTGTGACCCGTACAACTGCCTTCATCTGGAAAATCCTATCATTCTTTATCTTTAATTCTCAGCCCTCCTCAAAAAGGCTCCAACAAACGGACCAGAATTAGGTCTCCTTGTGTTTTTCCATAACACTTCATACTTATACGTCTCCACTTACAATATTTTTCTTCATACAGGGTGGGACAAAAATAGGTCTACTTAGAAAATACAGTTGTTCTATTGGAAAATAATACAATAATCCTATATAATAAAGAGCTAATATTCTAATGGTCATCATGCCATCATGACCAATCAGCAAAAGGCTGTGTACTTGGTGAGGTAAATTCGGGTGGGCGGGGACTTGGTGCTTCAACCTTCCGGACAAAGCTGCAGCAGCTACCTGAAGCTTGGGCAAGCTGCAGATGGCAGCTGTTGCTGCCCAGGGCTGGCTCAAGGCTCAGGCAAGCCACCCAATGGTGGCTCCCTTTTGTCTAGGGATGGCCCAAAGCTCAGGCAAACCACAGATAGTGGCTGCTGCTCCCCAGGGCCTGAGGCTCAGGCAATGAGGGCTGGGCTGAGACTTAGGCAAACTAGGGTGCTGCAGGGGCGGAGGCTCAGGTAGCCACACAGATGGCAGTGGCAGCAAAAGAGGCATGATAGGGGTGGTGCCTTCCACTGATCAGCTGTGAGGAGTGGGCCTAAGCCATCAGTAGGACATGTCCTGAGGGCTCCCGGATTGTGAGAGGGGGCAGCCCAGGGTGAAAGATGCCTCTCTAGTGAGTGAATTTTCATGCACCAGGCCTCTAGCTGATAAATAATAATTCAAGAATAAATTGTGTTTCATGTACTCAATTGTAAACTCACTTTTGGCCCACCTTATATATTGCAATTGCTTGCTTAATGTCAGTCTCCCTTTTCAGACTATAATTTTTATGTGGACAAAAGCCATATGTATCTTGTTCATTATGAAATCTCCAGAAGCTAGCACTGTCCACTATATACAAAGTGTTCAAATCTACACTAATAAAAGCGAAAGATGCAAATTGATTGTATCTTTGTGATGCTCACCAGCCAATCAGGAGTAGTATGCAACTTAACAAAACGAAGATAGTGGGTTAGTTTGCATACACAGGCACCAAGTGGGGGAGAGCGGAAAGCTTGTTTGTTGCCATGGTGACGACACAGGCATTCTGCACCTCCCCAGCCACTCCTGGACTCTGGGCAGCATGGGAAGATGGAAAAGTGGTTCTCAGCCTGAGCAAAGGTGTAAAGGTGGCTCAGGGCCACAGCGAAGGCGGTGCTGGCAGCCAGGGGAAGGAAGGCCCATATTTGCATGACTCTTCATGCATTGGGCATCTAGTATTTCATAAAGGAATGCAGAAGCATTTTACTGTTGTTTTAAAAATTCTATAACTATCTACAAATATTGACAATTCCCCCTCCTATCTAATAAAAGAGAAACATTCAAATTGACTATACTTCCACTATGTCAACAAGCCATGCCCACCAGCCAGTCAGTAGTGAATATGCTAATTAACCCAACCAAGATGGCGGTTAATTTGCATATCCCAGAGCTAAGACTGAAGACAGTATAGAAGAAGAAAGCCAAGTGCTGCAAAAGGGTGGGAAGCTGCAGAGAAGCAAGCAAGCAAGCGGGGTGGAAGAGATGGGAGGGAAGTGGGCAGGACGGGAAGCAGGCAGGGTAGCAAGAGATGGGAGGGAAGCATGCGGGGCAGCAGAGACCACAGCAGGAAGCCCTATTCTTGCAGGAATATTCCCGCCATGGGTCTCTAGTTAATAATAATAGCTAATATGTATTCAGTGTTTACTATCCTATGTCCAATTCTAAGTAGTTACTTAATTAATTTTATTTTTTTAGATAGCTCTCCTTTTTTAAAACTATGTTTAATTGATTTCAGAGAGAGGGAAAGATAGAAACATCAATGATGAAAGAGAACCAATGGGCTGCCTCCTGCATGCCCCTTACTGAGGATGGAATGGGCAAACTCCTGGATCATAGGTTGATGCTCAATCACTGAGCCACACCACCAGGATCTAAGTATTTAATTTATATTCAATTACTTAATTGTCATATTTGTTTACATAAGAGAAAAATTAAATTTTGAGAGGTTAAGTAACAAGCCCCATATGACCCACATCACACAGCTAGTGAAATAAATGACCAGGATTTGAATATAAGCATCTACTCTAGAACCTAAGCTGTATACTACCTCTAAATAGGAATAATTTTTGTGTTAAACTCTTTTTTATGTTGTAAATCAGAGAATTAGAAAATTTTGGGAAAGATTTCCATTCCTTAATCTTAATCTATATTTAGTAAAGAATAGTAACCAAGATAAAACAAAAATGAATAGCCTGTACTTATCTCTAATTTTCTTCAAAATATTTTAGAAACTTTAAAAATATTATTTCTGATTTTCAAAATATAAGAATGATGATGAAAAAGGAAAACTATTCAACTAGTTTTGACTGAGGTAGTTGATGTTCAGCATTTTTCACAAATAATGAACATTATAGTTCAAAGTAAGAATTCCAATCTAACAAAATATTCATTTGCAGTGTTATATGGTTTTATAGATTCTATAATCAATATTTTGAGATTATCACCTGTGAATTTTTTTAGTATTTATAGCTATTTTCAAAGTAGAATTTATGGATAACTTGTAATGGTTGCTTGGATTAAGGAAGCCCTATTTTCTCAAATACTGCCAAACAGCTCTTTTGCAAGACAAATCACTGAAATTCAGGTAGTTTTCTGATCACAGAGTGGATATATTAATATATAAGCTAAGAAATAGAAATGTTTCCATCATATGACCTTCGTTCACCAAAATTTGAACTTGGTATGTAGCTACTAATGACAGATCTGATTATAATCTTAAGTGATTTTTAAAAAAGACAATGAACTAATATTGTCCAAATTATCTGTATGTAACTTGAATCTAATTATGAGTACACAATCAGACAAATCAAGAAAAATGGCCTGGACTTTTAAAAAATGTTGATGTCAATGTCAAGACAATAAAATGACAAGGTACCATTTATAATTAAAGGAGATATAGAGATAGGTAAAAAATAAATGTGAAACCTGATGATTAACTTGAAGTTGGACTTAAAGAGACAAAAGTTATAAAATAAATTATGTGACAATTAGAAAATGTAAATATTGGTTAGATTAAGTAATATTACTGTACTAGCATTAATGTATTGGATGTACAAATGTTTTTGTGGTTATGTAGAAAAATGTCTGAGTTCTTAGGAGTGTTAGTGTGCAATAATGTGCTTACAAATAAATCATAAAAGAAAAAGAAGAAAGAAAAAGAAAGAGAGCCCTGACCAACATGGCTCCTTAGTTAGACCATCAGCCTGCCCACTGATGTGGGATGGGGTCAAGGGTTGTTTCCTGGTCAAGGGTAGGTACTTGGGTTGAGGTTCAGGAGTGTGGGGGAAAACCAGTCTCTCTGTCTATAACTCTTCCTCTCCCCTTCCTTCTATATCTTCTACTCTCCCTCTGAAGCGCAATGGGGAAAAAAAACAAAAAAAAACCCTCAAGTGAGAATTAACAACAACAAAAAATAAACAGATACAAAAGAAAGAGAAGCCACATGTTAATAATTAGCAAGACTAGCTTAAAAGTTTATATGGGTGCTTATTGTACTACTGTTTCAACTTTATGAAGTCTGAGATTTTTTTTAATATATATTTTATTGATTATTTACAGAGAGGAAGGGAGAGGAATAGAGTTAGAAACATTGATGAGAGAAAGACATCGATCAGCAGCCTCTTGTACGCACCCTAGATACATGCCCTTGACCGGAATCGAACCTGAGACTCCTCAGTTCACAGGCCGACACTCTATCCACTGAGCCAAGCCGGTTTAGGCGAGGTCTGAGATTTTTTAAAGAGATGTAAACAATGCCTTATCTGGTTTGGCTCAGTGGATAGTGCATCTGCTTGTGGACTGAAGGGTACCAGGTTTGATTCTGGAACAAGGCATTTGCTCAGGTTATAGACTCGATCCCCAGGAGGTGGTATGTATGAGGCAGTCGATCAATGATTCTCTCTTATCACTGATGTTTCTATATCTCTCTCCCTCTCCCTGCCTCTCTGAAGTCAATAAAAATCTACACTAATAAAAGAGAAACATGCAAATTGACCGTGCCTCCACTATGCCCACAAGCCACACCCACCAGCCAATCAGGAGCAAGTATGCAATTAATCCAACCAAGATGGCTCTGGCCATGAAGCAAGCAGGTGGCTTGGGTTTCTCTGGCAATGGAGGAAGCCAAGCATCTCGCCCACTCTAGCTGGCCTGCTCAAGACTCCAAAGTTTTAATTATAGAAGATAAATAAATCCCAACAAAAAATGGTGGCATCCACAAAGCTGGAGAGAGCAGGAGGCTTGGATTGCCCCCGGTGATGGAGGAAGTCAAGCTTCCTGGCCAGCTCATGGCTACAAAGTTTCAATTATAGAAGATAAATAAATCCCAGATACCAGGGCCTCCGCTTGGGATGCTGAGGGGCATGGGTGGTCTGCAAATCACCAAAGGCTCCTCACCCAGGCCAACCCATGCCCCAAGGGAATAGCTACCCTGATCCAGGACACCCTTCAGGACAAACCAGCTGGCCCCACCCATGAACCAGGCCTCTATCCTATCTAATAAAAGAGTAATATACAGATGACCAACACACAAGAAGATGGCCCCCTTTTGGTCAAAAGATCCTACCCCCATGTGGACACTAGATGACCACCACAAGATGGCCAGCAGAGGAGGGCAGTTAGGGGAGACTGGGACTGCAGGAAAGGGAAATTGGGAGGGACCAGGCCTGCAATGGAGGGCAGTTGGAGGCAATCAAGCCTGCAGGGGAGGACAGTTAGGGGTGATCGGGCCAGAAGAAGAGGGAAGTTAGGGGCAATCGGGCTGGCAGGGCAGCAGTTAGGCATCAATGAAGCTGGCAGGGGAGTGGTTAGAGGGTGATCACACTGGCAGGCAGAAGCAGTTAGGGACAATCAGGAAGGCAGGCAAGCAAGCAGTTGGGAGCTAGAAGTCAAGGATTGTGAGAGAGATCCTAGATTGGAGAGGGTGCAGCTAGGCTGAGGGACACACAGCCCCGTGCACGAATTTCATACACTAGGCCTATAGTCCTAGCTAATAAAGAGGGAATATACTAATTGACACTCACACCATAGCAACGATGGTGGTGCACACAGCCAATAAGGATAGAATATGCTAATTGACTGCTCTGCCCTTAAAGATGGCTGTGCCCACAGCCACAAGATGGTGATGCTCTGTCCCCTCAGCCACCCAGGTCTGGCCCAAGGTGCAGGCAACCCTCAGATGGTGGTAGCCCAGGAGACCAGGGATGCCTGAGGCTGAGGTAACCAGGGCCAGCCAAGGCTTGTGCTGCCAGCAGTGGTAGCAGCAGAGGTGTGATGGGGGCATCACTTTTCCCTGATCCTGAGTTGCCTCCCACCCCTGAAGGTTCCTGGGCTGTGGGAGGGGGTAGGCTGGGCTGAGGGATTCCCCTTACAGTGCATGAATTTTCATGCACTGGGCCTCTAGTATATATATAAAAAATATAAATATGTGAACACTAAGAAAAATTTTATATCAAAATAATTGTGACATATTTTAGATGACTAAGATGTTTTCAGTTATAACAAATGTAAAGTCAAAAATAGTAAGGAGATGGCTGTGAGTCTGTTCCAACCCCTATGTTCATAGCAGTACAATATACAATAGCTAAGATTTGGAAACAGCCTAAGTGCCCATCAGCAGATGAGTGGATTAAAAAACTGTGGTACATCTACACAATGGAATACTATGCTGCTATAAAAAAGAAGGAATTCCTACCATTTGCAACAGCAGATGGTACTAGAGAGCATTATGCTAAGTGAAATAAGCCAGTCAGAGAAAGATAAACATTCTCACTCATTTGTAGAATATAATGAACAATATAAACTGATGAACAAAAACAGATCCAGTGACAGAGAAGCATTGATCAGACCATCAAACCTCAGAGGGAAGGTAGGGTAGGTGGGGATAAGGAAGTGAGCTCAAACAAAGGATTTATATCCATGCATATAAGCCTAACAAATGAACACAGACACCAGGGGAGTGAGGGCATAATTGGGGGAAGGGGGACTGAGGAGGCAATGTGGGGATAAGGACACTTATGTAATACCTTAATCAATAATGAAAAAAAATATGAAAAAATACTCAGAGCTTATTAGTTAGATTGCAATTTATAAGTGCTTAAATGATGACATAAAGTTGAATTCTAAAATAATTATGTCTAAACTGAAACCATCAGCTTTGGTGACACCTTCAGTTTGCAAATAGAAAATAGAGGTATCTATATTAATAAAAGGATAATATGCTAATTAGACCAGATAGCATTCTGGACATCCTTCTGGACAAAGCTGGGGAAGGAAGGTTGGTTCCCAGATGCTAGAGGGAAGCTGGTGCCAGCAGCCAGGGAAAGGTTGGCGCAAATTTCATGCACTGGGCCTCTAGTTTTTAAATAATAGTCTCATATTGATAAAGAGATAAATTATAAACATCTTTCTTATCTTACTCTTTTATATACTGTTTCTCCTTCCCATTCCTTCATTCACATTGGTGCATACTTTCACCTTGCCAAACAAATTTCCTGTGTAGTAAGTATTCACTGAATATTATTAAATGAATAAATCAGTATGAGAATAATGTTTGTATCTACATCACTCTAAATGGTAATTTTTTTAATCAGGAAATTATAATCATTAACCTTATTATGACTGTCTGGTAACACAGAGTCCTGAGTCATAATTTCAGAAATAATTATCTTCCCTTTGGTTATATATCTATTCACATCCTATATAATAAAGGCCCATCAACTGAACTGTGCAATGACCAGAATGACCAGTTGATCAGTCACTATGATGCGCACTGACCACCAGGGGGAAAAATGCTCAATATAGGAGCTGCGTCCTGGTGGTTAGAGTGGCTGCTCCTGCTGAGAACTCTGGACTGATGGGCAGGAACCTGGGCTACAATCACCGCTTTCTCATCCCAGGCTCTTCCTCCTTGCTCCCTGCCTCCTCCTGATGCCTACAAGCTGTGCAGTGCTGCCGCTGGGCTCATACAGCTGACCCTGGAGGCTGGGAGGCGAGTTTGTGGCCACCACTGGACTTGGACCTATACCACTGCCTCTCAGTGCTATTGTCCCTGGGCACGGCCCTGACCGGGTCCCCTGGAAAGGTGAGTGCTCAGGCTCCAGGAAGATGCTGGACCAGGGAGCATCACTCAGAGGGTGGGTCCACAGTTACTCACCTGACCTGGTGAGTAGCACTCCCACAGTGGGCCAATCCCGGCAGGCCATGCACCCTGCCAGTGCACGAATCCCGTTCACTGGTCCTTTAGTACTTATATAACATACTAGAGGCCCAGTGCATGAAATTCATGCACAGGGGAGGGAGGGTGTGTGAGTCCCCTCAGTCCAGCCTGCACTATCTCCAATCCAGGACTCCTCAGAGAATGGCCGACTGCCGGTTTAGGCCCCATCCCCAGGATCATGCCTAAACTGGCAGTGAGTCATCCCTCTCACAATCAGGGACCACTGGCTCCTAACTGCTCACCAGCCTGCCTGCCTGATCACCCATAACTATGCCCCTGCTGGCCTTGTCACCCCCAACTGCTCCCCTTCCAACATAGTCACCCCTAACTGTCCCCACCACCAGCCTGGTCACCCTTGACTGCCCCCCCCACTGGCCTGGTTGCCTCCAATTGCCCCCTCCCACCATCCTGGTCATCCCTCACTGTCCCCCCTACTGGCCTGGCCACATCCAACTGCCCCCTGCCAGCCTGTTCACCCCTCACTGCCCCCCCTGCCAGTCTGGTCACCCCCAACTTTCCCCCCTGCTGGCCTGGCTGCCCCACACAGCCTGCTGTTCAGTCATTTGGTCACCCTCACTGCCCTCCCTGCCGGCCTGGTCATCCCACACAGCCCTCTATTCAGTTGTTTGGTCATCCCTCAATAACCCCCCTGCTGGCCTGGTCGCCCCACAGAACCTATTCATTTGTCTATTCAGTTGTTTCGGTTGCAGTGGTAGGACCCTCTCCTGCCTCCGCAGCAACTCTGAGGATGTCCAACTGAGGGACATCTCCGAGGACTCATGGACTGCGAGAGGGCGCAGGACAGGCTGAGGGACTCCCCACCCCCACATTGCATGAATTTCTTGCACCAGGCCTCTAGTGGGTTATAAAGTCCTGAAAGTACTTTATTATGTAGAGCAATAATAAAATTTGATGATTAATAGTGAGGTCTTTGGAATTAGACTGTTTGACTTTATATCCCAGGTCTGCCACTCATTACCTTCAAGAAATTAGGTAACCCTATTTCATTTTCTTCATTTGTGAAGAAATGGGATTAAAAATAGGATTTTTGTAAACCTAACTTTGGCACATAATAAGTCTGTACTGAATGTTAGTGCTATATCTATATCTGTCTCTATAAGTATATCGCTATATGAATAAAGACCTGGGATTACATCTTGTGGGTGAATTTTAAAAACTGTATGTAGTTTCAGCTGAGATGCAAAAGGGAAAGGTATTTCTACCCAACCACAAACTTCTTTAAACCCAGTAGATAAATTACAAGTACACAAAGTGGTATTTCAAAAAATAAATATAATTGTACCTTTTAAACCTACAATCTCTAAAATAATCTATACAATCCTTAGTCAATGATCTTTCATTTACAATAACTCTATGGTCGTTTGGGAGAAATTAAAAGTATTCAGTGAGTAAATGATATAAGCATCTGTGCAAAGCCTTTACTACTAAGGCTTTTAAAAATGTGATATAGCCCTAACCGGTTTGGCTCAGTGGATAGAATGTGGCACTCCTGGGTTCAATTCCAGTAAGGGGACATGCCAGGGTTGTGGACTCATTCCCATGGGGGTCTGCAGGAGGCAGCCCATCAATGATTCTCTTTCATCATTGATGTTTATATCGCTTCCTCACTCTCTTTTCCTCTCTGAAATCAATAAAATACTGTATATATTTTAAAAATGATATAATTTCACCTTCTTGTAAAGAAAGCTAAGAATGAAGACAGTTAATAAAATCTGAAGTCTTTCTGAAATTGTTACCCTACTAAGCTGTGAACTACTAGAATTTAGATACAGAGGAGTTTTAATTTACCTCCCTCCACAAGGGATAAAACAGCACCATATATTAGAAATATAATGTGAGCCACAAATATGAGCCTCACATGTAATTTGAAATGTTCTAGTTGCCACATTAAAAAAGTAATAAGAAACAGATGAAAGTAACTTTAATAACATTATTTAAATGGATATATCCAAATATAATAATTTTAACATAATATTTAAAAAGTTAGTAAGATATTTTACATTTTTTCTTTCAAAATCTAGTGTGTATTTATGCTTACAGCAAATCTCAATGCAGACTGACTACAATGCAAGTGCTTCAATTGTGGCATGTGGCTGGCTGGTGGCTACAATATTGGAAAGCAGAGATATACATGGATTCTGAAAGCATTTCTTTATACTTTTTACTAATTATATACTTCTTCCTCAAGAACTCTAATGGTCTCAATACAGCTATGGAAATTCATTCAATGTAGATTAATTAGTAAGCTAACATATCCTAATAGTTCAATTTTACTAATATTTAAAAATGCAAAATATATTTCAGCTAAGGGAAATAAAATAGATGATTTCTGTGTATTATATGCTAAGTAACAGTCTATAATAGCTCTTATCAACTACTCTATAAATTTAAAAGTATCTAGTATATAACACTTGCCAATATTCTTTTATTGAATATTTCTTCCATACCTTTAAGGTAAATGAAATGGGTGAAATGATTAGATTTTGCCTATAATCACTATCTATGGCATGATTTTCCTTTACTGAACTGGTGATGAAACAGCACTGGTCTGATTTAATACTATAAATTCAGAACAAATGGGAAAGCATTAAATTCAGAAGTGCTTCTGGACCATTAACTTCCATGCTGATTTGACATGCACCATAGTACTCAGGCAACAGACTCAGGAATATAACCTATTCCTAAAGCAAACAGTACTTTATCTCATAACCATCTGGGGTTCCTGTCCTTAGGGCCACTTGTGTATTGTTGTCTGGTATATTTTAATATCCTGAGGTACAGCACTGAAACCTACTTTATTCACAAAACTCAATTTTGCTAGAAAAAGAAGAGTGACACAGAAGAGATTATAGAGGGAACACAATTTTGGGTGAGGCCCTTGTTTTCATTATTTAGCTGAAGAAAATCATTGGTTGTATATGCTTTCCAACCCTATGGTTTTTCTAAGGTACCAATAAAAGTGATACCATTCATAACATGGACAGTGGTCTCTTTCATATATTGCCTATAGTCGCAAACTTAAGTGCCAAGCAGATGGTTGAAATCTGTTTTGTATAAAATGTGTGCTTTTTCCCCCCCAACTGTGTTCTTTGTATTCATATTCAGCCTAGGTTTTAGCCATCAAAACACTGGCACTATGTCGATCATTAGCAGCATTTCAGACAACTGGCAACTAAGGTATTCACTGTTCTCCACAAAATGTTCAGCTAATATTTCCCAGATGTATAATTAAGGCAAAAGATCATCTTCTTAAATTGGTATCATCACTTGGATAGCTTCTGGCTTTCAACAGATTATTTTAATGGAAAACAATTTTATATCAAAAATAAGGGTTCTTTTTTTTCAGCTGTTTCTGTTTGCATGTTATACAGCTACCCATAAAAAGAAATCTATAAATTTGCCCAAGCTTCACCTACAGTTAAAGGAATCAGGATCTAGCTAATGCAAAACCTCTCATATTACTTTTACTATAAACTTCTATGATGTACTGGATTTGTATAGATAAGTTTCTTCAAGTTAATATTTCCTGATATTCAAAATATTTGTATGATACTTTAAAGCAATAGAGGGTGACCTGTTCCACCTGATCAGAAAATGACTTTTTTGTTGTCCAACGATTTGTTCTATAAAATTATTTATTTTAATAATTATATACTAATAAGTGAATTTTAACTTGCATAGGTTTTAAAGCATGGAAATAAGATATATTAGCAAATGTATTATTTAAGTAGTTGATATACTGATACTTCCAAAAGCAAACTTTCTGTATCAGATTACCTACATATAAAGTGGGAAGAGATCTTTTTTAGGATATTTCATTATTAGCAGCAAGCTGTCAGACAACTATGGCTATTTGTAGCTATTTAGGTACAAGTTACCTGGAACCAATTCTCATTAAATGAATTCAACACAATTATAGTTTTATTAATTACCATTTTTTAAATAGGTCAATGCATTTCTTTCAGATATTTTATATGCTAAAATAATGTTCAACTATCAGACTAGTATGTCATCAAACAAAAACATATAATTATTATTGATGTGCTGATCATTTTATATTTGCCAGAAATTCAACCTAATGTTCAAAGTTTGAATTCAGTAGCTTGCATTCAGAATTATCCAAATATCTTTCTAAATTTTCTAAGTATAAGATGACTCATTAGCATTGAAGATAAATAATGCTATACTCATTTGAAAGCCTGTTTTACAGATGCAAGGCTAAAACCCAAATAATTTGAGGGACTTACACATCACAAACTCTTAATTCTTGATTTAGAAGTTGTAGGAACATATGCCAACTTTGTATATATCACTAAATGTCAGATGATAAAATACATTAGCAGTAAGTTGTACAGTTGAATGATTTCCAGATTTTCTTACTCATTTAACAGTAGGATATTTGCACATTTCCCTTTGGTCCTAGTTTTAAATGTACTTCTGGTTCAATAAGGCACTTTGCTGTTTGTTTGTCTTTTATAACCTTTATATCTATATCAGGAGAATAAACTACCACCAATTCTTTATTTCTAAATTCAACATAGAAACTATAGGATGTAAAAATTTGTATTAAAATTATTAATAATATAATTAATTTAGCATATTGCCAATTATATTGATATCCCAAATATATGAATATATATTAAAATTTGTAATTAGTTTATACAATGACTTTATGATACCATGCTCATATTTTCAAGATATACAAAATAAAGAAAGTGCTTGGATATGTAATCAAAGATTATGTTGCTGATGCTATAACTACAATTTCTTTTAAAACATTGTGTCTAAAAAAACATGCAATCTGCCAAATGTAAGGTATTACCAATATGTGAACATTCTCTTCTGAAATAATACAACTTTTTAAATGCTCCTTTCTTTGGTTGTTCCTTTACTACTTGCTTCATAGAGTTCAACATTTCTTAAAATTGCCAACCATCAACTAATGCATATCAGGTTGGTTGGCCAGATGCTAAAGCTAATAATTGTCTGATTTATTTTGGAAACAACTTAAAATCTTTCTCTAGACTATCTATTTGTAATCTTAATTGATTATGCAGTTTTCAAGTTCTACATTTTATTTATTCATATAAAAACAATTACTGTTTATTGACCCAGTACTGTTTCTAGTGCTCTACTATTTTTTTTAATTTAATCTTATTCTTAAGGTAGGTTTTCAGCACTTAGATGTAAAATGCGATTTTCATAGTTTTCATATTCTCCCACAGTGTCTTTTCAGTAATCTATATGTAATTTATCTTTCACAATATTTGAAATAGTTGAGTATGGTGGTCTCTGCACCTGAGTTTCAAATACATCAAATATGAATCTTATCTTTTGAAGCACATAGCTTCAAAATGATTCATAGCAAATTTCAGGACTTAATTCTAAATAATAATTTTATAGACTATTTAGACTTAAAACTCCTAAAATATACTATGGTTACTTGCTCCTGCACACAACCATCCAGACAACAGGTAAGGTAAATGGAAAACTGATCCTACATGCACAGGTTTATTTTATGGGATATTTTACCTACAAGAAGTCTGACCTCTAGAGTAAAGAGGTAGGGATCTTCCAAATTTAGTTCGAGTGATGAAATTTGGAGATTTTGAGAGAGTTCAGAAATCCAGCCCATCTCTGCATTTCAAAGATGCATACACTAAGAGCCAGAATCTCTTCTCAATCTGTAAGAAAGAACTAGAACTTGAGATTTCAAATCCAGCTAATAACACTTTCTATTGTTACAATTTTCCCCAGAACCAATGATGATACTGACCAATGTATATTTTTTATCAGAAAGAAGGAAATTGTTGTATGCTTCAGCAGCAAACACTCAAAAGCCACACAAAAAAAATGTCTATTTGATATGTATGCCTTATATCACTAACACTCAACTTCTTCATTTCAACCTGAAATCTCAAATTTTATGCAAGCAAATGTTGACTTACCCAACTTCTTGAATTCAAATTTTCTATCAAATACGTATCACAATGCCACCTTCAGGTTTTTTAATGCTAGAATACTATTATATGTTCCTTATAGCTCATGCCAAAAGATCCTTTGTTACAAGTGAGAAGTGGGAATGGATCTTGTTTGTATTCCTATGAAATATTTCTTTCTTTCAAGATTTTTCTCCCCAAAACTGCAGCTTCTTCAGTATTTAGTAGAATTGATTCAAAATCAATTAATTCAAAATCAGTTACTCTATAAGTGAAAAAGTTCCTCCTGAATTCCAAACTTCTGTTATATGTATGTATTTATAGCTATTACATCCCACAAAATAGGTACTTCACATCACTATTCCTAATGCCCAATTATGCTTCAATTTATTCTATATATTCTGTTCCTTCACTCTGAAACTTTAAGTTGCTCTCAAGATCTGGATTTGCTTTCTTTTTCCAGAAGAATGCTTTTGGGAAGCATTAAATATTCCTAAACTGTTTGTTAATCAAATTAGATTAATTTTACTGTTCCAATAATGCTAAATTTTCAATAAACAATACCGAGTTTATACTCCATAATACTTAGGACTCTAAAAGCAATATCTTTTTTTAATTTCCTAAATTCTAGCTATGTTTATGACTCAAAGGAAATAGTTCATGCCTTCACTGTTATCTGTTTCTCCATTCAGGTGTTCTGTTTGATTAATGGTCTTTAGAATGTTACACAAAAGTTTTCTTCACATCCTAATGACACTATGGGAAAGATGGCAATCTGAATCTTATATTGTATATTCGGTTATTGCTCATTCAAAGTCAAAGTTGAACTGGTAAATGAATTAGTTTAAAAAATTAAATAGTTTGATCACCAGTGAAATTCTTTCTCTGTTAAAGAATAGGAACAGTATACATTATCTTAACAAGTCTTCAACATATATCTCTCTTAGTGAAGATAAAGAAGAAAAAATAAATATTAACATTAGTTTTATGTGGTATCATCCTGCAAACTGTCTTCAAACATATTATGAAATTCAATAGCAAATAAATAAAAGGGGGGTGTTGAAACAAAGGGATGACAGGAAAGGAGTAAAAAAAGTCTTTGGACTTTGTAAATTATTACCCAACATACTCTGGCCCAGGTAAATAACCAAAGAAAAAAGTTGTGGGCAAACAAGTAATACTTTACGTCAATAAGTAGCATAAAAGTGTATTAGAACTTTATCAAGCAACCTATATTAACTGCGAATAAAATAATAATATCATAAGTAAAGTATTACTTTTGTTCATTTTGTGTTCTCTGATGTGAATGCGTATTTCTCATTTTCAGTGTCCTTTTTCACTAGAATGTCCTTTTATTAGATAAATAGAAAATTGTTTAAAATAAAAAGTTAACAGATTATATGTGAAAATTCCATAACTACTTCATAAACAACTTATCACCTTGGTATCTTCATCCTAATTAACACAAAAACAGAAAACCGAACCAAAATCAGTATTAAAGTAAATGATTTACTACATTAAAGAATGCATTTTAATTAAAGCATACCAGGAAAATACTAATTGGACCTATATTTTCTTTTACTACAGAATTAAAAATAATCAACATGCAAAGCAGACTAACCTTTTCCTTTCTGTCCTCAATAATATTCCTGAAGCCCTGAAGGAGAGAACACATCCTTAATGAAATTGCTGCTCAGTGTCCCAACTGATCTAACTTGTCTTAAACTATCAATATACAAATCTTATTTGAGGGTGACTTTTTTTCTGGCCCTACAAAGTGAACTTCATTTCTTCAAAATACATTTTTTCTCAATGCATCTGATTATTAGGTTTTGGTGTGACAGAAATGGCTGAGATGGGTAGAGCAGGAACGTATGCACAGAACACAATGAACCCCTATGCATCTCCACAATAAGAAACATTAAAAATGAGGCTACTAATACATCTTAAGAAAAATCATACCTTCTGTTTTTTTAACATTTACTTTTCTAAAAACACACACACACACACACATTCTCTCAAAGATGTGAAAAGCAGAAATAGATACACTGTTACATATGAAAGTTTGAACGGGTTTGCTTCCAGAAGTATTTCTTTATAGTGTTCCTCTTACCTACAGTATGTGTTGGCACTGGCAGGTAGCCCTAGTAATTCGTAGCCAAATTATTTTTGTCCCTGAAGTACGAGAATTCTCCATAGCACATGAATGAGACATGGTTTACTAGTTTATACACATCTTTATAACTGCAAAAAAACAAAACTCATTCACAAATGCTTTCATTTCAGCCAAGAGAAGGGCTACAGAACACCAGAGGTATCCAGATTGAATTCCTGGTCCCCATTCTCCATGAGAAAATGAAGACATAAAAACCTTAACTTCAATAAAGAACTTTGGTCCTTAACGCAAGAAAAAACAACAGATTGCTGTACACCACACTCTACATTACATTTAAGTCAAGACATTTCAGAATAAAGAATTAAGAAGGAAAAAAGACACATCATTTAGTAATAAGCCTATATGTCTCCACATCAGAATTCATTACAACCGCATAGCTATTTTAGATAATGTGGTTCACAATAACTAGCATCCTTATGCTACATGACCACCAACTACACTGATACACTGCTGGACCACCTTCAATCAGTTATAGAGAAAAACAGGAAGATGAAATAAGCAACACTTAGAAATAAACATATAACACAAGTGATGATTCAGCCACAGCAAAAAATAAAAATCTCTCAAATCTAAGGCAAGACAAAACTAAAGAGCCAAGTGCCTGAAATGTTACTTAAATAATAGAAAGAGAGATCTGAAATAAAGTGAGCCAAGTTCAGGTTTGAATTGATTTAAAGTTAGACACTGATTTCAAATGTCTATGAACATCTACAAGCTTTTGTTTTTAATTTTCCTTCTGTCATGTTTTATGGGTAAGAAAAACTCCTTAAACTACCTTGTAATAGATTAATTGCTTTCAAGCTGGGTGACAAAAGGGCATAATGACCGGAAAAAAAAATGATACAGAAGAAACAGAAAAGGTATGTTAACAAGTTTATCAACAAACCTGGGTAATTCTCATGAAGTACCGATTAAGGCTCAGTGGTTCTAAACTGGCAGCATTCAAGTTGGGTTCATATTTGGGTTTTTTGTTTTGTTTGTTTTTTTAAACCACCTGTCCTAAAACGACATTGTTTATGCTAATTATCTTTGTTTATGCCACAATTCTGCTTGTTTACTACATTCTTTTAAAATACCATATCCCTCTAAACAGTTCTCACCAGAATTCTTCTCAATCCTGTTTCGGTCTGGTCCTCCTCGGCAGCCCACTGAGCAGAACGCAGCTCTACAATGAAGGCGCAAGAGCTGGGAACAACTTGGAGTTTCTGACTCCTCAGGCTGGCAAAGGCTGGGGAGGACTGCTGAGGTTTCACTCAGGCTCCAACGGAAAAGGATACTGAATGTGTAGAAATGCAACACCCCCCTATTGGACAAGCAGAACCATACACAACTGTGTCTGCAGAGGAGACGTATAAAACTCTCTCAACTAGTAAGTGAAGAGAGGAAAAGCTAATTCTAAAGGGAAAGGAGACCGGCTATCAAACTGCAGGAGAAAAACACATAAGATAAAAGAGACAGAAAGAGATCTTCTCCTGAACCATGATCAGGTCTTGATTAAAAGGAAGGGGTGTGTAGCATCCTCCTAAAAGGTGTGTAAATAAATACTGTTCCTGCAAGAACACAGAATAGTCTTCAAATGTTTTCTTCTCTAGCAACGCCACTCATTCGTCTAGTCACACTATAGGCTAGCAGTACCACTACGTGTAGTTAACATTCACATGTTGTGTTTAATATAAATGATGATGCTATCAACTGATCAACAGGAAAGGGCGGAATGAATGAGGGAAGAAAGAATTTACTATGTTTTAGTCCATTTCTTGTTCAACAATTTTTTTTTTCCATTAGAAGGAAAGTATCCCATGCTGTGGTTAAATCTATGAACATCTTTTTATCTGATTGCCATCATCTGGGTCAGAGAACTGACATAATAAACTATAGGTGAATTAGTTAGTACAACAGAAACATATTAGTTTATTCCCCATCTTATTGAAATGATAAATGAACAACAAATTATAGAAGAAAGCAAAAATCCATCATTACACTTAGTTAACTAATCTATATAAAGGAAGGTGTTCAACCTGCAGAATACATATCTGCATTATGTGTATACTCATTAGGAGGCTGGAGAATTGACAGTGGAAACAATAGTAAAGATCAGATTTTATTCATAAATGTACTTTTGTTTTTTAAATGCATTACAAATGTAATCCATTTGAAATAGCTCCCAGCTCTGTGGAGAAGTAATGTGCTGAAGTATTAGAATAGGTCATTTAGTTTGCCTCACAGGTCTGATGCATATATAGATTTTAGTTAAAAGCTCCATAAGAGCAGATAAATACTTTGTCATCTGCTTATTATATTTGAGAAACATGTGAAGTAATCATAACATTCACACATTTCTATATCTGTTAATCTGCTCAACACTGAGCAGTATACAACGCCACCTGACATTTAACCCTTACTTGTCTTGGTACTCAGGTCTCTGCTAAGCCCTCAGGACCGTACTCCAGTGTGAGTGTGACTGAAGTGCAGTTTGTCCATTGCTTCAAGCAAGCTGCATTCCAAGCTACTATTATAGCTCAGTTAACTTGCAGGCTTACTGAGAAGGTAATTAAAATCTATAATCAATGATAGGCACCTTTTCCTCTACAAAGTGTTAGTAAATAAAAAATAATAAAGTGAACAAAGGCAGATATCAGAACATCCTAAAGACATAATGTCAAAGTTACAGGTTTACAATTGCCTTCAGGTGATAGAATGCAATCAGGTAACTTTCCTTCGATTCACAGCTAAAGATTACCTGCTAACACGACTGTCTTATCACATGAGTACAATTATTTTTTAAGTCCCTAATTAAGTCACATAAATCTGTCTGAGTAATAAGTATTTTATAACTGTGGCCAAACTTTAGGTAATTAAAGCACTGCTAATGTCAGAGGGATCCTTGTAGACCGCTAATACTGATTTTTCATGGTAGTTTAACAAATTAGTTTTTCTTAATACCTTATGTATATGGCTTCAGAAAAACACTTAAAAGCTTCTTAATGTGAAAAAAAAATTGTCCCTTTAGTCAATATGACCACAAATAAATATGATAGGTATATAAGATAGATTTTCATTACAGAAGAGTAAAACCTTGTGACTGAGTAAAATACGCAATCTGTTGTCTGCACCCGTTTTGAGAGAAGCTATCAAGTAGGTGATACTATGAACTTAATTTGTTGCATCCTACTACGTTCAATCCCAATTTTTCTATTTATTATGAAACTGTTTTCTTAAGCTATCATCTTACACTTGCCTTTTACTGAAGTCTCTATCATAAAGCAGTTGGAAAGTAATAAGTAGTTTAGTCATAACACTATTATATTATCAATAGAATAAATATAAAGTAAATAAAGAGAATACAATTTTAATGATAGTATCAAAAACTCATTTTTCATTCATCAGAAATAAATTAATATTAATATTTAAGGCAAAATTTAAATATTTTCATTCTGGTGATATGAAAAAAAAGCTATTCCTAAAGAAATTTTTATTTTCAGGAAAATATATAACTTCACTACCTTTATTTAAAAATTTTTAGGAGAATTCAGACTTTCATTCTTTTATGATGCTATTTGCTAACATTTAGACCATGTTGCCAATTATGTTCCCTCTAAATTGCCTAAAAACAATTCCTTAGAATATACCTCGCCTATTTAACTCTCACCTGAGAATTGCGTTTTTCATTAGTCAAAATCAATTATGACAAGGACGCTTGCAAGTAAAAATAAAGCAATTCTTCTTTACATTTTAGAATCACTCTTTACCTCTTGAACATTTTTTAACAGACAGTGAAATTGCTACTAGTTTTGAATTTCTTAACAACTACATATTAGTCTGACAGTATTGACTATCTACATTCGAAGGTTGATAATACACACAAAACATACATAAGTCCAAATTTTGATTCTGATTTTTAAGTTTTGAATATTCCTTAAAGTCCCAACTAGTCTACAGGTTGCAGAGAATTGCAGAAGATGGACATGACTCTACAAATAAAATTAGATAAAAAGATCACATAAAACTTCCAAAATACATGACCCCTAAGCAACTTCTTTATAACCTCCAGAGCAAAGTTCTCTGTCTCAGAAAGAAGTTTAGAAGTCTTTCCTTCAGATTTCAGACTAAGTTTGAGTGAACAACTATAGCAGGTGAGTAAATAGAATAAAAATCAGCATTTGATAGAAAAACTCTACTTATTCAATGAAAGTTGCCAATATTTGAAAAATGCAAAGAAATCCTGACTATGTGATAGTATAGGTATAGATTATATACCTCCTCTAGAGAATATATGTATTCACTATTGAATCTGCAAATTATATATTCTAGGTGGATGACTATATTTATATCAACTCATACACATTCAATGTAAATAAATACTAATGATTTATTGAGATTTTTGTATATATTACCAAGTATAACCATAGGGAAAATTATTAAGACATCTTATATTACATGACAGCTTTCAAAATTATTTTAGCTGCTAATATTGCCACACATGCTGTCTATACTAACAACACTATTGATTATCACTTGCTTATTTAATTAGCCAGTTAGAAAAGCATGCCTCTAGGTGACAACAACAACAAAAAGAAATTCTCATCAGGAGGAAAAAAAATTATTAAGAGATATGAGCATCAGAATAGGAAAAGTAAAAGTTCAGTTTGAATGAGATAACTGAAAAAAATACAAATAAAGTTCACAGCAGGAAAGCTTGCCTATATAGAGAAATAGGCTACAGCCTGTTAATATGTAACTACCTTTTTATAAGAGCAGTCTGTTAACATGCTTACGAATCAGACTCAGGACTTTTATTTTCAAAAAGTATAGAGTTGAAGAATACTGTTATTTCAGTGATACCCTGAGCACATGCTGGGAAAGTTACTATTGTATATTAACAAAAGTGCTACATTAAGCAATATTATATTCCAATATTAATAACATCAACATATACGTATGAAGTAGGCTATATTTGCAAACAAAAGCTATTTGAAACAATTAATGTATAAAACTTGAAAAGATAAATTCAAGCTATTAAGAACCTTCAATCTTTCACTGAAATTATCTACTGAGGATTCACCTTATTTAAAAAAAAAAGACGAAGAAATGAAAGAAAGAAGACAGTATTAAAGTGTATATGTTGACTATCTTACTTTAGTCCCTGATCTGATATTGGTTTCTCTAATTTTGGCCACATCGAACATTATTTTATTCTTAATATCCTTCTCTTCGATTGCTTCACTTGTAGACTGTTTTAATCTTTGTCCTTTCTTTTTTCATCTTTTCATATCAAATTCAGTTGTTTGAGAGATGAACAGCTTGCCTTAGCATATTTTTAACCAGCTGGTCTAGCACCTAGCTTGCATTGCATAGTCAGATACAACAAATGTTTATACAGAAGGTAGCTCTCATGAAATTGGGGGAAAAGAGCTTGGGTATTATGCATCCTGGCTTTTTTTAGCTTTTTTAAAAAAATTCACCATACAGAATACAAAGTTTGAATTCTTTTTAATGGCAAACAAAATTCTATTTATAGTTCTAAAAATGAACGTATGCTGGGATAAGAACTCAAATTAAAAAAAAAAATTCAATGTGAACTTACAGAAACACTAAGAAGGCTAAAATTCTTGCAAAGCCCTGCTTCACTTACATCAACATCAAATAGAAGGATATTGCACATATTTCTCCAAATAGGAACTACTTAATTACAAATACATGTATTCCCATTAGAGCAAAAGGGGATATATTGTAAATCAAAATTTAGTTTAAGACAGCAGTACATAAAGTAGTCATGAAAACTTAGAAAGGGATCATCCCATTTCCCTTTTTTTTGACATTTCAAAAGTAATCTAAGGGATTGTTGCAATATTAAATATTCTTTAAAATAATCTGCTCTCTTATATCAACAAAAGGTCATGTGCTTTACTGAGCAGCTTCCAAAGTTTTACGAAGGATCACATAGGAACTTACAGCCTCCGTTTGAACCACCACTAAAATCTTCTGTCACCCCAGGAATTGCCAGACAGAGATGTTGAAAATGGTTAACAACTCTGCATAAAAACAGTTAAAAAGGTGTAGAAGGGAAGAAAAATATCAATGAAGGAAGAAAGTAAGACAGTGAATGAGAAAGAGAAAAGAAGCCTGTGAAGGAGAGAGAGAGAGATGCTTAATGTTCATTTAATTTCCCGTTATAGGAACGCAACCTAAAAACACTGAAATCTCAGAGACTTTACAAATCAGTTCAATTTGGTCCGGGCAATCACCACCAAAAATCAGCTAACAAGATTGCAAGAAACACTGAGCTAAAAAGCTTTTCTAACAAACAGGGCAGCATCTTCCAATTGATTCAGAGACGACTGTAAAATGGGAGAGTTGTACTTCAATATATTAGGGGGTAAAAACTGTACTCACCTTTCAAACTCCTGAGGTAAATCAGGGTCAGTAAGCATGCTGGAAAAGCACAATTTCCCTTTGTCACAGCAGCCACCTATGATCGTCTCCAACTGAACCTGTCAAGTGAGTCCAAACCTTCTAAACCAATTGATTTTCTCTTCTCTCCTCTCTCTCTCTCTCTCTCTCTCTCTCTCTCTCTCTCTCTCTCTCTCTCTCTCTATCTCTCCCTCTCTTCCCCCTCATCCCCCCTCCCTCTCCTAGGACTCCTTGACCAGTCTCTTAAAGGGGTAGCGCACTTCCAGCAGCGGGGTCTGGCTGCTCCCCCCTCCACAGGGCTGCATGCTCTTTAGGGCTGCAAGGCACTAGACAACCTCAGGGTGCCTGTCCTTTCCTTTTAATTCTCTCTCCTAGACATCACCGAATGTGAGAAGTCAACTCCTTTAACACATCTCCCATACTCTCTCTCCTCTAAATAATAAAAGTCTGTCTCCCATACACGCACGCACACACACACACACACAGCATGGTTTTTTCTAAAATGCATTTGCTGCTGATTAAAAGAGAAATCTGTACACTAGCAGAACCTCGCTCAAACTGCATTATTAACTTACTAAGCAAAGAAATTACAGTAATAGCATTTCTTACACAAAGAATTGTTATTCCTTCTCACCCCTTCCTAGGCTCTCTCTGTGAGCACACGGAAACACACACACACACACAAACACACACACACACACACACACACACACACTCGCACACAACAATCAGGCATTGTTCTGAGGGAAGAAAAGCAACTTTGACAGATTGAAATATAGCAGAGGCCCCTTCAAGGAAACCTGTAAACAACTTGTCACTCACTCTGTCCGTCTCACTGTTCGCTCGTGCTTTCCACAAAGTGGTGCGAACGTCCTGGCAACCCAAGCAAAGTTTCCTCAGCTCCAAACTCCATAAAACACGGTGTGCGATGCGGAGGGGAATAGGTATCCACATGCCAAAATCACAGGCGCGCGTGTACCACACACATGCACACGCACATGCACACACACACACACACACACACACACACGAGGAAACAAAAAAGCGCAAACCAAACAACAAAAACAAAAAGAAAACAAAACAAAATGATGGGACCAGCAAACTGTCCTGCCTGGGACTGCTGGGAGGTCAGGGCTGGGAAGCGCTCCCCTGGCTGGGGATCTCTTTAATTTCCTCTGCCCAGGCAGCCACAGATAACAAGGTGGACAAACTATGGCTTTCCAGATCCTAGGCTGGCTGGCAAGGCACAGCCTCCATAGCAGTTCCAATTATCTAGATAAAAATCTGGCAGGCGAGGAAGGTAATCAGGTAATGTACCTTTGACATGAAATGACAGAGGCACATACACCACATACACACAGAGAGAGACACTTACACAGACACGCACGCAGAGCTGGTGGCTGCCCCGCGCACCGCAGCATCTGGTCAGGGAGTAAGCACACACTCACCAACATGAGATAGTGTGCATTCTTCACACACACACACACACACACACACTCACACACACACTCACACACTCAGTCACTCACACACGCTCTCCACTCCTACTGGGAGGGTTCATTCTGCACAAAAGGCTACATTACAGAGCCCGCCCCAATAAGGGAAAGAGAGAAAAAAAAGCCTTCCATTGTTGAGAGGGCAGGTCAGTTGATTAGATTTTCTGTGGAGAATTCCACGAGGAAATTCCCTTCAAAGCCGAAGTGATTAACTGGGGGCTATTCTGGAAATGGAGCAGACAATGGCTCAATAGTCTGCACAGCCAATGTCCAGGCTGGCACTGAACTCACTTTAAAAAAAAAAATAAAAGCCAGACTCCCTGTTCTTTTCCACACATTCCCCCCCAACCCCCTCCACTCCTTCCAACTTCCCCTCCCAATTCCTTTTATTTTGCAGCTGGACAACATTAAGGGCCTTTAAAACCACAAGGGTTGACCCCACAGCAGTTTGATTAGGTCCCACTTTTTTTTTTTCCCCTGGCGACAGGCAGACAGTAAGTTTACTTTCTTAGACATACACAACGTGACACCATACACATATTCAAATATCACAATCAATGATTTGCCTTCTCATTAATATATTATTCATTCAAAGCTTATAATTTCTTGACAAAGTTGATAATAACTTATTAATGCGATCCATCATTCATATGATGGAGCATCCTAAAAATAAACATATACTAGTATACACTACAAAATCAATGTGGAACAAGCCTTAAGCATGTCACTATGGAGTTAAGACACTAACAAAACACAGAATTATGACCCACCCTGAAAAAGCTGTTAACAAGGGATGTGGCAAAAATGACTTGACGCTGACATGATTTTCATTTTCAGCAGTTGGGGAAGGGGGACGGATATTACTCACTATTCTTTCTTGTCATTAGCCTCAAATTATTTTTTATTATAGCCACAACTCACTCCTACATAGAAAAATTAGAAAATTGCTGCATTTATTTTACATATGTTTTAGCCCTTATGAGACCTACAATCTGTTACATTCTAATTGATAAAGTATACAAAAATAATATTTTACATTATTCACATTGCTTATGAGAATTAGGGGATGGTAGCTGCCTGGGTAGTTATATATACCCTTTAAAAATAGTTTTGTTTTTAAATGTCCAAATTAGAGAATATTGCTTTCTCTTATATAAATAGAGAAAAAAATGAAGGAGGAGAGAGGTGAGTTACAGGAGCAATGGGAGGTGGATTCAGGAAAAGGAGGCAGTGAGGAAAGGATGAAGGGAGAGCACAAGAAGGAGACATTGTGGCAGCATAAAGATAGAAACAAAGATAATGGCCATAAGGCAGGATGCTGAGATCCGTATGGTCCCAGCTGCTGTCTTGCTACAGCTAATACCTCTGGTTGTTTCTCTGAAACTAATCCAGAAGGTCAGCCGAGCAGGTAAGAGAGTGTGAGTGTTTGAGGCCACCTATAGCATAATGGAAAGATAGTCATATCAGGATCTTCCTTGTCTTTGATTTTGTTTTTATAGACACTTAATATATGTTTGGGTGAATATACTTATGCCAAATAAACACACAGAATATATAGGAATATATTAAATGGTTTGGAAGTCAGTTTAAGGTTTCAGTGTGTTTCTATAAACATCACTGGAGCTATTAAAAAAAAAACAAATTATTTCTTGCACAATCATCCCTACTGAACGATTTAAAATAGACTAGGAATGAGACAGAAAATTTGCCAAATATAATGATCATTTTAATAATGATATTTTGAACTAATGGAACTCCCAAGCTCATAAGGAAGTTTTTTCACATAGATTAGCTCATGGATCATGTGCAGAATAGACAAGAAGGGGTCTGTATATCCCTAAATTCCCTAGTATTTAAACTTGGGCTAAAGGAATTTAAAGTTATACAAGTGGTTAGTGGTCCATTTCTTACTTGAAGCCAATCTTATTTCACTTGTGACACTATAATACACAATAAAATTATACTCCAGAATTTATAGGTAAATGAAAATCCCAAGATGGTACTCACTTTTTAAGTGAATTTAAGGCTTTCAAATAATTGCCAATGAAATTAAATTTGCTATAATCTCATTGGCATAAAATTAGTACTGTATTTGATGGTGGAATGGAATAAATATTTCTAAATGTAACTCTCTAGGCCATAAAAGTTTTCTTCCATTTGAATTCTATACTACAAATTCAAATTTAGGCAACATTTAGAATGTCAGCAAAAGAGAAGGCAGTTATAAAATGCTCTCATAAAATCCTATCATTGGAAATTTCATTAAATGATTGAATTGATCTAATGAATCTAATATTAAATAGTAGATTAACATATGAAACTTCTTATTTTACAATAAATATTAAAATGGTTAAATAATATATATGTCAATGACTACCATATAATATGTGTTTAAAAAACATATTCTTTATCAATTACCTGAAAAGTTTTACATAATCACTCCATTATGTACCTGGTATTTTCTGTATAGGAATTAACATATGAATATGATTTTGCTCTCTATAAGAATAGAAACATAATATGCTAATTAGACCAGACCTCCTTCCAGACTAAGCTGGCACTGCTAGGGAAGCTAGGGGTATGGGTACCTGCTGGTGGCCAAAGGAAAGCCCAGGTCCTGGGTGCCAGAGGGAAGCCAGTGTGGGCAGTCGGGGGAAGGAAGACTTACTCTTGCATGAATTCCGTGCATCAGGCCTCTAGTACTATTATAAGTAGGTCTCCAGAAGGTTTCATAATATATGTAGATTGAGATATACTTTAGTATTCACTGAACATCTACTAAATGCTTACCAAGATGTTAAGTACTAGGATTTCAAAAGAAGAATTCAAGAACAATTTGTAACAGATCTAATTGAGTATATCTGACCAAAATTCAAACTAATTGTTTCATATCCAAGCCCTCTAAGGCAAATATGTTAAGTAAAGTTAAAATGAAAATAAATAAGCAAATGAGGAAAAAGCAATGATGAAAACTCAATTTAGTAATAATTAAATTGGTGGAAAACCTGAAAATGATCTAAAAACACAAATATACAAACATAAATACATCTTCAGAGACGACCAGTGTATAAACTACAATAAAACAACATAAAAAAAAACAAAATTTTAACTTAATGAGTCTTTAAGACACTGCTGCAACAGTGCAATGGGAAATAGGATGAACCTGAAAAAGTATGTTTTTGAGCTCATGTTGTTTCCATTGCAAAAAAAAAGAAGGCTTATACAGACTAAGGAAATATAAGATATGTTACTGAATGTTGCTGGGACTATCACAAACTTTTAAGATCATAAACAGATTATTTCCCACATTAATCCCTTATAGAAATTGTTTCAAGCAAGCATTTTAATATATCTCTCCTCGTTTAGAAGTATTTTTGTTTCCATATTTGTAGAGAATTGGTTTTTATTTTAATAACTGAAATTGAAATATATAGTCATAGATACTTTAATACTTAATATACATTCTTACCATCAAGTTTTAGTTTCGGCATTTGAAAGGCTGTTTTTGAAAAATCAAACCTTCAGTATTAAAAAACACAATGAATTTAAAGCCAGTCAGACACTACCAACATTGTATTGAATTTACCTGCCTGACACAAAAGGCATTAAGAAAATGTTCACCTTTTTTTCTCCTACCTTTGTTTTTCTCTTCACTTTGTCACAAAAACATTAAAAAGAACCTGCCCTCTTTAAAAAAAAAATGAGTTCATCATTGACTTATTATGTGTCTTTTAAAACTTTTAATCCTGTAATTAAAAAGTATCAGAAAATCACCTAAGAAATTCAATAGCTTATTTTCTTTTTTAAAAACCTAAAATTCAATTCTCTATAATACATTTATTCTAGGAATTGGCATATAATAGCCTGCTTATAGTATTGTCAGTTAGGTAGATAGGTAGGTAGGTAGGTAGGTAGAATATAAATATAAATTGTACTCAGATCACATTTTTTACCAAGTATCGTTCTTAAAGAACACATTAAGAATGGGTTCACCTTAGAAACTCTGGTCTCATACTTTTCTCAAAGAGATGATGCCATTCCCAGTAATATTTCCACTGTTTGATATCTTACCCTGTATTTCCTTCAGAACAATTTGAAGAAATTTAAAAATAATAGATTTTATTTTTTTCAGGGCTTTCTACTAGTCATTGTGATGCATTTAAAATAAAATTATCTCATTTAATATTCAAAACAACAATATGAGATATGCTGTTTTATTATCCCAACTATAAGTGAGGAAACTGAGGCTTATAAAAAGAAGTTAATTGATTTGTCCAAGGTCCCAAAACTAGGAAGTGCAGAGATGGAGAAACCAAAGTTTTAAATTCTTCCCTCCAAAGTCCTAATAGCAATTAAATATCAAGTGCAAGGGAGGTGCTTAATAATTATGTTTTAATGCTAAGTGAATATCCAAACTTTGGACAAAGTTAGGTTAATTGTCCCATCTTGAAAAATATCTTGATATAAAATATAATATTTACATCACATTAAAAAATTAAAATCTTATCCCATTAATGGTTACATTAAGTACAAAAATTAGCAGAAATCATATACTTTGGCTATCTTTTAAGAAATAATTCCTAAACATTCTCTTTTTATTATGATTATAATTTTTGGATTTTGAGGTAAAATACCTATTTTCCAGTGCTCATGTTACTACTTTGCAAAGGAATTGCTATCTTACAGAAATAATCATTTCAGGCAAAGAGTAGCTATTAGGAAGATAAAATCAACTGAACTCATACTTTTATTACTCTTACTCATTACATAATAATATCTCCTTGTGATAAGTAGTGATGTTAATGGGTGTCAGTTCATGAAGATAAAATAACCCACAAACCACTCTGGTGGTAAAAAGGAGAAGACACCTAATGAGAAAAAAAAAAAATCACATAACCCCTGTGACAAGAAGCCTTTCAAATGGGACAATATCTTTTAAAAATGATCTTTGGCTACCAAACAGCTTATATTTAATTTCTCAACCTGGAAAGAAATCCAGGGAACATACTCCACTGACATTTTAAAAGAGGCAGCAGCAATGTGAGAAGTAGTAACACCATGATATTGTTAAAACAGTATTTGGAATCTTACTTGTTAGATAATTGCTACAAAATATTTTAGTATACATCTTTCAGGGGAGTTTTTCCACTGTAGATGTAGTATATATTTCTTAATACTAAGTAATTATAGCATCAAAAGAGCTAAAACTGAGTAAAGTATGAAAACATTTGAGCGTGGATACACTTGTCTATTCTCTATATTCTCCTTTGATAGCATACTAAGTAAAGGACAAACAAATATTCATAGTAAATGAAAATGTCACCCTTTAATGATGTTCAGTGTACTTCTATCTAGAATAGCACCGGAAGAATTATGGCTAAGATGAAAGCTAGGAGGTGTGTGCTCTAAAAGAGCCCCTACTCCTTCTCTACTGGGGATGTGGTCTAGCTTAAGTCTTAATGTGTCAGGGAAGATGAGTTTTAACGTCCCTCTTGACTCTCAAATTCTGATTTTATAAGTGCTTCTTTGATAAGTCAATTTATATTTTGCAAAATAAAATGTCTTACCCTTCTCACTTTTAAACAAGTTATATAACCTTTTTAATAGCTTTAAGACCATTCCTTGGAGTTTATTCTAACCCTTTAAAGTTGTCATTACTAAATTCACACATCAGTATAAGGTGATAAGAAAAATACATATTTTATTAATTAAAGGTAACTTGGTTAAATTCAATTCAATTAAAATGAGAACTGAATTGGTCACAAATAACTGACCATGTTTTCAAAAGAACTGATTTTACAACTGAAAAATTTTTGTGCTTTAATTTTCAAGTCACAATTTTCACTTTTTCTAAGTACAATTACATTTATTAGTATTACCTAATTCAATGAGAGTATTAAAAGCAATTCATTACTGTATTGAACATTTCACATGTGTGTGATGACAGTGATTGGTGTGAAGGGGGAAATAAATGCAAATTCTGCTTTTATTCAGAATTTCAAAACACCAAATGAGAAACTCAAAGACAAACTAAAATATTGAAATGTTAGAAATCCTGACAGCCAAATTGTGTTTAAGAAAACCTAGTTTTTAAAATGAATTTTATGAATACTCTGTAGAACGCCTGCCAAATAGCACCTATTTTTTTTCATGTAATTGTTAAAAAATTACTTACTGCCATGATATAGAAATCAATGCATTCAGACTATGCTCAGGATAAAAAAAAAAATTCAAGAAAGCAGATTTTACCAAAAGGATATATTCATTCAATAAATACGTACAGAATCTTTAATCTATACTTGTATTGGAAACCATATATCTATATTAAGATTGTATTTTTATAATGCATACTTTCATAAAATAGGGAAAATGATTAATTAATATTAATTTACAAATATTGATTTTATAAAATGGTACATTAGAATTTAAAAACACCTGAATATTAATTAGCTCTAAGAAAATCATGGGTCTATAATTAGAAACATTTATTTTTAAATTTTGCTTGAAACCAAAGCATAGACTAAAATGTGACAAGAATTTGTAAGATATGCCAGCATCTTAAGCACATATTTAAATATATAACTATTTCTTTTCTGTTGTGTGGGCCAAAATTCAGATTTCTTCAGTCTTTATAATCGGTCCATTTACTTTTAATAAATCCAATTATATAAACACCAAAAACTTATAAATGACAAAAAGTACTATAAACAAATCAGAAGACATGAGATAAGTTGGGATTAAAATGCAACCCATACCAAAGGAAAGGTCTTGCCTCATGATATGTAAAGAGCTCTCTGAAATCAATGAGAAAAAGATAAACCAACAGGAAAACAGACAAATAATATATCTTGTTCAAAGAAAATAGAAATTATTCTTTTGTTTAGAAACAGGTTTTATTTTATTATTTTAAATTTAAAAAGTTATTTTGTTACTCCTCACCTGAGGATATTTTTTCTATTGATTTTTAGAGAGAGTAAAAGGGAGGAGGAGAGATAGAGAATGAGAAACATCAATGTGAGATAGACACAGTGGTTGCCTCATGCGTATGCACCAACCAGGACTAAGATGAAGCCTGCAAATGAGGTACAGGCCCTTGATCAGAATCGAACCTGGGGCCCTTCATTCGGAGGGCCAACACTCTAACCACTGAACCAGTTAGGACTAGAAATGATAAACAAAGGAAAGATGCTCAACATATTTTAATGGGAATGCAATTTACAACTACAGTGTGATAACCATTTTTAAACCTATCACTTTGGCAAAAAATTACAACTTTGATTAACATTTTATGTTAAATTGTACTCTTTATTCATAAATATTTTTATATGCCTTGCTATACTTCCCTGCCAATGGGGTTTACTTCCTATTTCACTGACTCTATCTTAGACTTACTTTGGCCAATGGAACATGGAGTCTTTTGTAAGAATGTTAGATTTAGCTCAACCACCTTATCTGTTTCTGTCATCCACCATGTAAACAGCCTATTCCATCAGTCTGGGTCCTTGAATGAGAAGAAACATGGAGCCAATTTTTAATGTGAGTCCAGGTTTCCCCCTAAGATAAGTTAACTATACATAAATTAAATCATTTAATTATAAGTCAAATGAAACTAAAATTTCTCCAATTGTTGCCTATCATCTATACACAACATTTATCAAATTCAGATAAGCACTATCTGAATTAATTTTGAGAACTATAATTAATGTGTAATTTTTTATTATTAAAATGCATTTAACTGTTAGCAAAAAACAAATTCTCTTTTTTATGGCAATACCCAATTTAAAGGTATTTTCATATAACATAATTTTCATTTCTGGAATAAATGTTTTTTTAATGGCAATTCAAAGATCCCAGTAAATATATTCTTGGGTCTGTATCATCTCATGCTCTGTCATGATCTCCTTTTCCTGCCTCATCTCTCTCAACATCCCATGAATTTCATGCTCCTGCTCCCCAGACATGTCTAGTATAGGCAAACAGACTGCTTTGTCTTCATTTAATAATTTTGTGTGAAATGTACATTCTTCCTGGAATATATTCTAAACACCCTTACCCCAATTTGTAATGCTAATTTCTACTTGTCCTTTAAGATTGTTGAAGCATCAGACCCTATTAGAATCTTACTTTGGTCCTTCACCTGCTAACATTCTTGGGACTCCCATAATACCAAGAAAAACATCAGTTCCTACTACTTGTCTCTAAGCTCTATAGTCCAGACCAACAATTTCAAGTTCTGTAATACCCGTGGCATCCTCTAGCTAAAGAAAAAAATCCAGAGATCTCAGAAACCTAACTTTGTGTGTACTGGTATATTACATATGTTTATATATAATATACACCTAGATTTAAAGCTTTATATAGTTATCCTAGAGGCCTGGTGCATAAAATTCATGCACAGGGGTGTCCTTTAGCCCAGCCTGCCCCCTCTTCAATCTGAAACAGCTTGAGGGATGTCCGATTATCCCGTTTAGGCCCCTTAGACGCATATGGATGGGGCCTAAATGGGCAGTCGAATATCCCTCTCACAGTCCAGGACTGCTGGTTCCCAAATGCTCACTTGCCTGCCTTCCTGATTGCCCCTAACTGCTTCTGCCTGCCAGCCTGATCACCCCCTAACCACTACTCTACTAGCCTGATTGATGCCTAATGGCTCTCCTGCCAGTCTATTTGCTTCTAACTGCCCTCCCCTATGGGCATGATCACCCCTAACTGTCCCTTTCAGCAGGCTTGGGTCTCCCTCAACTGCCCTTCCCTGCAGACCTGGTCACCCCCAACTTCCCTCCTCTGCTGGCTTGGTCCCTCCCAACTGCCCTCCTCTGCTGGCCTGCAGGCTGATCCCTGCCAACTGCCCTCCCCTGCTGGCCATCTTATGGTGGCCATCTTGTGTCCACATGGGGCAGGATCTTTTGGCCACATGGGGGCAGTCATCTTGTGTGTTGGAGTGATGGTCAATCTGAATATTACTCTTTCATTAGATAGGATAGAGGCCTGGTGCATAGCTGGGGGCCAGCTGGTTTGCTCTGAAGGGTGTCTTAGATCAGGGTAGGTATTCCCTTGGGGTACGGATGGCCTGGGCGAGGGGCCTGTGGTGGTGTACAGGCCAACCCAAGTGGAGGTCTGGTATCTGGGATTTATTTATCTTCCACAATTGAAACTTTGTTGCCTTAAGCAGAGGCCTGGGCTGGCCAGAGTGTGGGGAAAGCTTGGCTTCCTCCATTGCCAGGGGCAACCCAAGCCTCCCTCCTGCTCTCTCTGTGGCAATAGCAATCTTTGCTTATTTGGTCTTGATTGGCTGGTGGGTGTGGCTTGTGGGTGTATCAGAGGTATGATCAATTTGCATATTACTCTTTTATTATATAGGATATAACAGGTAAACCAGTACAATCATTTACCTCAGTGGTTTTCAAGCACAATCTGTTTCCCAAGATCAGGACATGCTCCCCACCCCCAACATCAACTTTACATCTAGGTTTAAATACCACTTCCTCAAAAAAGCTTCCCCTGAACAAGTATTAAAGTGTAAGAAATAACATGCAGTGAAGTGTTAAAGTTCATGGACAACAGCAGTGATATTAACAGAAGTTTGTGAGTTGGGAAAGTTTGTGGGAAAAGTGATGTTACAAATGAATATGACATAATGGCAGAACATATAAATAGAGTTTTCCAACTTAGAGATGAAAATATTCCACGAAATTATGTAAAGATATCATAGAAAAAGGAGATTTTATTTGTAAGTATGAGAGGCTCTTTTATAAGGTGAGTGAAGCATTAAACTAAATAGGTTAAAAGTTTGTAGAAAGAATAAATAACATAATGACTATTTTTTTAAAAGAGGCCTACTTAAAAGCCATTGATCTGAGCAATTACACAGTCACTGGTGAGAGATGCTCTTAAAATACCAGGAGAATAGAGTTTATTTCTGGCAAAATAAACCATAAATTCTATAGCCTTCCCCCGCAGCTCTGTGCGCGCACACACACATACACACCACAGACACGCACGCACACAAATATTTAATTCCGTTCCACAACAAAGACTCCAGAAAGAACATTTGGTTTCCATATTAGGAACTGCATCAGAGAGAAAACAGTATCACCTGAAGGCATCCTTGAGGAAAAACACACCAGTGAAAACCTAAAAATTACAACATAAAGTTTTTGAGGAAAAAAAAAGAAAATAATGAACTGGCCACTGCTTTCATAACTTAATGGACATAATGGACTTCTTCATTAATTTCATAATGGCAATAATCACTGTCAAATGCAACTGCCATTTCATTTTCCATGTGTCCAGATGCTATTTTGGCAATTAGGCAGTCACTGCCATTTTGATTGCATTTAAAATGATCAAGTATGCAATTGCCCACTGTTGTCCATTTCTTCCAGTACAAAGATTTGAATCTTATTTTTGATCTAAAAATATTCCATTTATATCTCTTTGTTGATAGATTTTCCTGTTGCTTTAGTTCAAGGTCCTGTAGAAATCATTAGTGACATTATGCCAAGGGCTGAACCTCATAAGCAACATGAACAGTTTGATTCACTGAAAAACCAACCCACAATTCACTAAAAGAAAATGTAATAATGATGCTGTCCAATTAAAACTGTTAAATTAAATGGAGAGAATCTAATGATTTCCCCTTATGATTCTGATATTCTGGAAGTATGGCAGGGGAATGATAAATACCAACACTATGTTAAAGATGCCCACTCTCTTTTAGTTTAAGTAAAGCAAGCAAATTCTTTTACAAGGAAACTACACTATTACATAAAGGACATGCTAATGAATGCATCTAAGTACAAAAAAGGGCAGATAACATCCTCTAAATTAAAACATATTTAAATAAATTCTTACGCCAATTAAACAAGAAGGAAGCTATCCTATTAACAGGCTGAGGAAATAGAAAATAAAAATGCTGTCTGAGCATAAGAGTAGCTAAGAAAAACACCAATGAAACATCACTTGTGTTCTATTAGTTCAAAAATAATAAATTCATCTAATTTCTAATTTTCTATAACTCCCATAAAATATATATGCAACCATGCCTTTCAATCAGGTACATGCAGTTTCACATGCATACCTATAGTTAAAGAAATTATAAAATCAGATAGTGAATTCAAGGAATTGTCCTTGATCCCTGCTTCTGACATATCCAGATAAGAGCAAAATTTAGTATCAAGGAGAAGTAGATTGGTTAACGTAAAAACTTTAGAAAGCTTTCAGAGATATGTTCAACACGATTCCAACTGACAATATCCGGCTTCTCCCATGCATACATGCAAGAATGAATGAGTTACAGGAAAGTTGGAAGACTACAAATTCAGTGAATTGGATGGTATTCGCATTTGAAGTATACACCATTTAAATAACTACAAATAAAACCAGGCTGCTGATAAACTAGTTTCAACTGGTTCATAGAAATGCAAAGCAGTTGTCTTCAAACTTTTTAGCCTTGGAAAACTATCTCAAAATGAGAACAGAAATATTTAATTGAAGAATATGGGTGTCTGTGTGACAGGATTTGGAGCATAGTTGGGAGTGGGGAGCAGGGAAAGACAGAGTACCATTTCACTAAATCCATCTCTTCAAAGCAAATTAGAAAAGCATCACACCAAAATAATTCTAAATATCTTCAGAAGCAAATTAAGATATATGATGGGATCATATCTTCCCAGATATTATATGAGGAATTCAATATGTGTTAGCAATTATTATATCCAGTAAGATACGGTTTATAAACTTAGAGAAGTAACTCCAATACATTAAATAAATCACACAAATCCTCATGTGACATGACCTCCTTCAATAAGACGCTTGATACCAGTGATTATATTTTCCTCTCCAGTGAATGCTGCTAAAAAGAGCTATAAGATACTTTCTAGCAGCTGTATGTTTAAACAACAGTTAATTATTTTCAGAATGTTTAGGTTGCATACAATGTATACCATAAGAAAGGAACAACAATATTAAGATTCTGAAATGAGCATTTAAGTGCTAAGATTACATTAGCATTTCATTTATTATATGATTTATATGTTTAACATAGGCACATGCACAGAGTAAGGAAGTGAATTTGAAAAGTCAACACTAGGTGGGTCCATAGTAATGAAATGAACAGTTTAAATTGAAATGTGAGAAATATCCCTGTTTAAAATTGCATTGCAGCTAAAAAAAAAAGAGAGAGAGAGAGACATCTATTGAAACTAAAGAAAATGAAAAGCTCAATTGGTATTTTTAAAAAGCATGTAAAATATACATAAATAGGAAATATAAAAAGTAACAAAATATGCAAAATATTCTAAATTATTTTTAATTTAGCATCTGCCAAAAGTTTCTTTCCATAAAATTATACAGATGATATGCAAGATATAGTAGAAACAGGCAGATAATATAAAGTCTGTAAGTTATTTAGAAAATTAGTTCCTCAGATAAGTGCTTTTTATTAAAAACAATGATTAAAAATATCCAAAATAGACATACAGAAGACCAAAAGGCATATGGAAAAGTGCTCAAAATCACTCAACATCCAAGAGATGCAAATCAAAATGACAATGAGGTATTATCTCACACCTGTCAGAATAGCTATCATCAACAAATCAACAAAGGACAAATGTTGGGGAGAATGTAGAGAAACGGGGACTCTTATGCACTGCTGGTGGGAATGCAGACTGGTGCAGCCACTGTGGAAAACAGTTTGGTGTTTCCTCAAAAAACTAAAAATAGAACTCCCATTTGACCCAGTGATCCCACTTCTAGGAATATATCCCATGAAACTAGAAACACCCATTAGAAAGAATATATGTATCCCTATGTTTGTTAGCAGCGCAATTTACAATAGCTAATATTTGGAAACAGTCTAAATGCCCACCAGCAGATGACTTAATTAAAAAAAAAAACCTGTGGCACATCTATACAATGGAATACTATGCAGCTATAAAAAAGAAAAGACTCTTACCATTCGCAATAGCATGGATGAAGAGCATTATGCTAAGTAAAAAAAGTCAGTCAGAGAAAGATAAGTATCACATGATCTCACTCATATATGGAATCTAATGACCAACATAAACTGATGAACAAATAGACTCAGAGAAATAGAAACATCTAACAGACTGTCAAACCTCAGAGGAAGGCAGGGGAAGGTAGAGGGGGTTGGAGGGGCAGGAAAAGAACAACCAATGAACTCATATGTGTATATGCAGGACAAGACAGTGGGTGGTGAAGTCTTTGGGGGTAGGGAGATGAGAGAGGACAATGGGGAAAAAAAGGGACGTATGTAATACTCTCAACAATATTTATTTATATAAAAACATCCTTATAATTTCATAATAATTTTAGCTAATGGATGTAACAAAAATACTGTATCTTATATTTACAATAAAACACTGTAGGATAATAGAAAACATAAAAATATTTGGATATAGGAATGGGAAATTGGAAAGTTTTTTTTTAACAAGAGGAGTAATAAGAAATTAAATCAGTATAAACAGACTTTAATTTCTTCTATCTGTCTTCATCGTCTGATTTTCCTGGCTTTGGTGTTCCTAACTAGGAATTTTTTGATGAATGTGAACTTTAGTGTTGTGGTTGAAAAGACCTCTACAATAGCAATTCTCATTATCCTCTCTCTCAGAGGAAAATTTCATTTTATCTCTTTAATTTTAATACAGTCTATGTATCAAGACTCCAAAACACTATTTCTATCTCAAACTCCTTTTCTAATTTTATAACTCCACTTGGATGTTTTATAGGTATCTCAAACTCAACATGTCCCAAAGTAAGCTCATCACCTTTCCACTCTCCATCCCAATTTTTCTACCAAGATAAATGGAGACAACATCCACCGACTGTTTTGACCCAAAGCCTAGGATTCAGTTATTCTTGACACTCTCCTTTAGGCTCCCAAATCAGTTTTGCTCCCCAAGTTTTTCCAGTTTTATTTTCTAAATATATCTCCAATCATTTAATTGTTCCTAATGTCATTGTCACCACAGTGTCCAAGTATTATCATTCCCTGCTAACACACTACAATTTCCTCTAAATTAGTCTGCCTCTACTCACTCTGTTCTCTTCAATCCATTTTTCCCACACAATACCCATATTGATGTACTTGGAACAAAAATATGATCATATTATTTTCCATGACTAAAATGCTTCAGTCTTCATCTTTTCACTTGGAATAGAATCCATAACCCTTGTGATGGCCTAAATAACACTTTATTGCCTACAGCCCCCGTCAGAGCAGTGTTATCTCTGTTACCAGGATATACTAAACCACTTCTGAACTCAGGCGTCAGGCTACTATATTTTCTCTGTTTGTGATAATGTTTAGCTGATTTTTATTTGACTAATGTCTACTTAGACTTCATTTCTTTTTTAAAATATATTTTTATTGATATCAGAAAGGAAGAGAGAGGGAGAGAGAGAGAGAGAAAGAGAGAGAGAGAGAGAGAGAGAGAGAGAGAGAGAGAGAGAGAGAGAAACATCAAAAAATGAGAATCATTGATAGGCTGCCTCCTATAAGCTTCCCTTCTACCCCATCTCCTGGGGATGGAGGTAGCATGTGCTCTGACAGGGTATGGATCTGAGACCTCCTCATTCATAGGTCTATGCTCAATCACTGAGCCATGCCAGCAGGGCTACTTATACTTCATTTCAACTTAAATTCTACTTTTATCTACTTCCAGACTAAGCTAGCTCAACCTAGTTTTCATTTTTGGAGCACCAGTTGTTGGTTATTCCACTTATTTTAATGGTAACAAAAAAAATGTTCATAATGTATTCAACGATACTGGAACTAGAGTCAGTACTGGAACTAGAGTCAGGCACCATTCCAAAGATGGCTGGATATGATTGTGGATGGCATTCTTTTGGTTTCCTACCAAACCAGCAAAGAATACAAATTATTTTATATGTGCTCAAGTATACAAGTGTGAGGAAAAAACTCCACCTTGACTTTCTAACATGAAAATCTCTCAAGTTCTGTGGTCATCTGTCACCATCCCCAACAAGCTGAGCAAGTCACCAAATTCAAGAAGCCTGGAAGCTTTTTACAGCACAATGGCAGGTTGGTATGCACATGTTCACTCTATTGACATGTAACACATCCTTGCTGTGTCACAGTTGATCAGAACAGTATTCTATTTTACACTGATACAGTGGTACCTCTAGATATGAGTGCCCTAACATACGAGATTTTTGAGATACAAGCCATGGAGCCAGCGATTTTTGCTTTGAAATACGAGCAATAGTTGAGATAGGAGTAATCGCGTGGATTGGCTGGCTGCACACGACCCACCAGTTTACCTTGACTCGAGCGTCTCATAGTTTCCCACGCCTCAAGGTTATGGAATGAATTAAACTCATATCTCGAGGTAACACTGTATATGGATCTGTATGTCTTATCCCACAGCCTATCATAGGGACAGAAATGCACAGGCTCTCTTTTTTCCTAACAAAAGAGCACTTCACAGACTTTCAGTGATTTAGCAAGTTTATTGAGATATAATTCACAAGCCATACAAGTCACCAATTTACTAGTAAAGTTATATACTTCAATGGTCTGTGGTATATTACATTAGTAAATTTTGTGGAGATATAGTATATCTATATACTAGAGGCCCGGTGCATGAAATTCATGCATGGGGGGGTGGGGGTGTCCTTCAACCCAGCCTACTACCTCTCAAATTTGGGACCCCTTCAGGAATGTCTGACTGCCTGTTTAGGCCCGATCTTCCATGGATTGGGCCTAAACGGGCAGTCGGACATCCTTCTCACAATCCAGGACTGCTGGCTCCCAACTGCTCACCTGCCTGCCTTCCTGATTGCCCCTAATCACTTCTGCCTGCCAGCCTGATCACCCCCTAACCACTCCCCTGCCAGCCTTATCAATGTCTAGCTGCTCCCCTGCCAGCCTCTTTGCCCATAACTGCCGTCCCCTGCATGTCTGGTCACCCGTAACTGCCCTCCCCTGCAAGCCTGGTCCCACCCAACTGCTCTCCCCTGTAGGCCTGGGACCTCCCAAATGCCCTTCCCTTTAGGCCCAGTTATCCCAACTACCCCCCTCTGCTGGACTGGTCACCCCTAAGTGCCCTCCCTTGCATGCTTCATCACTCCCACTGCCCTCCCTTGCAGGCCTGGTCCCTCCCAACTGCCTTCTCCTGCTGGCCATCTTGTGGTCGCCATCTTGTGTCCACATGGGGGCAGCTATCTTTGACCACATGGGGGCAGCCAACTTGAGTGTTGGAGTGATGGTCATGGTGCATGGGTGGGGGCCAGCTGGTTTGTCCTGAAGAGTGTCTTGGATCAGGGTAGGGGTTCCCTTGGGGCATGAGACAGCCTGGGTGAGGGGCCTATGATGGTTTGCAGGCCAGCCACACCCCCTGGCGACCCAAATGGGAACCCTGGTATCTGGGATTTATTTATCTTCTACAATTGAAACTTTGTAGCCTGGAGTGGAGGCCTCCGCAGGCCAGGGTCTGCAGAAATCCTGGCTTCCTCCATTGCTGGAGAAACCCAAGCCTCCCTCCTGCTCTCTCTGTGGCCACAGCCATCTTGGTTGGGTTAATTTGCATTCTTGCTCCTGATTGGCTGGTGGGCGTGGCTTGAGGGTATAGCAGAGGTATGGTCAATTTGCATATTACTATTTTACTAGATAGGATAGCTTTCCTAATAATAGAGAAACATGTAAATTGACCATACTTTTGCTACACACACAGTCAATCAGATTGAGTATGCAAATTAACCCAATAAAGATGGCGGTTAATTTTCATATATACCTGGGTCCCAGGAACCTGCTCAGCACCCAGGTCACTCCCAGCTGGCAATCCTGCTGCAGCTTTAGGCCTGGGGGATGGGGCTATCCGCTTCCCAAGCTTACAGTCTATTGTGGAGGCTGTAGGCATGGGAAGGGGTTGAGCTTGGGATCAGAGGGGCGGGGGTGGCCACTCCCCAAACCTATAGCATGGGGCAGAGGCTGTAGGATTAGGAAGGGGCCAAACCTGCCATCAGAAGGGCTGGGGGATTGTCCACTTCCCAAACCTACAGCTTGGGGTGGAGGCTGTAGGCTTGGGAATGGCTGAGCCTGGAATTGAAGGGAAGGGGGAAAAAAATCAATGGAAACATATCCTCAGGTGAGGAAAAAATTAAGAAAGAAATGTCATATCCTATGAAAGAAACATCTTGAAAATGCTTAAAGAAAGTTATTTTTTCATGGTGAAGGGAGTGGAGTCCATGTTGATGAAAACACCTTGGTGGCTGCGGTGACTGGCAGTGGCGGCAGTAGTGGGGTGATGGGGCTGGCACCTTCCCCTGATCAGCCCGGTAGCCTCCTGAAAAGGGAGGCCAGACTGTTCCAACAGGGTGTGGGCCTATGCCATCAGCAGGGCATCCCCTGAGGGCTTCCAGTATGTGAGAGGGGGCAGGCTGGGCTGAGGAACCCCTCCCCCAGTGCACGAATTCCGTGCACCAGGCCCCTATTATATATATGATTAGAGGCCCGATGCATGAAATTCATGTAAGAGTAGGCCTTTGTAGCTGTGGCTGCCTGATCCCTCCCTCGCAGCAGTAGCTACCTCAATCCTCCCTAGCAGCTGTGACAGCTGCAGTCCGACTTCATCCTGGAAGGATGTCCAGTCTAATTAGCATATTATGCTTTATTATTGTAAACTAGATGCCCTATGCACAACCTTCAGGCACTTGGGGGCGTCTCTCAGTCCAGCCTGTGCCCTCTTGCAATATGGGACCCCTCGGGGGTCCTTAGTGCTGCCACAGAGGTAGGAGAGGCCACCACTGCTGTGCTCACCAGCCATGAGCCCAGCTTCTGGCCGAGCAGCACTCCCTCTGTGGGAACCCACTGACTACCAGGGGACACTCCTTTGATAAGCATCTGCCCTCTGGTGATCTGTGCACATCATAGCAACCGGTCATTCTGCTGGTTGGTCGATTTGCATATTAGCCTTTTATTATATATGATGATATGAAAATATACTATTTTCCATGTACAATTCACAGCATTAATTGCATTCACAATGTTGTGCAACCATTCCTACTATTTCCAAAATGTTTTTATCATACTAAACAGAAACTTTGTATCTGTTAAGCAGTAATTTCCTATCCTCCTTTCCCTGTCAATCTCTAGTAACTTCTAACCTACTTTCTATCTCTATAAAGTTGGCCCATTATACTATTTAATATACGTGAAATCATACAGTATTGTCCTTTTGTGCCTGGCTTACTTCACTTAGCATAATGTTTTCAAGGTTTATTTGTGTTGTGACATGTGCTATTCCTTCTATGGCTGAACAATATTCTGTTGTATGAATATACCACAACTGCTTATCCACTGATGGGCACTTAAGTGGTTTCTACATTTTGCCTATTGTGAATAGCCTTACAATGAATACTGATGTACAGGTATGTTTTTTGAGTCCCTGTTTTTAATTTTTTGGCTACAGATCACTGAGTAGAGTTGTTGGATACTATAGGAATTCTGTTTAGCTTTTTGAGGAACCACCAAACTTTTTCATAGCATTTCAACAAGCAATGTAAGACAGTTCCAATTTCTCCACAAGCATTCCAACACTTATTTTCCATTCCTTTTTTGTGTTTTATTTTTTTAATATAGCCATCCTAATAGATGTGTCAGCTGATTGGTTTTTGTGCAACTAATACACATTTATCCAGGACAATTACCACTATTCCTATTTATTAAACTAGAGATTTGATTAATAGATGGTAAGGCTGTGTAGATGTTTTCCACATTTCCTGAAATCTAGGGAAAAACTTAGAATATATCAAGTGCCTTTTTAATAATTCTGATATTTTGAGGGAGAATTAGAATCTCTATTATATCCTTCATCTTTGCAAAGTCTGTTCATTATTTTACTAATTAGCAGGTTTCCAGAGGGGGAAATCAACACAGATTGAGAACTAGTAAATGTTACACACTGTGCAAGCAGTGTTATACCCAGTATATCATATATTACTCAAAATAGATAATAGGCAATTTTTTATTTTCCCATTTTATAGGTAAAAAACTGAGACTATAAAAGAACTATATTTTAAAAAGTAGCAAGATTAGAATAACTTAATTGTTCTCAAAATTTTACTAGAATTTTTTCATCTCTGCATTTAATAAACATGTATTAAGCACTTAATAAGTATTACATAACATTTCCAAACATAAAAGAGATAAAAATTATACTCCTTTGGTTAAATGTGGGGGGATGGCCAGGATATGAACCATGAACAATTGGTCTTATGAAAAATAAAGTATCTGGCTGGTTTTTCTCAGTGGTTAGAATGTCAGCCAGAGCACTGGAGCACCAGAGAGTCTCGGGTTCTATTCCTAATCAAGGACATATACCTGGATTGGAGGTTTATTCCCTGGCCTTGGTCTGGGTACATGCAGCAGGCAACCAAATGATGTGTCTCTCTTGCATTGATGTTTCAGTCTTTCACTCTCTCCTTCCCCCTTTCTGCCTCCCTTCTACTCTCTCTAAAAATCAATGGAAAAAAATATCCACAGGTGAGGATTAACCAAAAAATAAATAAAATAAAGGATTACCTTTGTAGAGAAAAATTTAGAAGAATTAGGAGAAATTAACAACAGAAATATTTGATGTGTGTTACAAAAAAAAGACAAAATATTAAGGAAGAAAATAATAATACACTTGAAAAAATCAATAAAACCATGCCAACAAAAAGAAGCTAAAACATCAATCTAAAAGTAAATCACTTATATTTGAAGATAAGGTAAAGTAAATCACTGCTATTTCACTATACAACTGCCTTTTATTAAATTTGTCAGTCTCAATAGTAAATTTTTAAATTTCTCTCCATCTCTTTTACTTATATGGAGATATTTTGAACTCCTAAGCACTAGAAATAGGCACAGAAAGTCTAAGAAAATATTCAATTACTTTACTTAGAGATTTTTTTAAAAAAAATCTTAAAATGTTACCATAGATAGCCATTGAAGAGCACTATATAAATCTTCCTTTATTGTTTCTTATTGACAACTCAGTAAAAAACAAAACAGAGCTAAACCAGACCCTAATGCTTAAGGTAAGTTAGTGTATTTGTATTAAAAATAAAAATAAAAAAGGACTAAGTATGAAAAAATGAAAGATCAAATAGCAAGTTCATTGATTAGAGTCCTGATGGTTCTTCATGTATCCAAATCTGACTCCGTGGTTGGCTGTTTTGAAGCATGGTTTACTTTGTCGTTTTTGTGGTCATTAGAGTTGCAGAAGGTGGGGAATGTGATGTGTTTTCTGCTAGTGTGGGAATGTGATGTCACAATAAGATCATAAATTTTAGAAACCAAACTGTCAAGATTTACATGCCCTCTCTGCCATTCATTGGCTACTCCCTGTGCTTCAGTTCCCCATCTGTTAAGTGAGGATGATAATTCCTATTTGATAGAGTTACAGCAAGGATAAAATGAATGAATATGTATAACATAAGTGGCTGGCAAATAACATGCACTCTTCAAGTTCTGCTTTTAAGACCAGAAAGGAAGTTCAACATTTTATACTCTGAGAGTTGTATTTAATCCACAATGCTCCTTAACCTAATAAAAGGTTATCCTTCTCAACTTACCTGCAAGCAAATTACATGGGTATAAATTGGAATTAGCATGTTCTAACTAATCTCTACAATTAGTTATAGACTTCAATTTCAAATATAGTTAATGCAACTTATTTTAACTATTAAGAACAGTGAATAAAAAGATATAATTTATATATAATATCTATATAATAAAAGCCTAAGCAACCATCCTGAACTGCAAGAAGGCACAGGCTGGGCTGCCTTTCCCCACCCCCACAGTGCACAAATTTCAAGCACCAGGCCTCTAGTAAATATATAAATTTAAAGAGCAATCCATTTTTTTCTTTGACTCTCAAAAACAGCTGATTTTAAAATAAAAGTGGAGTAATTTAAATTTCTTCAGACTATGGAATTTAATAGAACCCTGGAATAGTCACAAAATATTATTTTCCGAACTGATTAGGGGGAAAAAGTTATGTCTGGAATGAAATAATTCTAAAATCTATTTTGTCAAAATTGCTGAGAAACTGACACCAGTTTGACTAGATTTGAAGGAAATGGTTGAACAGTTTCTCTGAAGAATTTCAGTCTCTTACAGACTACATCTTTAATATTTTCTATGAGGTCAAAACTATTAAAAAAAGAAAGTGGAAGATAATGAGTGTGAACAAGAAGAGAAAAAACTGAGAGAACTAAAAGATAGTAGAAGCCAAGAAACATATGCCGGGATTTGCCTACCTTTAGTTATTTAATTGAAAATCAGATGAGCATAGGATTTAGTAATATTAGAAATAACATGACTATAAGATTTGGATAACAGAAAAAATATTATTTAGAAAGTGACTTGGAAGTCCATTAGACATTCATTTGAAGGTATAATTATAGCTGTCATAGAAGTCAATAAACTATGTGTTTCATTATAATAATACACTGAATTCTTTTTGTATGCCTGGGGTACACAAAGAACATCAAAACCACTAATAACTTCCCTTCCCAAGACCCGGTATTCACTGTAAAACCATTACTTGTTTAAAAAACAAATCAAAATAAAATACAAAGTTTTATTTAAAAACCTATTGGTTTAGAAACAGAAGAAAAATATGCCGTGAAAAGCAAATATAAGTGGCTAAAATAAAAGAGGAGAAAAGGAGTTACAAGGAAGAGATTCAGATCCTTTAAGATGGGCCCTTCTCCCTATATAGTAAAAATACCCTGCTTTATTAACTGAACTTGGTATTTAATCTCTTTACCTTCTCTGAAATATCATGAGAGTCATACTTGGATTAAAATTATTTAGGGATGAGAAATAAACACAATAGCATGAAGATAATTTTTATATTAAGAGACTATAGTCCGTAATTTAATATGAATTAATTTAATCACTATGTTTTACTTCCAACATTTTATTGAGGCCATCCCCACCATATGGAGGAGGCTCAAAGGGAAGGTTGTAAGCAGTAATTTTGGAATTTGGATCATGCTATAAAATAACACTGTGCTACTCTATCTCTCTCCCAGCCCCAAACTCCCTAAGAAGTAATCAATGAGACTGAAGTTTGAGTCAACATCTTAAATAATTTTAAGATGCATAAAGAGAGGCTGAAGATGTTAAAGACAAAATTTACCTCATTATTTTATCTAGGCCAAGCCTGCACCTAACTATAAGAAACAAATGCTTTTCTTATCCCCTTTGAACTATAAGGACAACCCTATCAGTTCCAAAACTGCTAAATTTGTAGCCTAGACCCTAATTTGTAGATTAAATAGGCTTTTGTAGGATGGCCCAGTAATCCAAGCACAATTCATAACTATATTTCTGACTGAAAATGTGTTGTGAATTCCAAATCCCAAACAAACTATTTAAAACAACCTGTTCACAAGTTTGGGACAGCTTGCATACTGGGTGTTTTGTATCTAAGAAGTTAAATGACACTTACTTGATTAAAATGTATTAGGATATGTGATCCATATAACTATTATTAATCTTCAATAAATTCATCTGGAGTAAGTAACCAACGGTGTACTAACTTAATTTAAACCTCTGCAAAATCTGGCTGGTACGTTTCCAAGAACAGATTGACTCATGATATTTACAATGTCCAAAAATTCGTTGTTCAGTCACAAAGTAAAGAATACCATGTTGCACATTTCAACACTTATGTCTTCAATCTTAAATAAAAATGAAATCTTAATGTAGCCAATAGCAAATGTAAACCAATCAAGAATATCAACATTTATAACTTTTTCCTTTGATTTATTTTTATATAGGAAGCAAAATTTTGAAAATTATTTTGGAAAGCATCACAGTATTAATTGTACACAAAAAATGAAAACATGAGACTGTGGATGTCATATGAAGCTTTCCAACTACTGCTATACATCGTTTCTCTGAGCTATGCAATGTCCTCTGAAATCATTACACAAGTGTTCTTCACAATAATTGTTAGAAATAAATGTGAAATATTTGCTTTCAATCTATATTAAGAATTTATTGCCTTTATCATAAGCCAATCTAAAGTGAAGCCAATGAGAACATTTAGATTTTTCTCACTGTGAGTTCCATACCTAGTCCCAAATAATGTTGTTCATTTATATGAAACGGTAAGACTGGTCATCATTAAACTAAAATTACTTAATAGTTGTCTGTTGTTTATATCCCTAAAAATAATTTAATAAATTTCTCCATATACTCTTTAAATGATTTACCGCTTTTAGATGCTATATATAAAAAATTAAGTTTTTAGAAAATAATCTATCATATCTCCTACTTCTTCAAGATTTTAGATATATTTTCTTTAATTATTTATTCATTGCCTTTCAGAACTTAAATAATGCATTTATATCTCAATTTTTAAAATTTATAAGTAAAGTTAATATTTATTTTATTTTTGTTATGAAAGATGAGGTGGTTAGTAAATCTTTCCTCTACATTTCCTCTTTCCTTATCTCAAAAAATGTGCTATAATTTCATTTTATATTCTGAAGGTTTATCATTCATATTCTTTTTGCCATATCATTTTGGACCACCATTGGTTGATAAAACAAATTAAAAAGTAGTGAAACATACAGTATTGTTTTTAACTATAAACCAAGAAAGTGGGTTTCTGTGATCCATCCCCAGTATAGTCAACTTTTACTGGAAATGGTTACTGTATTTCCCCGGGGCAAACAGAATGTAAGGAGGAGGGAAGAGGAAATGAGAACAAAGAACTGTGTATGTGAGCCAGCATCATGGTGGAAACCTCCTGAGATGCCCAGGACCAAGATGAAATGCCTCACGCCCACTTCAACTAGACAAGAGGAGGAGGCGATAACTAGAAAAGGTCTCAGCCCTTTTTTTTTTTTAATATCCAATAAGAGACAATAAAACCTAGGCAACATATGAGGAAGATATTGGTCCCATAGTACTCAGCCAAAGAGGAGATGGAGAAGGGACTCTTGCACCTTAGAGATAAATAGCCTGTGATTGCTATTCCATGTGTGCCTGTGCAACTGGACACCTGCTCTTGCAAGGACATATTAAAAGTCTCATTTTTGCCATAGTACTATCTCCAAGTCTATTATTTGAATTTAGACAGGTGAACATTTATAACATTGGCCTCAGGCGGGTAGCGGGGGGTGGGTGGGAGGGACATAATCTAAATTCTGAACAGGGTGTATTAAAATACAGAAATATCCTTAATAAGCTTTATTATGAAATGTCAACCATCAATATTGGAGGTAATATCAGCAAAAACCCCAAGCCCATATTTGAAGAAATATTTCCAAATACTTTTCCTTTAGTAATTTCCATTATGTGGTTTTCTTCTTCTTAACTAAAAAAAAAAAAAAAATGTATATGGCAATACTTCCAATCTACTCCCATTTACCATTTCAGACTAACTTTCTTCCTAACCCCATCTTTCCCATCCACCCAACACATGCCATACTGCAACAGCTCTCTGTCCCCACCTCTCTCTTAGGGAACTACATGGCTCCTAAACTACCACTTGGGTCCAAGGGTGAACACCCACAGTAACATGATCTGTGGAGGTTGGGCTGGGGAAAACCTGGGTAAACTTTGGCAATGGTTTGGGCTGCCTGGGTAAGAATTCCTAGTTTTGTGTTTGAGAAGTCTGGTTTAGAAGTGCAGGAGATGGGACCTTGGGTCTGCATGGACATAGGCCCTTGGTGCCTCACATCTTCTTGTGGAGGAATGTCATGGTCAGAATGGGAACAATGTGGGTCCCTCTAAATGCGCTGCTAGTCTAAGTCTGAAGTTAGTCTGAAACTAGTACAGTCTATCTTAAGAGATTTCAAAACACTTTAAATTGTGTTTGCATGGTAGGGGTCTTCAATGCGTAGCTAGCTTCTACTAGTAGATCTCCAATACTATTACCACAACCTACACGGCTCCCTTAAAGGTCTGCCAGAATGGAAGTGGCTGGCCCTTTCTGTAAGGATTTTATTAATACTTCCTCCCACCCCACCCCCCAAAAACACACCACACACACAAAAAAAAACTAATTTAGAGAATTGCTAAATCTTTCCATTCTGAAACTCAACATTTCAAAGAAATGGGGGAATAAAAAAGTGAGACTTCCTTTAATGGAAATTCCAGAATTTTAAAAAATCATGTGTTGGAAACAATGATCTAAAATAGATTTGAGTTTCATCTACTGGATTTAATTTTTTCAACTGTGTTTCTTAATTTTAATCTCCAACATGCTGGTCAATAAATGGTCTTGGTGCTAATCAGGACGTGCCCTAACAGCAATGACTAACTGCTCCTTGGCTATCACCACAATATATTATTTTTCTCTGTACATTTTACACATACACACAAACACACACATACACACACTCACACACACACACACATTGGTGAACAGCTTGTGTTTTAGATTCTGATCAATTTAGTTAAATAGGTGTTTTTTTGTGTTTTTTTATTAAATCATTGAATGTGGCCTTTAAAAATTATTTCTGAGTGCAGAATCCTGAATATATAGCATGACATGTGTTTGCTTATTTTTATTTTATTGTGTGTGTTATAATATGGAAATTCTTAGGTGTATCTCCTACAAAAGCTCATAAATAGTATCAAATTGATGTTCATTTTTCTAAATCCTCACTTAATATCTAATAGTTATTCTTCCCAATTCTTAAAATATATTTCCTTGTTTCCTACTATCTTTAATGATTACTAGAAAACTCAGAGCTCCTTACTCACTAATATAGGAAAATATGCCTATGTGACTATAATATTTATGGAAACATTATTGTAATATGTAATATTTATTTAAAAACTTAACAAGTTTTACAGTACTATTATACTACCTAGAGACCATATTGTTTTCTATATGTAATCAGCATCCATATCATCCAACGGAGTATGATGGATAGAAATACATAGTATGATCTTGAGAAGGAAGTGAACACTAAAGAACAATTTGAATTTAATCTTTAATTCTAAACTTTGGAAAAGTCTTTTGAATGGATATAATCATAAACCTACTGCATTCATAAACATCCATGTTTATGACTTACAGAACAATGCCTCTCCCTACCTCACAATTTTCACCTTCAAACCAGGGGAAATGCTACTTCTACCTTTGAAGTGGGAAAAAACTGAAAGGCCTGTAACATTCAAGTGGGTGATGGGGCTCTGGAACAGATTGTAGTGTGTCAAAAATTTGTTAGTATCCCTCTGTCCCTCACTCTCCAACCTTTATTCGTAGCTCCAAAGCTAAAGTCATGCTTTCTGATTCACCAAAGCATCATGAAATGATAGCATGGTGCCATTCTGGCATTATGTGAACATGCATTGGCTCAGAAGGTTTTATTTTAAAGTTTTCTTTTCTCATCTGAGGTCACCTGAGCAGTTATTGCAGAAGAGGGAGTAAGGTCTCCTCACCTGTTATATCAACAATTGGGCTAAATAAATTGGAAATTTCTTTCTATGAAGAAATTGTCTAATTACCATATAAATCAATTAAATAGCATAAAAGCATAAATATAAAATTGTTTACTAAATGCATTCAAAACATTAATTCAGAATGATAAGTGCATTTAAAATCTATCAAAAGATAAAGTTATGAAGTATGATCTCAGAAAAGAGGTTTATATTTTTAATGCATAATGGGATTTTAATGAATAGGTGGTCATCAAGAACTAACAAACTAGATCTCCCTTAAAGTTTGTCCTAATTATTATTTATCAAATTATTTAATAAGAAGAAAGGGAAACTATTTTTAAAATGAAAGTTTATAATAGTATTCTTTAAAGATATTTTAAGTCAAAGTTCATTAAAATCAAATTAAAAACTAAGTAAAGATCAATGTATTAGCTTTGGAAATCAGAATTCTCAAACATGATCAGAGGCAATACCAGAAACAGCATAATTTAAAAATTACTTTCAGTTCTGAGGCTACAGGTTCAGAGAAAAATAATTTTAAAAGAATAACCTTTCCTCCTTGTATTTTTCTCAATACTTCTTTCCCTATATATCTTTTTCATAGTCATTGATTCATTTATTTAGTAACTATATACTAAAAATCTATTATTTGCCAGTACTGTGCTAATAAGCATCAAATAAATAATGATGCACAAGGCACAAGAAATTAAGAGAGGAAAACAAGCAAAAAGGCCATTTCAGCATGCTGTGGCAAGTGCTACAACAGGAGTAAATTTTGATTATAAGGGACTTCGAAGTGCACAAAGTAGCATAGGAGAAACATTTAGCTCAGTCTTGGATTAGTAATGAAAAGCTTTCTAGGGAGGGGACTCCTAAACTGAAGTGACATGGAAACCCACCCATGGGTGGAATCTGGGGCTGGCGGGAGTTCTGCACGTTTCCTGGTAGGGAACAGTGTGATCACAATTTCAGAAGTAACAGAGACTGTGACCCACTGTAGGGAATAGTAGGGCGGTCCAGCATGATTGGATCACCAACGACAGTGAAGTAGTGATGAGATACAAAAGGAAAATGTCTATCCTGGGTTATTAACATTGATGTCTGATACATGAGAAAATCAATAAAAATTATTTGAATGAGTGAATAGACAAGAATGCCCAAATGAGGGAAAATTTCAAACTATCTACACTTTTATTTTGTAAACCTATTGCTTCCATTAAATTGGCATCCCAAGCTTAAATTACACTTCACTGCAGATCTAGCAAATCAAAGTTTGAAAATGTTGCATGGTAAATATTGAGTAGGCATTAGATATAATGGATAGGTAAATATAATGATAATTAGTACACAAATTGCTTCTTGGTAGACATGTGTTTTTAAAGTATTTGAAAAATACTTTAAAATAATCTGTTCTCTTAGGCATTGTAAGCGCCCCTCTTTAAATTCAAATACAAGCTTCGTTTACATCATTTTTATTTTTGTTAAGAAGAGAAACTGTTGCGCAGCATTTGTAAAATGGCTCTATATTCTAACTTGGCACAGTCAACATGACCAGTTTCTTATTGTATTTGTTGTTACACATTTCCTTCATTAACTGATAGTATATTGACCTGCATATTAAACAGAGATAACTCAATGTTTGTAATTAAATTACTCTGTCCAAGTTTGTCTTTGTACTCTCACAATGCGTGACCTGAGGAGTCTTCACAAAGAACAAAACGAACTTGAAAAAATTGAAATAGCATTGCTAAGTCAAAAGCCCGAATGGGTGCACATATGAACAAGCAACTTCCCTTCCTTGAAATTTCCTTTTACTTTTTGCTTCTGAGAAGAAAAGTAAAAGGAAAACCATATCAGTTTCCTGTTGCTGCTTTACCAAATTATGACAAGCTTATGTCTTAAAACAGCAAAGATTTGTTCTTTTGCAATTTTGTGGTCAGAAGTCCAAATTGGGTCTCACTGGCCTAAAATTAAGGTGATGGCAGGTCTGAATTCCTTTCTGGAGTATCTTGGGGAAAATTAATTTTCTTGCTTTTCCTAGCTTTTTGAATCTGCCTGCATTATTTTTGTCTTATGACTCCTTTCCATTTTCAAAGTCAGCAATGTTGAGTCTTTCTTAGAGTGCCATCTTTCTACTTCCTTCCTCCCCTTAAATTTAAAAAGCCCTGTGATTACATTGGGCCCATGTGGATAATCCAGGGTAAACTACACGTTTTAATGGATTGGCTGTCTCAATTTCATCTACAACTTCAACTCCCCTTTGCTATGTAATATAACATATTTACAGGTTGCAGAGCTTAGAATGTGAATATCTTGGGCTGGGGGAGAAGGGGGTGAGATGACTATTATTCTGCCAGGCATGGAAACCATCAGAGTAAGAAACTGAATACAATTTTTAAACTACCCTGTATATGAATTGTATTTTATTTATGCCCAGTAAGATTGGATGATCCGATTGGAACATGATGCTAAGCATTCATGTAATTTCAAAGAAGATACAAGACAAAATCCCCTATCCTCATGAAGTTTGCAAAGAGGAAAAAAATTATATATATATATATATATATATATATATATATATATATATATCCAAAGTAGAAATCTTTTGGGATAACAACCTTTCATCACTTTAAGTACTCATTAAGCACAAAAATAATCACTGTTATTATCAACATCAATCAAATTAATGTGATAATGTAGCAATAATAACAATTATATTTCATTACATGAATCATAATATACTAGTGGAAGAAGAACAAACTATGTCTTTCATCAATTGGATGATTCATTAGTCCCCATAGAGAAAGTAAAAAATTTAGTCATTCAACCAACTAAGCAACATGATCTTTTATTTCATCAATAAGAATGTTGTTTTTCTTTTCATAGAAGTGACAGACCATTGTAATATAAAGTGGGGGTGCAGCCAGATTTTTCAACGTATCTATGAATGCTTCTTTTTAATGTTTTTGGAAGGAAAAAATAGTCTGAGAATCATAATAACCATTTATGATCCTTCAGAACTTTGTATTATAGACTTTATCAAGTTAGCCAACCTTTCTTTTATATTGCATTATCTACCAGGAAAACGAAACAAAACAAAACCTTAAAATTCTATTTTGAGTTTCTCTTACTTTTGTGCTAATCAAAGACTTATTTAAAAAAAAAGTTCTCTTATCTTTTTGTTAAAAAAAACATTTCTTATTTTCTTTTCTCAACTATAACATGTGGTGAAGTTCAGTTAATCAACATTTTGCTTGCTATTACAGTTCAGGCTAACTTTAATAATTGGTTTAACATGCTATCAAGTGCCTACTAAGTGTCATACTATTTAGAAAGTGTGCATATAGTAGAAAATAGGACAAAAATGGTGGGGGGATAAAAACATCCATAAATAAGCCAGAAAAAAACAAACTAACATGATCAAATGGTGAGAACTGTCATGCAGAGAATTAAAATAAATGGTGTGTTCTAGAGTGACAAGGTGTCCAGAGATGGCCTCTCTCAAAGGATGACATTTAAGCTGAGATCTTAATAACAAGAAGAAGTCAACCATGCATAGATTGGTATAAGTACACTCTAGTGGTCCAGTGGGACTTCTAATGGAAATAAGCATTAGTGCAAGCTTGGTGTGTTTGAGGTGCAGAAGAGATGTGAAATCAGAGTATAGTAGGATAGCAGGCTAGAGAGTCAGTAATACAACATGGTCTTAGAGAGGCAGCCACAACCAAATCTAGAGGATTCTGAAAACCCTGATAAAATAGATGATGGGAATAAATTCATTGAAAGATTCAAAGCAAGAAGAGGATTTTATTTGATACACATTATAAATGATTAATCTGACTGTATGTGAAAGGATAATCAATTGTAAGGGAGAAAAACTGTGAGTAAAAAAAGCAAGTAGAGTTTTTATTAAAATAATCCAAGTGAGTGAGGATGGTAATTTGGCTAGAATAATGTAACATAAATAAAGAAAACTGGCTGGCATTGTGTTATCTTTTAGGATATTACAAAGGATTTGGTGACTGACTGGACATGAAAAAGATAGAGATATGAATCAATAATAACAGGTTTTTGAATTAATACAGATGGAGAAGACAAAAAGAGGAATGGGTTGGTGGAGAAGATGAAGAGTTATATTTTATGGAAGATATACGTGTCTAACCATCAGAGTAAGAAACTGAATCTTAGACCACGTGTCTAAGGTCAAGCAAAAGGCTTTCAGAGTGATGTGGGAGCTTCCTAGTAACACAGGAAGGACACGATAAAGAAAGAAGACCATAGTTAGCATGCACTAATAATATAATTATGTGATTTCCTTTAGAAATGCTCAAATGCCAGGTATAGAAAAGGAAAGGTTGATTAAACCAACCATCTTGTGATAGTGAAAGAGCTTAGCGAGAGTTTGAAAGCTGTCCTAAGAGTGAGAGAAGTGATACTCAAATGGTCTGGAATCAAGAAGGAATGAAGTGAAGTTAGAGGAACTATTGGGTTAAGAGGTCAGGGAAGACTCAAAAGATTGAAGTTTTATGAGACTGAAAAACAAGTCTAGTTGGAGCAAGGAAGTTAGAACTTCCTTTGCACTACTCCAGGGGACATCACTCACATTAAACTCAAACTGAAGAGTGTTTTCTAGAGTCATCCTAGGTGGCATCATTGGAGATACAGAACTGCAGTTAGTCTCAAATAAGAACTTATGGTTTCAGATATGAGACATTTCTGAATGATGAGAAGGAATAGGGTTCAGTCATGCAAATAAGCAGCTAGATAGACAGTAAGATCAATTGAGGATTTTGAATGGATAGTCCATGAACACTACAGTCATCCAAAAAGGAAGCATAAAAACTGTTGCAGCAAGATAACAAAAACAAACAAAAAAAATAGTTAATTCTAGAAAGAGAAAACATTGAGATACAAAGAAAAATTTATTTTAAAAAATTAGACTTGAAAGTATATAAAGTGATATTTTCATTAGTGAGCAGAATATTATTCTAGGAAAAATGGAAGAGAAGGAAGGAATGAAGGAGAGAGAAATGGAGGGAGCAAAGAAAATGAGAATAAATGGAAAAGCAGGAGGTTATGTTTTGACAAAATAGAATCAAAAGACGGTGCTACAGATTATGACATCCATCCACTTAACTGCATTATTCTCTTAAATGATCTCTATCTTGTTCCCATCTGGTTCATATTGATAAGGCTTCACAAGAGAGCTTTTTAAAATACCAAATGGATCACATCACTCACCTCCATAAACTCTTCAATAGCTTCCCATTATCGATAAAATAATGTCTAAGTGTGGCAATCAGGGACCTTGATGATCTGATCCTTGCATATTCCTTCGACCACATTTCCCACCATGCTCCCCATAATTCTCTTGCAATACAATTACTTGCCCTTCTATACAAACATTATGTAACTTCTCACATCCGTTTTATGCTCAGGCTATTTCCTTTTAATTATAAAAACTACATCACATTCTCTGTGAAGCTTTCTCTAATTCTCCACCTGTCCCATTCGTCTATTTCTTTTAAAATGTGTTTTTTAGCCCTAACTGGTTTGGCTCAGTGGATAGAGTGTCAGCTTGCGGACTGGGGGGGTCCTGGGTTCAATTCCAGGCAAGGGCATGTACCTTGGTTGTGGGCACATCCCCAGCAGGGGGTGTACAGGAGACAGCTGTTTCTATCTCATGGATGTGTCTAATCTCAATTCCTCACCCTTCTTCTCTGTAAAAATATCAATAATAATAATTATTATATATATATATACATATATACATATATATATACATATATATATATATATACACACATATATGAAGTGTTTTTTATTTATTTCAAAGAGAGGAAGGGAGAAGGGGAGAGAAAGAGAAACATCAATGAGACAGAATCATTGGTAGCTGCCTCCTGCATCTCCTGCATGACCCCTACTGGGAATCTAGTCAGCAACTCAGGCATGTGCCAGGATTGGGAATCAAACCATGACTTTCTGGTATGGGTCAACTCTCAACCACTGAGCCACACCAGCTGGGCCCATCAATACTTCTTGACATTTCAATATAAAGAAAGAACCATCATTCTATCACAACCTATTCTATACTAAACTTCCATATTTTCTACATGTTTCTGTCATTACATATTTTCAATTGTACTTTTTGTTAGCCAATATCTCTAAGTTTCTTGAGGGCACAGACATTATTTTTCTTTAGGGCCCAGTGAAGTGCCTAGAACACAGTGCTCAAAATATTTGCTGAATAGATATTTTCTAATATAAGGAAGAAGTCTTCAAAAAGAATTAATGAAAGATGCTATACAACATAAGGAAGGATGTTTGAAAGTAATTAGACCACAATAGAACATTTTTGGCAATTTTCTAAAATAATTGGTAGACTTAAATTTAAGAGCTAATAGTATAAGTAAGCAATCCTCATCCAAAACTCCAGAGGCCAAATGAGTTTCAGAATGCTGAAAAACACTGGATTATAGAAATGCGATATGGGATATATACCTATATTACATAGCACTACCCATGAAGCATGGGAAACTATCCCATAATCAAATATGTTGATATTTCTACCAAATATTAGGTATGATGGAATAACATAAAATGTGATAAAATATCAGGTTCATTTAGGTTTTCCAGCAAATTAATTACAAATATTTTTATAATATAGTTCCAATTTTCCAATTACAAATGACTTAAATTTCAGAACTGCCAATAGGGAATTGCAAATGTATTTAAAATGTTATTTTATAGATACTAGTCAAAATTGCTATAGGTGGTAACTACTGTAGTTCCTTTCATTTGTTAATTAAATTATTAACAAAATTGATCAAATGCAGTAACCAAGTAGACATATATAGGAGTTTTTTAAAACTTTTTGTATAATTATGCAGATTGAGTACTTAAAAGAATAAAACATAAATAATTTAGCTCTAATTATTACATTCTAAGAAAAGACTTCCTGGACTGAACCATAACCTTTGGTAACATTTTGTTTTGTGTGAAGACCACCTTGCCAATAACTTTCAGGTGTCACTTTTTAGAGTGTCCTTAAAGAAAGAAATAATACAAAACCCATGTTATAGCCTGAATCATCACCAAGAGCAGAAACAAAATAATAAATTTACAGTCATAAGAAACAGATCAGTGTTGTGTGGGGCTTATTAAAGGAAGAAATCACCTTCCTTAATGTTTTTGTAAAATCTGTACCTCAATAACTTCTAAATATTTCCTGAGGAGCTTTTACACTGAAACTGATATGCCACATAAAGATTCCTTCCCTGATATATAATTTGAATATATTTATTGATAGTTTCAAAGACAAATTTTATAAACTATTAAAATATAATATATAATACATCACTTGCAATGCAACCACTGAGGATTTCTTTATTCTATAAGTGTATCTATTTTTTAGAAAAAAATATTTTCATAATTTCTCACTATCAAATAATCATTATAAAAATTGTATAGAAAAAATTGTCTCTAGAATTCCCAAGGATGTAGATGTGGATGGTCATTCAAATATAGACTTTTTTAAAATAATTTCTTCTTTGAGGTCCATATTATATACTACAGTAATATTTAGATCCAAGAAAGAAAGGAAATTCCCCTTAAATTATATCACAAATTTCTCAAAGCCGATGTGAACTTTCGTTGCACTGAAAATCTTGTTAGATATATCTATTTCACTACCATAAAAACATGCATGGTATCAAACATAATTGATACCATTATGGTAACAATTCTATTGAACCCTGCACAGGAGGATGTGAAATAAAAAAAAAAGGTTAGCAAAATTATTACAGTACCTCACACTTGTCAGAAAGGCTATTATCAACAAATCACAAATGACAAGGGCTGGTGAGGATATAGAGAAAAAGGAACCCTTATGCACTGCTGGTGGGAATGCAGACTGGTGCAGCCACTGTGGAGAATAGTATGGAGTTTCCTCAAAAACACTAAAAATGGAACTCCCATTTGATCCAATGATCCCACTTCTAGGAATATATCCCAAGAAACTAGAAACACCAATCAGAAAGGATAAATGCACTCCTATGTTCATATCAGTACAATTTACCATAGTTAAGATTTGGAAACAGCCTAAGTGCCCATCAGCAGATAAGTGGATTAAAAAACTGTGGCAATTCTACACAATGGAATACTATGCTCAGGTAAAAATGAAGGAATTCTTGTAACAGCATGAGTAGAACTAGAGAACATTATGCTAAGTGAAATAAGCCAGTCAGAGAAAGATAAATATCACATGATCTCACTCATGTGTGGAATACAGTGAACAACATAAATTGATGAACAACATAAATTGATGTGTGGAATACAGTGAACAACATAAATTGATGAACAGTGATAGAGAAGCAATGATCAGACCATCAAACCTCAGAGGGAAGGTAGGGGAGGATGAGGGTAAAAGGGTGGGGGAGATTAAGAATGCATATGAGCCTAACCAATGGCCACAGACACCAGGGTGAGTGAAGGCATGAGTGGGAGGGTGAAGGGCAATGGGGAGGGGGGTTAAGGACACATATGTAATACCTTAATCAGTAAAGAAAAATAAAGTTTAAAAATTATTATAGCACCTTCCTTTTTATTATTAAAATAAATTTATTTTTATTGTGTTACATATATACATATCTTCCCATTGCCCACCCCTCCCAGGAATACCCCAACCCCCCAGTGCCTTGTGTTCATTGGTTATGCTTATATGCATGCATACAAGTCCTTTGATTGATCTCTTATCTACCCCACCTCTCCTTCATCTTTCTGCTGTAATTTGACAGTCTGTTTGATGCTTTACTGTCTCTGTATCTATCCTTTTGTACCTTCCCATTCTGCTCCTTTCTATTCCTTCTTTATCCATGGGCACGTTGAAAATTTAACCCACCAAGGAGATTGCAACAATTCCAGAAAGAGTAGCCCTGGACATTAAACACTCAGAATTTGTGATAGCCACACTCTGGTCCATAGGATAGGTATCTCAGACTATTTGGAATTAAAATACCACAAGGCACTTCACATTGATTAACATCTATTCAATCAGGTGTGTGTGTGAAATTTAATATTTCATTGATCATATTTATACACATATATAATTAAGGAATATTTTAAAATATATTTTTGTTTATTTCAGGGAGGATAGGAGAGGGGGAGAGAGAGAGAGAGAGAGAAAGATTGATGATGAGAGAGGATCAGTGACCGGCTGCCTCATGCACAAACCCTACTGGGGATCAAGCCTGCAACCCAGGCATGTGTCCTTAACTGGAATTGAACCTGGGACCCTGCAGTCTGCAGGCTTACTCTATGCTCTGAGCCAAACCAGCTAGGGATGATCAATGAAATATTAAATTTCATTTTTAACAACCTGACTTCACAGTTTCACCAATGCATATTTCAAATATCTTCCTTTTCAAATAGTACCAACAAGCTATATTAAATAACAGAACTCGGTAAATCATCTTATAAAACTAAAAAAAAAAAAAGGAAAGAAACACCCACATAGACATTTTAGTATCTAACTTATTTTCTAGTTCAAGAATGCACAAGTGGATTTAGTTCCCGGACACAATGTTTATTTTTTTCAGTTGGAATAGCAAAGCAAGTCAATGCTGTCAAATCAGACAAGACTCCAAATTGTCATCATGACAATTTCATCTCAGAATGTCAAAATGTCACATATTTCTCAAAGGTACCTCCCAGGTCAAGACTCAGTAACCTTTTCTTTACAGCCCCCAAACTTACTCTTTCATTGTCCCAAAGCCACAAGGAGTCCAAAACAAGAAAGACTTTTTTAGGAATATTTTGGTAAAACATGTTCTTTTAAGTTGTTTGAAATAAAGAGAGTGAGAGAGAAATTAAAAGACAATAGACATAAAGGAGTTTCTAAAAATACACAGCATAAGGAGCAAATATGCAATGAATGAAGACATAAGAATAATTAAATAAGTGAGATAACAAAGAGAGGAAATTTTAAAGCCAAAGGAAGGAAGAATAACAATAATGAAATAGAATTATTATAGTGTGGAAATGGGGTTGCTGGTGGAGGGGGAAAAATCTCTAAATTAATGTCATAATGATGTTTTTTTCCTGATAGGCTAATAGATCATATTTATGGTCACTAGATGAGGTGCAGTAGAAAATTGTCCAAGTCTGCATAGATAGACATGGAAAAGTTGAAATGAACATTTATTTTTTTGCTGGCAGTCTAATATAGAAAACAAGCTGTTATTGCATACATCTCTGTAGATGCTCACAATTTAAAGGATAAAATTTCTAGAACACTTGGACACAAGAGTGATACAAATACCAGCAGTATAAAAATATATCAATTACCTACAGTAGGTCCAGAATCAATCTTTGTGAAGGATGATTATGGTTTGACCTGAGATCTGTCAAGTATATTTTCTTCCAAGGAGTCCCTGGTGCTTCCAAACACAGTCCCTGCTGGGGATACATTATAGGCTCCAAAATGAACAGAATGTTAAAAACTAACAAGATTTGTAAGAGTCTTTTCTTGGCAAAATTGACAACAATTAGTATCTATTAGGTTTTTATTAGCCACATAGTAAATGAAACAGAGGACATGATATCTAAATATATATGTTTGACATTTAGCAAGAAAATATTATGAGTATAAATACTGGTAGAAAAATAAACGCTTGGAGAGGGAGAGATAGAGAGAGGGAAGGGGAAAAGAAGAGGAAGATGGAGAGAGGGAGAGAAGTTTTGTCATTATTTTCTCAACTGAACCATCTCAGACTGGATCTGTGGCATCCTTATGGAATCCAAGGGTGAATATTTTAACTCTTAAAAATCTCTATTCTGAACAAGTCCCTTCATCATATCCACCTAGCTCCAGGAACCATGAAAATTTGTTTGGAACATTATAATAGTCTGTTATTTTGTCTATTCTTATCCACTGATGCTGAACCTTCCTTGTTTATCCACAGAACAAGCATAATTATTTTTTTAAGTGAATTTGACAATGCCATCCAGGATCACAGGGACCATAGAGCCTACCGGGTGAAGCATGGTCTCCCTGCTCTACTTCTGCATCTAGTTTTAAACCACGCTCTCTCACTCTAGGCAACAGTCACTGGAGTCTTCATTTAGGCCCTTAAATTCACCAAATTACTCCTGCCATGGAATTTTTGCAAATATTGCCTCCTCTATCTGGAATGATTCTTGTAGGTTTCAAATACAATTCCCCTGAGAAGCCTTCCTACAACCCTTTCCCACAGGTCAGAGCTCTGCGAACTCAGCTTCAGAGCACACTGTTACAGGTACATTTTACTAATTTGTATGATTATATGGTTAATATGCATTTCTCCCTTTAGATTGAAAGGTCCATGGATTATGAGGGGATAATACTTATTTCCTGCATTTGTGTTTCTAAGACCAGTAGATCACTTGGCACATATTAGGTACACAAGAAATATTAGTATTACTGATTGATTGAACAAAGGAACAAATTAATGAAATGAATGAGATGGTGCACTCCTTCTCTTCCTCATCTTCACTATTTGATAATATGTGCTTTTCAGCATAAACAACCAAAGAGTAAGCACACTGAAGACCTCTTATCATCACTTTAGAAAAACAATCCTTTCCTAAGGCTTTTAATGAACCAAAAGTACATATTGGAAGTTAACCAGAGATAATCTAAACCCATGTTCTTCAAACAGACAAAAAAAATGTTTATTCAAAAGGTATATTTACATTAAAATAATTTAAAGTTATTAATATTTGAGTGGTGTGAAAGTGCTACAACTATAATGACAGAAAAAAAAGATAACTGAATCCTCATATATAAAAGAAAAAGAGCAATGCTGTCAAGTTCAAAAAGCAAACACTTTGTTCATAGAAATTAAGCATTATTCACCTAATAAAATTTTCCACATATCAGTGTCAAAGTGGATATGTCCTTTATATTCACTTAAGTTTGCTTTTATTAAGTAACAATTTATTTTTTAAATTTTTTATGTAATTTTATTTCAAAAACATGTGTTTACTAGAGTTAAAGGCAAAAATATCTTTTTCCCTTTATCTTGGTTACATGGTGGCATACTATACAAAAATTTTTCTATCTCGCTTTTTTTTGGTTAACAATATATTCCACAGAGCAGCACAAGATATAAATGCATGTATGTGTTATATATATACAGTACATACATGCATATATATAATATATGTGAGATATAATGTATAAATACATATATACTTTTATAAAGATGTATATTAATAATATATACATTTATTTTAGATATTTAATAGATTTGTAGTGATATTCCAATGTGGTATTAATTTCTATATCCCTAATGAACAATAATATTAATCATTTTTTCATGTACTTATCTGCCATCTGTCTATCTTATTTGACAGAGTCTTGGTTCAAAATAATTTAGCAATATTTTAATATAGTTATTTAGGTTGGGGTTCCAAGATGGCGTCATAGGTACACACCTACACTGCTAACTCTCACAACAATTTCAAAACTACAACTAAAAGATTGAATGGACATCATCCAGAACCACAGGAAAGCTGGCAGAGTGGAAGTTCTACAACTAGAAGGAAAGAGAGGGGCTCACAGAAACCCAGAGGAGCTGCAAAAAGCTGAGGTAAAGAGACACACACATGGAGAGAGTGGGTGCTGGAGTACCTGGCTGGCTTTCTCTGGCAGGAGGGAGATGGAGACTCTCAACGGCATTGAACCCCTTATCCTACTACACTAAACCCCAGATCCAGCCGAAACCTATATGGGTGGAGTTTGGACTGTAAAAAGGAAGAAGTGCACGGAAATTTAGATGAGTCGCAAAAGATCAGAAGTCTGGTGACACGCACGGCACTGCGCACAGAGGACCGACTGCTGATTGTGCCGCTGGCTTTCACGAGTGGGTGGGAGACAGACCCTCCCCACTGCGCCACTTCTAACTGCACAAAACCCCAGTTTCGGATGAAACCCTGGGGACCCAGACTCATATGGTCCCTGAGTGCAGGGAGCCGGAAAGGCAGCAGTCTAGAGGCACTGAGAGAGAGAGAGAGAGAGAGAGAGAGAGAGAGAGAGAGAGAGAGCGCACACAAGGACTGCTGGAGCGATTACCCAGTCATGGGAGACTCGGGGGCTGTGGAGAGCGAGGCTGACTGGAAGGCAAGGCAGTCCCTTAAGCCCTGAGACTCCACCCATCCCAAGCTCAACAGAGAGGCTTTTGCAGTTTTGCAAGTCTGGTATCATAAGTCTGAATCCAACACAGAAGTTTTCCCAGAATAGTGAAAATACCGAGACAAGGGAAGGGATCACAAACAAAAGAAATGGAGGAAAACAAATGACTGGATATAGAGTACAAAACCATGCTTATAAGGTTTTTCAAGAATATCCTAGAAAAGTTGAATAAAGTTAGTGAGACCCAAGAGGAGATGAAAAAGAACCAACTAGAGATGGGAAAGAACCAACTAGAAATTAAACATATACTGACTGAAATAAAAAATATTATACAGAGACCTAACAGCAGACTAGAGGAAGGCAAGAATCAAGTCAAAAATTTGAAATATAAAGAATCAGAAAACACTCAACTGGAAAAACAAGAAGAAAAAGAATCCAAAAATGTGAACATAATGTAAGGAGAACTCTGGGACAGCTTCAAGCGTACCAACATCAGAATTGTGGGGGTGCCAGAAGAAGAGAGAGAGCAAGATACTGAAAACCTATTTGAAGAAATGATAACAGAAAACTTCCCACATCTGGTAAAAGAAATAGACTTACAAGTCCAGGAAGCACACAGAACCCCATATAAAAGGAATCCAAAGAGGACCACACCAAGACACATCATAATTAAAATAGCAAGAGCAAAAGACAAAGAGAGAATATTAAAAGCAGCAAGAGAAAAACAGTTAATGACCTACAAGGGAGCACCCTTACGACTCTCAGCTGATTTCTCAACAGAAATGATGCAGGTCAGATGGGAGTGGCAAGAAATATTCAACGTGATGAATAGCAAGAACCTACAACCAAGAATACTCTATCCAGCAAAGCTATCATTCAGAATTGAAGGGCAGATAAAGAGCTTCACAGATAAGAACAAGCTAAAGGAGTTCATCAACTCCAAACCAGTATTATATAAAATGCTGAAAGGTACTCTTTAAGAAGAGGAAGAAGAAAAAGGTAAAAGACAAAAAATTATGAACAACAAATACGTATCTATCAACAAGTGAATCTAAAAATTAAGGGAATTAAAAATTTGATCAACAGAATAAACTGGTGAATATAAGAAAATCAGGAGCACATAAAGGGAGTGGACTGATAATTCTCAGGGGTAAAGGGGGGAGGGGTGTACAGGGAGAGACTGGACAAAAATCATACACCTATGGATGAGGTCAATGGGAGGGAGGTAAGGGTACAGGGAAGGGTGGGAGCCAGGTGGAGGGGAGCTATGCAGGGGAAAAAAGAGAAACAAATGTAATAATCTGAATAATAAAGATTTAATTTAAAAAAAAGGAAAAAAAATATTTAATGGTCAAAAAATAATATAGTTATTTATAAGTTAGCCATATCTTTAATTCAGTCATTTATATTATTACTACTTCTTTTCCACATACAAAAATCTGTTTTTATTTAAAAAAGTCCAATGTGAGGATTTTGACCATGAAAGTTCCTTTAATATGCTTTATCTTAGGATATATGGCACCTAACACATATGGAAAATATGGCTATAAATATATAGAGTTTATTTAATTAATTTTAGCTATTAAAATGACTATTTAATTCAATAAAGACAGACTTGTATTATTCACTGCTTGGGTAAAATGAATAAGGACAAGAAAAATTCAAGACATTAAATGACATCATGTAATGTATAGCAAAAGACATTGTACTGAGAAAAGATCTTTGAGCTTTCCTAAGTGGAGAAGTAAAAAACTCGACAAATCTATACAGCACAACACTAAAATTACATAAAATTGCCAAAAGAACCATTTTGAAGCTCTGAAAATTGACCAAAAGTATACAGAAAATGTAGTAAAATATTTACTCAAGCAAAACTACTAAGCCTCAGAAAAAGAATGGGAATCTATGTAGCATTTTACTCTGAGGCTGCTTCTACCCTCTTATTTCTATATTTCTATTAGGGCATAGCAAGCTATAAGGAACATCAGCTTTCCTTCATTAAACACTGCAACCAACAGGTAGAGATTACAAGGCAGTATTTTAAAGTAAGATTTAATTATGTATATTCTATAAGAAACTCACTTTAGAATCAAAGACACACATAGGTTGAAAGCAAAATGATGGAAAAGACAGAACATGCAAACAGAAATCATGAAAGACAGAAATTAGCAAGGATATAACTTCTTGAACAATAATATAAAGCAACTGACCTTATTAAAACCTATAGGTAACTTCTCCCAGCACAATATACATTATTTTCATGTGTACATGGAGCATTCTCCTTAAAACACCATATAATAAGTCAGTAAAATATCTTAATGATTTTAAAACATTTGCAACTATACAAAGCATGTACTCTGACCAAAATGGATTTAAATTAGAAATCGAAAACAGACAATATTTTAAATCAACATATATTTGGAAATTTAAAACACATTTCCAATTAAACTATAGACAAAAGAAGACATCACAGAGAAAATTAGAAAACAGTATGAATAAATGATAACAAAAAATCAAATGTATGAGAAAGCACCATAATAGTGCTTAAGAAAAATTTAAAGCCTTACTTTCCATCTCCAGAAAGTAGAAACAGAAGAAAAAATTAACTCAAAACAAGCAGAAGGCAAGATAAAATAAAGAGTGGAAGTCAGCAAAATAGAGAATAGAAACACAAGAGAGAAAAATCAATGAAACCTAAGTTGATTCTTTAAAAAGATCAATAAAATTGACAAACCTGTAACTAGACTGACCAAGAAAAAAAAGTGAGAAAACACATATTACCAAAATCAGAAATGAAAGTGAAAATATCACTGCTGACTTTACAGAAATTCAGTGTTATAAAGGCATCAATCAAAAACTTAATGTAAAAAAAAAAATCAGGCACTAAGACAAAATGTACAAATTCCTAAAAGACATAAAGATAAAAAATGACTCAGGAAGAAGCAAGAAAATCTGAACTGACCAATAATTATTAAACACATTTTAATTAGTATTTAAAAATCTTCCCCCAAAGATAAGCTCAGGTCTAGATGGTTTCATTTAAAGAAAAAAATGATAACCTATCCTTCCAAAATTCTTCCAAAAATAGAGGAGGAGGAAGGATCAAGTTGCAATCTATTTTTTGAAGCCAATATCACCCTGGTACCAAATCCAGACAAATACATTGCAAAAAAAGAAAAAAAATCAAAAAATGCTCAACAATATATTAGTAAGCTGACCCAGCAATATAAAGAGAAAATTATACAACCTAAGTGGAATTTATCTCAGAAATGCAAAGTTGATATAACTGAACATCAGTTATTAAAATATAATAGTAGAATAAAAAACAAAATTACATGACCATCACAATGATGCAGAAAAAAATGATTGACCAAACACAGCAGCTACAGTTAAAATATTTCATAGTGAAAAAGTGAATGTTTAATCTCTAAGATAGAAAACAAATTAAGGATGTCTGCTCATATGATTAACATTATACAGGAGGTTCTAGCAGTGCAATTAATTAAGATGAGTAAATAAAAGTCATCCATAGTGGAAAGTAAAAAGTAAAACAGTCTTTATTCACAGATTATTTCATCATGTACATAGAAAATCTAAAGGAGTTTCAAAACTTGCAAAATAATGAACAAGTTTAGCAAGCCTGCTGAATAAATGATCAATATACAAAAATTAGTATATTTGTACTAGCAATGAATAATCTAAAAGTAAAATTGAGAAAATAGTTTCATTTACAACATGATCAAAAACAAAAATATTAGGAATGACCAACAAAAATGCAAGACTTATATCCTGAAAACTATGAACTATCACTAAAAGAAATTAGAGAACTAAATAAATTGAGACATCCCTTATTCATAGATTGGGAGATACAATATATTAAAACTGAAATTCTCCCTCACTTTACTTACACATTAAACAATATCCCTATAAAATACCAGCAGGTTTTTTTTTTAATATATTTTATTGATTTTTTTACAGAGAGGAAGGGAGAGGGAAAGAAAGTCAGAAACATCGATGAGAGAGAGACATCGATCAGCCGTCTCCTGCACGCCCCGCACTGGAGATGTGCCCGCAAGCAAGGTACATGCCCCCCACTGGAATCGAACCTGGGACCTTTCAGTCCACAGGCCTTCACTCTATCCACTGAGCCAAACCGGTCTCAGCAGCAGATTTTTTTTTTTTTGGCAAAAATTTATAAGCTGCTTTTACAAGTTTTACAATAATGCAGAGAACACAGAGCAGCAAAAACAACTTTGAAAAAGAAGTTGGAGGAACACATTTTTTAAATAAAATATTCAGGTTATCCTCCTCATGACTAAATAACAAATTCACACTGAAGATGCAATATATTTTTGTCACCTCTGGCCACATTCTAATACTAGTCACATGTTAAACATGTTTCTGTCTCTGAGCCTTTGCATTGACATTCCCTCAGAGTAACATGCAATTCCAGAGTTAGTAGGACATCTCCATGGTTCATTCTTTCACTTTGGACTCTGATCAGTTGTCATCTCTTCAAAGAGAACTTCTTTATCTATAACTAGAGGAGGCCCGGTGCATGAAATTTGTGCACAGAGGGGTGTTGTCCCTCAGCCCCAGCCTGCACCCCCTCCAATTTGGGACTTCTCAAGGGATGTTCAACTGCCCATTTAGGACCGATCCCGTTCAGTCAGATATACCTCTCACAATCCAGGACTGCTTGCTCCCAATTGCTCGAAAACCTGCCTTCCTGATTGTCCCTAACCATTTCTGCCTGCCGGCCTGATCATATCCTAACCACACCCCTGCCAGCCTGATTGATGCCTAACAGCTCCCCTACCATCCTGTTTCCCCCTAACTGCCCTCCCCTACAGGCCTGGTCACCCCTAACTGTTCTCCCCTGTAGGTCTGGGTCTCCTCCAACTGCCCTTCCCTACAGGCCGGGTAGCCCTCAACTTCCTGCTTTCCCCTAACTGCCCTCTCCTGTTGCAGGCTTGATTGTCCCCAATTCCCTTCCTTGAAGGCCTGGTCCCTCCCAACTGCCCTCCCCTGTTGGCCTGATCGCCCACAACTGCCCTCCTTTGCAGGCCTGGTCCCTCCCAACTACCTCTCCTGCTGGCCATCTTGTGTCAGCCATCTTTTGTCCACATGGGGCAGCCATCTTGTGTGTTGGAGTGGTGATCAATTTGCATATTACTATTTTATTAGACAGGATTATTAGATAGGATAGAGGCCTGGTGCATGGGTGGGGGCCAGCTTGTTTGCCCTGAAGGGTGTCCTGGATCAGGGTGCAGGTTCCGTTGGGGCTTGTGGCAGCCTGGGCAAGGAGCCTGTGGTGATTTTCAGGCTAACCATGCCCCGCCCCCTGTGACCCAAGTGGAGATCCTGGTATCTGGGATTTATTTATCTTCTATAATTGAAACTTTATAGCCTTGAGTGGAGGCCTCGGCCTGCCATGGTGTGCAGTAAGCTTGGCTTCCTCCACTGCCTGGGAAACCCAAGCCTCCTGCTCACTTCATGGCTGCAGCCATCTTGGTTGAGTTTAATTTGCATACTTGCTCCTGATTGGCTGGTGGGTGTAGCAGAGTAATGGTTAATTTGCATATAACTCTTTTATTAGATAGGATAAGCCTTCTGTCCTCTCTCATCCCATTTACTTCACATCACTTCTCATTACAGTTCTTTTAAAGCTATTATTAGATAATGGGAAAGTATCTGACACATATTAAGATCTCAACAAATATTTGTTGAATTAGTGAATCATGTTGCAGAGACAGCCATCACCATGAGTAATAGAATCTGAAGCTATGTTTTAAAAAATACCTTCTAAAACACAGAGTGGTTAAACATAAGCAAAAATGTACATCTATTTCACTAGCTATTACATAAAAAAATCTGTGGTGGAACAAAATATAGAGGAGAAATCCCCTATATCATGCTTGAATCTTCTATTTGCATCTGAAATACTTTTGTATTGATATTCATTCTGAATGCATTTCTTTGGCTATGTTTAACTTGGGTTTATTTTAAACTAGAGGCCCTCTGCACAAAATTTGTACAAGAGTAGGCCTTTGCAGCCCTGGGCTCTTCCAGAAGGACATTGGGATGATCCTTCCGCTGTGTGGCCATTCGATCGATTTGCATATTATACTTTTATTATTATAGATGGGCTCTTGATGCCAAAGGCCTGTATAGTAATCATCAATGAAAAGTAATTATTATTTTTTTAATATATTGTATTGATTTTTTACAGAGAGAAAGAGAGAGAGAGAGTTAGAAACATCAATCAGCTACCTTCTACATGTCCCCCCCCCCCCGGGGATGTGCCCACAACTAAGATACATGCCCTTGACTGGAATCAAACCTGGGACCCTTCAGTCCTCAGGCTGATGCTCTATCCACTGAGCCAAACCGGTTTTGGTGAACAGTAATTATTAATTGTGACCCAGGCAGTGAATAGGACAGCTTTTGTCAAAATATCCCGTGGTCACTCATGTATATAAAGAGAAACCCCATTTTTTCATTGGGGTATTAGAACAGAAAGACTATTAAAATAGGAGATTGTCTTAAAAAGAAAGGTATGAGGAACTCTTTTCATATATTATATTGTTAATGGTATACTGATTAAGCCCAAGATGATAAGAAAATTTAAAAAATTAAAACCCTGGGGAAAAGTTGTGGCAAAATGCTTTACTCATTGTTGTCCCTACTTGTGGAGTCAATCCATTTTCATACTCTTCTAGTTTCTCACTGTCCTGCTATTACTGCTTTTAAGGAAGGGACAATAATTTGTATGGGTATTGGGAGGAAGGTAGTAGTAACTGAACTGTTGTTCAACTCCTTCTTTTTGGAGAGATTCTGGCTCAGCAGAGATCCCAAATTCTGCATGATTCTGTCCCTGTGGGAGGAGACCTACCCTACTCACTCCTACAACTGGGTGGGCAAATCTACTTAATACTGGTATTCAGTATTAGCAAAGCTCCTACCTGCATTCTCTGATATCACCTTTATCAGCAATTAAGGTAACCTCGTAGTCCTCATCTATCCTATTCTCTTGTATAATTGTTGGTTTACAATCAGGCAGAGAAGATCTAGTCCTCAAATAACTCAAAAGAGGTCTTAACTATCCAGTGTCAATATCTTAACTGAAAAAGCAAAACAAAACAAAACAAAACAAAACAAAAAACAGTGGGAAATAGGGAGAATTTAAGTCAATTTATTGTTCAATATTTTAAAATCATTTGTAATATGTCAGTTTTCTTAGTTACTAAATGGTCTTTCAAAATCTTCCTAATTAAATGTAAGGGTGGGCCAAACAAGAAAGGATATCTTTTCTTTGGTTGTAAGCTCATAGAGTATTTTTAAGTATAGGTGTCACTCAGTTTTCTATAAATAATTATGGAAAGGCCAAGACCGGTTCGGCTCAGTGGATAGAGCATCAGCCTGCAGACTGAAAGTTCCTAGGTTCGATTCCGGTCGGGGGCATGTACCTTGCTTGTGAGCACATCTCCAGTGTGGGGCGTGCAGGAGGCGGCTGATCAATGTCTCTCTCTCATCGATGTTTCTGACTTTCTATCCCTCTCCCTTCCTCTCTGTAAAAAATCAATAAAATATATATTTTTTTAAATAATAATAATTATGGAAAGGAATGACTATAGAAACCAGAAAATGTCTGAAAAAGGAGACTAAGATTGATCTTTCTTCAGTCTACTAATTTAGGGACACTATAATCCAAACCATTTGCAATAACAGGAGTAAAAAAAAAAAGATAAAAAATTATGAAACTGCTTTTACTAAAATACTTTTTAAGGATTTTCAGGGAACATGTTCTAGAATATTATTCCAAATAAACAACTACTCTAATTGAAGGACCCATAGTATCAATTATTATCACTGTCAATCAGAGAATGAAAGCATTCAACAATGGGCCTTGACAGAACCAACTATTATGATTGTTTCTGCAATGTTTGAAATATGTAAATGAAGACACTTCAAAAAGATTTTGACACAAACAGGTTTAACAGATAGGGCCTAATTATGTCAGGCAGTGGAATTCACTTACCAAGAGAAATAGATGGACATCCTAGATGAAAAGACTGGATTAAATCTATACATATATATTTAAGATTTAGTTCTAAATAGAAAAGATATTACAGACCTCCAAAAATATTCAAGGTTTCCTGAGATTCTATTTTTAAAGTATTATGACCTGCCATTTTAATATCAACTAGAAAAATAAGTATTCTAATTGATATAGATCATTTTTAGAGGCTAATTCAAATATTCAAATTGTGACTAACTTTCAAGTAAATTTCTATGTTTTTAAGGAAGTTCTTCCCGAAAGTCAGATACTGCTAACACTTGACAGGGTAGATGGTTGCTAGTCTCCATGCTCCGCCCCCCTCAATGGACCCCGTTTACCAAATTCATACTCATGCCCTTAATCTGGGCTGATCCCCAGCTGTGCTCTGACCACAACTACACGGAAGACCCCAAGTGAAAATTATTTATAATAGAATTGGGTTACTTATACAAAGACTGGATTGCTTATTTGCAAAATGAATACAGAAATTAATCAAAATATGTAAAAGGCTAAACTACCAGTGGACCCACCATAATTATGATGTGCACTGACCACCAGGAGGCAGACACTCAACACAGAAGCTGCCAAGAGACAGTAACTTTGCACAGTGTTCTCTCATATTTCAGGACCCCTGTGGGGATGTCAGACTGCTCCTTTTGGCCTGATCCCCGCAAGCTAGGCTGAGGGACCCCTCCTGCTGGAAGGACCCCACTCACTCTGCAGACACCCTTTGAGCCCCAGCACTGCCCCAGGTGCAGCCGGCTGGGGAGGAACCATAGGAGGTTGGCTCCAGGATGAGTCTGGCCCATTTTGCCCAGTCCCACCACACAGCCACCTTCTAATTAATTTCTTTTGAATGTGCACGAATCTGTGCACTGGGCCTCTGGTCTAAGAATAAAAAACAAGGTTTCTTATAAAGTACACACACACACACACACACACACACACACACACACTCAGATTTACCTCACCAAAATAAAAACGGGTACTATGATGACTCATACCAATGTTATGTTAAAGGATTCCTATTTTCAAAAGATTGGAAAATGTTTTATTTTACTAAAATTAACAGACTATTAATGAACTGTTTGCAATAAGTTTCCTTATTTTTTTCTTTCCATCTATTCTCCTTTTTCTTTCTAAAAAGAAAATTCCATCTTCTTTTGTTAAAAACTTTTATTTCGTAGAGTAGGAAGAGATATTGACAGCTTTGGCCCATTTTTAGAGTTGCTCCTTTGTGGTAACAACTCCTTTGTTGCTCATTCTTCTTGCTGTGCCTGCAACCTGTTTCATGCCTGAGTTGATTAGAGATAAAATCACCTTAACACTGGAGGCACAGGTTAATGGTAACTGTTCAAAATAAATAAACTGCAATAGGCAATGAGTTTCACTTTGGATAAGCATGCATTGGCCCCAGCCCACACATTATGTTGGTCAACTTTTAAAATTACCCTTAAATTGGGTTGTTGTTTTTAAAGAATGAGTATTTGCATGGGCCTTTTCCTCTGCCATTTGACTAAGAAAAAAGTGTTTTCTCCTATTAAATGGTGGTATAAGTGTGGCAAAAAAAAATTTACCCTGATATTTCTGATGTCAGAATCACACTCAGTTGAACATTATTGCTAGGGCTTACATCTATAGATTCAGGTCTTTCTTAAGCACGCATCACTTTTCCTAACTACCCAATCTTTGTGAGTAATTACATAATAATTCTTATTTTAAAACTTACACCATTTTCCCAACTGCACACTTTAGCAGGAAAAACAGAAATGATAAATTTCTACAGTATTAACTTGCAAATGGGCCATTTATGGGAAAAGTTAATCTTTACTTTTACTTTAAGTAATTTTCTTCCATAGTCACATAGGCATCAAAAAAAAGCATGCTTCCTTGTAAGATAGAGTGAAGAAGAGTCACGATCATGAGAACAACCTCCAAGTCAATATCAAAACCTATCTTCCATTAGACATGCTTTTCCACACTGAACAGAATCCAGAAGAAATTTTGGACAATGAAATTTAACATGGCAAAGAAGTGTTTTTCCCATTGTCCACAATGTCCCCTCTAACTTATTAATGAAAAATATGAAAGTTTGATGAAATGATGGATTGGAATTTTAAAATCCATAAAATGAAGAAGTGACTTTTTAATTGAATGAGACATTTTGTAACCAATCCTTGTAGCCCATGAACATAGATAACAGTGTGGTGATGGGCCAGAGGAGGGGTGGAATGGGAACTGGGTGGGGATGTTTTAAAGCAGGGGAGTGGGGGGTTGGGGACATCTGAATAGTGTCAATGATAAATAACAGAATAAATAAAATGTTGAGATCACGTGACCTAAAATCTAAAATAGCTTTATAAATTTAATGTAAAAAAAAAAACTTATCTCAAATAAGAAAAGACCATTCCATTTATCTGAATCAACCTTATAACTAACTCCATGATCATAAACTAGCCCATAAATTCAGGCTTCATACTTATAGTTTATGATAATAAATAGTAACAAGCATTCCTAGATTTTTTTTTAATCCTCACCCTAGGACATGCTTAGAAAGAGGAAGGGAGAGAGAGAGAGAAAATAACAATAACAAAAAACAAACAAACAAACAAAAAACATTGATCTGATTGATGGCCTTTAACACACTCCCTGACTAGTGATCACACCACAACCCGAGTGTGCCCTGGCCTGGAATCAAATTGTATGGAATGACACTCAACCAAATGAGCCACTAAGGCCAGGCAGCACTGCTAGATCATCTCTGAAAAATCTCCAAGGAACTCAGAATTGCTTTAGGATGGGAAATCAGCAGGTGGCACTCTTTCCTCTGCATCCATTTGAACCACTTTTTCAGGGCAGAATATTAGAAGTTACTTCCTAAAAGGGGGGAATCTAAGGTCTTGAGTGAGCAATAAAAAGTCAGTCTTGAATATGAGACGCTTGACATTAGAGAATTACCAAATCCTTCCTAAATCTATCAGGTAGACACTTATTCACTACCAATCATACTGGTAGTTAATAAATGCAGTCTCATCTGGTGGTAACTGCATCGCCATATTAGATTAAAACACATTTTGTGAGTGAAGAATCCTATCTTATCCAACATGAACAAAATATGTTTCTGCACATACTAAACAGTTTTCTCATTTTCATTTCCCTACCCTTTTCAGCATGCAATCAATCAAAGCCTTTATAATAGCTTAGGTTCCATATGTAACCCTAGTAAGATTAGAACAGAAATTGCATCTCAGTCCATGAGGAAAGAGCTCTTTAAATCTCCAATACTATCTGAAAAAAAAAAAGCTATTCTGAGCAGTGTTGACTCATTTGCTACAACTATTTCTCTGTATAAGTATATAACTTACTAATGTTCTTCATTAGCCAAAGAACATATAGGCATAGCCCATGAACATAGATAACAGTGTGGTGATGGGCCAGAAGGAGGGGTGGGGTAGGAACTAGGTAGGAATGGTTTAAGCGGGGGGAGGGGGGAGGGTTGGGGACATCTGAATAGTGTCCATGATAAATAACAAAATAGAATAAATAAAATATTGAGATCACGTGATCTCAAATCCAAAAAAGCTTTATAAATTTAATGTAAAGAATACTTATCTGAAATAAGAAGAGACCATTCCATTTATCTGTTTAAGAGTGCATTTCTAAATACACATCTGCATATATAGTCCCTGTAGCTGCCAAGAGTAGCCTTGGTTTCACAAACTTAAGAAATATATTCCAGCTTTTAATGACAATGTGGTGTTTGGTAATTTGTCCTTGTATAGTAAACATTTACTGGGAAAAGACTCCTGCTGAGGATCTGCCATAATAAACTAATTTGTATCTTGTCTTATTGGAGGTACTCAAGGGTAAATTAGAAAGCTTATCTGATTTCCTGCAAAGGCTCAAAAAATTGAGTACCATTCTGAGGGCTTAAGTTTGGCATAAGAAGCAAGTTTTGTATTTATCCATAAAATCAAATAAATTTTAGAATAAATTAGAATTGCATGAGTTTAAATAACTTCATAGTTCTATAAGATTGCTTACAAATCTATTTCATAGGTTTCTGAACTGCTTATAAATCCTATGAGATGCATCCTTTGGAGTGCCCAAATGCTATAATAGGAGTAAAAAATAGTACAGATGCTAGAGGACTAGATGAGTGATAAGCACAGAATCAATTTGGGTAGATATCTTTTACCCATTTGAAAATAAACAAGAGAAATGGGTAATCTCTGAAGAGAAGTGTCCATTAGCATGTAATCAACAGTAACTTGTAGTTGTTATGAGATTCATTTTTTTATATTAAAAATATATTTTAGAAAGAGGACTGATGAGGAAACATTCACAGGTATGAAGTATGGACGCTAGAGGGCATTTAATATAAGCTAGTTGCTCTAATTTAATCAATACCTTTTATGACTAGAAAACTGATAGACCAATATGCCTCTTTTGGAGCCTCCTTTAACTGTAGGTCTTCACACATATCCTTCCTGGATAATGATTCATTATGCATGATGGCACACCAACCACTGAGAACATGATGCTGAAAGCATTATGCTCATCAGAGGTTGTGGGTTTAGCCAATTCTCCTGCAGAAGCCCTGAGACTTCAGAGCCTCTTAGCCTGACTCTTTTAGCTTTGGTGCCATACTCAGCCTTACTATATAAGAGGCAGCAAAGAGCCTGACATCACTCCCACACTATACCTGAGAAGGTAAATGCCTACCCCATTTTAAAGACTTGTAGGTTTGATGTCCAATATAAGCAACTGAAAGTGAGTAGTTAATAAGCCTCAATGTTGGATTCATTCAATAGGTTTAATTCACTAGAAAGTAAATTCATGCCTTAAGTATTATATGTCACTTCCATAAAATGGTAGGTTTTGGGACAGCCACTTGGGGCGGGGGGGGGGGGGGGGAATAAAAGTAGAAATGTCAGACTTAACTTGCCTAGACAAAAACTGGAACCATAAGTAGCTTCTTAGAGTCACTGATTATTTAGTATAAAATTAAGAATGACTCCTTAAACCCACAATTTGAGGGCCTTGTTCCTTAATATAGACTACAGGGTGTTGAGAAGCACAATATATTATTTCATTAAGTGCTTTCTTGGAGAAGGGGATTTAGAGGTAAAACTGCTGGCTTTGTGTGGCAAGGTCATGACCTTTGACAACTTTGGAGTTTATGTCTCTTTCATCTTCTCATTCCCCTGAGACCCCTAACTTGCGGAGGAATCAGGGATGTAAGCCTGGGCTAGACAGAATTCAGCGTTGTTGTGGAGCTAGGTTCTTTCCCTCTCTCTCTTTCTCTCTTCTCTTTCCTCCTCTCTCCCTCTCTCTCTTTTTTTCCCCTCTAAACAAAACAGATCTGAACTGAGCCAAGGAAACAAAAATGTATTGTTCCTCGCAGATGGAAGCGAGTGTCGCCTAGGTAACCAGATTAATCTCCTTTTTCTCTCCCTTCCTCTCTTGTAGTGCAGTAATCGGTGGGCTCTTTTCACAAAAAAGCCAGCCTCAAAGCTGGGGCTCTAACTAGGTTCCTAATTAGCTGCAATTTACAATGAAGACAACATGATGAGATAATAGAAATTTGCAAAATAATGACATACCTCAGCAAAATATTCCTCCTCCTAAGAACCATTTTTATACAAAAACAATAAAGAGGGCCCTTCTAAAGCAAAGCTGGAAAATGGTGGTGTATTATGTGACACAGAACATTATTGTTCGCCTCTTGTTCCCCCAATCAACAGCTTATTGTTTGGCATCTTAAATAAAAATGACTCAAATACAGGCCACATAATGATCTCCATTGCGCTAATACACTGTATATACTGAGTCGTCAAAGTGAGGCTGATAAAGTAGCAGGGCCTAGGAAGGTAATTTACAATACAATGCAATAAGCATTATTACTGTTCTTAATCACACATATCTCTCTGATTCCTGTCAGGATGCACTCTGACATCAAAAAAGGGCACCCAAAAGGAGGACAGCTAGTTAATGAAATATGATGGATCACATTTGTTTTCATGTGGTGGTTAGCTCAAATGAAGCAGCCTCCAGACTGTTAGCCAACAGTATTCTCTTGAGTGACATCAAAGACTACCATTCAGTGAGGGCAGAAAAAAAGAATCACAGTAAGACAGCACAGAGGGAGGAGCTCCTAGGAACTGAAAGAACCATTAATAGTAATCTCTACCTTATGTCCAAAAGAACAGAGCATGAGCAAAAAAAGGCCAAGGCCAACTAGTCACTGATTTCACAATGAGCATCATCAGCACCTATGTCGGCTTATAGAGAATAGCACAGCTAACCTGCAATGGGTGAGATCTGACATTTTGCTACACAGGAACGATTTGTCACTAGTGACAGGAGGTCTATTTCCTTGTGCCTCTTCTGAATCAGGATTACAGCATCCATTGAAATACGGAATCCGAATAATAAAATAGAATTCAATGCCATGTTTTGCATCAACAAGAATCATTCATAAATGGCAACAGATTGTCTAAACAATCGGTGGGGTGGGAACAACTGTACACAAAGACTAAGTCCACATTTGCTTATGGACTAGTAATTGTGAAGAGTTAGAGCTGCACAGACTTGCAATCTAATGCCCCCTCGAGTTCCCCATAAATAACTACTGACTAAAAACCAATTGGCCAAGGACAGAAAGAGCATTAACCCTTGGTCATTTGGCCCTCAGTGACAACAAGGCAACTAGATCCCTCACAAAGTAATTAAAAGGTAACAAGTAGGACAGATTAGAGAAGGTACCAAATGGGATCTAATGACTTTGGAGGAAATTTGGTGTATTTGGTAATAACATTTGCAGAAATGCAAAAAATGAAGACCCTCTGGATATATCACCACCCCAAAGACTTTGGCATCCATATTTTGGAAATGTGGCAACAATATCTTGACTTGCATGGGGTTGGCTATCAACATTTTTCAGAGATTTAAAATATATATTGTTTTGAATCTCAGCCAAGAGAGAAAGAGAGCAAAAGGCTGTGACACCGTGATGAAAGCCAACGACTGGTGGTCATAAATACGTCGGTTTCTGCTTCTAGATCTGCCATGGATTTGACGAAAAAGTGAGATCTACTCACAACACAAGGTTTCCTTTAAGTTTTATGTAATCCTTAGAAGAACTGTTTTCCACATAATTCATTGAATGGTTCCATTCAATAATTTTGAAGGATATAATGAGAAGGAATATGTTTAACACAGTCACACTATTAAATGACAGTATAAGGTGTAGGGATTTTTGACTACAAGGTATTAGCTACCTTCCTATAGTCTCTCTTTCCATATCTTTAAACTGTCAATAATTGTGTTTATCTTTAAAGGTTGTTTGAGGAATTAATAAATCAATGCACCAAGGCATATAAACTTTTCTTTATCCCTGGAGCTCCCATTCTGAATCAACTCCACAATCTGCCTTTTCTGAAACTCATCCACTTTGGGGCAGATGAACAAAAGTGGAGAAAATTACAAAGCAACACAAATCCTTGCCACTACCCCACTCACAGCTGTGCTCTAATCCCATACAAGAATACTTTTAATTGTCCTTTCTCCTCTCCTCTTAGTACCTTTCCTAGACCTCCACCACTCTCTTTAATTTACCTATTCCCTCATTTTCAGATGACCTCACTTCCTATAAATATGCACTACTTGACCCATCCACAAACATATCCGTTTCTGAAACTCATCTAATCAACTGCTCTGCAGGGTCATAGGATGAAGCATCTCTCCTCTTCTTTGAGGTAAATCCTCCATTAATGGTTGGGATCCACTTGGCTCAGATCACCTCAGGACCTTGCTTCATCAACTTTCCCCAATCCTTGGCATAGCTTCTGTTCTCTCAACTCATTCTTATTAACCTATAAACATGCTCAAATCATACTCACCCTATTACAGCCTTCCTTAACACCCGCTTCTCCCTTAAAGTACTACCTTTTCACCCCTCTCCTAGATTCTTCTTGTCAGCCCAACCTCACTGGTCACTTTTTCAGCCTATTGTTCTAAAAGTAAAACTTAGATTTCAAAATCCAGATGAAAATACATTTCTCCTTAATATTTGTTGTTGTTTCTATCATTTGCTTAGAAATGTTACCTGTTTTTTTTTTTTATCTATCAACAAAGTGCTGAAACATTCTGGAATGAAAAACATAATATTCAACACTTGATGCATCAGTCTCAAAGTCCTCATAATGTTGAACTATTAGGATCATAGAAAGTCATAGCTAAAAGAAACATTTTCTTTATTCTTCCTAATTTGGATTAAGTTGGAAATAAGAACTAAACACTTACGGTCATGCAGCAAGTTAAGAGGAGAACTATAATCTGACATAAGGTTTCCTGGCTCCCAGTTTAGTACTCTTTCCTGTACAAATTCGCTTCTATTCTCTAAAATATTCCTTTTCACTTAATTCCTATTCACATATGAACAAACACAATGTAACATTGAGTGCAACTGTAAGAGGAAACCAATTTAAAATATAATAATGTTTTTAAACTGGAATGCTTTCCAGTCTTTAATTCTATGGAAAATAAATAGGCATCTCTACCCAATGAAAACCTACTAATTTTCATAGACAGAGACAAAACAGGGATTAGAGGAATAAATGACCAAATCTGGGATTTGGAATAGAATATGTAAATATAGAATTAAAGTTTTAAAGATGAAAGGAATCATCTAGATTGTCTAACCCAACCTCCTGTTATTTGTTTGTTTGATGTTTATTTGTTTATTTGAAAACCTGACTTTCAGGAAAGATCATATGCCAAGTGAACAGATGTCTTTATTTCACTCTATACCTTTGTTCAAGCCTGAACTGTATGGTAATGAAGAATCCATTTCTCCTAGTTTAGTCAGACAACTGGAGAAGTTACCTGTGGACTTATATAAAGACCTGTGACTTATATAAAGACCCTAACAAATTCACTGATTTCCTACTGTAACGAACAGTTTTCTTCCAGGGAGAGGTTTTGTAATTTTGTAAATTGGAGTGCATTTTACTCAACATCATTTGATCTATATCTGTATGTTATATTCCCCTTCTAAAATATGAAGTTGAAGGAATAGAGGCAATTAATAACTTTTACCAAAGGGAAAAAAGTTATTACTAAAATCCCACATGATGCACATTGGGTTCCACACTGTGTGGCAAAGCCTATTTGGTGAAGTTTTACTATAATTAGGTCCTTCCAGTAATTAAATCCCTTTGATCAAAGTAGAAGACAGAACCATGTGATACTGAATTCTAGAATAATGTAAATCACATTAAAATTTCAATTTATTTACTCCATTTTGAGTAAGTTTTGACTAAGCAATGTTAAGCTGTCCTTAAAGCCTCAAAGATGTCAAACCCTATACAATAAATATGTACCTAAACGTCAAAGTTCTTTGACTTGGGCCCTCATTTCACCCAAACTCCCATTCCACATAGAGATGCTCTGCAGGAAGTAAAACTGTGGCTTGGGTATCCCTCTGACACCTGAGGATTCTAACAGGAACCTGGATTTTTCTCCACAATATACCAAAGTCAAGACAAGTAACATACATAAAAAGAAGCTCTTTCAGCCCCAAATTAACAACGTTCAGCCAGTGCTCTTTACTTAAAGGAAGAAAACAATTAAGGGAAACCTTGAAGTAATCTCACTCTGCCTGTTTAGCCTCTTCATCCCTCAATATGTGGTTAGCAAGTGTGGCAATCAGGGCTAAGGCCTGCTATCATTCGGCCTTAATTAAAAAAGACACAAGCAACAGAGCTGTGAATTAGAAACGTAGCTACTCACTACCCCTGATTAATTCGAGGCTCATGTTGGATTAATAACTCCAAACAAAGAACAAAAGGAAATTGTTATGCGAATTGCAGCCCTCCCAGGCCAGACAAAGGTCAAATCACAGGATTTCAATTTCATCCGGAGTCGCTTAATCAACTCCCTCGGAAGGAAGACCATATGTAGTTCTGAAAGCTACCCATTGTAGTCCTCTTGTCGCTGGACCTGAGGGACTGCACAGTCATCCTCTCAAACTATTCTCAATCGCTTCTCTTCTTTCCCCTTTAATACGACAAAAACTTCATTATTACCAGTGATTAAAGAAGAAGAGTTCTGCCCTGCAGAAAACATCCCAACAACTGCTGGTTTAAAGAGAAAGCTGAACACTGTTGGCACCGAGTCTGCAGAGCTTGCTCCCTTTCCCCAAAAAGGTCTTCACCAGCAGTAACAGAATCATAATCACCACAGGGGTTATGTCTTTGGCAGAGCATTGGAAGGGCTGTGGTACTACAACACATTTATCAAGAGATGACGAGATAAGAAAATAACCTCTGCCTGTTAAATAAAAGGATAGTGAATGAAAGGTATAGTCTGTGACATTTCAGGTGTCTGAAGACAGAGCTCTCTCTTCTGGCTTGATTAGGAGCTCTGAATGAAATGGGAACAGAGGTCTAAGTGCCTGAAGAGACCTGAGTGCAATAGCCAGGCATGACCACCCCTTCCCCAAGTTCATCCACATTTGGGGTTTTCTTCTCCTGGAGGTTGACTAAGGATTGATGTAGTTGGAACATGGCAGACTGTCCTTGGCTAGATGGGTTTAAGTGATTTGAAGATGTGATGACTTACACTGAAGCTTTAACACTTTTCACCCTGTCAACACCAAAGTGCTACTAATGGTAACCTCTCAGGACCATTACAACATTGACCTGCATTATTAAGGCCCACTGTTCCTCAAGTGCAATTCTAGCAAATTAGGTAGTTCTCCCAAAACCTCCTTGGGGGGTTTTAAGGGGAATTCTAAGATAGGCCTTTGGCATAATAGCATCAGCACCTGAATCTTATGGCAATGATGGTAAATAGAATTCTTATCTGGTGACTCATTAATGCTTAGTAAAGTCCCCTACATATGACATTCACTCAGTGATTTGGATTGTCAAGATGTGCAGCATCTAATCTGACATGGAAAGATTTTCAGCTTCTGCCTTCTTCACAGAATGCAATAATTGTCACTTTCATGTATTCTAGATTTAGTCCTTTGGAAAATTAATTTATTCCTCTGAATTTTCACTGAGTTTTGTTAGGACTTCTTTTATTGAATGTAACATTTTACCCTGTATATTATATTGTTTCATTTATTCATTGAGCAAATATTTATTGAATGTCTGTCATGTGTCAGACATCGTACCAGACATTGGAGATAAAAGGATGACTAAAAGCAGTCAATACCCTTGCTCTCTCATGGTCTTTACAGTTTAGTTTATTTATCAAATGAATGCATAAATAAATGTAAAATTAAATTGTGTTATGTGTTACAAAGGAGAAGTACTTGATGACATGATGTTTTAACCTATTAAGGGATGCTGTGGGTGGTTTTCCTGAGAAATTAACACTTTTTTTCTCTTATGTGAAGTATAATGTGAGTTCAGCTTGATAGAGAGAAGACAGGCAGAGATTGTCTAAGTGAGCATGGCAAGTAGGTCGGTCTGAAAGGGGCTTGTTCCTAGAACATAGGTAACCAGGCAGAGAGCAGTGTGAGCTTATTCTGGAGAGGCAGGTGGACCCTAGAATATAAAAAGCAACCTTGTAATCCATATTAAGAATTCTAGTGTCATCCTAAAAATAGTAGGAAACATCTGAAATTCTGTAAAAGGAAGTTGTTGAGATATAATAAGAATGTAATATGCCCTACACCTTATAGGACTCCTAGTGGTTGAAAGCAATTCAATATTTTTCTTTCCCAGTGCCTAACACAATGTTTTGAACAATAGAATGGCATCTCCCTCTGGAGGATGGGCAGGGCTAATTCAGTTACAATCGCTGCTCCATAGGTACACTTCATGCCTGAGCCATACGCCTGGTTGAAGAAGACTGTCTTCTCAGAAGGAAACACACACACACACGCACACGCACACACACACACACACACACATTTTTTTGAAGAAAGGTAATTTCAACTAAATTAAATTAAAAAAAACATTTTAATATGTTTGTGCAGCCAGTATATCTCATTGGTTGAGCATCAACCTATGAACCAAAAGGTCATGTTTTGATTGCCTGTCAGAGCACTTGCCAGGTTGTAGGCTAGATCCCTAGTGAGGGGTGTGCAGAAGGCAACTGATCAATGATTCTCTCTCATCATTGATGTCTCTATCTTTCCCTTCCCCTTCCTCTCTTAAAACAATAAAAATATTTTTAAATGTTTTGTTCAATATCACTGAATGAATGAATGGCTTCTGACTTAGTTGCATGGCTGGAAGATGGCAGTCAATGCCCTCAACAAAACTTCTGACCATGAGTAAAGACCTGGATTTTTACCTCCTTGAAATGTATAGCTATTTTGGGGGTTGGATGACTTCTCAAGAGAAAATGATGATTTCCTTCTTCTGAGATACCCAAAGGTAAAACAGCATGCCTTTTTTCAAATTATCCCCTATATCTTCACATTTTATATTTCAATTGTTTAAGTATCAAAGAAGTTATAAATATATCTGTGAGTCATAATTCTCAGGGAACATTCATGAAAACTTTGTTCCTTCTGTGACATGCAACTATCAAATAATGAGCACATTCAGGAAGCATATTTAGATATTTGTTACACGTGACAGAACAGCTGCATCGAGAGCTTTTTGAGGATTACTCTTCAAGTTTCTCCTAAAACCACTTCATTTCCTCTCCAAAAAGCACTATTACTTGATCTGCATAGTTAACACAAACCTCAGAAATTAGATGAATGTTAAAATTTTATAGTCGTCTGAAACCCAGAAGAGCTATCCAAATACCAGATATAAAATGTTCAATTATCTTGAGACAGTTTAAGTCTTATGATGTCTGATTTGGAAAAGGAAAATGTATCTCAGTACAAAACTTGTTGACTAATTTTGGATAGTGTCTAAACATTTTTACTTCAAATTATAGTCAACCAAAGAAACAATCAAATTAATTGCTAAACTTGATTGTCCCTTTGACTGAATTTTGACATAGGAGTGTACAGTACTCAATTTGGGGTCATTTTAAATATTCATCCTTATTAGAGTTGACATAGAAGAATCATAAAAATAACATTAGTTGAGTAATTAAATGTTTCAGATATTACATATACAGATACAGATAGATATAGATGATATAGATATAGATATAGATATAGATATATAGATATATAGATATATATCCTATATTAGTGGTCAGCAAACTCATTAGTCAACAGAGCCAAATATCAACAGTACAACGATTGAAATTTCTTTTGAGAATCGAAAACTGACTTGTGCGCATGGGCCACAAAATTTCAATCGCACTATACATTTCAATCACACAGATATTTTGTGGAAGAGCCACACTCAAGGGGCCAAGAGCCACATGTGGCTTGTGAGCTGCAGTTTGCTGACCACTGTCCTATATGATAAAAGGCTATGATGCAAATTGAATAAACAGCAGAAAGACTGGTCACTATAACATGCACTGACCACCAGGAGGAAGACTCTCAACACAGGAGATGCCCCCTGGTGGTCAGTGCACTCCCACAGGGGGAGCACCACTCAGCCAGAGCCATCAGTCAGACATCCCCTGAGGGCTTCCAGACTGTGAGAGGGTGCAGGTCTGGTTGAGCCCTCCTCCCTGCCCCCGAGTACATGAATTGTGTGCCTGGGCTTCTAGTACATATATATTAAATTATTTCTTTTTAACTGAATCTTTGTAAGAGCCATGAGATGAAGGTATCTACTTGTTAATGCATTCAATATTTATTGAGTGCTTGTTAGGTACCAGGGACTATGAATATAGCAGTGAATAAAACAGACATAATCTTTGCCCTTAAGGCACTTCAATTATCTTTTTTGACATGCAGGGAAAATGTGGCTTACAGAAATATTTAAATTGCCCTGGGTCACATATTAGGTAAGTGTAGATCCAGGCTGTTGAAAGTTAGGCTTTAACTATCCTGCTATGCTTTTCTTAAAATAGTGTATCATATAATAAGCATTTAGCTAGCTTCCTCATTTCAGAAGCTAATTTAGATTAAGATAAGTACTTTGAGAATATTTTTAAGTTATTAGAATACAAACAAGTACATTCACTATTGCTTTTGTATTTTGAAATACAAGGGAAATAAAGTATAAGGATTAGAAGTTAATTATGCTTTCTAAGATGGCAGACGTCTATTTTATACACTGTAAAAATCTTTTGTTTTAACTTCAAAACAATTTATTTTATGTGTTATAATATATATTTTATTACCCAATCAAAGTAATTTTATATCAAGACAATTAAATTATAGTCTGTTTCATTTACATTGCATCACATTGCATCACAAAACCAAACATTTTATAGCAATACTGATCAATTTAGATTTAACCTCCTAAATAACTGCTACATGGCAGTTATCAAAAGTATTATAACTTAAAAATAACCACCAGATTCAGAAAATATGGGAATTCACAGGCATTTGCTCAAGAGGAATAGTCTGCTTTAAAACAAGTTTAGTTAACTACATCTGACCACATTGCAGAGATTTTTAATGTGTAAAATTCTTCAAACATCATTTCCAAATTATTATGGTCACAGATGGTGCCAAAGCAACAAGTGGAAGGGGTTCCATAATGTGTTAGAATTGGACAGGTTACATAAAAAGGAACTACAACCATTAATCTCCATAACATATCCAATCTGTAACTCTGAGCATTCAGAATTTTATTTGACCTAATTATAAAAAGATTATAAGGTCTAAATTTAAGCACTTAGATTTTCACTGAGCAAAGTAGTGTAAGATCCATACTGAATTTCTCTGTCCTTTAGGGAATTTCAGAAATGGTTTCTTTCAACATGATAACCTACATTTATATAAAAATTTGATTACTAATAAATAAGATAAACTATAACCTGCATTCTGTAATTAAACATTTATTAAACCCTTACTTTTACTAAATTTCAAAGGTGCAGTTAATTTAAAAATATTATTGTATAAGAATATAAAGAAACTTGTGGACAGTATTTTCAAGATGTTAACTACCCCCTTTTGAGAGTATAATTTATAAAAAAAATAAGAAACAGTAGAAAAGAAACAAAACAGAAAGCTTCATAATAGAGGAAATCTGGGCAAAACTGGGGAGGAAAGAGCCTTTGTATTCAAATAATAATACTGGAGTGAGATACAGAAAGATAGACATCTACCAGTCATTACCCAAAGAGTGTGGTTACCAGGAAACTGAGACTCCAGTAAACTCAGTGTGTATCTTAAAGAAAAATATGTATTTTTCTAAACTCATAAAAAAGCTCTGGAGATTACATAAACAAGGAAACGAATCCAGTCTAAAGAAAAAGAATTGAAAGCTATTAGCTCCACTCTAGTTCTCTTACTTACACATGATCATTTCTACTACTTAAGATAACATATTTCCTAGCAATTTTCCCAAATAAAATATTATTTTAGATATAGAAAACAGTGACTTCCTATATGGTCTTTCAATATTCATAGAAGGGTGAAACCTTACGCTATAGGGCTTCTCTACTCCTACCTAGTGGTACCTAGTAGTTATTACAGGAAAGAATAAAATACTCTCACATTCCAAAATTAGTTGACAGCTGATAAACAAAGGGACAATGATAAAATACCAATAAAACTTTTAAAGTTATTCTCAAAATAAAATAGGATAATTTAAAAAATACTAATGACTACAATTTCTGAAAAGAAATATTCCATGGAATAAATAATATAGTTGGTCCCCATATCCGCAGTTTCTGCATCTGCAGATTCAATCGATCTCTTATTGCAAAGTTTCGAAAACAAAAAAATTAAGTTGTTCCTAATGATACTATGTAGTTAGACACAATGGTTGTGGCTGTCTTGAACACACACTGTATTCTTGTAATTATTCCCTAAACAATACAGCATAATAACTATTTATATAGGATTTACATGGTATTAGATATTATAAGTAACTTTGAGATGATTTAATGTATATGGGAGAATATACATAGCTTATAAGGACTTAAGTGTTCTTGGATTTTGGTATCCTAGGGGGTGCTGGAGCCAACAGTCCTCAGATATCAAGGGATGACTATTTATGGGTACCCAATTTCCTTCTTTTCAATAAACTAGAAAGGGGAGCTGGCTCTCACTAAGGTGAATATTAAGGTGAGCAGGAATGGAATAATAAACATAGAAACTTTATACTTAAACAATTAACTGCTGGAGACCAGATTTATTTTCTAATCTACACACCTCTTAGATTACTGTATCTAAATAGAATCTTCGAATATGAACATACCCTACACAGCTTAACTTCTTTTTGAATGGCCATATCCAATATAGCTACACTCGTAAAAAAAAGTAGTAAGAAGAAAGCAAAATATCCCATGATATTTAGGGAAAACATAATGAAATAGGAAGCACGGGAAAACTAAATTTGGTATTGGCAGTCTGGCTCTTCAGCTTCCCAAAGGAAATGATTTTGACAGGGTAACCATGGGAATGAAGGTTTCAGTGATACTTCTTGGATTGCAGAAGACAACAGAATCTTAACATGCACAGAAACCCTCCAACTCTGCTTTAGATATTCTTAGTATAAAAATCTTCTTATTGAGAAAGAGAGAAGTCTAAAAACAATCTTACTAAAAAAAAAAAATTCATTGATTATAATTAGGTAGTGGCCAGGAATATACCATACTGTGGATAGAAACTGATAAGGCCTTGACCATAGAAAAGTTAACTCTGGCTATGGATGTTGAATTGTGTGCAAAGATTTTTTTCAAAGTTCTCCACTGCACTCCTGCAACAGAGTTCATGTAACCTCATCTACACTAAGAAGAGGAAACCACCAAGGCAATGATGGGCTACCATCAGAAACTCGTACCAGCCTCCAAGGACTCTGCAGTGGTTGTGACTATAAAACTCTAGCACAGCAGTAATTAAGCATTAAGATTTATACATAGATAAACTTAAAAGTTAATCTGAAAGCCAGATGAACCCACAAAGCTTTGTATCATATTGGTATAGCTATCATCTTATTGCTTAATATGGGTTCTTCATAGCAAAATATCTCAAAATTGCCTCTGATTCACTACTTAACACACACTAAAACTCTTCATTCATAATGATAAAACTAGCACTCATTCACATATCCCTTCTTTTGCTTAATTCCACAGCAAGTCTGTTACTACCAAATGTTCCTATTTCCTCAAACTACCTCTTCTCCCTTGGTTTCTGACATTCCAGTCTACTGGTCCAAGCCCTTTAATTTTGAAATTCCTTATGATCCGTCTTCTTTGCTTTATATGATATCAATCCCGTGATTTCAAATATTGTCTGCATAAAAATACAAAACCACTCAAATTGGCTCTTTAACCTACAGACTACAATGCTCTATAGCAGTGGTTCTCAACCTTCCTAATGCCGCGACCCTTTAAGACAGCTCCTCATGTGGTGGTGACCCCCAACCATAAAATTATTTCTGTCGCTACTTCATAACTGTAATTTTGCTACTGTTATGAACTGTAATGTAAATATCTGATATGCAGGATGTATTTTCATTGTTACAAAGTGAACATAATTAAAGCATAGTGATTAATCACAAAAACAATATGTAATTATATATTGTGAAATATTTATTTCTAATTACAAATAAATGAAATTTTGTCTTGAATCTTGGTGTAGCATGGGTAACAGTCTTAATATGGCAACAGTAAACTACATTGCTACATTTTGCTACACTGAGGATCAGTGTGTTGGTTCCTAAGACCATGGGAAATAGGTGTTTTCCAATAATCTTAGGCGACCCCTGTGAAAGGGTCATTTGACCCCCAAAGGGGTCGCGACCCACAGGTTGAGAACCACTGCTCTATAGCCTTCCACATCTTCATTTGGATGTTCTACAGGTACCCAAAATTCATAATGCTTAAAACTTAATTCATTATCTCCTTTTTCTTCTCATCATTATATATATATTGATTTTTTTTTTTTTACAGAGAGGAAGGGAGAGAGATAGAGAGTTAGAAACATCGATGAGATAGAACCATCAACCTGCTGCCTCATGCACACCCCCTACTGAGGACGTGCCCACAACCAAGGTACATGCCCTTCACCAGAATCGAACCTGGGACCCTTCAGTCCCTAGGCTGATGCTTTATCCACTGAGCCAAACTGGTTTCGGCTTCTCAACATTTTCTAAATGATTTATCACTCTTTCTAAATTAATTATCTTCCTTTTCTTCTCAACATTTCCATTTGCTGGAACAGACAACTAAAAATTCAGGAATAATCCCCAACATCCAGTAAATGATTAGGTCCTATTAAAGCATCCTCCAGTATATCTCTCAACTTTGCTGCCATTGTCACAGCACTCTGCTTGGGGCAGAAGCACAATAAGATAAAATGCTAATCAGGGGATGAAGGCCCCCCTCAACATGCTTTCTAAAAACAGTGTGTTTTTCTTTTCTTTTGAAAGGTTATTTAAGTTGCTATTTCAAGATAATCCAGCATAATATTTTTGAAGATCCGCTCATAAGGAAGGCACCATGGAAGCAAGATTGAAACATATGAAGAGGCCCTCACAGAGAACACCCTTCTTCAGGTGCCCACTCTTCCACCAAAGTCATCTTCCTGCCTTTTTAGGTCAAGTCTCCTAATATTGCAATGTGGCTTTGGCTTTTTAGATTACCATGGACTCTTCCCTGAACCACAAATGTGGGATCCTCACATATTTCCTTGTTCTACTCTCATGTAGCCCCTATCCCATATCTATACTCAACTTTTGAAAATGCAGACCCAATCACATCAAACACTTTCCAACACCACCGCAATTCTGAGGAAAGCCCAGTATATTTTCAATAAGTTTCCAGGGCCCTCCCTAATCTGATTCCTGTTCATGATATCCTGATTATTCTCTCTGCTACCTCATATTTCTCACTTTGAAGTTCTTTGATTCCAGCATGCTTTCTCTTATTTCTGGGCCTTAAGAAATGCTATTCTATGATTTCTGTTATTTGGGGTAGGTGGGGCTTTACTCGCTGCTTAAATTATGACATGTTCTCTTATGTAACCTGTGCAGTCAAAACTATTGTAGCATTCAACACTTTCATAATTACAGCCCTTTTTAAAAGACCATATTCTCTTATAGACTGTGAGATCCCTGGAGGCAGATCCATAACTGCCCTGTTCAGTACCAAATTCCTAGTACTTAGCACAATGCCTATCTCACAGCAGGGACTTACTGAATTTAGTTGAATGAATGTAGTTGGTAGTTTCTTTATAATTTAAATTAATAAGAGCCATAAATACGAGTATTAAAGTTCATAGTAATATATCAAGTAGCTGAAATGGAGGTTTATCTAAAGTTAAATTAAAAGTTGGACAGTAAAATAAATATATGCTGATTGTCTCATGATGAGATGTGGCATCTTCTTCTAACCTCTTGCATTTACATGCTGCTATGTTGGTACAATAAAAGGACTAATTTAAAAATCAAATAAGAGACACTCAGAAGTTGCAACAATCCCTGGATTAGTATAGAATGATAACTAAAGGATCTGCTATATTAAATCATGACAATAAAAGTAAAATCCCTCCATCTTTTCTTGGATTACAGTTAGAGCTCAAATCAGAGAGCACTAAATGAATAATAATGAATTATATGCCTCTGTGAATGATTGAAGACTGAATCACATTTTAAATAGACTATATTTATAAGTCCCTTTGGATCACATAATTACAATTCAAACCATACACTAATTAACAGTAAACTCTACTTAATATTTAGTCAGTTTGAAATATTGTGTTTTTTTTGTTTCTGAAAACAAATAAGAGAAAGAACACTTTACCCAGCATAAAAATGTTAAGAACCTAAGTCAACAAATAAGCTTATGCTATGTAGAAGCAAAACAATTCTATTTCACAAATAAATAACCATATTTTATTTTTTAAGAATTAATGATGACTAAATATATTCATATATAGGAAACACAGCAAGCAAATTTAAAATATAGTTTTTCCTAAACAATAATAACATTTTAAATAACAATTACATTGTTTTTGTATTTTTTATACTGCTTCTCAGCAACTTTTCATAATTACTTTAAAACTGAGATGTCTCCTCATCAACTTTATACCACAGTTAAATGTACCTTAATGGGATATTTACCAAGAACCAATACCTTCCCAACATTTTTATCTTATATAATAAAAGGCTAATATGCAAATTGGCCAAATAGTGAAAAGACCAATCATTATGATGTGTACTGACCACCAGGAGCTGTCCCCCCACCCCCTGATGTTCAGTGCGCTCCCATAGGGGGAGCACTGTTCAGCCAGAAGCTGGGCTCATGGCTGGCAAGTGCTAAGGATGTCTGACAGATGGCTTAGGGCCACTCCACCATGAGCTTCTGGATTCTGAGAGAGCACAGGCCCAGCTAAGGGTATTCTTTCACCCCTTGAGTGCATGAATTTCATGTACTGGGCCTATAGTTTTTATATATAACTCTATTTGCCCAGCTTTGTCTGACCAATGAATATTTGAGTTGAGCTCTTAATTGTATTTTATATTTTTAATATTGACCATTGATGTCAAATACTATTTTTCTTTTAAGTTCCAGATGAAGACAAAATTAAGAAATAATCCTTATAAGATTTCAAAATATAGTACTTTGAAGATGAATTTATTTTATGTAAGTAGGTGGACAATTAAATTTCAACTTTCATCATAAGATATTTTTGAATAGTTGTATTTAATTAAAGAATTAAGAAATATCGATGGCTCATATTTATCACATCTATGCTGCACTTCACATGTACCAGGCTTGGTTCTAACTTCTTTATATGCATTAATACATTTAATACCCATAACAACCCTATGAGGTAGGTGTTCTTTTCACCTTTGTTTTACGGATGGAAAACTGAAGCCCGGAAGGGTGAAGTCATATGCCTCATCACAGGGTGAGTCAAGGAAGGGGCTTGGGTTTGAATGGAGTCAGTCTGGCTCTAGAGTCCATGCTCCCCATGGCTGTATTGTGCCAATTCTGTGAAACACTAATAGTGGTGATTTTTGCATAGTTCATGAACAAAAATATGCTTCTCAGATTATGATGTTTTAGGCATGCTAGTTTCTAGCTTCTAAATTATTAGTCTTCTTAAAAGTCATTTATAAATTATTAGCTTATAACAATTTCTTCTGACTACATCAGCTCATACTATATAATAACACTCCATTCTCACACATCTTGAAAAATCAGAATCACTGACATACAACGTGCCAAAACAAAGAAAAGACTTAGAGTAACTCAATAGGACTAGAGAGCGGCAAGAACTGAGTCAGGGCCACTTTATAAAGAACTATGGTGCCAGGAGTGAATTGTCATTTTATTTGTAAGGTAATGAGGACCCAGAAGTGTATGAGCCAGCAACTCAGGCATGTGCCCTGACCAGAAATTGAACTGTGACCTCCTGGTTCGTAGGTGGACACTCAACCACTGAATCACACTGGCTGGTCCCAGAAGTGTTTTTAAGTATAGACATGTTAGAGTCAAGCGCTTTTTTTTTTTTTTTGAAAAATCATAACAGGGGAAATATTGAATCTAAACTAGAGGTCAGAATATTATTTAAGTGTTGTTATTGTCAGTAAGAAATGGTAAGGCCTAAATTAAAGTATTTAGAATGGGAAAGAGGAAAACTGGACCAAAGTCAACATATATAGTAAATAGTTTTAATTTGGCCACTGATAATATTGGGGCTGCTGGTGAGGTAATAAATTATGGGAAAATTATAGTAACAGCTAATAGTGTATAAACCTCAATGTTTTTACATTGTGCCTATTTTCTAGAAATAATCATAGTCAGCAAAAGAATAAGCCATAGTAAATAAAAAACAGATATTATAAATATTAGTTTTTGTCATATACCATTCTAACATTGAAAATCCATTAAAATATACATTTTTAAATGGCATTTAAAATAATTTAGTTCCTGAAAATATCAGTGCTTTTTAAAAACCTTACCTATAATATAATCAGCCAGCATTGACCAGTTAAATATTGATATCTCAAAGCTTTGATATAATACACTAAACATTTAATATTAAATCTATTTTTTCTGGTTCAATTTTAAAAACTACAAATATAGGTAATATTTTAATAGTAAATTATTATATGAAAGATGAGTTCAAGTATGGTAGCATTTCTCGCTGTCAACTGTAGCAGCTACCAACAAATGACATTTAAAATGAACCTTTTTGTCTATTCATTTATCTGTTCATTCATATTTATTCATTCAGTAAGATGTGCCAGGTGAGTACTGGGTGGGTAAAGTTGTACTAGATTCTTTAGGAAGTCTAAATGAAAGAGAAGGCATGATTCCTTCCGGAAATAAATTTAAAATGTAACTAAGGAAACTAAACATAGGTAAATCTCTGTCTGACAGCAGTAACTAAACATTTTTAAAACAGAACATTTCATTTCAATTTTTATGCTGCACTCTCTTCTACCACTTATTAGGACTAAATATAGCAGGTCATATATTTCACATTTTGTAACACGGAACTTTGTGTGGGGGTGTTGGCAGAGGGAAAGTATGAACTGTTAACTCTTGAACTGGATACTGAGTTTGGGGAGGTCCTAAATCACATTAAAGTTTTGTGAATAAGCACATTTGTGAGAAGAAGGTCTATATATTTCAACAAAATTTCAGATGGTTCCATGATCCCAAATAGGTTAAAAAAACAACAAAGGTCTTTTATCTAAATAGGAAATGAATCTAAACCATGTTTTTCCAAACCAGTTGAAGTAACTTCTAATTTGTTATCATTTCCCCAATTGTCTATGATTTTCCTTCAGGATTGGAAATAATAAAGCATCATCCAAAATGCACAGTCATAAATTTGTCAGGAAAACACCTAGCCAGTCTCGAAATTTTCACTTTGAAAATTCAAGACTTTTATATATTTTTTATTCAAGATTTTTGATGTCTTTATAAAGTACTTTAAAACTCTAAGTTCATTACAAAGTGAAATTATTTTTAAAATGATTAATCCAGGCACTAAATAACAGTTAAAGTCTCTATGCTTTTTACGAGAATCCAAATTATGAAATCATTTTAATGTCACAATTTTCCACACTGTAAAAATGTTCCATTTTGAAAACCACAAGTTTTATCTGAGCAGACTAGTTTTCACTGGCCTTTCAAAATAATTTATCTCTTTACAGATAGGTATGTAGTTAAGTAAGAAGACAGTGGATAACATTTTCATAGATAGGAGAAACTCTTATGACTTCATTTAAACTCTTGTGGAGCATAGAGAGTAGAAATAAATCCAAATTTCCAGGGAATTTACTTTGAAATAGTACACATAAAATGTGTAATGTCAAGAGTATACAATCAGAACTTTTTACTACTAAACGTTGCACAATTGTATGAAGGAAGACATAACGCTACCTCACTCTATGCCAGACCTGGATCAGAATTGGGAATAAATAGATGAGAACTTTGTCCTCCCCAGTTCAAGGATGCCTGGTTGAAATTTGGCATCTGCAGACAGCAGCTTTTACAGGCCACTTATAAATAAATGTTGTAACTCCAGTCTCTATTTAGAGACCCTGAATTGAAGACCTTCGATTTTGGTCATTAGAAAACTATAATTGTTTGATAACCCAGATCATTTTCATTTACTTTGATTGGAGAAAGTGCAACATTTTCAACACACTGATAGTCACAGAATGTTTAGATATTTAAAGGAGGCAAAGAATTCCACTAGTATCCGGCTTTTAGAGAATGAGTGAATGAGAAGGCATTTTATTTTTCCAAACTCCCATCTCATTTCTCTAACACAATACACTGAGACACAAAAGGCAGATTACTAGGTTTGAAATGAAGCTACTGGTTCCTCTCCCCTCACTGGATGACTCTCCCGTCTGCCCTCGCCTCTCAGCACATCTGGTAACCATGTGTGGCAGTGCTAATGAAGACCTTCCTGAGTGAGTTACAATTAGTTCCGACTGCCATGCAGCTTTCCTGGGCAGTACCAAAGTAAGAGGCAGGAATGGGGGAGAGGGACAACCAGTAACTCTTCCACTTCACAAAACCGAACACTCTCCTGCCCTGGGACTCTCATCCCCATCACTCCAGAGGAATTTTTGAAACAAGGTGTAAGCCAATACTTTCAGAGTGTCCTCCTTTCTTTTCTCCAAAGCTGAGTTTTACTCAACTTGATTGAATTCAACAGGCTGGCAACAGAATGTCTCTGATCCTCTGAACAATAGAGAATTGTTACACAGATGCCATTTCCCCTCCTGGTCCAGGTACTTATACTCACCTAACAATTTTATCTGCTTTAATAGAATAAATCTGGGCGTTTCCCATTTGCTGAATTAGAAGGAACTGCAGAAGCAAATGCACTGTATACAATTAGGCTGCTGGAAAATGCACACTTTTGTTTACCCTCTGCTTCTTCCCCTTCTCAATCAAGCAATTAATAGAGCTGTTTTAAGTTTCAACGCAGACCATAGTAACCGTGGGTCTCCACATAAAACAGAATGCTAGACTCCAGCATCTCCTTACAATTTGAGCTCACCAATTCTCCCAAATCCTGTTTTACATCTCTGTCTGAAATCACAGTCATTTCTTTTCAGCGCTTTTTTTTTATGTAACTAGCAAATCATGAGCTCTCAATAAATATTGAACTATGGCAATAACAGCCTCTGTGAGAAGATTCTAGGTGACTTTTAGGTTAGAACACTTCATTAAATCATCTTGAGGAGCAAGATGCACCTATATCTTATCCTGATGACCTCTTCTTTTTAATTTTATCAACTTGGGCCATAGTATACACATTTGCCCAACAAATCATAACAACTTCAGTGTTCATTTCAGCCTATGCTATATGCTTATAAACATATAGTCAGCACACAAACTCCTATGATCATTAACAGTTAAAAATAAGCATCTAAAATAATAAAAGGGTAATATGCTAATTATACCAGATGTCCCTCCAGGCGTCATTCCAGACTTCCTCCCAGGTAAAACCGGGGCCAGAGTAAAGCCCAGGTTCCAGTGTGTGCCAGAGGCTGGAGGGAAACAGCCCAGGTCCTGAGGGAAGCCGGTGCCAGCAGCTGGGAGAAGGAAGGTCTACTCTTGCACGAATTTTCGTGCATCAGGCCTCTCATTTACATAAAAACTCAAAATTAGAAAAAATGGCTCTCCTAGAGGATCACTTAAAACTATTACAATATATAAGTAGCACTTCTAAAACCAATATACCAATTTTAAAAAAAGCAGCATAGAAGAAAGCTATGGGAATATTTTTTCTTCTTTTAACAGAAACCAAAACTGCATACATCACATCCAGGAATAGCAACCATAAATAAAATGCAATAAGCATATTACATTGAAAATTTAATCACAGTCCTTCAACTCATCTGGCCCTTACATGTAAATAATTCCTTAATAAAAGAAAGAAAAACATCTTCCTCACTATAAATAATTGGAAATATTTTAACTTTATACAACTAAAATTTCTACAACAATTTATACTCCCGCCTTCCCCTCATTCATCACAAAATGTGAGTGGATTACTGTAGAGTGCCCAATCCTCAGACTGGAGAAAGTATTGGCCTGATCTAGCTGGCTGGCTGCTTCCATCTCTAGATACTTTTCCTTCCAAATTGATCTTTGTCCATCTCAGAAATAATCAAATTAAAACAACAACAACAAAATCCTTTGCAGATCTGTTTTTTTAAAATATACCAGGATTACCCTAGTGAAAGGAAAATTTACACACACACACACACACACACACACACACACAGTTTTTTAAAAAGGCTTTAACTGTAGTGATGAAAATATTGAGATTCATCAACATTTCAAAATGCCAATAGAATTCTAAAATATAGTAAGTTAGCAATGCCAATACCGTCTTATAGAATGACATGTTTTTCACCATTATTTTTCTTTATTTTTATGAATAGGAAGTTGACTTTACTAGCAATAAGAACAGTTAATGACAACCCAGTGAGTCACTGCCTCCTGGGCCTTAAGGAGGGGTAGTTCCATGTATAAATGATAATTAATGCCATTAAACATTCCAACATTACACTTACTTAACAGCTTTGGGCATTCAAACTCTCAAATGCTTCTACTGTATCTAACCAAATAATTAAACACGGTGAAGTTACACAGGGTTAATCTGCAAGGTAACTGACTGAGAATGCTCTGGTATTCCTCTTGAGAACAGAATCAGTCTGTAATATTTATGTTCACCAGTCACCTTAATATGTGGGCATTAGGTGTTTATCAAGCTGAATAATCAGTTGTATACAAATTCAATACACAGTAAGCTGCACTCCTGTTCTGGTTGACAATTACTCTCAGTGCATGTGCTGCCACCATTTGCTCTGCAACCTGATGCTGCTGTGGCAAGTCAAATGCAACTTCATTCTTATAAACTGTGGGTTCAGTGATATATGTTATGATCATAGCTCTTCTCTCAATATTCCAGGAAAGCAGCAGGGAGGGGCAGGAGGAAGAGCACTGAGTAAAGTAATAGTAGTCACACAATGGCTAACAACTTTAAAAGTTATTTTAAACTGGTAAACAGATAAAAGGATCTGATTTCTTGATAGTAAAGGGTTATTTTATTGTAGGTACAGATGTTTAAATTAGCACACACATTCCAGTCTTATCTCTCTTAAATTCAGCAGAATAACTGTAAGTCTTTATAAGGCATGTTATCAATGTAAAAGCAATAAAAAAGTCACCCTCTTGTGAATTACTATTTACAGTATTTCACAAGAATGGCATTCACACCCTCCAAATGAACAAGGTTGTCTCTTTAAATTGAAGGACACTGCCTGCACTCTTCATCAGTTAGCATTAGCAATAGGGGGAAGGGAGAGGGAGAATGTAACAACCCATTTTTCTATCATTTGAACTTTCTGTGACCCTCACAAGCTATTCAAGTATGCACTTAAGACAATTCAAATAAATAACATAAATACACATACACAGAGCAGATATATACATAGCAAAAGAGTGAATCCTGATAAAGTAGATAGGCTGATATCTACAAACTCACCATTCTAAAGCCTTTTTCTGGGCAGTTATTGGGAACACCAGAGGAATTCCCATATAGAGAAGGCAAGGACATCTCATGAATTTAATCAATAACTCTGTGAATCAGGGTATAAACTTACTGTGAATCAACTCCAGCTAAAAGAGCTTTCTGAGTTACAAAAGAGAGGGTGCTACCTTGTTCTCATAATAACTAAAAATTTTCAGTACATGATCATAGTTAAACCAGGGGCATGTCAAGAAGGTAGGCAAATATAAAAATTCAGTGAGAAGAATACGATGGAATATATCATTTAAGTGATATTTAGCTTAAAAATTGCAAAATATTCAACTTACTTATTTCTATCCCAAAAGTTAAATATAAAATGTTATGAAAATATGTAACATCTCATAAATGTGTACTTGTACATATCTATAGCTGCAAGAATTATTTATTCATTTATACTAAAATATTTCCTCAAAATAGAGTAATTGGTGTCTGTCTAGCAATTTCCAACACTACCTCTCCACTGTAGTGGTACTATGTGCTATAGTTTTAAATGTACACTTCATGATTGTATTATTGGATCTACTGCAATAGTTTTACACAGAATGCTATTGAAAGTGTAACTCAAACTTGAGAGTTGAATGCATAGTTATGAATGTTGTACTTACTTTTAGGATGCTCATTTTCTCCTCCCCCCACAAAAAGATACAAAAGAAGAAAAGAACAGAAATTGAGATTTAAAATAGGAAAAAAAAAATTATAATTTTCCTTAATGTTTAGAGAGCTTTAGTCAAACGGTTTGTAGAAGCAAAAGCAAAACTCTACCAAAATTAACAGAGGGAGATCGAGAAAAATGAGTCATTGAATAAACCTTTCTTTCAGCCAAAAGCCACGTGGATATTAAGGGTTCTTCACAGCAAAACATGCCTCGAGACCCCAGGAAGATGTGTCAGTGGCCTGGCCTGGGAATTCAGTGGTCCTAACCATTTATCCCACCCACGTTGTCTGTTACCTTCTGGAGTAGTGACAATACCAACTCCAGAAACCAACTCAAGAGGGAACTACTCTGTTGTGATTCTCGGTGACCCACAGAGCAGCATTTCACCACAGCGCTGTGACGTGTAACTGGGCTTGGGGAGTTCCAGTGTCAGATCCAAAAATCCTAAGCGGGGCTCTTCCCTTTGTGAAACAAATGAATTACACAACCAAAGATTGCCACATTCTTGAGGCCTGTTGACATAATTGGGACTTCAACCCTCACTTTGCTTAGTATTTGTACAAAGAGCAAGAATAGATACAGGTGGAGCCCAATATAATGCAAGTAAGGGAAGACAAAACAGGTTATGATTCACTACCGATGGTAGGAAATTACATCTTTTAGACTTGAAACCCAAAAGAAAATAATTCAACTTTGTACTGTTGACTTTAGTGTGGTTTGTGCTAAAGAACAAATAGAAATCAATGTGTTCAGTATTTCTCAGCCTTCTAAGCCATAATACCCCATTAATATTTATAATATCCCAGTCCGGTGTACAGATGTGTACTAATCACATCAGGCTCCACTAAGTTGCCGAGCTCCCTATGATTTTTATGTGGATATACTCATTAAAATTCATAAATTGTTCTCTCAATCATCCCAGCTTTTTAAAACTGATTTATTTCTTATATTTAGTTCTGATTTCTAGCTCCAAAAATAAGAAAAAATTACCTGTACTCATTGCATGGCCTATGCAATCATAGTTCTATTAGGAAATAGGCTTTAGGAGCTCTTCCCTCTTCCCACATCCCTAGCAGGATAAAATACCATTTCTAATGGTAAATACTAAAGTAAAAAATGTGAGCAATCATGGAAAATGTGAGTTTTCCCAACACATGAGTCACTTATATCCCCAGAAGTAATGAAGCCTCCCGAAAAAACATAGAGATTTAAAAAGATGATGATTTGATGGTTTTTCCTGTGTCTAAGTATGATTGGCTATGACTAAATAATTTCTCAATTGCTAGGATAAAACAAGCCAAAATAAATAGCTCTTAAAACTTTATAGTATATTGTGTAGTGGCGACTGTTCAAGGTCTCAGTGAAGTCAACACTGAATAGGTAACACTGAGATGAGTTTGAAGCAAAAGACTATTCTTGGATGGATGCGTTGATTATAGAAACTAAAAACACTCAGCAACACTGTGTAAACAAAAAAATCAATTAAAAATAAAGGATTCTTGTATAATAACAAATATGGTATGGTTCATATTTAATAAACAGGGAGAAAATATATGCTTAAGGTAGCTAAAACTCAAATGCTTGCAAAAATGGTAAAATATTTTTTAGATATAATAATGGTGGAATAATCTTAGCATTTTCAGATCAATGACAATTTCATTTAAATCTTAACAATATCCCCCTACTCCTTTTAAATCTTTTGCATTTTTCTCATGACATAAATACAAGAAAGAGAACAATGTATTAAATATATTGAATAAAAATGTAACCAAGAGAAGCCATTCATTTAGTCAAGAAACTTTTACCAATCGCCTATTGTGTCCAGTTGGAAGTAGCTCAGTCCTGTAGGAAGCTAAACTATGCAAATAACACAGAAGCAAAACACTTGCTTGCTAAACTTGCTGATCTTAATCTCATTATGGAAACTTAGGCATACATATCAATTTTTAAATTCATACCAATGTGATCAAACTGACAAATCTATTGCATTGTCTTGGTTCAATTATGTTAGCATTATTTTCCCAAGAAGATATGATGTGACTTCTGTATGTTTGTAGCCTATCACTGTGATAAATATATGGTGGATGTTTCATACATAATTATGGATATATTCTGAGATAAATCCAAAGAACAAGCCTGCGGGGGGGAAATTGGTTTTATATATTACTTCTTTATCTGTTAGATTTAGAAAAACAAACAGAAATTAAAGTTGAAAAACACACAAGGATCTAACATTCTCACTGTGTGACCCGATACAAATGACTTAACAACTGTAAGTCTCCAGTTTCCACACTGTAAAATGGATTGTGTTGAAAGTGCATCAAGTAAAAAAGATAGCAAGTTTATCACACATAAATTCCTTGTAAATACTTGTGGCAACATTATTATATTGTCATAAGACATTATGCCCCTTGATTCTTCTTGACCTACATGAATTTTCTCTGATAATTAAAAAACATCAATAATTTTTATGTTTTCCTACAAGTATTAAATATTTACTTGAGCTATATGTTTGCAATGCTTAATAAAAATTCCTTTAACTATTTGAAAAACCTTGTCATTGGAGGAAAAACTTTATAAGGAATTGGAAACATTTAATAAATTAAGTACAATGCTAAATTACAGAATATTTCACCCTTATCAATCATAAAAGTAAAATAATATTTCTTAAACTAGAAAATCTGTATATCTGGAAAACTGTATGCATCTATTAAAAAAAAAACACCAAAAAAACAGATACCAGATCTGAACAATCCCAAATATGGTTCTGGGGGTAAGTGTAAGGAGGGTTCCTCTAGCTTCTGAATCCTATAAAAGAGCTCTGAGTATAATGAGACTTACTGAACACTGGTTAACTGAGTGAAACCCATGTTAGGCATGTGTACACTTTCAGTTCCTCTATCTTAAACATGAAAGATATTTGAGAACACTGAAATGACAAACCCCAAAAAATAAATCATCTAAAAACACATATATATTAGATTTTTGGACTCAGAATGCAGAGAAAGGAATCGACTTGGGGTTTAAAAATCCTTGTCACTTATCAGAAGAACTTTATGAAGATGTTACAGTATTTGGAGTTCCTTTGATTAAAAACCATATATAACCATGACCACATATGTTAAAGTCCTTAAATCATTTATTTTATCTATCAAAATTGAGTTCCACTTGTGAATTTATAACTGCAAGGGAAAAAAAATCACTTTCCAAACTGTTCACATTGCTATGACCTATTGGTGAACAAAATATTGAAAGATCCTCATAAAAATTAAAATGGACATAAAACAAAAAATTGCTACCCATGCTCAGGACACAAAAAAGTGCTGCCCATGTCTAAATGAAACTTAGGTAACACACTTGGATAAATATTTCTGTACTTGGCTGTAAAGAAAGAATCAGTAAATCTTTAAAAATACTATCCCTAAATTTCAGAATGTCCTTGTGATAAATGACAAACTATTGAATCTGGGTATTCAATATACTGGTTAATAATAAGTTATAACTGTTAGTTAGAACCATTTAAAAATGAACATTACTAATAAGTGCACAACAAATAGTCCTTTTTTAAAAGCCCCAAATCAATCATTAAAGTCTTTATTTGACATCTACCATGCACAGGATACAGTGCTGAGCTCTTCCTCTGTATTTTAAAATGATTAACCAACACTGCATTTAACCCTTTTTGATATGCCTTCAGATGCCACGAAAAAAGTTAGCATAGAATTGAATACAAATAACAATTTTATTGTGAAAATCAGGGACCAAACACAGACACAAGACATGCAAACAAAAAATTCAACTTTTAGAAAGCCTTAGTATTATTGTTGGCTCTAATAAATATGCTTTATTTTAACATAATAATATCAGTATGTAACTTTATGGTATCACTATATAACGTTTATAACTATAAAGCAGTTAAAATTAAAAATAATTACACTATATTTGTCCTAATTTGGGTTATCTTGAATATTTCCTAATATTCACAGTAGAATTGAGAATTCAATCATATATCAAGTGTGCTATGCAAACAAAATTTGGAAATATTTCTTCCTGACCAAGCTATTGTGTGTTCTGAAGCTCAGTGACTGAAATTTCTTATTATTTCTATAGATAATGTAATAAAAAGTTTTCCATGTCCACAAAAAATATTTACCCTTTAAAAAAATGTATACTGCCCTAGCTGGTTTAGCTCAGTGAATAGAGCATTGGCCTGAGAACTGAAGGATCTGGGGATCTATTCCAGTCAAGGGCACATGACCGGATTGCAGGCTCAAACCACAATAGGGGGTGTGCAAGAAGCAGCCAATCAATTATTCCTCTCATCATTGGTGTTTCTATCTCTCCCTCTCTCTTCCACTCTGAATTCAGTATATATTATATTTACTGCCATTTGCTTCAATGATAGCCTGCTCCAATGAATTCTATAGTTAATTTGCATGTTGCATGCAAAAGTTTACTTCCTGTTAACTTGTCCATGAAATTTTATTTCATTGGATATTTCCTCATGAAGAAAAGTAAAGAATTACACCAATAGAAATGTATTTTTCATTATCACCATTGGCACATACAGAGAATATTTGAAATTTGAAATTCATCTTTTACTCATGGTAACAATACTGTGCTGGTATTTGAAATTCCTGGTTTCTCAATATTTTTTTTTCTTCTGCTTTTGTGAAGCACAAAGAATCTTCAGCAAACATGTTTGTCAAAGAACGTATTATCTAATTTTTATCAAATTTAGCTGACATGCCCTAAATATGGGTATTAATACAGGAGACATTGGATCAGATAACCCAATGTTGTATTATATAAAAAATAATTAATATTGCTCTCCAGCAGAGGCTGAGCTGACCTCATGTTCACACTATTGCACACTACCTAAAGAAGAGATAAATTATCGCCAAAGACTTTCTGGTTCATACACTTCCTGTAGAAAAGAAGCAATTGTTTTTGTTTAAAGGAAATACCCTGGCTTAGATTAAGTAAAAGTCCTATTTTTTGTCAACAGAAGACAAAGCAGATAGGTAAAAAAATAAATAAATATCAGAAAGCAAAAGACTGGCCAATATTTATTAGGTACCTGTATGTGCAAGTATTGAGGGCATCAATAAAAACAATTTTTGAATTGTTAATTTCCTTATTTTGTTCAAATACTTTTTATCCCATGTAGGTATGATATATGAACAGATTACTAAACATAAAAATAAATACCTGCCTTTTAAAATAAATTTCAAAGTCTATAAAAGATAACTTACTAATTCAAAAAAAAGCACAGCAGAGCTGGAACAACCTTCTGTTCTACCCACATGTGTTTAATTGGGCGAATAGAATTTTCCTACTGATTTTATCCAGGGTTTAAGACAAGGGTCCCTATGTCCACTGTGAGGCAATTCTTTGTTTTCCATATTCTAAAAGTGCACAGGTTTCCTTGTATAATCATAGATTGCCGGAAGAAAATATTTTCTGATGTACATTAGTTTTCTTCTTTATGAATATGGACATTTTTATTGAATTGGTCAAAAAGATAGAAATGTGAGCTATAGTTACCTTCTGAACTTGAACTATTTTATTATTTCTTAGAAATGGGGGAGAATGTGTTTATGTTCCTGTGTCTTTTCCATTAGTAATAGTAACAGAAGCAATTTAATGACATAATATTTTAAGTAAAGACACCCCACAGTTATTGTTATTCTCAATGTAACCTTATAACAAAGCATATATGTTTCATGGATAAAGGTTAAGGATTAAATTAAATAACCCATCCTAGAAACATGCAATCAGGTGTTGCTAGGCCTTCTATAGTAAACATTCAGAGAAGTTATCTTTTGTGTTATTGTTGTTATTTTATAAAAGGAATAATCGTCTTTAATATCACAATTTGCCTTGGACAATTTATAATTAGCATAACATTATGCATATAAATGTGTATGTGCATGCCTCTTATTTATATTTATACATAAAATATATTCATCAATTCATTTAATAATCAGAAACTCAGTAAATTCTATAGTTAAGTACTGGAACACAAAGATGAAGAACATAATACCCTCATCAGGAAGCTTAGTTTAGCAGGTTAAGCAACAGATAAATATAGTATAATATGTACAACAATAGAATTATGCACAGTATATATAAATAGCTAAAATACTTCTACCTTTTCAGTCTAGGAGGGGCAAGAAAGATCACAGAAGGCTGCAAATTAAGACTTTACCACTTCTTAGAAAGATTCTCACAATGAGGCATGCTCTTTTTCTAAAGTTAGTATGTCCATTGTCACTATGGCACTAAGCATTTTAAAGGCAGCATTGTAAAGGATATTTCTATCTCTTTGTGATAACTGCAAAATGTTTGATTAAAACAATTAAATGATATTTCATTCTGAATCAAACAATTTTGTGACCATCTCTAAATATAAACTAGTATTCATCTTTGAGAACTTTGCTGTCTTCTTGACTTGCTGCTCCTGTACCTAATTAGACCTAAAAGGCATCCTTGATTGACTGTGTGTCAGCCAGGAGACAATTCCATCACCCATCATAGTGCTTAAGGTTTATCAAGCACTCAATAATGAGCATTGGCTGAAGGAACAAATGAATGAATGAATGAACTCTCGGTACTAATCATCTTGGAAGATCTCGGGACAACAGTAAAATTCTCAGCATTGTTAATGAATGTGGCGTGTTTTCCCTATTTTTTATATACCTTCTGGATCTGGCATGCACATTCAGAAGTCTCATTGTGGTTCTGAAACAAATAGTGGATTTCAAAAGAATCTGAGCAGGGCTTGCAAACAACTAAGATTTATAAAATGTCATGCTAGTATTGTATGCCATGTATTCAGCAAAGCATAGTCATTAACAGGGAGGCGTCTGGACCCCTGCTGCTTGGGTTCAGATGGAGATTCTAGCCCTAACTTGCCACTGACTATAAATAAGTTACTTCACCTCTCAGTGCCTCAGGCTTTTCAATTATAAAATGAGAGTATGACAATGCCTCCCTCTTAGAGTTGTTTTAAGGATTAAAGGGACTAAATATTTTAAATAACTTTCAACAGCACCTGTAGATAGCAGGCACCATTGGCATTTGTTTGATAAATCAACAGTCATTGAGAAGATAACTTTCTTACAAATGGGGACAATGATAATCATTATGTACACATGTTAATATTATTTTCAAATTTCAGTATGCAGTCCAATCTTATTCAGAAATCAGTGTATAGGATGTTCACTCTTGGTCAAAAGTGGAAACTACACAGGTGTTGTTTCTAAGTTTATGAAACTCCGCTCTTTATAGGGGAATCCCTCACACAAGTTTCAGTCCGGTTCCCAGGATTCGCTACTCATGTAATTCGAATGTGTTTTCTGTGGCCAGCAAGTTGCACAGATTCCCCTCTGCTTTATATGTTTTGGTTTATTCCACAGTTATTATGAGTCTGCTGTCACTGTGGCCGTTTTGGTTTTGTTGTCTGTATTCAAAGGAGGCCTGTGGTTGTGTCTATCCCCAGCGTCTGTGTTTCGAGTTGCGCGGTTTGCCCCCTCTGTCTCTCATCATTGCTTTTGGCTCAGTCCCTTGACAGGAAATGAGAGATTTATTTTATCTGGCTTGAACTACATTGTTCCTTCCTGACTACTGGTGTTACTTCACTCTAAATAACATGACTTTGCGCTCACAGTCTGCCCAAGGTCAAAGCCTGAGGGTAATAGACACATTTAAGAGCAGGGGAGGAGACTATGACCAGAAGGGAGGAGTGGGCAAGGAAAGGGGGAGGGGAAAAAAAAAAAAAGGACTCATGCGAAAGTTAAACTTGCAGCAGGTCTAAATTTTCTGGCGGGCTTGAAATGGAATCTTTTCTAAAGAGCTGAAAGGCAAACATTTTTCCCCCTTCCAGATGTTATCGATTTACAATGACACCATGAAGTAATGTAGGGTTGAAATTCAAATTTCGTTTTAAAAGAAAGCATGAGTTGTCTGGGAGAGGGTTTACAAAGCTCGTTAATATCTGTGATATCATAATTGGAATATCTTTTTCATAATTTAAATTGAAATAATTATTGGAATTTCAAATATCCCTCTTTGGTTTGACTCGAACATACAGTATTGTGACAGTATATATAAGTAATAAAAGCAAATTCATTATTTTAACTGTTATACTTCATAAATGATACCCAAACTGGGAACTTAAAGCCATAAAAAAGGATTTAACATTTTGTCTAAATTTCATTAAATATAAACAAGAGTTTATCTGAACCACATCTAAGCTATTCATATTTTCTTTTCTTCATGTTTTCCCTTTTGAGGTGTGAATAAAACTTTCTTGGTTTCTTCAAATGCCTCTAGAGTTTCAAAGGGTCAGCAGGATGACCACCCAAAGACATGGTGAAAGAAACATCTCAATTTCACTGACAACACCATTCATGCTGGGATATGTTAAAAGATTGGGAGACACAGAGAAAACTGGCTAATCTATATCGATATTTTTTTCCTGTTCTCTTAATAGGTTTTCATGCTATTTAATAATACTTTTTGCCTCGGGAAAGTGAATTTAATGGAAATGAACTTTAACTGAAGCCAAAAGGATTTAAGTTACAGGTAAGGCCAGATTTTGCATGCAGAAAGTTATTTCACATGGGTATTCCATTTGGGGGGAAGATGATGAAATTCTCTTTGCTAATGATCTTTCGACACTCATATCATTTTATACAGAAGTTTGATTTATGCTGAAGCCAGGAGGACATCCCTAATGGCATCTTAAAGGCTGTCTTTGTTTATGACTTACTAGTGTAACACCTCCTTCAAGGAGCCCTATCTTTTCTAAGGGACTAGGTAGACATTACCATTCTGGGTTGGACAAGACCTACTATTGGCAAATCATTGACGGTTTGTTTCTTCATGTAAATACCTCACCTTGAAATTCTTATTAGAAATTATTTTTCAGTATACCTTCAATTTACATAGTATATGTCAATTATTTCTCAATTAAAACAAAAAAAAATATTCCTCAGAGTCATACTTCCTTCTCATATCAAAACTTTATGAGATGATCTACATGTCAATTGAGGCCCAAGTTCTAAAATGTGGTAGACACAACTGTATAAGAATACTAAAAAAGTCTCATTAGGAATTCTAAAAATACTAAGTTTTTAAAAATTACAGCAACACTTTCTATATATTGCTTTATTTTCTGATTATTAAATTCTAAATACAGCCCTACAGAGTAAACACAAAGATTTTATTCCTTTCTCCAGGAAGCATATAAGTCAGCCAAGAAGGCCCTCATATGAGTTCCTAAAGCGTTCCTAAAAACTTTTCATCAAGTCCATTCCTGCACCTCAGGTACTCAGAAACAAAAGCAAAGAATAAAAAAAAAAATAGTATTTATTGGAAAGTTACTACATTATCACCACTGCACTAGCTGCTAGCTGCTTTTTGATATATCATCATATTCCATGCACACAAACTGCAGGTAAAATTAGTGTCATTATGCTTATTCTACAGATGTCAGAATGAAATTAAGATATATTAGGCAATATACCTACTATTCACGTTCATCTATGGTGAAATTGGATTCACATTCAGGTAAATCTTATTCTAAAACTCATGCCCATTCTCTATTCTAGAACAGGAATTAAAATGCTGGCTTATAAAATGTGTTTAGAGTTCAACTATGTCCCTCAGCTGTCACAGATAAAGAGTTACAACTCATACAGTCCTTGTGTTCTTCAAAAGGCACAAAATAGAGTTACTAACTGACCCAGCAATTCTAGTCCTAGGTGTATACTGAAGACAAATAAAAATATATACTGACACACAAACTTGTACCCAAATATTCATAGCCATCTTTCCACAAAAAGTGGAAACAAGTCTCTTCTCCATTAATTGATAAATGAATAAATAAGCTCTATTATGTCAATGATCTATAATTTGGCAATAAAAATATATGGATTCTAACACATAGCATGGCTGAAACTTGAAAACATTAATGCTAAGTGAAAGAAGCCAATCACAAAAGACCACATGTTATATGATTCCACTTAACTTTTTAAAATATATTTTTTATTGATTTAAGAGAGGGAGGGAGAAGGAGAGAGAGAAACATCAATGATGAGAGAGAACCATTGATCAGCTGCTTCCTGTATGCCCCCTACTGGGGATCAAGCTGGAAACCATGGCCTCATAGGTCAATGCTCAACCTCAGAGCCACAATGGCAGGGTTGATTCCATTAATTTAAATGTACAAAATAGGAAATTCTCTAGAAACAGAAAATAAGTTAGTGGTGTCCTATTGCTATTAGGGGTTTAGGGGAGAAATGAGGAGTATCTATTAATAAATATGGGATTTCTTTCTGGGTGATGGATATGTCCTAAACTTGATTGCAAAAATTAACCCAACCAAGATGGCTACAGCCACAGACAGAGCAGGAGGGAGGCTTGGGTTGCCCCTGGCGATGGAGGAATCCAAGATTTTCACACACCCAGGCCACCCAGTTCTCCGCTTAAGGCTACAAAGTTTCAATTATAGAAGATAAATAAATTCCAATAGAAATGGCTGCCACCATGGAGCAAACAGAAGGCTTAGCTCTGCTCCAGGCTACAAAGTTTCAATTGTAGAAGATAAACAAATCCCAGATACCAGGGCCTCCACTTGGGTCACCAGAGGGTGTGGCCAACCTGCAAAACATCACAGGCCTCTTGCCCAGGCCGCCCCATGTCCCAAGGGAACCTGCATCCTGATCTGGGATACCCTCCAGGGCAAACCAGCTGTGAACCAGGACTCTATCCTATCTAATAAAAGAGTAATATGCAGATTGACCATCACTTCAATACACAAGACGACTGCCCCCATGTGGACACAAGATGGCCATCACAAGATGGCCAGCAAAAGAGGGCAGTTGGGAGGAACCAAACCTGCAAAAGAGGGCAGTTGGGGGTGATTTAGTCTGTAGGGGAGGGTATTTAGGGGTGAACAGGCTGGCAGAGGAGGGAAGTTGGAGGTGACCGGGTCTGCAGGGAAGAGCAGTTTGGGGGGACCAGGCCTGCATGGGAGGACAGTTAGGGGTGACAGGCCTGCAGGACAGGGCAATTAGGGGTTACCAGGCCCAAGGGGAGGGCATTTAGGGGCAAATAGGCTGGCAGGGGAGCAATTAGGCATCAATCAGGCTGGCAGGGAAGTGGTTAGGGGGTGATCAGGCTGGCAGGCAGAATCAATTAGAAGCAATCAGGAAGGCAGGCAGGTGAGCAGTTGGGAGCCAGCAGTCCTGGATTGTGAGAGGGATGTCTGACTGCCCATTTAGGCCCAATCCTACCCCCTTTTCCCCCACCCCCCGTGCACAAATTTCATGCTCTGGGCCTCTAATTTCTTTTTTTTTTTTAATATATTTTATTGACTTTTAACAGAGAGGAATGGAAAGGGATAGAGCGTTAGAAACATTGATGAGAGAGAAACATCGATCAGCTGCCTCCTGCATGCCCCCTACTGGGGATGTGCACACAACCAAGGTACATGCTCTTGACTGGACTTGAACCTGGGACCTTTCAGTCCGCAGGCCAATGCTCTATCCACTGAGCCAAACTGGTTTCGGCGAGCCTCTAGTATCTTAGTAAAGATCTTACTAAAAAAAGTTTAGCTGTATAAAATCTTTGCATCTATATTATCAGGAATAGTAGGTAGCATATT
>JAAGEH010000311.1:22146844-22267509 GCA_011751065.1 Lasiurus cinereus | reverse complement strand
TATAAAATCTTTGCATCTATATTATCAGGAATAGTAGGTAGCATATTCTCTATAGAGAAGGGAAACTACTAAGCAAATTCAGTTACTACAATAGGGAGGGCAACTTGGTTATCTTCTACCATTTCCCTCAATATCAGCAGAGCTTTAGTTGGCTAGGTGCAGATGGACTCTGACTCACTGAGAGAACTGAAGAGATATCCCTCTCTGGCCAAGTATGCCTTGAAACCAAAGCTTATTGAAAAAGTTAGAACCACAAACTGGTAGTTTGTTGACTCGATGCTAAACCGCTTGTTTGACATGTTTCTTATAAACTGACCATTGACTTGAGTAGTGTGTAGCAACCACAAAGAACAACCCAGCCAGTGGGCAAATCCTATTTTAAAGGTACTGTTTTTATTAACACCTCATAGAATTCCCTGCTTCTACCCAGATTCAGTTCTTCAGGTTCCAATGTGAATAAAGTTGTCCAATTGGTAAATTTGTCAATATAATTTTTGGTCCTGCAGCCCATCATTAGATGACAGAAAAAACATCATGTTGTGGCAAAGAATCAGTAGGTAGTCATTAAAGATCCCATGAGGTTGACATTCCCCAAGCTTCCATCATTTTTTTTTTAAATAGGGAGAATCTTAGAAGTACCAGTACACAGAACAGTAGGTTTGTGAAAGACCAACTCCTTAGAGATGATAATGACACATTTTGTCCCAATAATTTTTAGATGTTTATACCTTAAAAGTTACTCCGTGGAAATTGCTTTCAAATTAAACACCACTGCTGCAGTGTTTCTGTTGTGATTGTCGGAGGGAAGTGGAGCCAGTGCAATTTGTCCATGTTTTACAAATCACCATCTGGCAGGAATATGGCAACATGTGAAATCTTCACAGGACTCTTGTTTTTCTACTATCTGCTGGATAACTAAGGAGATCACCAGACTGCTGGGATGCCTGCCAGATGGTAAGCAGGTATGTTTATGAGTTTAAGATTCTTATTTTCTTTCAATGGTTTCACATGCTGTGGGCTCAGAGGCAGAGGAGTGAAAGGGAAAAAAAGAAAATGTGAGTGGATAAGTGACTGATTGTGTATGATCATGCAAATGCCTTTGAAGTTTCTTGAAATGTGAATTTTCCAAAGTCTACACTGAATTATTTTCTGCCCAGTCATATGGTGACAGGATTTTTTTTAAATGCTACTTTTTTCATTTTTGTACAAATAAACAGGTGTGAGGTTTCTTCGGTCCTGTTGAGTAGGCATGCGTTACTCAGAAGATCATAAGCATCATCAACAAACATTTGGTGAGCGTATACCCTGTGCGTGATACTTGGCTAGCCATTTCAGCAAAATAAAAGTGAGGGTCTTTTTTTTTCTTTTTTTCTTTTCTTATTTAAATAGACTTTCATGGGAAAATAATATCCACTTAGTAGTGTCATAATAAAAACCCTAGAAGAGTCACAGGGCTGAATCATTAGTAAGCAGTAATCATTAGAGTAGCGTCTATGAAAAGAAAACGGTATCTTAAACCATTTTGACAGACATTTAGTAAATCTCAAAGGAGATAGTATCTGGTATATAGAGAGGTACAGTTCTTTAAAGTTGGGTTTGAATGCCTGTTCAGTAATATACCAGCAATGTGACTCAAGGCAAGTTTCTAAAATTCTTCACGCTTCAGTAGGTTCCTCTATAAAATGGTGATAACAATTGTACTTCGTATTATTGTTATGAGATTAGAAATATAACAAGTGAAAATTCTCAGGAACTACAAGTAGTCCCCCCTTATCTGTGGTTTCATTTTCCACAGTTTCTGTTACCCACAGTCAACCAAAGTCCAAAAATATTAAACGGAAAATTTCAGAAATTAATAGTTTGTAAGTTTTAAATTGCATGCCATTCTGAGTAGTGTGATGACAGCCTGAAACATCCCTCTCCATCCCACCCAGGATGTGAATCATTTCTTTGTCCTGTGCATTCACGCTGCATGCCCTCCACACCCTTTCATCACTCAGTAGCCATCTTGATTATCACATTGATTGTCACAGCATTGCTGGGCTTGTGTTCAAGTAACGCTTATTTAACTTAAAAGTGGCCCCCAAATGCAAAAGTAGTGATGCTGGCAATTCAGATATGCTAAAGGGAAGCTGTAAAGTGCTTCTTGTTTCAGGAGTGAGGAAATCATTTGGTCTGGCCCTGCCAAGGCATAAGAAGTGAGTTAATTAAATGTTTGACCAAATATAGCAGACTTATTTTTAAGTTGATAATTTTGCATGATGTTAAAAATATCCAAATGGGCCTTTGCAGAAAAAAAAAAAAAGGTTTCCCATCCCTGCTCTAGTGAAATGAGGAGTACAGTACAATGAGCAATTTTGAGATAGCATGAGAGAATACATTCACATAACTTTTATTATAATATATTGTTGTAATTGTTCTATTTTATTGTTAGTTGCTGTTGTTAATCTCTCACTGTACCTAATTTATAAATCAACTTTTATCATACCTGTATATGTAAGGTTCAGAACTATCCACAGTTTCTGGAATCCACTGGGGATCTTGCAATGTATCCCTATGGATAAGGAGAGACTAATGTAGTTGCTCAATAAAGGAAGCTACTATCATCATTATTGATATTACCACAATCAAGAGAGGACTACTTCTAGGTTAAATCTCTAGATGTAAAAGTTGCCCATATGAATTATATAAACACTAGAGACCCAGTGCACGGAAATGTGTGCACTGGATGGGGGTTGCTTCATCCTGGCCTGCACCCTCTCACAGCCCGCGACCCCTCAGTGATGTCCACCTGCCAGCTTAGGCCTGTTCACTGGGGTATAGGGTCTAAGCTGGCAGTCAGACATCCCTCTGGCAGCCTGGGAGCCCTCAGGGGATGTCCACCTGATGGCTTAGGCCTGCTCCATGTGGAAAATGGCCTAAGCCACAGTTGGACATCCTTAGTGCTGTGGAGGAAGCGGGAGAGACTCCCGGCACTGCCACTGTGCTTACAGCTGTCAGCCTGGCTTGTTGCTGAGTGGAGCTTCCCCTGTTGGAATGCTCTGACCACCAGGGGGCAGCTCCTAAATTGAGTGTCTTCCCCCTGGTGGTCAGTACATGTCATAGCTACCTTGCTAACCAGTTGTTTCTGGTAGTTCCACCTTTAGCGTCAATTTGCATAGTACACTTTTATTATACAGGATACAGCAAATTTTACAAACTGTACTCATATATTTAGATAAGGTATATATTCAGTTGTGTACTTATTATATGGAAATATGTACAAATACAGGCTTGCATACATAATAGTAGATAAACTCTGCCCAATTACAGGAAACAAAAATAAATAGTTTGACTTAAAGCTCTGTAAACATAATGAGTCAATACTAATAAATGTTTCACAACTTTCAGAAGAGATATTTTGGGCAAATTACTCACCCTGTCTGTGTCCTTATCTATAGATAAACAGACTAAAACCTGCTTCATGAAGCTATATGAAGATTAAGTGTCAGTATTTCTACATAGCATATTGTTCAGTGCATGACAAAGAATAAATGAATAACTGTATGGTTCCTTCTCCTTCCCTTTTAACTAACAATTTTCCTCCACCTCTAAATTGAATCTGTTTTTGCCTATCCTTAACTCTTTCTCACAAGAAAAAAAAAAATAGATGTTTCTGCTTCTTTCTGGTCCTTTTAGTTATATTAATCTCATTACTCCTTCCACCAGAATTACTTTTCTTTTTAATTATATAAACCCTCTGTCAACTTCTATCAAAACAATTCCTGTTCCATTCATTCTTCTCCTTAGCCTAAAATATACTAAAATTTTCTAACAATAACTGTCTTAAAGATAAATTATCAAATAACAGGAAAGCTAGAAAGCCTAATAGGCCAATGACCATAGAAGACATTAAAAATGTTGTTAAAGTTGGCTTTTAAAAATGCCAAATTCAGGTATATTTTTTTCCTGATATAAGTAGTAGGTACTTTTATATTCATTGCAATAAAACTAAGTTGAAAATAATACTTTTTTAAGGTTTAAACAGTCCCAAAACAACATTCAAATGAATAAAAGACAGTTATTTTATAAGTAGCACAATCTGATAACAAGTATGACCACTACAGTGTAGTGTACACACACACACACACACACACACCAGTACAGACCAAACTCACTTAAAAATAAAGAAGCAAATTCTAGCAAATAGACCTCAAGAGTAAATTAAATAATGATGTACCATAGCCATATGGTGTTCATTGCAAGGATGAAAGACTGGTTCAATGCAAAGATGCCTATTTAAGTAATTTTTTTTAACATTTAAAATAGTAGACAAAAAGCGAAAACCCACAAGAAAATTGTTAAGGAAAAAAGAACCAACCATCCCAGACTTGTTTAATGTAAGTTACCAAGAGAAGAAAACTACCTCGTAATAATCTGTCACAAATAGTCCTAAAACACATAGATAACAGTAAGAGTCAAGTTATCACAAGTGACCCAGCTTCCCTTATTTATAATTTCCTTTTCCTTTCACCAACAATCATATTGTCTGTAAGCTAGGTCCTGGTCACTGCTTCTTCAGTACTCACCTCCTGGATAATTTTCAAACCATTGCAAATGCTTCTGCTCCCATCTTTTTCATAGCTCTTTTCTCAAAGGTACCAACATCACTTAACTTCTAGTTCAGTAGTCTGTTTTCTGGCTTCACCCCCTTTAATCTCTTTTTAGCCATTTACACCTGTCAGTCCACACACTCTCAAGTCTTTGCCTCCCTTGTTTTTCAGAATGCTTCTTGCTTTACTCTCCTGCTTCTTTGATTGACCTTTCTCAGCCTCTTGCTGCCTCTTCTGCTTCTGCCTGCTCTTCAACATGGGGAATCCCTAGTAGTCTACAGTTTACCCCTTTAAAATGTCAGATTTAAAAAGTAATTGGAGAACCAGGTAACAATTACTAAACTACTACTAAAACTATACTTACAACTGCATTAAACAAAAAAATTTACACATGATTTTCAACTTTTCAGGTTCCAGTCTAAGTGAAATAGATTTTTTAAAATTCACATTGCAACTTGAACCTTTGCCTTTATTACCTTCCATATGTTTAATACTGCCTTGCTAGTATTAAAAAGAAAGTTTATATCTAACTGCATGAATGTCTCTGCCATATACCCTTGTCTTACATATATTCATTTACTAATTTAAACCCAAAATGTCAGTTTTCTAATTTTTCAGGATCTTTATTTTTAACCCTTTCACTGCCTAGTGAATTTGAAGGTCTCTAATGAGGATTATGAGGATGTACCTGAATGCAAATAATAATTCAGCAATCATTTATTAAATGCCAGTGACATGTGGAACACTGCTCTTATAGTCATTCTTTAATATGTACATTTCAACCAGATGCTATAGAAATTAAACTAACTTCAGAATATAGAGTAGCTATTTTAAGAAAGTGCTTAAAAACTTTGGCACATCTACACAATGGAATACTATGCTTCTGTAAAAAGGAAGGAACTCCTACCATTTGCAACAGTATGGATGAAGCTGGAGAGCATTATGTTAAGTGAAACAATTCAGGCAGAGAAAAATAAATATCACATGATCTCACTCATTTGTGGATTATAATCAACAACATAAGCCAATGAACAAAAACATATCTAGAGACAGAGAAGCATTGATCAGATGCTCAAACCTCAGAGGGAAGGTAAGAGAGGGTGGGGGTAAGGGAGAGAGATCAAGCAAAGGACCTGTATGCATGCATATAAGCCTAACCAATGGACACAGACACCAGGGGGTGACGGCATGAGTGAAGAGGGTGGGGAGACAATAGGGGATAAGGACATATTTGTAATACCTTAAACAATAAAGGAGAAAATGGGGAAAAATAAATAAAAGGAATATATATTTTAAAAAAAAGAAAGTGCTGATGTTTCAATCATGTTAACTCTGAAATAATTTAATTTCCCTAATTTGTAACCCAACAGTAAAGTTTAAAAAAAAATCAGAAAGATAATTGCATAGGTGTCTTCAAATTCCTCATTACATAGTCATCACTCTCTCAATAAAAACTAAACTAGATCATCTCTCTCCATTCTCTCATCTTCAAAGTATTGCCAGATCATTTTCTGCTGCTACGGTCTCCTCCCCTCCTTTAGTAAAACTTGGAAACCACTTTTCTACATTATTTTTAAATAAAACTTCTTTCAATCCCTTAGCTCTTTTCTCTCCTCAATATTTGCATCTGTAATGCTAAACCTTTCAGATAATTATGAAGTCAATGCTACTGTGTTCTCTTTTATTCGATACACATGACTCCCTTAAAGAAAGTATAAATTAAAATCTCAGATCTAGACAATGTAAAATAGGGCATTATTCACTTTACAAAGATATCCTTATCATTTCAAAAAAAATGCCTATGGAATACCTCTGAATAGTGATGTTCTCCAGTACATGAAAAGTACAAGTCAATTAAATAATATGCATTTATATTCAACTTTTCCACAATTGTAGCAGTTTTGAAAAGTGGGGTGCAACTTATTCTCATTGAGTGTTTCCCCTTATGATACACAGAATTGAAAGTGAGGCACATCTGGACTAGAGATTATGGGTTCTTGACTACAGTGAAGGCAGCTATTCTTAGAGAGCAGTGAATTTCAAACTCTTAAAGCCATTAAAATAATTCTCTACTAGAAATCTTAAAAGGACACAATTTGCAAAAGAGATAAAAGTAGTAGGATTATGTATGTTCTTTCCCCTTTGCCCCCAGGATTGGCTACAAAAGCCTACAGCCTTCCTCAGAGTACAGAAAACAACTATCCTAGATGGTTTTCTACTTATTGCTAAAGATCTGGCTCCCCAAATCACAATCTCCCCACAGAGTCCTGACAAACTCCACTGGGAGTTTCTTGGGCATTACCCAGGTACCTGCCTGTGCTTTGTTTAAAATGGTACTCAGGACATGGGTCACTCAAAAAAGTGGTCAATGGTGGTAAAGATAATAATTTTTAAAATAATGAATAGATAAATCTCCTTGACACAGCAATGGTTTCCTTTTCCTGTGCCAGTTGTTCTGTCTGTGCCAACTCTAACACACACCCCTTCCAGGAATGGCATTCAGCCATCCTGGCAACCAGAATTAGAGCAAAGAAAATATGAAATTTCTCTTCAAAACATAAGTGGAAAGATGAATGCAAAGCCAAGAGAAAAGCACCCAGATTCAACATGCACATTGTTAAATGTCACGTCATACTAAGACACTTTATGAACATTGAGTGAACATGGACGTGTATAAATTGTCAAAGTGAGGACAGGTACAACCGATTATAGATGATCAGCAAGTAGAGACAGTCCAGAAGAACATACAAGTTAGCAGTTACAATTGTTACTTTCACGGAATGAGAGGAGTGGAAACTGGGCAAATGGAGAGTGGGAATGGGAGAAATATTTTTCGTTTATATATTTTAATACTTTTTACATTCAGAACCATGTGATTATATTTGAGAAAACAATTTAATAATTTGAAATTTTCACAAAAATTATAAGAAGATAATTCCAATAGACCATTATGACTACCTGTCAGTATACCAAGGAACTGTTTTGGTTTGCGGGTAAAATCAGCCACAGTGGAATTTTTCATACTAAGAATCTATATTTAAGCCAACAGGCCCATGAGTCAGGTATAGTGCTTCTTCACTTCACAGAACCCCTTCAAGAAAGAGGTACCTATTGATTGAAGAAAGCCAAGGATTTATGTTCTGATTCTCACTAAGAGAGGAAATAGCTCAGCTTGATAGGGGCCCCCTAGTTACAGATTAACAGTCCAGGTGACTTGGAAAAGCAATGTCAATGAATGTCTTGCCTCAGATTAAAAATCAGAGATGACATGTCATGGCACTCTTTTTGTAACATAAAAGTTGTAAAGATCAAAGCTAAACTCTCAGTTTATCCCCCTGAATGGAATATGCCCTCTTTTAAAATATATTTTATATAATAAAGAGGTAATATGCAAATTGAACCTTAAGTCAATGCACAAAGATGGCCACTATAAGATGGCTACCAGGGAGGACAGTTGTGGGTAATCAGGCCAGATGGGGAGGGCAGCTGGGGGCAACCAGGCTGGCGGGGGAGGGCAGTTGATGGCGACCTGGCCTACAGGGAGGGCAGTTAGGGGCTACCAGGCTGACATGGGAAGGGCAGTTAGGGGCAATTGGGCCAGCAGGGGAAGTCAATTGGGGCAATTGGGCTGGCAGGGGAGTAGTTAGGGGGTGATCAGGCTGGCAGGCAGGCAAGCAGTTGGGATCCAGCAATCCCAGATTGTGAGAGAGATGTCCGACTGCCGGTTTAGGCCCAATCCCTGTGGGGTCCCAGATTGGAGAGGGTACAGGCTGGGAAGGAAACCCCTCTTGCCCCCCTCCCCCACACACAGTGCACAAATTTTGTGCACCGGGCCTCTAGAGAAAGAGAGGGGGTTAGAGAGATTGAAACATTAATAATGAGAGAGAACCATTGACTGGCTGCCTCCTGCATGCCCCCTGTTGGGGACCAAGTCTGCAACCTGGGCATATGCCCTAACTGGGAATCAAACTGTGACCTCCTGGTTCATAGGTAGATGCTCAACCACTGAGCCACACCAGCTAGGCTATGCACTCTTTTTCAATGCATAGTGCTTTTTAATCTGCAAACCAGGGACAGAATATTTATTGACTGACAGATCTTTCTCTGAGCATTTAACCACCAAAAGGATTCTTTCAAAGAGAATCATTAAAACCTGATAAAGTTGAAAACAGTAAGGTTTTTTATCAAAATAGACTTCTTAGCCAGATTTTAATATCCCAAAACATCTTGTTCAACCATTAGATACAAAGAACAGTATAAGTAAGGAAACATGTAGGAAAGACAATGACTCCTAAGAGGCATATGGTTTAAACTGAGTGAAAAGGCAATGTCTTACTGGCATATACCACATTCCTTTGAGCTGGTGTATGGTAGCTGACCCTCCCTAGAGCTTGCATTACCATCCAGTTAACTAAGCAGGTCAGACTTACCTTTGGGGTCAAGAGCTCACGGCACTATGACTTTGGAGGAAAGGATGGCATTGAAAGTTCTCTATCTTTAATCAGTTCTGGGGTCATACTGCAACTTTCTTGAACATTCATATGCTATTCCTTTCTGAACATTGGAGAGTCACACATTGAATGGAATTATTAGTGTATGAAACCATTTGTCATTTCAAAGCCACACTGATTAGGTGCCTAATCATGTATACTGTGGAAATAAGGGATTTACAATGGTCAGCACAGATATACCTATCCCCACAACTGAAGAGCACACAAAGATGGACACACTTCTATAAATCCATGAACTTGCACACACACACAATGCAACAGAGATGACTTACCTTTTGAAAGAAAATGCTAATGGGCACTTTGTTCATTTTACAATGCATTTGTAGTTAGATAACCTTAACGCCTTATTTAGAAGAAAAAGTAACCAAAAGAGAGGTACACTTGGCTCTGCATCCTACTATCAAAATTATTAGAAAAGAAGAAGAAGAGAGAAAAGGCTGGACTATAGTAATAGCAGGATACTTGCAAGACAAAGAAAGTTAAGGGAGAAAGACACAAATTATCATATAAAGAGATGATTAATAAAATATTACAAAGTAAGTGTGAAAATAAAAGTATTAAGAGAAAGGAGAGACAACGTAATTTTAAGGGCAATTATATTGTGAAGAAACATAACTAAGTCATTAGGCAATTCTTCAGATTTATTTTAACAATGGAAATAATCAAGGATTTCCACTCTCATCCTTTTTATCTACTAACAAATTATTATTCATTTGTTATGTTCACTTACATATTTTTTTAAAATCTATTTTCAAGTATAATTCATTGCCTGATTTATAAACTCTGAACATTGTGTTTTCAATTTCATTGCAAATGCAAATGGAGTCATATATATTTGTGTTATTAGTAAGTCATAATTTAAAGTAACAAAAATATACGGCATTAAAATGACTGTTAAACTTTCATAAGTCGATTTATCTTCAATAAATGCTTAGCTAGCAAAATGAACTTTTTTATTACCACTCCACAACAGAAAAATATATTACCATGTGCAGCTATGGATATAGCATTATTTTCTAATTTTGTATTTTCCATATTTTCAGATAATAGCATGTAAATATTTCATTTGTGAGTACAGGTATTAATAAAAAGATGCCAAGCCAGTTGCCTTAGCCTGGTGGCTAGTTGGTTGGAGTGACATCCCTTACACCAAAAAGGTTGAAGTTTCAATTTCCTATCAGGGCTCATACTTAGGTTTGCAGGCTCCATCTGAGATCAAGGTGACTCAGGAGGCAACCAATCCATGTTTCTCTCACATCAATGTCTCTCTCTATCTCTTGTCTCTCTCTCTCTCCCTCTCTTTCACTCCATCTCTCAATAAACACAAATACATAAAAGATGACGCCTACTAGAATGACATAACGTAGCCAACAACAGGGAATAAGTCTACTGGTATTAAACGTAAAAATTAAAATTTTTGTAGAGAGAAAGACACACCAAATAAGCCTTTTTTTTTCCTTCCATATTCTAAAATGTGCCATTCTTTCAAGTAAATCCTCTGAGCAGAATTTATACTTTATGCCTGCCATCCCTTTGCAGCTCAGTTAAGCAAGGTAAAATAGCTTAGTATAGCTTTTATCTGCAAGGATTCCCTGAGGCAGTTTCTGTAAAAGGGTTAATGACAGATGTTTCCATTAAATCTGACCTGCCTCTTAATTTTGCCACAGCCTGATGATATCCTGGCTTTATACTTATTTGCATGGGCAAATGGAGTCACTCCATAACCAGTAACACACTGCCCTCAGAAACAAAGGTCAATTCATTTTAAACTGATGTGCACAATATTTTTTTGTAGTTGCAGTTAAAACAAAACAAAACCTTTCATACAATGCTGCTATTTACAAAGAATTAAAAGCTCTGTTTTCTAATCCCTGAACACAATGTACAACTGTAGGCAGAAACAAGTACTACCAATAGAAATCAATACATCTCCGTGTAGGTAACCAAATAGAAAAATCACTTCTGTCTCTAAGACATTCCTCTTATTTTTGTACTAAATATAGCCAGGACACAGTACATTTTCTTCACTGAGGAGTTAGTTGAAAACTCCAAGATGCTAGTAGCACTTTATTGTTTATAGAGTATTATTACATTTAAGAAGAAAAGACAAAGCTGTAAATAGAGGGTGTAGGTATTATCTTAGGTTGGTTAAAATATTTAGGTATTTCAGCCGTTAGGCCACTAGTCCAAATGCTACAATTTAGAAAGTGGCCAAACTTTTTTATCACATGAAAAGAGTAAGTGACTTTGAATGCTGACCAGGTTGTTGTAGTAAGCCCTTAAAAATAGATAAAGTCAGTTTAAATAGTTTAGTGTAAGGCTCAATTCAAACCTCTTACTCTGGTGGGAGGATCAATTTAGGTAAAGAGTAATGCCAAAGAGGCCTTCTGTGATTCTTGTGCAGAGATATCTCAAATATGTGCTTCATATTGAGTAGTCTATAGCCAAGACTCAAGACACACTACACTGTTTTATTTTATTGTAACATTTAAGGAGTTTAAAATTATCACTTGCTAGAGATGTTCGCTCTCTATAATTATATACAGTGTTTTATACATAGTTGTTTATACATACCCTAAACGCATATCATATTTCATCTTTATCATTATAGTCTAATCTCAAAGACATTTAAATATTGAAATTCTGGCATTAAATTTCACCTTACTCGGAAAACAGCTCTCCTGTGTTTCATTGATAGTAAATCCATATTCAAAACACTCCCATTATACCAGAATCTTTAAATATGTGCAAAGGAAATGGCTAAATTAGTGGTTAGTAAAGTGATACTTGCTAAATAGGTAATTTTCTTCATCTCAGATAAACAAAGCCCACAGTTGGCACATGGGCAATGCAAACCATGGAGACAGTTTCAAGAACCTACTTGCCTAGTCCAAAGTTTGTGGTTTTTTTTAATGCATTTGCTAAAGAAAATTATAGTCTCATTATGCTGCCTTTACTTTATCTGAAAATGACATAGATAAGAAAGGAAAGATGAATGACCTTCAGGAAGGAACCTTCCCTGCTGGCCAATGGCGGGGAGAGTCATTTTCTCCTTTCCCACGAATTGTCCATATCTAATGCCCAGCCCTAGCTTCAAATACTGTATTCACCTAAGAAGCTCAGAAAAAGGGAATCATGTCTTCCCTTCTAATCTCTATGGATGGTCTTTCAAGATACAACTTACATTTAAAAGTATAAAACACAAATGAAATCAACCAATATTTACAGAGTACAGCATTTAATACAAGATTCTAAGCAGTATGAAGGAGATGGTCTTAAAATAATGCGGTTTCCTTTCTGTACAAATGTTCCTTTTCATAAACCAAGAATAAAAGAGTTAAACAGTCATATCAGACTAAAAATAGTATTAAAAATGTAAAAAATAAATTAAATTAAATAAATGAAATTGCCAGGCTGAGCGATAGAAGAAATTGGAGATTTAAATCAGTTGATTGTTTGGGTTTATAAATTCAACTTGCACTTGTGGGTAAATCAGCAGATAAAAGCAAAGTCAGAACAATTGGTGTTTTCATTAATAGTTTTGTAGTTAATTAAAAGACAAAATAAGACACTATAATGAAGCCAGAATTTATTGAGCACTTAAGTTTCAAGACTACAAAAAGCAGTCTATCCATTTATATCACTTAATCTTCACAATCACCCTATGAATTAGATACAACTATTACTCCCATTTTATGTATAATAAAATCAAGGCTTGAAAAGATTACATGTCTCCTCAAGGCCTCAGAATTAGTCTAAATGATGGAGCCAGAAATCACACCTGTATACATTATAACTGTAGTCTTTATACTCTCAACCTTGCTTGATACCCCTTTTGTGGGCACATGGGCTGAGGAATCAAACATATGGGGTTATATTCCACATTCTCCATGTGAGTTGAGGCAAAGTTCTTACATTTGTGAATTAGAGAAAAACAACAACAACAACAACGCAGCTTTATCATGGAGGTTGATTTTTATTTTATTTTTTTTACCTGTCTAGTGTCTTTTCTTAAAAAAAAAAAAAAAAAAAGAAAAAAAAAAAAAGGACAGCCCAGCTGGCATGGCTCAGTGGTTGAACATTGACCTATGAACCAGGATTCGATTCCCCATCAGGGCACATGCCTGGGTCGGAAGTGTGCAGGAGGCAGCCTATCAATGATTCTCTCTCATCATTGATGTTTCCATATCTCTCTCCCTGTTCCTTCTTCTTTGAAATCAAAACAAATATTTTTTTAAAAAAGAACAAAACAAACAAAAAACAGCAACCTTCTTTTTCTGTGGGAAACAATTGGTCCCACATTCTCAAATAAGAGATAAGCATATGACCGTGCCCTAGCCAAAAATACACTTCATCCCCTCAGCAAAACTTGGACTTATGATAGAGCTATGAAGAAAGAAGCCCTAACTTTTTTTAGTTTAGGATAAAGGACTGCATCTGCTTGAGCAGAAGCCATATGCACAAAGCCAGACTTAAAATGAAGCCAGAACTGAGAATGGCAAAGAAAAATGAGAGCTAGAGATTGCGAATGAGCCCTGGGATGGCCATGTCAGAAGCTAGGCAGCTCTTGATATTTTCACTTATTTGAAACAACAACACTTGCTCCCCTTTTACATTCAAGACTGTTTGAATTGGGTTTCCATCACTTAGGGCCAAAATAGCCCAAGCTAATCAATCACCTAACAGAGACAATGCATGCAAAAATCTCAAGATACCTGGAAAGTAGTAAGTCCTCAGTGAATGCTGGCAGTTTCTCTTGTTATTTTAGTTCTTACAGTTGACAGGTTTTCATACCAAAATTGGAACTCTTAGACCAGGATTGGAGAAAGAAGGAATGATCATGGCTCAGTTTCCCTGTATCAGGTATAAACAAAGAACAAAAGGACATGCTTTTAAAAGTCTAAGTTTTAAGTATCAAAGAACACCAAAAGTTAGTTTCTCTTGCCTCTCGGCCAATGTTAGCATTCCCAATTGGCCTGAATGTGTCTCCAGAGGGGCCAGAACCAACTAATGTCATGTCTCCACTTTGTAGACATAATATTCTGTCACATACCCAAGCGATTTTCCAGATACAAATAACATTTTATAAAAAACAAGTCCCCACTTTATTGTGCTACTACTGCAGTGTCAACACTAACTTTTTTACAAGGTTTTGAGCCTTGCAAAAAATTAAGAAATCTGGTTCTGAGAACTTTCTTCTATATCACCCAAAAGTCCAAGGTCAGTAAGTAAGAGCATAGTAATAACGGAATCACTTAAGGTTTATATGGTTACCATCTACCCGTTGCATCGATATGACAGAAAAGTAACTTTCCCTCTTCGGCTCTCTCCCTTGAACAGGCCTTATAATGTAAGAAGCAAGAATGGTTCCAGAGGAACTGTTTTGAACTTCTGCGTCAATCACATTAGCATTAAAAAACGGCTCGCTAGTCATTACTATATAAAGTATTCTCTTGCTCTGTGGAAATGGTTTCAAATAATTGTTGTGTTCGAACGGGAGTTTTGTTCTTTTTTTAAATAGCAATTTGAGAGAGAAAAAAAATAGAAAAGAAGACATATCCAAGAAACAAACAAATATTGAAATAGTTGAATCAACTAATTGTCATCAAGTGGCATCATCATCTATAATAATAAAAGCGTAATATGCTAATTAGACCAGACAGCCAAATGACTTTCCAGATGTCCTTCCAGATGTCCTTCCTGATGACCTTCCAGATTAAGCAGAGGTAAGCTGCCATGGCTGTGAGGGCCAAGCCCCTTGTACAAATTTCGTGCATCAGACCTCTAGTATTTGTATAGAAGTCACTCATGGTATGTCCCTAGACCTAAGAGGCAGGCTCACCACCTGACAGTATAATTGGAAAACTGAGATACAAAAGTAGCAAGAAAGGGACAAGAATCTGCCCTGACCAAAGCCCGCAAATAAAATTCTCTTCTGGCTTGAAAAACACGATTATTTCTTCCAGGTCTCTCCACTGAACAGCTAAACGTGGAGTAGAATCAAGCCTGCAAAAATTTTCACCTTTAGTTCTGGCTTCTCTCTCTAGCTTCAGCAACATTGGTTTTTAATACTGTTTGTGTGTGTGTGTATGTGTATGTGTTAGAGAATATGTGATATAAGATTAATGCACATATTTGCCAGAAAAGAAACCCAATTGGGCTACAGGTCAAACCTCAGGAGCTCTCGATTTTCCTCTGTGACAGAAGCTGATGATGGAATATATGACAGTGCCTTAAATTCAAGCCAACAAAGACTCAGACCATTATTATAGACCAGAGCTCTTCAACTATGGTTTCTCTGTTGGAAAAAGAAGTGGGCAGTAGAAGGGTGGGGCCTTCTGACAGCTTTTGAAAAACATGGCCCTAAAGAGGACGAGCTTGCCAGGGGGCCACCCACGGAAAATTCTATTGCTTATATGAAGCATCACGCTGAGTTATAAGAAAAGCAATGAACAAAATATCCAGTTCTTTCACATAAGTCCAGAGCCTTAAAAACTAAACAGAGAATGATGACATATGATGAGATGATGCCAATCTTTTGTGGAGTGGCCCTAGGCAAGTGATTGGTCTCTCACTTTCTTCAAGTATAGACTACTGTTACCACTCTATTACTGATAATACAAAAAAACACCCTAACAACAACTCCTCGGAATAATACTGTAAAAATAAATGTGTGGCCAGTGATTTAAGAATGAGGGAAGAAAGGTACAATGATTTACTATTACGAAGTGCTTTATCAACCAGCATATTACATAATGTGTTATAATGTACCATGTGCCCACGGAAACATGAAATCATTCATAGTTCTTAAGTACTGCCAGATGCGTAGCTATAACAAATTTCAAGTCTTTCTGCGAATTCACCCACACACTCACTTCTCCAACCAATATTTCCACTGGTAGCTGTCAGAGTTGAGAAATCATAGAACATACCCTTATTCACATCTCTGTGGTAATTACATATCATTTGCTTCATATTTGGGTAGGGAACATGTCTTATTCATAATTTTATAACTAGGGGACTTGCCCTGTTCTAGTATGTAATTGGTGCTCAGTAAATGTTTATTGAATGAATGAGTGAATGAATGAGCGAATGGACACACAGATAACAGTTAGACATAGCAAATCAAAGAGTGAACCTTAGTGATGGCACTACCCAGCCCAAGAAGAGTCTTTAATGATAGAAACATGTAGAATGGAGGTGGTCAAAAACTGGCTTCTTTCCAGCAAAACTGGCTTCTTCCTATGCGTTATTTCTGAGGATTAGCTCATTTGTCACTTGTCATAACTTTCTGGAATGTACAAGTAATACTATTACAAAAGATCTTTACCATTCTCAATGGAGGCATCTGGCTTTACTTAAGAATGCTGAATGATTTCATTTTTAATGGCTGGGAACACAGTGCATTACAACCTTTATAAACATTGAGGAATCTCTGAATATTATAATATACCTGAGGTAGGTGAAGAACTATTTTAAAATTTGAACTAGTATTCCTAAGGCAACAAATGCAATAAAATTGGGGGGGAAATCTGAACTTGGAATCAGAGAATCTTGCTCTGCTACATACTTGCTCTATGATTTTGACCTACTTAACCAATTTTCTCTGAGCCTGTTTTAATTTGTAGTGACAACTTAGTGTAATAAAAACATTCATACATCCAGGGTCAATGAGGTAATTTAATAAGACTTGTATGCAAAAGTAGTATATAAGTGGAAAAATGCTACATTACAGCATGATAACTAGTTACACAATGGCAGCGAAGTCTGTAGTATACATGAACAGCGAGATCCTTTGGCTCAAGATTCATGAATTATTTAACTTAGTAGTTCAAGTCACTAGTACATGATCTTAAACACAATCAAATGAACCACCAATGTCAGTGGTTGAATTGGACGCACCAACCAGGTATCAGCATTCAATTTTCAGAGTGGCCATTCCAAGGTCCCTTCTGATAAACTGTCTAATATAATGTTCTTCAAGGTGTGGTCCTCCGGCAACCAGCATGAGATTTGGCTTGTTTGCTTGTAAAAATGCAGACTCCCAAAACTCATTCAAGGAGACCATAATGCATTATATCAAGTGCCCAAGATAACTATTATGTACACTAGTATAGTAAGTTTTAAATTTACTTTTGAACATCCAGTAGCTATGGAACAAGATCAAGTCCATCAGAGAGAGTATGTACTCTTAATTTACATCTTTTATATATTCATCTATTTTTATTTATACAAACTGCTTTTAAATACATCAAATAGAACATTAACATCTACACAATGGAATTCTATGCTGCCATTAAAAAGAAGGAACTCTTACCATTTGCAGCAACCTGGATGGAACTGGAGAGCCTTATGCTTAGTGAAATAAGCCAGTCAATGAAGGAGAAGCACCATATGATCTCACTCATTTGTGAATAATAAAGAACATTGTAAACTAATTAACAAAAGGATAGATACAGAGGCAGTAAAGCATCAAACAGACTGTCAAATTATAGCAGGAAGATTAAGGAGAGGTGGGGTAGATAAGAGATCAATCAAAGGACTTGTATCTATGCACATAAGCATAACCAATGAACATAGACACTGGGGGGTTGGGGTATGCCTGGGAGGGAGGGGAGGGCAATAGGGAGATATGTATACATGTAACACAATAAAAAAATAAATAAATAAAAAACAATGACAAATGATTTAAAAACTGTTTTAGTAAACCAGAAATGCAAGATAATAGAATTTTAAAATAAAATGCATCCATGATAAATTTAAATATGTTTGTTTTTTTTCTTAAAACATTTATGTTGTTATTATCTGCATCTCCACATGAGACTGTGCTTTATGTGGTTCTGAAACCTCACTTTGTTCCCTGCTGTGTCCTGGCCCTAAAAAGGGCCTGGCACATAGTAGATACTCAATAAGTATTTATTGAATTGAACAATGAATAGATGGTGAACTTGCATGTCTCAGAAAAGTTGTTGGCTTAAAATATGCTTGTTTCTACATAAGGATGGGTTCATCTGACAGAGTTTATAGGCCAGGGTCTCCTGTTCATAAGAATATAGGGATACAGGGTACAAAAATAAGAGATTTCATATATATCCTTCTGAAATATTAACTTTTAAGCTGAAGTTGGAAATGCAAATTAGAAGGAAATCATCCTCAACTTATAGATGCTTTTACTCCAGCATTAAACCCAATTGTATAGAAAAGCTTCCTGATGAAGAATAACACTTTGAAAAGGGGCAGACGGGGTACAATAGTTTTGTGATAGGAGTATAAGTAGTGGCCAGATTCTCATGAAGTCATGAGAGGAATGACCATGGGCTGGCAGAGATATTAATTTTAAGAGCCTAATCTTGATTAGCTGCTGTGCCGTCGATTCCAGGTCTGGCTGATCACTCTGTGCCCTCAAACCCCTCTAAGTTGAGGAGAGGGTACAAGGTGCAGACATCAGGAACAGCAATAAGAAGAAGGAAAGACAACTACATACAAGTCACTTAGTGTGATGTTCTTGCTAATCAAAGAGCATAAGTCCCATTTCCACAGGGATGATACTTGGTTCTAGTCACACATAGGAATCCATGGAAATGGGTTTGAGCATATCCTATCTAATAAAAGAGTAATATGCAAATTGACCATACCTCTGCTACAAGCCATGCCCACCAGCCAATCAGGAGCAGGAGGCTTGGGTTCCCTCTGCAATGGAGGAAGCCAGGCTCTCTGCACAACCTGGCTGGCCTTTGACTTCACTCAAGACTACAAATTTTCAATTACAGAAGACAAATAAATCCCCCCCCAAAATGGAAGCAACCACGAAGCTGGAGAGAACAGGAGGCTTGAATTGTGCCCAGCAATGGAGGGAGCCAAGCTTCTGCAGCCCTGGCCTGCCTTGGCCTCTGCTCAAGGCTACAAAGTTTCAATTATAGAAGATAAATAAATCCCAGATTCCAGGGCCTCTGCTTAGGTTGCCCAGGTGTGTGACTGGCCTGCAAACCACCACAGGCCTCTCACCCAGGCTACCCTATGCCCCAAGAGAACTCCCACGCTGGTTCAGGACACCCTTCAGGGCAAACCAGCTGGCCCCCACCTGTGCACCAGGCCTCTATCCCATCTAATAAAAGAGTAATATGCCAATTGATCATCACTCCAACACACAAGATGGCTGCCCCCATGTGGACACTAGATGGCTGCAACAAGATGCCCAGCATGGGAGGGCAATTAGGGGTGACCAGGCCTGCAGGGAAGGACAATTAGGGGTGATCAGGCCTGAAGGGGGAATCAGTTAGGGGCAAACAGACTGATAGGGGAGCAGTTAGGCATAAATAAGGCTGGCAGGGGAATGATTAGGGGATAATCAGGCTGGCAGGCAGAAGCGTTAGGGGCAATCAGGAAGGCAGGCAAGCGAGCAGTTGGGAGCCAGCAGTCCTGGACTGTGAGAGGCATGTCTGATTGCCCGTTTAGGCCCAATTTTACTGGAATCATGCCTCAGTGGGCGATCGGACATCCCTCAAGGGGTCCCAGATTGGAGAGGGTTCAGGCTGGGCAGAGGGCCACCCCCTTGTGTAGGAATTTCATGTACCAGGCCTCTAGTATAAGCTATTAAGGTAAAGGTGAGGGCATAGGACCTCCAAAATAAAGAACCATTAAATTGATCCATGCACCCTAACCGGTTTGGCTCAGTGGATAGAACATCAGCCTGCAGATTCAAGGGTCACGGGTTTAATTCTGGTCATGGGCAGGTATCTTGGTTGCAAGCACATACCCAGTAAAGAGTGTGCAGGAGGCAGCTGATCAATGTTTCTCTCTCATCAATGTTTCTAACTCTCAATCCCTCTCCCCTTCTCTCTGTAAAAAATTAATAAAATATATTTTTTAAAAAAATAGGTTCAGTGCTAAAGTCCATGATTTCTCATTGCCAAGTTCCCCCAATGACCACTGTCAACCTACCCATCTCTTCACTTCATGGTCTCCATGAAACATCAGTCCTTATTTTATCTGCTCTGCTTTGCAAATAATACAAAGGCTCAGTACCCATAATTAGAAAACTACCTGAATAGTGAATTAATTCAGAGTAGGTGAGGGCAGAGTCAACTTTCCTATAAAGGAGTTTTGTTCTTGAGAAGAGACCAGGCTTATTGATCCATGTATTCCTTTCTTCTTTCATTCAAAAAATATTATAAATGCCTCCAGATACTTAAAATCTAATGATAGTGGGATATGAATAATTGGTCATTAAATGCATAAATACAGAATGAATAGATGTCTGGGATTAAAATAGTTACAATTCTGCAATCACATCAATTTGCTGAAAAGATATAAACCTTTGTCCTGATTATCAATTGACATGAAGGGCTGATAAATTCACAAAGGTCTTAAAATTTGCTGTTACTGTTAAAAGAACAAGTGTCAAAAAACAAAAAGCACAATCTGATGCATGTAGTTATTTGCAAGACTTAATAAAATCCTGAAGTATAAATGAATCCATTAGAAAAAAAAATATTCTAAAATAGCTTCTGATTAACACACAGTAAAAAGGATGATCTAGCTGCACATGATGGGTGCTCAACAAGTGTTTGTTGAATGAATCCTTGGAAAAATCCTTTGTAGAAATATATAGATAGAAATACAAAAATAGAGAATGAATACAAAGTGTGAAAACTAGAATTGATGTTATTTGTAAGTAAACAGATTAAGCAGCAAATCCCAGAGTATAAATATCTAGAGAGATATTTTCCAGTGTTTATTAAAAGAGCAGAGTAGAAAAATAAAGCGTGTTACATTTCTGCAGAAATTGATTAATACATTACTGAAATAAAGTCACCTCTGGTAGAAAAGGCACCAGTGGTTAAAAATTCACAGTCACCCTTAAAAAATGTTTTAAGAGAACAACAAGAGAAACATTACACTTATTTGTAACTAAGCAATGGGGGAAAAGGTGAAGAGTAAGTAGTTACCCAAAATGGCAGAGAGTTGAACCACAACACGATGAACACAGGTGGTGAGATATTCCATTTAACCTTTCACCTAAAAGTTGCTATCTTCCTGAAAGAACTAATTCTCCCAGTGGCTTCATTCTGCTTCAGAAGGAAAGGAGTCACTTTCTGAGTCATAACATCACCCTGGTTTTCCTTTTGGGCTTTCATTCCAAGCCTACCAAAACCCAACCCATTTTAATTTGTCTAAAGGTGGCCTGGCCAGTACCAGAATTTAATGCTTCCATAAATGAACTTTGATTGACATGTGAGATGACTCACACCTCCCCCCACACACACACATACACACACACACACACACACACACAACTTGTATTGCTGCCATTTGGTCAGTTTGGGGTTTGTTTTTAAAATGAATGCCAGTTGAGTCTGAGCAGAAGCCAGGGTGTGTTTTTATTTTATGTCTGAAATAAAAATAAAGAGCTGGGTATGAATAATCAAAGTGGCAGGCGCCTCCCTGGATACTTCTAAACCTTCCAAAAGCGGTCCTGAGGCTCAGCAAAATGTAATATAGTCAAAACAACCACAAGCAGAATTAATACCAAGGGATTTGTCCCAGAAAAATAAAATAATTGCAATACAGGTTTCTTTGCAGTCCCAAATTCTAGTGACTTTCAACATTATATTAAGTTAAAATATCTTTTTTTTTTTTGGAGGGTGGCAGTCCTAGAAAGAGTATTTCTAGAAGGTAGAAGGATATTAAATAAAAGGTAGATATTATTTAATATAACTCTTAAAACAAGCAGAGATTCTTGCAATTAACTCTATATACATTATCCTCCCTATTAAACATAGGTGGCATATGGTGAACTCCATTTTATTTTGAGAACCATCATCAGTTTTATAGATAATACATATTTTTCACTTTCCTCTCTACAGTTGCATTTTCTTTGGATAATGAACAATGCTTACACAATCAGGAAAGAGAATGGACAAGGGAGGGGGAGGGGGAGAAAAGGGAGGAAAGGAAGAGTAACAAAGGGGAGTGGAGGGGAGAGGAAGAGGCATTTAAAAAGCAATATGAAATTAAAAGAGAAACTAAATCAGCAATGGATAAATTCTTAAAGAAATATGTGTGTAATGTTAATAAGAAAAGGGAAATTGGCAGATTAAATGGGTCTTCTATAAAAAATGTATGGATTTTAGTCAATATTGCATCCCAGAAAAAGAATCACACATGAGAGGCAAGTATGCAACAGGATAATGGGAAATTTTGATGATATTGTTCCAAGAATCTGGAACATAAAGTCAAAAGAAATTGGAAATCTTTCCTTCTAATATGGAATAAAGAGAAATGTAAAGGTATTTTTTCTGTGGGGGCGGGGGAACCTACTCCTAGATCCTGATGTCTTCGGAAGTAATTAGCCTAGCATATGTAAGGATGATAAATAAAATGATATTTCAGGAAACCTGTGATGGAGAAGGACCTCCCCCAGCACGTGACCTCAGTCAAATCAAATGGCACTGCCCAGTGGCAGAATGGAGCTTATTTCTCTTCAAGGTCTACTACTGCTGATTTTCTCATGCCCTTAGCCAAACAGCTCTTATAGTATCTTTATTTCAAGAAAGGCCAAGGCCTCTTATATACATTAGCACATTATCCCTGAGTTTGTTTCTGACATAGGTAGGTATTGCGATCACCAGCATAAACACTGGGCTAAAAGCTACAGAAGGGCTGGCTCCGTGGGCCCTGGGAGTGCCCTGAACTCCTCTAATGCGGTGCACGCCCCTCCTCCTCCTATCCAGCCCTGAAGCCTTCAAAATAAGAACTGATTTTAATAAAGCCCCAAGCAGTTAGCACAGTCCTAGAAACTTAGCAGGAATTTAAATTAATAATTAAACGAAAGTGGAGAATTGAGCTCAGCAATTCAGAAAGATCTCTGGACGCTGGCTGCTTCTGACATCAGAAAATCATGCTTAGTGTTGTCAAATAGTACTCCAGACCTAGGAACTTCAAAAAAAAAAAACAAGGGGGGGGTGAGTCTTAATCTTGGGGAAGTAACCAATTATAGAGATTTCTGTTAGCACTCTAAGTGACCAAGATTTGTGAAGTGTTTTCATTTTTATTATTGTTGTTCTTTAATCCTCACCTGAGGATAATTTTTCCATTGATTGTTTAGAGAAAGTGGAAGGGAGGGGGTAGAGGGAGAGAGAGAGATTGATTTGTTGCTTCCCACTCATGCCCAGCTGAGGCCTAAAATCAAACCTACAACCCAGGTGCATGCCCTTGACCAGGAATCAAACCCATGACCCTTTGGACCTTGGGCCAACACTCTAACCACTGAGCAACCACCCAGGACCAATTTTACTGTTCTAAGTCAGCGTCAGGAAACTAAAGTCCTGCTTTCCATTCAGAGTCCTGCCTTAGAAATAGGTGTACTAATTCCTCCATGCCTCAAGTTCATGTCCTCGAAAACCAAACTGAAGCTTCAGCACCACCCTGACTCTGCCAGTGGAGTACAACAACTAGCTTTTCTGCATGTGAAGTTCAAGTTTAATCATTTCATAGCAGTCATGTGATTACAACAGAGTTGCATGTTATTTTAGAGCTTCAGGGTTATACCATTACTGTGAACGGAACAGACTTGAGCATCACAAGTGGAGACCCAATACCAGAAAGAGTGTCCTGGGCAGAGAGAGCATGATTACACTGTGACGGATTAGGATATCTGCTCAAGGAAAATCCCAAGTTAGGGACCACAGCAGGATCCCATCCATCACAGTACACATAGAGCTAAAACTCTTGAAGCATTTTTGGCAGCAGGGAGAACTTATAGCATCCTAATGCTTTTACAAGGCTGGGTTTTTCTTTTCTCCCCAATGTGCTTCAAGATTTCATAACATGAGAAATATAGGAGCAAAAGTTAAAATGTTTTAATGGTCCCCATAGACTATTTAAATAAACACTGTGATTGCAATTTAGGCAATCTGGAGTCCATTCAATATTAAATCCCTACCCTCAGCTACAGCTACTACACAAATAGGGAATTCTCCACATGGCCATTCCCTCTGCCACGACCGCCTCTTGACAATCTCGGGGAGGAGTGAGGCAGGCCTAACCTTACACCAGCTAAATCTGTCAACAACTGGAGGAAAACCTCTGCTGAGCAAACACACCATCCCTCTCACACAGCTTGTCTTTGTCCTGACTTTGCGACAACGCCACTAATCTCAGACTATCTTCAGCAGTGCAAGCAGAAACTTCTTCTGCAACCGGCTGTAACAAAAAAAAAATGCCTTTCTTTATTTCCACACCCACCCCGTATGTATATATTTATGCTGTCCCTCCCACTTCCGTCCCCCCCGCCTCCATATCCACCCCTTCCTCCAGACCCAATCCTCAATAAAGCTTGACTGGAATAAATTACAAGTTATTCTTCATCTTAGAGAAATGCATGAAGAAAGAGGCAATAGGACTGATCATGTCTTTTTGACCAGATCCTTGTAAGAATAATACTCCGTAATGTACAGTTGTGTCTCTGCCAGGGGAAAGAGTAGGTCCAAGAACGAGGCAATAAATATCCTAAAATATGGTGTGCCAAATTGAAACAATTGGGTGGTGAAATACATAGAACCACGGAGTATTCCTCCAACTGCTTTCAGACATCAGGGAATTCCTGGGGCCACGGGGCTCTTTTCATTTTTATGTTCTGTTGAAAAAAAATATTGTATGGGAATAATATTTTGGTTATGGTACTCAAAAATATTATGATGTACTGAGATTTTTTTTCCTAGTTATAAAGTGCAACACGGTCTTTATATTTATGGAAGAAACCAAACATTTTTTTGGTAACATTTACATTCAATAAAATGAAAAACCTACTTTTCTCTATGGAGTCACCTATGTCCGTGGTCGGCAAACTGCAGCTCGCAAGTCATATGCGGCTCTTTGGCCCCTTGAGTGTGGCTCTTCCACAAAATACCACGGCCTGGGCAAGTCTATTTTGAAGAAGTTGCGTGAGAAGAAGTTTAAGTTTAAAAAATTTGGCTCTCAAAATTAATTTCAATCGTTTGACTGTTGATATTTGGCTCTGTTGATTAATGAGTTTGCCAACCACTGACCTATGCCAGTGGTTGGCAAGCTGTGGCTCGCGAGCCACATGCAGCTCTTTGGCCCCTTGAGTGTGGCTCTTCTACAAAATACCACGTGCGGGCGTGCACGTACAGTGCAATAGAAACTTCGTGGCCCATGTGTAGAAGTCAGTTTTTGGCTCTCAAAAGAAATTTCAATCGGTGTACTGTTTATATTTGGCTCTGTTGACTAATGAGTTTGCTGACCACTGACTTATGCAATAGCTCTTAGATTAAGATATAGCATATTTCTGTCACACCTGATGTCTTATTTATGCCCTTTCCCAGCAATTCTCTACCAGATACAACCTCCACAGATTAGTTGTTTTTTTTTTGTTTGTTTGTTTTCTAGTGCCTAATCACCATAGATTGGTCAAAACAAACATTTATAAAACTTATATGACACACGTTATCCTGCAAATTTTCCATTATTATCTCATTTTAAACTCATTTAATTCTGGGTATGAGGGAGACTAGTATTTCTGTCCCAAGTTTCCAAGAAAGAGGATAACTAACTTGCTCAACATATATCTGTATTTGTCATTCTTTACCTATTTCAATCAGTTATGCCATACTTATACTGTGTAGACCATTAAATATGCCCCCAATTAATAGTCTAAAAATTAAACAATGTATAATAAGTGTTAATAACTTTAATCACATTCTACCCAGCTAAATGTTTAACTGCATTGCCTCATTTAATCTCCACACCAACTCCATAAAGCAGCTGTTGCTATCTCCATTTTACAGCTGATTCAATAAGATGAAAATATTTACCCATATTTAAATAATAAGTGGATTCATATCTTGTACTTTTTGATTCATCATGCTTGGCTCATAGTAAGTGCTTAAAAAATGTGTTGAATCATTCCATTAAAAGATTAATAAAGAGCTTGAGGAAGAGTGGAGTATGTTGTGAAAATGCTAAGCAAAGTTGCTCATCACTTCCATGATAGAATTTACAGGGGGGAAAACTACAGAAATTAAAGGTTAGATGAACTCTTAGATATCTCTTGGTCTGTCCCCTCATTTTAGAGATGAATAAACTGAGAAGCACATTGACCTGCTCAAGGGCACACGGTCAGGTAACATTGAAACACAGGCTGACATTCAGGTTTCCTGATTCCCACCATAACTAGATTCTCTTTCTATGGTTCTGAATTAAGCATGCTGTATGGGTCCTAAATCAGTTTGCAATTGCATTTGATAAGTTTATCAATACTGCAAAGAGTCATGACAATTTTATAAGACATTGAGAGGAGAGAGGAGGGATCAAGGAAATATAGTGCAAGGTTCCTTTCCTCAAGATGCTTAGATATTTCATTGTCAAGAATGAACCTTTTCAGACAGTCAATATGATTAGAATGTGTGCTTAAAGAAGAAAACAGATTGCCATGTAAAGGATTGTATGATAAAGTATATCATTAAATATAATCAACGGCCACATTTTATGGAACAGATAAGCACAATAAAAGTAAGAAGGAATGAGATCAGAGTTGGCAGCAAATAAGAAACTTGAGGTCTGTTTAGAAGTAATCATAGGTTTACAAATTTTAGAAAAGAAATCATCAGCCCGGTGGTGTTGCTCTGTGGTTGTGCATTGATCTTTGCACCAGTAGATCATAGGTCAATTCTTATCAGGGCACATGTGTAGATTACTGGCTCAATCCCCTGGGGGGTGGGGGGGAGGGGCATGCAGGGGACAGCAATTTATGTTTCTCTCTCGTCGATATTTCTCTCTCTCCTTCTCCCTTTCATTTTCTCTAAAATAAATCAAAACATATATTTTTAAAAAAAATCATCAATGCTAACCCTCATGTCATACAGGAGGAAGCGTACACTGAGATATGCCAGTTTTTGCCCACATGAACTCCAGTGTGGTCATGGCCAGTTACTTCCAGTCCAGGGCTCTGTTCATCACACCATTTCACCAACCTCTCCATGGGACATTGACAGAGAAAACCTACTCTTCACCTCACACAGTAAATAAATGAAGGCATTAATAAAGTGGTCCACATGCCTTAAACAAGACCCATGCATGTTGTTTAGTAGTATAATGATCACATTGCTCTTATTTTGACAGCATCGCCAGACTGGACTTTGGCACTCACTGCACATTAATTTCTTAAAGATTATTTAAAAACCAAACATAGATAAGTCCTAGAGAATGTTTGGGTACAACATAATCCTTTAAGTCATTTGCTATACTGAAATGTATAGCTCGGGGGAGAGTAAACATGGGAAATGTATTTTTTAAAATAATTTTTTGCTGACATCTTGTGACAGAATATACTTTTCTTCTCCGTTTACAATTGTCAGTGGTGCACAAGTGATTTCATTCTGTGAACCCTTGAGAAATGCAACCACATGCAAGCCTTCCAGCTGTTGCTCATCAAGAATTGTAATATTTATTCTGGAAGAAGCAAACAACAGCTGCATTAGGAGAGTATGAGTTCACCTGGTACCTATAGCATATGAGTTCCAATTTGCTAGCCAGTAAACATCTTGTAAAGGAACAACAACAACCAAGCCCTCCACCTCAAAATAAACCCAGCAGGTGCTGCAAATTTAGAATGTAGGCTCTAAGGACAACCATGACTTTAATCTTTATCTTACATACTCCTCCCACATGAGCTGTAAACAATGAGTAACTGTTGGGGATAATTATCTAGGAACATGTTTATTCTATGTCAATACCTCGTCATGAGGCCTTCTGTAAAAATGGCCTCTTCATTTTTTGAAATGATAACTTGCAGTTGCTTTAAAGATGACATAAAATGTATTTTCAGCTCTCTTTCCTGATTTACAGCCATTTTCAATAAAACTGCCAACCAGGCATGAGAATCCATGAAAACACTTCAGGGTCCCTGAAGGACCATCTATCATTTTCAAATGAACATCTGTATTAGAAACCAGAATGTTTCAATAGTGATTCAAATTAGACCTTTTACCTAGCAAGTGCTCCAATTACACACTTCTGATATCTTGTAAAAGAAATAACATACAATGAATTTAAGCAATTGTCCAAAATCATGTAGAAAGAATAGACAATCTTTATTTATTTATTGCTTCTCTACTCTTGCTCACAGCTTTCAGTCAGTTGATAGGAACAATACAAAAGAATAAACTTGAGCTTAAAAAAAGTGAAACACATCACATGATTTTATAAGAAATTTCTACTGTAATTTTAGTGGTTTAAGAAGTTATCTATTTCAGATAATCTATAAATTTTGTTGCTTTTTGGTCTTTTTTAGCATGATTTTTAAAGTGTGGATCAATTAAAATGATGTTAACATGGAAAATTAAGAGGTATCGTCTCTCTAAAAGCTACACTAAATTTTAAATCTGTGCACTTTAATTGTTTTTTAAAAATATATATTTTAATTGATTTTTAGAAAGAGAGAAAGAGAGTAGAAGAGATATAAACGTCGATGAGAAAGAAACATGGACTGGCTGCCTTCTGCACACCCCCTACTGGAGATCAAGCCTGCAACCTGGACATGTGCTCTCATCAGAAATTGAACTGTGATCTCCTAGTTTATAGATTGAAACTCAACGAATGACCACACTGGCCAGATGATCTGTAAAATTTAAAGTAAAATTCTGACACTGGAAATTAGACACTACTATTTACTATAAAGATACTGAATATATATTAATTCATACTCAAAATATGTTTATCTTTATTTCTGTAACAGTGAAATATAGACAAAGTATAGGATAAGTTTAATGGAACCACACTGATTCCATTTGTTTTTCAAATTCACTTTTTACTTTGAAATTCATAGATATTTCCAAATAGAAGTATATGCCCTAGCTGTTTGGGCTTAGTGGATAGAGCAGGGACCTGCAGATTAAAGGGTCTGGGTTCAATTCTGGTCAAGAGCATACTGGGTTATGGGCTGGGTCTCCAATGGGGGGCATGCAGGAGGCAGCAGATGAATGATTCTCTTTCATCATTGATATTTCTATTTCTCTCTCCCTCTCCCTTCCTCTCTGAAATCAATAAAAATATATTATATAGTTGCACTTGACTTCTAATGAGGCCACACATATTAATAAAATGAACTGATTTCATCCCTCCCAACACTTCAGTGATGTCTATGATATTTAAATTCTAAATTGTCACTAGACCACCAATGATACCAATTTCAACAGATCAAATCAAACCTGCACAGTCAGATTCTAATTCTATAGAAAGACAGCGAATGATCTCACAATCTTAAAGCAGGAAGAAACAAACAAGCGACCACCTGTACCTGGATAGCTACCAGCAGTGATTATAAACACTAATTACATTAAATACAGTTAAACACTGCTGTACACATTAGTATCTCTTTGATTAATGACAAGAGTAGTGGCAGACAGTAGCAATATGGAATCTAATGTTTATCCCCAAACAGAACATCAGTCATTTAGCCCAAATTTACCTTACTCCCACACAAACCTGGTGTCAGGCTCAATGTTTATTTCTGTGAATTACCACAAAAACTCAATATTCTATTTAAGAAGTCTTACTTTTTCACACGATCAAAACTTTCACATGAAAAAAAATTCCAAAGCCTTTCAAACCACCGTGTTGAATTTGCTTTCAGCATTTACCTGAAGCATTTATCACACTCTCTCAAAAGTTTGGTGCCCTATTCAGAAATCTTAAACTATGACTACGCATGACCTGGAAAAATTGGTTTGCTATGCTTTTGTACCCTCCAAACATCAATTCGCTACCTTCCTGCTGATAGATCATGTACTTCATTAATTGTCACTGGCATTCAGAAACAAAGCCTGCAGGTTTTCCTAGTTTCATGTGAGACTCTCTTTTAAGAGGCAAGAATGTCATTTAAAAGTCCTATTTGTTCACATCACAGCACCATGATCTGAGTCAACTGTCGTGAAGAATGAAAAAGATGTATTTAGTTTTAAAAGGGGTCACTGTAAAACTACAGACTGACAAATGCGTAGGGGCTAAAATCATAATCCAAAGCTACCTGAATGAACTTAAGAAACTTTTTATTGTTTTCATTAAAGAAATTATACTTTAAAAGACACAGCTGACCCCCAATTTTTTAAAAAAAGAACAAAACATGGTTTCAATAATCAAATTCTGAGTTTAAATGATCCTCAGCTGAAATCACACTGAAAGAAAAAAAAAACACAGAATCTCGTAGCTTGAGTTTTGTTTGTTTATTTGACTTTTGCTAAACTGCTTGATTCATGAATATGTTTTAAAGGAACCAAGGAGTACAAAGTAAAATTATACTAATATGTTATGTGATACAAAGAAACACTCAAAGGGTGCAAATGTCTGCACACAAATACATGAGGCTTCTTCCCTTGTTTAATCTCTGTATGCTAATATGTGTATGTGTGTCTGTGTGACTGTGTGTGTATGTGAGTACATGTAATATGACATATATAGAATATACATTAGCAAATCAAAGAAATGAAGTTAGCCACTGGAGATGAAGAAATAGAGACTGCTGATTATTAGATATGGAGTAAGGGAGAGAGGAAGGTGGGGTGGATGACTGCTAGAGATGAAAAGCAAAAATGATGATAATTTTGCCTCCATTGGTTTAATTTATATCCAGCTTGCAGAATGAGAGAGGGCTTGGGTTTTGTTTTTTGTTCTTTTTTTTCCCCTCAGAGTCCTTCAACATGCCAACATGTGTGGCATCTAGCATCTGGGTTTGAATGGCTTATTATTATCTTTGTAAACATATAGTTTGATATTCCATTAATTAAAATGGTGACCATCACCCAAAACAACTTTTCTGCAGAGGGACCGTGTAAACCCACAAAACCCAGGCATGGGTTTGTTGAACCTGCAGGCAGTTTTGTTTAAGTGAGCATTAAAGGCTTGGCAAGCCCTCTGTGCTCTCATTTTCTTATTCTCTATTATCTATCCACTTAATAATTTCAGAAACCTTAATCAGACTCTGACCAAAAAAATCCACACACTGCTTGGGATAGAATGATAACACCATCTGTTTTCATTCTTATGTGGGTTCCTTCCAGCCGTACAGTCCAGCATTCTGGAGGCTGACTTTATAAGGATCCTGACTTTATAGGTGCTCAAAGGGAAACGCTCCTCTGTCACTTGACTCTTGCCAACAGGCAGGATCTTTTCCATTTGATATTCATGTTGATTACATTGAATTCTATAGATAAATAAGACCAATCCCAGTATTTAAAATAATACAAATGATTTCCTTCGTTTTTGTAATGGTTAGTAAGGACAAAACTTCTTAAATTCTTAAAAGAATTTATTTGACATGAGTTCTAATTCCCTTCAAGTCTAGTTAATGATTTTAAAAATAAAATATCTTGACCATCTCTAAAAATAGAAACAATCGACTTACTCAGAACCTTTCCACAATGACTGTCCAAATGTGCAGCTATCCTTACAATACCTCTTAAGAATTAGATTACAATATCATTGTTCAAATATAATGGATAAAGAAATGGCGATAGAGTTTCCTTCTAGTCATGGCAACAACTAAGAATTCAGAGCAAAGGTCAAATGCTTTTAAACTCTTTGGCACAGAAAAAAATTAGCCAATGATATGGAAAAATACACTCCAAATAATGCAGTTTTGCAGATTTTAACAATCAATATGGAGCACCATATGATAGATATGGCTCCAGCAATCTGTATCAATCATGAAGATTGGCAGTGGCAAACGACACAGACCCATTTTTGTCAGGCTACCGCAGTCAATGTTACAGACTCTGTGTAACCAAGACTTACTCTGGTGCTTTCCCCGACACACACACAGCCCCTTCCAAGAGCTGCTTCCAGCACATTCAAGGGCTTTTCTGAACCAAACCTGACTGCAAACCTTTGGAGACGGGCACAGGATTCTTATGATGCTCCATGTTTTCCTCCCAAAGGCTGCATCTTTAATACATTATATTGGGTTTTTCCCATCACACATTTAACGTGTGAAATTTCTAAACTCTTCCCCTTCACTTATCTAAATTGAACTTTGGCAGCCAACAGTTAACTGTTGGAGAGTTGCTGAAAAACGATTAAACCCTTTCTAGAACTGATTGCAAGAAGCATCAGTGCCAAGATAGAAATTTTAGTCTTCATCGTACACAAAATCAATATGTATGCCTCACTCTGGAAAGAAAGCCACCTTGAAAATAATTAATAAAACATCAAAGCTGCATGCAACTTCAAAAACCCACATGAGACTGAAACATTTGAAGCAATTAAAAGAAATTACTAATTTATATAAGGTGGTAATGCTCTTTGAAAGGTATTTGAAATCTCAGTACCTTAGATTGGGCTTCAAAAATGGCAATTTGACATCTTAACAACATACCCATAGCAATTATGAATGACACATTAAATACATAAACTTTTAAAAACTATAAGAATAATTTAGAAATATTTAAATAATATCCAAAACTACAGAGAACTGCACCCTATATTTTTATTGAAACATGATGCATAAACAAAGTATTAGAATTTGGTAAAGTGAACTGACCTTATAAATCTCATCTATCAGTTACATTATGTTGTTCCGCATAGTTAACTTTTATTCATTCTTAAATATATATGTTGTGCTTTGTGGTAAATATATAAGAACTAGTTTAAAAAGAGATCACTAAAAGGCACACTAGTTGAGAGAGAAAGAGAGAAAGAGAGAGAAAATGGGGGAGGAGGGGGAGAGAGGGGGGGGGGGGAGAGAGAGAGATAGAGAAAGGGAGGGGCCTGGGGATTTGAAGATGGGCAATAGTTTTGGAGGCTGTGAGTGCATGTCTTGGACAAGGGTAAGCAACTGTAGAAGGAGGAGGCTGGAAACTGTGTTGGAGTAAGATAGATCAGGGTCTTCTTTACCTGACTTAGGCACTTGGACTTTAGCTAGTAGGCAACTGGAAGTCATCAGAGCTTTTCAATCAGAAAGATAACATACAAGATTTTTAAAAGGTAACTGGCATTATCAATGAGGTAAATGGACCTGGAATAAGAGACAGGAGTCCAGGGGTCTGCTCAGGAGGCTTTGTGATACACAGTGACAGATGGTGAGAACTCCAAGTGAGGTAGAGGCACAGTGCTTGACAGCAAGCTTCTGTGTGCTCTCTATAAGGCCCTCGCCCTATATGTCCAATTGATGTTAAGGAACTACAATACTGTCTAAAACTTCATTTAACATTTCAAGAGTATATATCTTTGTAAAACAATTTCTTTAAAAATTTTGAGAATATCCAAAAAATGCAATTTTTTCTTTTTTTTTAATTGTTTTTATTCTTTCTTACTGAAAGTATTACAGATGTCTCCCTTTTTCTCCCCACTCACCCCCTCCACCTCACTACCACCTCACCCCTACCAGGCCTTCACAGAACTATTGTCTGTGTCCAATGATTAGGCATGTATGCATATAAGTTACTTGCTCACTCCTAAGGTATACTCTATATACAACATAATGATTCTAGAACACCATTTTAAGCATTTTTAACCAATCGTCTTAACCTCCTTAGCAATCAAAGAATGACAATTTTTAGTGTTAGTGTAGATTTTTATGAATAAAATTAGAGGCCCAGTGCACAAAAATTCATGTACTTGGCGGGGGGGGGGGGGGTCCTTCAGCCTGGCCTATGACCTCTTGCAGTCCAGGACCCTTCAGGGGATGTCCACCTGCCGGCTTAGGCCTGCTCCCTGGGAGATAGGGCTCCCCAGGGATTGGGCCTAAGTTGGCAGTGCTAAGAATGTCCAACTGCAACTTAGACTCCCCTAGGAGGCAGGAGAGGCTCCCACCACCGCCCCTGTGCTTGCAGCCCTCAGCCTGGCTTGTGGCTCAGTAGAGCGCCCCCTGTGGGAGCACACTGATCATCAAGTGACAGCTCCTGCATTAAGCGTCTGCCCCCTGATGGTCAGTGCACATCATAACGATCAGTCATTCCCAGTTGTTCCACTATTAGGGTAAATTTGCATATTACTCTTTTATTATATAGGATTATTGTTACCATAACTTGGTGCTCCTGCATTAATGACTTGAGAACCTCAAGTGACCTACTTCTCTATGTCATTAATCTTTTATACCTGATATTCAAATAAAGTACAACTGTGTCCAACTGCAAATGGGGGGGGTGTGTGCCTCATTCCCATTAGTTTTGCTCTGTTTAATGTCACCTCATGCAGCTGGCCAAAAGGATGAAAAGATATGATATTTGTTTGAAATTAGAGAAAACGCAAAATGGTTAGACATGCTCTAGACATGGAATTAAAGACCAAGAAGTTGCTTTGTATTTATTTAGTAAGTTTTTTTTTTCATTTTAAAGTGGAGAAACCTCAACCCAGAGAGATTAAGTAATTTGCCTACAATAAAATCAGCTCTGAAAAGGATTTTCTAACAAGATTACAAGGAACCGTGTAACTGTTCTTTGGAAGCTGTTTATTTTATAAATTAGAATGTTGTTAATGAAATTTTGAAAAAAGCAATTTTCTAAGAACCTACAAATGGTATGACATGAAAATAGTAAATATTATATTTTTACATTTCCTAAATAATGAAAATGTTCGTTTTATTTATATTTTTAATTGAGAGATGAAATCATTTACATATTATTCACAAAATTGCAGTAAAAATATTCTAATCCTAAATATATCTATTTTGAAACCATTAAATACTGTTTACCCAGATTCAATATGTAAATTGAGATCAGCCAGTCCTGTGGGATATGTCATTGATAATTTAGATGTTATCATGTGATTGAACTGTTCAACTCTTCCTTTGGAGATATCTGATATTTTAATAACTTTTTTTCTGATTATAACCTATAGGTGGTTTATATTCTGATAAATGATGAAACATCTCTAATGGATTAGTATCTAAGTCCACCTGTGAATTTTAAGACAGAATTATTCCATAACAGAACTAGAAGTGACTGGTAGAATGTCTGTGTTGCAAACATTTACTACTGCTTTATGTTTTCAGAGTACAATCAATGCCAGGTTCAAGGTACAGACATCAAAACAATATATTGTTTAAATTCAGGAATAAGAGTGGACTACTTTTACTTTCTATTATTTTAAAAAGAATTAGAAAGATTTGGACAATGTTACTTTGGGGAGTAATTTTATATTAAAAAAAACTCTGAAAAAACAAAATATCTAAATAAAATTTGTAAAACTAAAAAATTGCCTTTGCATATTTCTGTCAGGAATTATATGATACAAAAACATGTAGATACTTTGAAAAATATTCAGTATAGATTAACTATCTCTCTAATTGTGATGCTAATATTATAAAAGAGCTCAATAAACACTTAATACCTAATCCAAATTTGGTATTAACTAAGTACAACAATGTTATCTCCCTCAACATTTTTTAAATTCATCCATATTGTTATAAAGTAACATCATATAGTTAAAAGGATCAAGTAAAATTTGGCTTAAATAAATTTAATTTTTATATGCACTTGTACAGGCATATATAATATTTATACATATTTGAAACTAATATTACTAATACTAGTTCCAATTTTCTGTCCGTAGACTTTCCCCAGGACTATGGACTGTGTGTTAAAACTTTCAATGTTTGAAGATCTGCTTCTTTGCCCTTTGAACTGTAAGTCACTTTTGTTCCAAAATATTGTTTGCTACATTTTGATTGATCTGTGTGTTTTTGCATCTTCCCCAGGATTCCAGAACTATGCCACATTGCTTAAACCATGCAGAGCAAGCACAAATATTTGATAAGCAAAGCTGATTTTTTAAGTCATTGTGGGGGGAATAAATGGCATTCTCATAGATCTCATTGTGATGGTTAAATTTAAGGAGGGTAAAGATTGTCAAGGAAGTCAAAACAAAACAAAAATTTGAAGAACAATTGTATGTATTTGTACATATATAAACTAGGATTACCTTGGGTTGTTCTCTGTAATCATTAGGAGGAATATGCTTATTAACTTGTTAGTATAATCCATATGGCATCAAAGTAAAATCCAATGATGGAATCGAGCAAAATCACAAAATGATCGTTTTCTCTCTTTACTCTAAGCTGAGCAAGAAGCCTTTCCAAATAGTGTGAACTCATTGGCTTCCCCATAAGTCTACAGAGCCCACGCTGCCATATAACTGAAAATCGAAGAGGTGAGGTCATTTCATCACTCCTTGCAAAAAAAAAAAAAATGCGAAACGTCTGCTAAAATCTGACTTCATTTGATTTACTCTCCAAGACTGTTTTTTATTAAATATGTTTGACTGCTATCTCTAATTAAATGTAGAATTAATTTTGGCAAACTAACCACAGATGCAGTTTATGTTCAATTTTATCAGACAGATTTATTTATAAGCTGTCAACTTCTTGAAAGACTTCATTTTGGAGCAGTTTTAAATTGCTAACAGTAGCTGTAAATGGAGCTACTGTTCTCTGGAACACTAAAGGAAAAGTATGCTATAAATGTCCATTCCATCTGTGAGGAATCATAAAACAATCACATTCCTTTATTTTTTTTTCCTCCTTAGGACCTTTATTAAATTAGTTCAACTCAATTAAAAATAACTTCAAAAACATTTCAGAGTCTTTTGTTTCATGGAATACTTGGAACTCTCTGCACGGAACGTCACCCTTTTAACTAATCCCTTTTAGTAAATGGAGGAGAATAGTCGTATTGTGACTTCAGACAGTGCTTTCAAGGGTCTCTACTGTACCGAATTGAGGTCACTGAGAGACAATGCTCAACACCCAATAGCCATTCAAGCATTCTTCACAACTCTATCAAATGTGCCTTTCTTTCTCTCACCCGCTTTCTCTCATGGCAAACTCCGAGGACAATGGAAAAGCCTCCAGCACCATTTATGGTCACCATATTTGCACATGACAAAGTCTATTCTTCCTGGTTTGCCAACTCTCTTTAAAAAGAATGAACCTTGGGATAGATTTTCCCACCATTACTGTTATTCAGACTTACTGTGTGTTTTAATTTTTTGTTGTTGTTAGAGGGCTGGTACATGGCACTGGAGAAGCTGACTTACTATTTTCGTGCTTGTGTAACAAAGCAGAGACTGAATGCAGACTTAACTATGTCCCACTGCAGCCAGCGTATGCATGATGGAGTATACAATTTACTACATAACAGAGACAAATGATGGAACTGGAATTACTATCCCTTGTCTTATTGTCGAGCATTAACAATATTATAAAACTAACTGTGTGCCCATGAACTACCATGCTTATGCCCCACAAGCACTATTTAGTTTTGCTTGGGAATTTTTATGGCCGTAGCCACAAACAAACAAAATCAATTGCTGTAAATTTTGTTTTTCTCACCAGGGCTGCTCTTTTTAAAAGAAAAAAAGAGAAAAGATGTATCCAGAGCATCATCCTCCAAACAAAAAAGAAGAACACATATTCGCAAGCTATAGAGTCAAGTTGTTACGAAGAAGATTTTGGTTTTAATTAAGAATGGGATTTGTAGGACAATTAGTGAGATGTAATATTCTTTGCAAGAAACAGTGCCCTTATTGGAAATACCATCTAAAGTGAAATGGGGGCATTTGGAGCTGCACAGAGACTTATTTCTATGGGTTTCTACAGTTAATGAGAAGGAAAAATACAAGGAAAATGTAGATACCTCACCTGATATACTGGAGTACAAATGTGGTTTGTCTGTTTTCGCACTTAATGTTTTATCTTTATTTAACTCATAGATATCTATGCTATTAAGATTTCAATCAAGCAATTCTCTTATCGTTAATACACTTTGTAAGTTAATTTCCTCACAGTTATTCTAAACCACTAATTATTAGGCGTATACCTCATCTCATTTGATTATTTTACAAAATATAATAATAGATTTAATGATAAAAATAGCAATAGACTTTATTTTGGATATGCTCAGCTGCCCTAACATTGAAAAGATGGCTTTTTCTCAAATATAGCATAGAATTTATAACATTAAATATTGGAATAACGATTTCCTTCATAGTATACACATTTTTATCTATTGTGAAAACTACTTTTCCCAATAAAATACCTGACCATTTCTCAAATAATTATATAACAAAATTTTCATTTTTCCTTTCTATACACTACATATTCAACATTACAAAATGAATTTAGATACCCCTTTCTTATAACAGATAAAAAAATATTAACAGTGACTATGCCATCAGGTATTATGCTGTGAATTATAAAGACCAAGTATATATAATCACAGGTATATAGTTTAAAACGTGCATTGAGTCCCAAATTCTGCAACATTTATTCTACAGTATTTATTAAGCATATGCCAGGCATTGTGACAAGCAATTATACACTACAATACACATGGAAGGTGTCTTAATGCAGCTTATAATATGATGGAAGACATCAACTAAACCAGAGAAGTCACTCCCACTGTGTGAAGGGCTGTAGATACACACATAGATATAGGATTTCTTTCATTTTACAAGTTGAACACAAATGCCCCCAGAATCATGTCCGGCAGATTGAGTGTAGTTTATGGCAGTTATTGACTACCCATTTGAAAAGTATCATGGTAATGTATTATTGATGAGAGTGAAAAAGCAAGAGTTTGCCTTGAGGAAGGGGTAGAGGAAGAGTAAGAAGGAACAAAACTCAAACAAAAGGAGGCAGAAACATAGCAATCATAAACAGGAGTATTTAGTGGCCCATTATGTCTCTATTATTTAGTAAGGCTAATTAGAGGGAATTAGTGCAGGATAGGTCTGGGGATCTACATCGGGGCCACGATGTTGTCAGTGGGTCTTAAGCGAGAGCCCTCAGTACAGCTGATTGATATAGGAAGCCACAGAAAGCCAGAAGGAAATTCTAAGGCAACTTAGGATTTCATCTGAGAAGGGATGGGGTATGGTGTTTCTGCTGAGTCAAAGGAAAGGGCAGATGGACTAAAGTGAGAGAAAAAACATCTGCGTGCTCTGGAAGCCAGAGTGGTGGCTGAGAAGAGGAAGGGACTCAACATGGCCTCAAAGGTTTTACACCAGGCTGGCTGTCTCAATGAGATGGAACTGTGTGAAATCGCCAACCTCATATATCCAAGTGATATTTCAATATTGGTAGAGAGAGAAGAAAAGTCCAAGGAAAAAGATATGGTTTGTGTTTAGACTCAAGGAGCAGAAGGCTAAAGGAGAGTCAGGGATATGATTCACAGTTAATTTCTTCAGTGGCCCTGAAGCACAAGAGCTCCTGCCTTTTTTCTCTAGTGTTAGCGCAAAATACAATAGATTTCATATTTTGTGTATCTTTCCAAGACCTAAGGTTTGTGATTTACTATTTTGCCTCTTCATTTTTCTTTTTTGAAAAAAAAATATATACTTTTATTAATTTCAGAGAGAAAGAGAAACATCAATGATAAGAGAGAATCACTGATCAACTGCCTCCTGCACGCCCCCACTGGGGATCAAACCCACAACCTGGGCATGTGCCCTATCTGGGAATTGATTCCATGACCTCCTGGTCCATAGGTCAACAATGCTCAACCACTGAGCCACGCCGGCCAGACTTCATTGTCCTTTAATGAAAGCTCCTAGGTGACAGTTTTTAAAATAAAATTTCAGTTAAAAAATAGTCCTCTATACATTTTACTTTAGAATACATAATAGAAAAAATATGGAAAAAGTGTCAATATGCAACATTTCACCAATTCAAACATCTATATCATACCAGTTACAATAACTTTGTAGTATTTTCAATTATCATCATTAATTTCAAAATGGTCCTCCTAGTGCAGTTTCTAATCATGTTCTGCCTTTCCTTTTATTTTATATATATCCAGTGGAAATCCAAAAGGTATATATTGCCTTTTAACAGTAGTCCCACTACAGATCATCCTATCCTATAACTATGTATGCTACCTTAATTATTGTAAATGCTAAATCGTAACTATGGTTATCTTTCCCCTAATGAATAGTCTTATATAATATCAGTGAGGCTAACTGGAGCTTAAGTGTAATCAATTGGATATCTGCTTTACTCACTTCCCAACTACCTTGTGGAGAAAGTGAAATAGGGACTCATTTCAAAATCCCCCAAGAACATTTGAAAAAGGAGCTTATGGGATGATAATTAAGATAGCTGTCCTATTGGGCATCTTTGTTTGAAATAAAAGGATACCTCCTTCCGAGTGACAGTGCCCAGCAACAAAAGCATCTCCAGCAGAAAAGGTGCAAGAAGTGAATATCAGTCCTAGTCATGACCCCCTATACATGTCCTCTATTAGGCACCTTTGGGCCTTGTAAAAACTACACAATAGAGTGGGGCTCTGGCTCACCACAGACCAGGAACTCTGTTCTACACCTTCTATCTATGCTTCTTCAGTTAATGCCCTCAAGAGCTCTTAGAGTTAGGCACACTTATTGTGCCCATTTTACAGAGGTAAACTACCTTGCTTAAGGTTACAGCTAGTTAGTAGAAGCATCAAAGTTGTCAGATAGGTATTCTGAACTCAGAGCTCTCATTCTTAGTTACAGTAAATTACTGCAAGTATCATTATGTTACACCCAGATTTTCTTTAGAGTTTTACATAATTATATGTTGTTAATTATTTGGCTATAATACACGTGTGCTAGTGGTCAGGGGCTGAAAAAAAAAATCTCAAATATGTACTATAATCTACTATTCCCTTATCTAAAAATTCCTAATAAATGGGAGGAAGGTATTTCACCAATGGTTTCACCTTTGTCATAGTTGAAAGAAGAACAAATTCTTCATTTATAAAACAAACAAATACCCTGTCATTAACAGAGAAGAAAAACTATTAATTTGTAAATGGGTAATAAAATTAACTCTGAATATATCCCTTTATCTGACACCCTGTTCAAAATAAAAGCTTAGTTAGCACAATTAAATTAGTGAAGAAAATTCCCAAAGGTAAGTTGTCCACACAGGCAAGTAAGCATATTTAAATTACACTAAAAATATTTTACTTGGTAGTAAAATACTTTGCAAAGTATTTCTCAACTCAAACTAATTTTGCCAAATCAGAAGTTTACTTTTTGGTGTTTAAGAAAGCCAAGAGTATTCAAAATGATTTCAAAACTATTTTACCTATTGCTGTCTAGTTCCAAGGGAAGCATTGGCAAACACAATTTGGCTGTTAAGGGATAAAAAACACTGTGCAATTTTTTTTTTTTTTGTCAAAATAAACCTTTAGTTAAGAAACTCCTGGTTGGCAACCATTTAAAACCTCTGAAGTATTTGGTAAAGTCAGTACATAATCTAGGCTACACTGACTCTTAGGAACAACTGAGGATAGAGTGTTAAATTCTTGCAGAACATGTGGAAATGCCACAGGAATAGAAACTTAATTTGCTTGTTTTTAGGGCAATCTTAAATTTATAGATCTTTTGGTTTACAGAATTTAGTCAACAAGAGGAAGTAGGAGAGGAGGAGGAGAAAGAGCTAACTGCAATGTCTTAGAATGAGCTTCAAAATATATCATTATAGTTAGTTGGAAGGAGAAATTTCAGAAATGATTTCCCAGGTACTGATGTTTCAACCTCAAAACCAAACTTTAAGAATAATGTTATTATTTCATTTCTCGTGACTCTTGTTCTCTCTGTGGAACTCAAATGGTCTGATGGCCTCAGGAACTCATAACATTCAGGAAGACAGTTATGCTTTTTTTCTTTTGTCCTTAAAATTAGACACTAAATACAAGTCCACTAATGTTGGTGAGAATATCTAAATTCAGTCAACACTTAGCTATAAAAGGCAAAAGCAGAATCAAATATTCAAGATTTAGGGTGTTGTATTCATTTATTCAATGATTTTTTTATCACAGTGATATTTCCAGAATATTTCTGAAAATACCAATGACAGGGTTCTAAGATCATTAAACAAAAATGATATATAAATAGCAGAGTTTCACAAAATTTAGTGACCTGTTTTCTTAATTCTTTAAATAGGCATGTAATTAACTTAATACCAAGAATTTCTGCATATGTTTCTATATGTTGGACACCACAATATTACAACCACATGTTTGTTATAACTAGCAAGTGTGTGTTTTGGTCCTCTCTCTCCATATACATAATTTTACAATTATTTTTATTATATAATCAATACTGAAAATAATCACTAGTTTCTTATAAATAGGTTGTATTTATGAGTGATAAGACAAAAAAAATATGTTAACAAATTTTCAGAGATGGCATGCTTTAAGGGCAATACCCACCCTGCACGTATATTTAAAAGAATAATATAAAGCAATATGAAGCAATACATATCTCATCTTTATTATTCATATTTTTTAGTTTCTGTTTTTTACCTTATGTGTTTATTAAAATGTACAAGATAAAAACAATCAAGTGTCAGGCAGACTTACTTATTTACCAGGTCTATGTGGGGTAGATTAATTTTATATCTTTGCTAAATTAATTTAAATGTCAGGTTATGTGCTATTTATTTTGGTTGACAGTAAATATTCTGAAAAGGAATTATGAATGTGATATATGGGGGATCAATGAACTTCAAGTTAAGATGCAAATCCCTATTATAATTTCTGAGATAATTTAATTTACTACTAGAGATAATATATTTAGAATTTGTGAGGGGAAAATCACAGTCTTCTTTTCTAGGAGCTAATTCTTAAGTATTTTTCCTATGATAAGTCTTTATTTTAAAATATTGAGAGAAGTTAGTATTTAAAAATAGGCTGCTCTAAATATTCACAGCCTCCATTTATTCAAACAACAGGCAAAATTAAAAGCATCTCTTGTTTCCCTCCTCTGCTAATTTATAGATCTTTTGGATTGTAGGATTTAGTCAACAAGAAGTAGGAGAGGAGGAGGAGAAAGAGGTAACATCAATGCCTTAAGATGAGTTTCAAAATAACATTGATCACACCTTGAAACATCAGAGGGAAGGCAGGGGAGGGTGGGGACTTGTATGCACGCATATAAGCCTAACCAATGGACACATACAATAGGGGGATGAGAGCATGAGTGGGGGATGGGAAGGCAAAGGGGAAATAAGGATACATATGCAATACTTTAACCAACAAAAGAAAAAAATATTAAATATCATTAGAGTTAGTTGGGAGGAGAAATTTCAGGGTTCCAGTGTAAGGAAAGAAAGACAGAGCTCTTTAGTCCTCATCATTTTCCAAATAGTGAGTCTCTACTGACATCTAGAAATGGGTCAAAAACCAGGAAAAGGTACCTACATCCCCAGGAAAGCTGTGAGCAATGGATCAGAATTCCTGCCCTTATATTTTAAAAGTACTAAAAGTATAGAGACCCCTTTCCATAAATATCACCTTTAAAAACAAAACAAGGATATATCAACACAGGACTTCCGAATTAAAAAAAAAATACTGATTTTACATATTTCAACATCAATCTAATGTTGAATGGTTGAATGTAAATTTTAGGTGATAATTTTCTGAAATTCTAAGCTCTGAATAAGCTGTCTCACCAACTACCTATTTTTGTCATTTATATAATGTAGTATTTTTTTTTTCATTTAAGAACAGTATAGTATCACAGTTGCTGTTACCAAAAGCTGCCTGAATGAGGTTTATGTAGACATTGAACTACGAAACCTATCCATGCAAACCTGCTGAATCGGGAAAATATAATAAAATACCAGTTGGTGAACACAGAAAGCACCAAGGGGAAAGACACATATGGATTTGATTACTTGGATATAAGTGAATGATCTCACAACCTAATATTAATAAAGATATTCTGGGTGACTTATTTCACACAGAGGGCTAATTTTAGTCTTCTTTCTATCTATTTACCCTCTAATCACCCTTATTTCCAATGATTTGGTGTTCCCAGCCATATTTGAATATGGCCGTAGAGTCTTACATCAATAAAACATCATCAAATCTCCTAAATCAGTCATTTGCAAACTATCATCTCAACACACTTGAGAAACATTATCTGATCCTAGTGGCAAACAGGGGCCCATTATGGCAGTAAATCTTAATTAGGAAGATATATTTAAAAGAGAAGTATCATTTTTTAAAGTACCTTCTTCATCCAGCCTTCTGAATCACACCCCATAGAAAGGAATCCTATAGTAGAGAATACTTGCCTATTTACTTAAGAATGAAAAAAAAAATGCTTATCAGTTTTCTGCCTGAGATGCCTATAATGAAATGGCTGATGACTCCTTAAAGAGAATTTACATAACAACAGTAATATACTCCTGGTTGCAAGTGAAAAATACTGGTATTCATCCAAAAGTTAGTAATACAGCTTCATAAAAATATCCATACGTTTTCAGAGGGTAAAAATATTAGTGAAGTGGGAAGATCTAAGAAATGTAATTTCTAGCTGATCATTAATTCCTTATTTTATTTCTTGCTTCTAACAAATTCCTCCATATACAAAAGAGAGAAGATTTTTCTGCTTCATCCTAAAAAAAACAAAGAATTGCTACCCCCATCCCCCCAGGTTCCTACATACAGTCTCTAAGTAAGATCCATCTGCATTCCAGTTGTCATTACAAATAATAGCTTTGCCAGATCGAGTCCCCTAAAAGGATATATTGGAAAAGCTGGCATGAATATATTAATGCCTTGCCATTTTAAAGAATAAGTGTTAGGTTTTGTACTTATATATGCATATTAGGGATTTATATAGAAATATATATATATATATATATATATATATATATATATATATATATATTTCATGCACAAAAAATAACCAAATAGGAAATTTAATTTTTATTAAACATCTTAATATATATCCTCCAGAACTATATTGTCATCTTTGATAAATGTGGGAAATTGAGGCACAGAAGTATCCTCTAGGTGATAACCAAACAGCATATGACAAAGAGCAGAAAGACTGGTAACATGCCCAGGCCTTATGTGCTCTCCACTCTGGTCTAAACACCAGATTGCCATAAAGATTTCTATAAGGAGTTCTTTAAGATGAGACCCGAATAGTTGGAGTAAATGTAAGATGAATTCTGAATGTGGGAGTTCTGGCTACTATATTTTCCTTTTCCTTTCCTTTCTACAAGTGATTTGTATAATAAAAGAGTTATAAGGTAGATCTTATGGCTTTTTGCAGTTACTACACTACCTCTATTATAGAGGAAATGGAAAGCATGTAGTTCTTCAAGGAAAGGAATTGATACATAAGATCAGGTAGAACAATTTAAACATAATGAATCAATATGCCCAAAATATACATTTTGACTAAATATTTTAGATGATTAACAATCCTATATTTGATTTTAAAATACTTGAAATCTCCAAAAATATGGCCCCATTTTTTTAAATGTATTTTTTAAGAATATCTTAGTAAAATATTTCCACAACTTTTTATTTACTTAGATTTTTATTTTAAAGGAAAAAGCAAACCTGTAGTTTATAAGTGCCCTTTTCAGATTCTTAACTTCCAGCCCAGTGGAAATGATCATTCACCTCACTTTGAAATGACAGTTGGCTAATGAAAGGAAAGTGTAAACTCACATTCACTTATATTTCCATGTGATCACGAAGAACACTCCTGGAATAATCAAATGTTCCTTTCTTACTGTTTGGTTAAAGACCTCTTCCTGAATCATTTCAAGTACCCAAAGAGATATATGTAATGCCAGTAAATGAGACAATAATATTATATAGTAGTATGATTTCCTGTAAAGAAAATACAAAATAACTATGTTCAAGGAGTCCCCTCAATGAAAAAGCACATAAAATATTTTTAAAGAGCATATCAAAATATTTAAATTTGGATGCATTAACATATTTGGATGAAAATATGCCCAAAGATACACTTATTTTACTTTAAAAGTTTCATTATTGTTGTTAATGATATAATTTGACTTCTATACTATCAATGTAGGATAGACCAAGATTTGTGCCCTAAGCACTTTCAGGGTATCAGCCGTATGCAGTGGCATCCGATCTGAGAGCAAATCATGAGGTAGTGGGGGACTGACATTTGGAGACGGAATAAATTATATAACACTGCAACATCTGAACTAGAGCTCTGAGCACTGGAGGATCTGGGGGGAGGACCAGCGAACACCTGACAAGCAGGACTGCTTTTTGTTTTTTCAAGCCTACAAGTTGACAGAGAACTGTCAACACCTTATGGGAAAACCTGAAAAACATGCCGGTGAGCAGAAGTTCTGCTGTTATATTGTCTTTACGTCCTCTATTTTAATTGTCATTCAGAACAACTTTGGAAAGGCAAAGCCCAAGTGCATTCTTAAGTTGGATTCTTTGTTCACATATTCAAAAAATAAACTTGCGTTGTGACATTGCCTGACAAGAAATCACAGTATTTCAGATACGCTTGACTTCTCAAAGACATACACAACAGGTATAGATGCTTTTCAAATACCACAGATCTTTTATTTTAGCTGTCTTAATAAGTATTTGACACAATAAAGAGAAAGAGAATATGAACAGAATGTAACTCTATATTATAACAAAATTATTATCATACACTATACCAATGGTGTGTTGCTGATTAAAGCTAGTGGCAAAATTTGAAATTTGAAAAGTTTCTAAAAGTACAAAATATAAATTAGATATTCACAAAAAAAGTATAAAGTGAATTAGGGATAAATTTTTATAATAAATTTTAATAAAACAGTCCAATGGGATGAGATAAATGTAAACGACACAAGTGACTTACTAGAAAATAGGGAATCCACGCTCATATTGACAACATAATATTTTTCTTTAAAATAATCCAATAATTCAAGCTGTGACATATAAAACTCGTAATTCAATTGGGGCTTTCTGGAGCCATCTAGTTATTTATTTTTTTCTAACTCTTTTTTTAATTTCCACCTACCCGATTCTTTTTCATCTACTGAAATTCTACTCATCCCTTTAATGCAAGCCCCCCCCATGATGCCTTACCTAAAATTTGAAATCAGACTTATTACTCTTTCCAAGACATTGCTTGTCTAATCCAGCTCCGTATGGATGCTTTCAGGGATGGCGTTTCCTGCTTGACAGAGCACTGCATTTTTTAACTATTTTATATCGTAGAAAATTATTTCTCACAGTGAGCCAATGTGAACTCTCTACAATTTTTATATGCATTCAATAAACATTTAGAAGTTGGCACCTATATGGGATTAAAATGGGTATGAGGTATAAATGTGAATAATGTACAGTATCTGGTCTGGATTTAAATACTGGTTGTAGGAAAGTTTCTTTTTCCCATGATTTTTATAAATTTTTAAAAAATATTTTCATTGATTTCAGAGAGGAAGGGAGAGGAGAAATAGAAACATCAATGATGAGAGAGAATCACTGATCAGCTGCCTCCCGTATGCCCCACAGTGGGAAGTGAGCTCAACCACTGATCCATACTGGCCGGGCCCCATGGTTTTTAATATAATAAGATCTCATTAGAGCTATTGCAAACCTCAGAAAACATAGAAGAAAACACTGATGACCCATACCTCTGCCAAACCTATATGGTAACTATTACGGTTTTGTTATAACTCTTTCTGGTCTTCTCTTCCACCCTGTGCCCCTCACCCCAATATCTTTTATCAGAGTTAGAAGTTAAATTGGTTACTGCTTTGCTGGCTATTAAACATAAAACCAGAGTGAACCTGGAATGTCACTGCCCATTTGACTTCAAGGACATGGGTTTTCATCCCAACTCTATTCCAGGGGAAAGTTCTCATGTTACAGAAAAGTGGATGTAGTCGAATTTCTCTAGTTCATTGTCTTCTCTCTCTGATATTCTGGGGGGAAATAAATTTCTAAAGAATGTATTTGCTTTCCAGGCCAGGGCCAAATGCTGCTTTTTGTCCCAATTATCTTTTTGGATTTACTCTAAATATCCCAGCTAGGGAACTCTATTTTCACAACAGGGCCTCTACATTATTGGGGAAGCAGAGTATTATGCTTCTTATTCAGTCTTGGAAGTGCTGTCTGTCCTAAACTTCAGAGGCCCCTGAAGTAGGTTGCTACCTCAGTAAGTCCCATGCCCTTAGAGATGGGCAGGCCCAGAAAGCCTTTAGCCTGTTCCCCTGACAGAAACTGGTTAGATCTATGGCCCTGGGTACCAAAACAGGGTTAAAGCCATTCTCCTACAAGCTGCATCTCGACCTGGCCCTAAGGAAAGGATCCTCATCCAAGTGACCTATATAAAAGTTTCATAGACCAAACACAGTCAATCACCTGTGTTTTTTTTCATTTTCTAAATGAAAAAAAAACACAGGTGATTGACTGCAAAAACATCCACACATTCTTCCCATATGGATACCTTTATGCAATGTAATGTTGCAGTTCCTCCCATTAAGAGATGCAGTCTACCTTCCCATCTCTAAATGTGGGCTTGCCCATGGCAGTTGCTCTAGATCCCTGAACCTCAGCAGTGGTCTAAGAAAGTATTTGTGCTTTGGAAATGTGTTCTCTTTTATTTTATTTTTTTCTTAGAACCCAGAGATTGCCTTGTGAAGCCAAGGCTAATCTGTTAGGGTGTGAGACCATATGGTGAGAGGCCCCAACCAACCCACAAAATCATGAGCTAAATAAAATGGAGACTGTTTTAAGCTACTCTATTTTGGCACGGTTTTTTAATGATAAAAAACGCCCTGGCTGTTTTGGCTGAGTGGAGAGAGTGTTGGCCTGCAGACTGAAGGGTCCTAGGTTCGAATCTGACTAAGGCCACATGCCTGGGTTGCAGAGGGCTCAATCCCCAGTGGGGGGCATGTAAGAGGCAGCTGATCCATGATTCTCATCATTGATGTTTCTGTCTCCTTCTCCCTTTCCCTTTCTCTCCGAAATCAAAAATATCTTAAAAAAAAAAAAAGGAATAGATAGAATACCAGACCAAATCCATTAATCAATTTGTGATTTATTCCCCTCCAGGACTATCCAACCAGTTACAATGTCATTAAATTGTATATTTTGTGATCCACACCTTCAAAGCAATCTTTCTCTATTTTGTCTAAAAGAGATTCATTATCTCAATAAATATAGTATTTTCAGAGGTATTTCTGTTGATACTTGTCATTCTGGTTCATTCATTTTAACTTTTGTATGAACAAGTCCTAAACTTTATATTTGTCTGTTGCAAATTTTTGTTTTCATTTTTTTCCCAATTGAATATTGCCAAATTGTTCTCTAATGTGACTGCACCAATTTCCACTGCCTCTAAAATCGTAGGAGGCCTCCAATTGCTCTTTACTCTCACGATAGTCATTTATTTTTGGCAATCTGAAGGATATGAGGTAGTTATTAATTTGAATTTCTAACAGACTAGTAAAACTGTAGATAATTTTATTGAATACTTACGTTTATTTTTCTGTAAACTGCATGTTTATTAAAATTGCATTCTCTATACATTTTCTATATATTTTGCCCATTTTACTACTAGGTTGTTCAAGTTCTAAATGTTTACCTTTGGTGGCTATAGTTTGTTCAATATCAGTGGTTTAATATTTTTTTTCAATTTTTAAAACTATTTTTTTATTGATTTTTAGAGAGAGAGGAAGGGAGAAGGATAAGGGAAAGAGAGATAAAAACATTGATAAGAGATAAGCATCAATCGATTGCCTTCTGCATATCCCATACTAAGAGTTGAGTCTGCAACTCATGAATGTGCCCTGACTAGAATCAAACCAGTGATCTCATGGGGTATGGGTCAATGCTCAACCACTGAGCCACATCAGCCAGGCCTTTTTTTTTTTTCATTATTTATAGAAAATACAATTTTAATAAAGCCAAATATACTATTCTTTTATCAAATCCTTCCTTACTTGGGGTCATAAAAAATACTCCTATTTTTGACTATAGAATTTTGTTTTGCTTTTCACTTTCAGATTTTTAAACCACCTGGAATTTATTCTGTCTCCAGAATCTAATTTTACTTCATTTGCATATGGATAACTAATTGTCCTAGCCCCGTGTACTGAAGAGCTCATCCTTTCCCCACCGATTTTTAATGCCACCACTGTCAAGCATCATGCTTTCAGACAGGAACTTAACTGTTTCTGGTCTGTCGATTCTTCCCCTCTCTGGTCTACATGACAGACTGAATGACAATTCCACACTAAATCATGGTGGGGCCTAAATTTGGGGGTTTTATAATAAGTAATGATATTTTAGAGAAAGGCATCCCCAAATCTGGACTTCTTCAAAACTGTCTTGGCTACTCTCTCCTTTCTTTTGTTTCCCCAAGTAAATCATTTATAAGAACAGTCTCCCTTCTAGGAATGATTGGTTATATTCATTTTTTATTATTATTAATTTTTTATACATATCTCCCCATTGCCCCCCTCCCTCCCAGGCATACCCCAACCCCCCAGTGTCTATGTTCATTGGTTATGATTATATGCATAGATACAAGTCCTTTGATTGATCTCTTATCTACCTCACCTAACTTTAATCTTCCTGCTATAATTTCACAGTCTGTTCGAAGCTTTACTGTCTCTGTATCTATCCTTTTGTGCATCAGTTTATAATGTTCTTTATTATCCCCCAATGAATGCGATCATGTGATGCTTCTCCTTCATTGACTGGCTTATTTCACTAAGCATAAGGCTCTCCAGTTCCAACCAGGTTGCTGCAAATGGTAAGAATTCCTTCTTTTTAATGGCTGCATAGAATTCCATTGTGTAGATGTACCACAGTTTTCTGATCCACTCATCTGCTGACGGGCACCTAGGCTGTTTCCAAATTGTGGCTATTGTAAATTGTGCTGCTATGAACATAGGGGTGCATAAATCCTTTCTGATTGGTGTTTGTAATTTCTTAGGATAAATCTAAGAGTGGTATTACAGGGTCAAATGGGAGATCCATTTTTAGTTTTTTGAGGAAACTCCATACTGTTCTCCACAGTGGCTGCACCAGTCTGCATTCCCACCAACAGTGCACAAGGGTTCCTTTTTCTCCGCATCCTCGCCAACACTTGTCGTTTGTTGATTTGTTGATGATTGCCATTCTGACAGGTGTAAGATGGTATCGCATTGTCGTTTTGATTTGCATCTCTCGGATGATTAATGACTTTGAACATGTTTTCATGTGTCTCTTGGCCTTCCTTCTGTCGTCTTTTGAAAAGGTTCTATTTAGGTCCGTTGCCCATTTTTTTATTGGATCCTTCATCTTCCTTTTATTAAGTTGTATAAGTTGGTTGTAGATTTTGGAGATTAAACCTTTATCAGTGATAGCATTTGCAAATATGTTCTCCCATGCATTGATCTTTGTTGTTGTTTTGTTGATGGTTTCTTTTGCTGTGCAAAAGCTTTTTATTTTGATGTAGTCCCATTTGTTTATTTTTTCTTTAGCTTCCATTGCCTTTGGAGCAGTATCAGTGAAGAAGTTCTTTCGGCATATATCTGAGATTGTGCTGCCTGTGGATTCCTCTAGTATTTTTATGGTTTCCCTTCTAATGTTTAAGTCCCGTATCCATTTTGAGTTTATTTTTGTATTTGGTGTAAGTTGGTGGTCCAGTTTCAATTTTTTGCATGTATCTGTCCAATTTTCCCAACACCATTTATTGAAGAGGCTATCTTGGTTCCATTGAATGTTCATGCCTCCTTTGTCAAATATTAATTGAGCATAGTGGTTTGGGTGGATATCTGGGTTCTCTATTCTATTCCATTGATCTATATGTCTGTTCTTATGCCAGTACCAGGCTGTTTTGAGAACAGTTGCTTTGTAGTATAGCTTGAAGTCTGGTATTGAGATCCCACCTACTTTATTCTTTTTTCTAAGAATTGCTGTAGCTATCCGTGGTCTTTTTTTGTTCCAGATGAATCTATGAAGAATTCTTTGTAGGTCTGTGAAATATGTCGTTGGTATTTTAATGGGTAGTGCGTTGAATCTGTAGATTGCTTTGGGTAGTATGGACATTTTAATGATGTTGATTCTTTATTGTAAAGCTGTGCATTATAAAGCCTTTTAATTCTTCATCATTTTCAGCCCCAATTACATGTGTGCATGCACGCACACACGAGAGGAGAGGAGAGAGAAGAGGGGAGGGAAGACACTTTTGGATTATTTCAGGAAAAAACAGGCTTCTAAAAAGTCAGAGGGAAAAAACCTACTAATTACTGGATTTTACAATTAAATGAAATAGAATTTGAATAGTTTTTCTCCTTTCTCACCTCTGCTAATATAACATCATCTTCCTCAGGTGTTAATCTCTTCCTTTCTCATTCCTTATAATGTTGGAATAAAATGTCAGATTCTAAGAAGGAAGATGAGTCTAGAGAAATTAATTACTACTTAAAAAGTTATTTTTGATATTACAACTAAAGGAATCCCAATGTAGAAGAAAAGAAAGAGACATCAGGAATCTCCTGTCAGGAAAACCAAAATCTAGACTTCATTCATAATTCAAAAAAAAAATACAAAAACATAAATCTAAGGAAGAGGGCAAGTCACACTCAGGCCCAAGTGCACACAGAGTTTTCAGTTGCTTGGGAGATTGGTATTTATTTGACCCTTTTACTGAAATCATTTACCCTACCCCCGCCCAACCATAAACTCTAAATTACAGAACTTATTAACAAGGCAAGGTTTTGAGAAATAGCCACAGTGCTCACAAAGATGAATTTGAATACTGCACTGCCTTGATAAACCATATACTCTTTGATTTCAGAAGCAATCAAGAAGTGTGAGAATGAGAGCAAAATTTTCTGCAGTAAGGCAGCTTTTCTTCCCAGAAATGTGTAGTTTTGTGTTTTTGTGTTTTTGTTTTTGTTTTTTTGTTTTTTTTGTCTTAAACTCTATTCTCACAATCTCCAAGCTTCTCTCAGTTACTTTTCCCTCCATGAAGAGGCAGGTATGTCTAGCTTAGAGCTCATATTGACAAAGGGTAGCTGTGACCAGAAGCCATCCCCCACCAGAAGGAAGGGTCTGGAATTAGCTGTGTGTTCATATGCTCAGACTCATGTTAGTCCTTAGTATCTATGTGCCCTTCCCCAAGTACAGCTTTGTCATTCACTGGGTTTGGTTTCTGCTTAACCAAAAGGTTATTTGTTAGTCCTAGAATCACTTCTGAGCCTAAACATCTTACCTGAGGCTCTGATAATTCTACAATTTTTTCTCTGCTGCTTCTTCTATGGGCCAAGACATGACTGATACCCACAAATTCCCAACTTCTAGCTAAGAATTTATTCCAAATTGAGTCAATTCACCATTATTACACTGACATAAAGTGGGACTTCAATCATTGACTTGGCTAAACATAATCCACCTACCAGTTGTGACATTTTAAAATATTTAAGCTACATCTGATTTACCCCAATATTGTTGAACTGAACTTTTAATCACTGTTCATATCCTCTGTGGAAGAATCCCTGAGGAAGCAGATCCTGAGATGAGAATTTGCAAGCAGGAAGAGTATTTGGTATACTCTTGGGATCAACAAGTTGGGAGGAAAGAGGACTTGGCTCTGAGAAAAGCTAAATAGATTTAATAATAAATAAACAAACAAACAAATAAATAAATAAATAAATAAATAATAATAATAAAAAAACACCTCAGAAAATCCTTCAGAAAGCTTTGGTAGCCATTCAGAATTGTCCTGAATTGAGATAAAAGAGTTGAACCTTTATAATTCATCAACCAATCATTGAATGCAGGTGCCCACAGGTAGAGAGTGTGCCATGAGGCAAAGTAGCTCTCTTCAAATGAGGCAAGTATCAGAAAGTGACTCCCTGAGTTAGTGGCTACCAGCAATCCCAGCAGCTGGGAATGAGGACTTCAGTACTGGTGGCCCAGCATGCCATCTACTACAGCAAACACATCTCAGTCTGAGTCACTACTCTACCTACTGGCTTGCTGGAAAGGTGCTAGGTTTGCTCAGGGATGAAAATGCACTGGTTATGACATTAAGTAGGAAAAGGCTTTCTCTTCCCTACACTCTCCTTTTATCAACAGATAGTGCTAACCGTTCACTCTCTGATTCAGTAATACGGCGGCTGTAAGATAAGGTGTGCGTCTCACCTCATATCTGTAGCTTTGTTTTTGGTCAGTTGTAAATTAAGAAATTTAGATGTGATGAGCCCTAAGGGCACATTTCAACTCTATGACAATAATCAAATTATGTCAAATTAAGTGTAATGCAGATGCACAAATCCTGTTTGTGTATTTAGAAACTCATACGGATAGTACTCCTCTTTCAAAATATTTCTCTACTTCAGGTCTTGCTCCCATTTCCAACACCTACAATTCCTCCTTTTTCAGTAGGTAGTGAGTATTTAGAATATTTGTACATGTTCTGATATTTCCCATCTGAAAACAAATAAACAAACATAATTTCCCTTGAACTCTATATTTCTCCCTGGTATCCCCGTGTTAGCCTCCCTATTCACAACTATCATTGTGAAATAGCATTTCTAAACTCACATCCTCCTTTTTCAAATAATCCAATTCATTTTTAAATCCACTCCTTCCAATCTGCGCCCATCCCCCCATGTGGGAACTTCTTTCCACGTCCCGAGTGGTTCAGGGTTCCCAGTTCAGGGTTTGGGTTCTGAAGGAGGCTGCACGCAAACAAAATGAGAGACCAGAAAACATTAATTTGGTGATATTGGGGGGCCAGGTGGGAGCCTTCCTCTAGTGGAAAGGACTGCCACCTTCCTTTGGCCTTGCCATCCCTTTTACTTAGGTTTGGGATACACCCTTTGCCCTAAAGCAGGCAATTCCAGTAACAACTAGATTATCTTTATCAGTCAGGATTTAAATGATTATTTCATGGGGAAGTTCATTGTCTCAATTAGATAGGGGGTGACTGGTTTTGACCTTTCAGAGCTTCAAGGTTGACCAGCCTTCTGGCCTCCTGTTTACATCCATTTAGTGAGAACAATGTTTGGTTTCCGACACCCCCACAAATGCATTGAAATGGTTCTTTTCAAAGATAAATATTACCACTCTCTTTCCAGAGTCAGTACCATCAAATGCTATTGGCTTTAATGAGATCACCTAAAAAGAGTATAGCAAACCTAGATTGAAATCCTCAACCTTTTCAGGCTGAGCAAAGAATGAGACTGAGAAAGAAGCACCAGTAACAAGGAGGAGAGAAAGTGAAAAAAGGTAAGAGTCTGTGCTTCTGACCTTCCTTTAGTATAAACTGGTATGATACATCAGGAAATACAAATTATCTTTATCATTAAGCTAAAAGCAATGTGATGTGGAGGGTAGATCCATTTCAAAATAATCAGAGTTCTTTCAAAAATATATATAAAAAGTCTTGGATTGTCCAATATTTTAAGTCACCTGCATACTATTATCTTCCATTCAACTGAGTTGAGTGTAAATCTCATCAGAGGATTCCCTCTAGCCATGTCACTCACTTGGTTCTATTTTTCAAGTATAACCCCGACATTACAAACAAACAAACTCCAAATCTCCATTAAATTATCTATTCTTCTCCTTTGCTGAATACAGAATTGTTGTTTTGGCTAGAATTAGTCAGGCACAGTTAGTACAATAACACTCAGTGCCTTCCTGTGTAGCACCTGCTGCATGGTATTTATTTCTTGTTAACTACATAGTACAACAAATTGTGTCTTTTAACAGCTCATTGAGTAGAGGAGGAGGAAGTGGTGGCAGTGGGATTGCTGATAATGTTCAATGATGTCAATATATTGCTTCCCAAATAATCTAGCTAGTAAATTTGCAATAATACCATTTATTTCTTTGGAAAGTTTATTTGCTGTATAATTTCCAAATAACCTTGAGCAGACAGCAGCATAAGTAGAGTAAGTACAGACAATGGCCCATGACTTTAACCTGTGAGCAAAGGTGCTTTTAATTGAATAAATGCAGTGTATGGAAATGAACCAATACTCCTTTTCAAAAGCTTTGAAATATTAAGAGAGTGTTCAGATGTTAAATTTCCATACATTATTTAGAGTTTCTCGATTTAACAACATGGTTAAACACTGCACCAACAAGAGAATACAATTTACACTAAGAACTTTACCAGGGTACTACCATGTCAATGAAACATCTTCTAGAACAATAGAGTTGCATTAAAGTTTCCCAAATCTACGTGTATGCACATATTTGACAATGTCACATTATATCCAATAATTCAGTTTCACTGGTAGGCAGAATTCAACAAACAGTGCTTGAATCAAGTACAAGGATGGGCAGTGGCTACTAATTTTTTCATCGGTGCATTTTGTTTTATTATGATAGAGACTCTAATTGAACTTTGTTCCAAGCTATTAAGCTATGACAGAAAACTGTGGAGATGAGATTTCACTGACATAAAGAACAAAGAAAAAGAAAGGGCGTGAAAATTACAATGACAAGGTTGCCTTAGCAGTTTTGAGGTGGTAAAATGAAATCCCTGACTAATAGGCCTAGCTAACACAGAGAGGGTGAGGATGTGAAGATAGAAGGACAATTTCGGGTTGAGCCCAAGCGGCTTCTCTAAGGATCCTAATAGATACACACTGTTATTACAAAGTTCAGATTGCAAAGAAATTAAAGTATGCCTCTAATTGTTATAAGATACATAAAAGGTCCACATACAAAGAACAAATTAAGAAGCATTAAGAGTAAATTGTTGGTGTATCTAAGTAGACATTTTTTGTTTGTTTGAGTAAACACTAAAATCTTTCCTTTAGATTTTATAAATTATTTAGTCTTCTTTGTTGTTGGTAACCCAAAGTTTTGAGTTTCTATTTTGCAACCAAGTTTTGAATATCTTTTTTTAATGTTATAATGCCATATACAACCTGATATAAATAGGGGAATGGAAAATCAAATATGTTGAGAAATATAGAAATTAGAAAAGATGATCACAAATTCTTTACTGAAATGACTACTGTTCATTTCAGTGGGTTATTTCTTTTACAACATTTTTATTTATGGAAAAGCCAGAAAAGGATATTTTTGTGCACTGGGATGGATATTTTTATCATGAAGAGATCATCGTGGGAAACCAAATGCACATCTTTAGGGGATCATGAAATCTGGAGACTTTGTAGATCTCTCAAACTTTTCCTTAAAAGATGATTCTTAAAGTAAAAACAGAAATACAGTATGTAAAACACCTAAAGAATGCTTACTGGCATCATCATTATTACTTTTGACACAGTGCCATTGAAAACAATTATTAACTCACAGCTTATGCTGACGTGAGGGCTCCCATTCTGATATCCTATCAATGTAAGGCAGGGAGCAGTGGCAGGAGAGGCACCCTTTCACAGAAATGTCTCCATCAAAGGAGCTCTTTGCAGATGAATTCAGAAGAAGACAGAGTACTGTCCTAGGTGAATGCAATATGATGCCCCAACACAAGAGTTGGGTTTCATATCCAACTGCATTCTTCCAGGACAGCCATACAACTGGGGGCCTTCATCATCAATAAACAAAGTCTCAGGCTACTATTGTTTTACTCAAGCCAAGTATTTTCCTGTCAGATGTGAGCTATTATTTTGAGTTGTTCATATCACCACTTTAGAATAAGTCTGTAAGTTTGGAAAGAAGACTACTAAGAAAAAAAGACACAGATTACTCACTGTAGAGTGAAGGCAGCCATTAGTTTAGGCTTTCTGATGATGTTAGTTACATTGTTGGTAGAAGATAAATTAATTTCAATGCCCCTATCTTAAGTTATTTGCCATGTCAAAGAAGAACTATCCCTAAGGCAAACTTATACTATCATTTTTTTTTATTCCAAGTCCTAATGTGGGATAAAACCATAAGTGTTTTAAAGCGTGTTGCTTTTTTTTAAATGTTCAGGTATTTCTCTCTGTCTTTCCTGCTCTCTTCCATTCTCTCTAAAAATCAAAGGAAAAATATTCTTGGGTGAGGATTAAGAAGAAAACAACAACATCAAAACTTGTAGGAATATTTGAATAAACTCTTCTTCCAAAAAAAAAAAAAGAAGATATGTGAATGATCAACTAGCACACAAAAAGACAATCGACTTCATTCGATACTGGGAACTATAAATTAAAAAAACAATGATATTATAATTTACATCTATTTAAATGATTAAAATTTAAAGACTGACAATGCTATAGAGATACTTATACACTGATGATGGAAATATAAAAATGCCACATCTACTTTGGAACCCTGCCAGTTTTTTGTTAAGCTATGCATACACCAACCACATGACTCCGTACAAATGCAGTTCTTTATTCAAAATAGTAAGAAAGTGTAAATAATGTAATGTCCATCATCAGATGAGTGAATAAACAAAATAGGGTATGTCTATACAATGAAACCCACAATAAAAGTGAGTGAATTATTGATTCACACAACAATATGATGAATCTCAAAAATATTATGCCAGTTGAAAGATGACATGTGCAAGAGTACATGCTGTATGACTCCTTTTTTTAAAAAAAAATATATTTTACTGATTTTTTTACAGAGAGGAAGGGAGAGGGATAGAGAGCTAGAAACATCAATGAGAGAGAAACATCAATCAGCTGCCTCCTGTACTCCTCCCACTGGGGATGTGCCCACAACCAAGGTACATGCCCTTGACGGGAATCAAACCCAGGACCCTTCAGTCCGCAGGCCAACGCTCCATCTACTGAGCCAAACCGGTTTCAGCTGTATGACCCCTTTCATTTGAAATTCTAGAAATGGCAAATTAATCTAAAGAAAGCAGGTCAATGGTTGTCTGGGGCCAGGGAAAGCGGAAGTGGTTGACTCCAAAGGGGCAGAAGCAAACTTGGGGAAGGAGGAAGGGAAACTCTCTAATTTCACTGTGATAGTGATTTCATGGGTACACACATCCATCTAAACTCATTAAATCATAGATTTTAAGTGGGTATAGGTAATTCCAAATGAAACCAATGAAGTCCATTTTAAAAAAGAAGTATCTTCATAAGTCACTGTTTAAAAACTGTGTAAATAAATGTGATTGTGATGTACTACTATTTGTAATACTTTAAAACATAAAAAAAGTGAAGGGACAGAGTACATATTGGTTGTTATAAAATAGTCATAGGGATGTAAAGTACTTTATAGAGAATATAGTCAATAATATTGTAATAACTGTGTATGGTGCCAGATGGGTACTAGTAATATAGGGGGCATCACTTTGTAAATTTATATAATTGTCTGATCACTATACTCTGCATCTGAAACTAATATAAAATAATATTGACTGTCAACATATATAAATAAAATGTTGCATTGAGATAAAAAAAATAATTATTTAAGATCCATGCTATTTAACATGCATCAAAGATTTAGAAATACACTAAAAGGATTGCTACATTTGATTAGCTAACTTTCTAACACCAAAGAAATCTGATACAAAAAAAAAAAATGAGACAAAATCGCCACAAAAATGAGGTGAGATAAAGATTAGCCTTGAAAAGACTGAGTTAATATTAACAATACTAAGTGAAAGAAATGAAAATTAGTTAGGAGAAGCATTTTATTGTAAGGGCTATCCTTCTGGCCTGTATCTCTGACTACTGGGTGCCTATTAATCCCCATTTCAATTCCCTCCAGGAAATTTTTGTTCCTTCCACTCAGAGCATATGTAATGGGTTAAAACAATCATTACCGCCTACCTTATATACAAACAAACTGCAATCACCTTCGGGCACAAACTCTTCTTATTTGAAAAAACACCTAAACAATACCAAGCATGTAGGTTACTCCCGAAATACTTCTTATGGTGCTAGTGTATTTCAATAGAAGATAGCCCTAAGAATGATGGCACCAGTAACACCATTTATACCTTACACATATACCTGCTTGGTAATTACACTAAAAGTGGAAGGGCATTTTGTTTCCTTCAAGAAAGGTGTTGAAACAGAAATATTTAGTCTTTAAAGGCTAAGCAAAATTTTAACAGACATCACTGAATGTTAAATAAAGAAAGCCAGAGCATCATATTGGAAAATTAAAAAAGCATTCATGTTTCATTGGAGTTCAATGGAAGTGTGTTTTATTCCTTCTGAGATAAAGTTCCCAAAGGAAGGGTTTAAAAGGAATTCCTGCATCTTTAACCTAAGGGGACGGAGACCTTGATCTGAAGAAAGGACAAAGCTAAAACTGCAGGAGAGAGAAAAAGAATTGGAAACAATCAATGTGTTGATGCCGGCTTAAAGAGGGTCACTGAGAGATCAGCCTTACCTGCATCTGTCCCTTAATTAAAAAGAGAAAGATGACAGTGTCCAGTACTCATCACTATGGTAACATTGAAATATCAGGCCGTTTGGACTAACCGTCCACTCAAAAGCAAAGCCAAGTGTATGTTTAAGTAAAACCATGTGATATATTGGCTTGCTCAAAATAGGATGTGGTAGAGCTACAAATAGTTTTAAAATCAAGCCAAGTGTTTAGTTTCTTCAGGCAGTTTAAGTTAGGAATATCAAAGAAAACATGCTAGGCAAAGGCAGAATAAGATGTGCTATGTGTGAGGGGGAGGCCTTTTAAAAGAGCTTTTGAAAAGATTTCCATTGTTTGTATGTACAAGTTGCATTACATTATCTTTTGCCTTTCACCATTTCTGAGATCCGAGCTACATCCACCCTAATTGTCTCTGATTCTCATTGTTCCCTCTGTTCCATTTTTATTCTGTAGAAATATATATCACTTACACTAATTGTTGTTTGTGTATGTTTTTTGTTAATTATAGATTTTCTATCCTTTTATCTTCTTGTTTCCTATCTCCTCATCCAATTCATGCATCATCATTACTGTCATCAAAGAATGTTAATCACTGAAAAAAATGTGGTTTTCTTTTCAATAAATCAAGCAAAATTTGTAGACGTTCTCATTACCTGATTGATGTTATATGTCATTTACCATACTATATCCCACAGATTTTGTCAACAAAGTAACTTCTTATTTATTTTTCTATGTGTTATTTTCCAAAGTAAAAAGTTTAAAGGACATTAATTATGGATATCACAAAACAAATGCAAAGGGAAGCAATCATTTACATAAAGAGCATATGCATTTGTTTTACATTTTATACATATTTTGTATTAGAAAATGATTATTAGCAAACATGACTTTTTGATATACTGCATTTGCAAAATGCATCTTACTTAACAGGGTACCATCCTCTATCAGTTTCTAAGTCCTTCACAAAGACAGAGGTAGTAGCAGTTTCATGAACCAGCAAGGAGTAAAATAATAACACTGTTCGCCTAGGCAAAATAGATATTGTGTTCATTATATGCTCAGCATTAATATTATTTTTATTTGAACATGGTAAAGCTCTTTGATCTAGCAATATTTTCCATTTTCTCTACCTCTCAGGGCCTTTCATTCTATGTTCCTGGTTCTATTCCCAATCTTCTGAATCTAGCATATTTGAAATTTATAGGCTTAACATTATATTTTACTCAACCAAAATAAATCTTTATTTTGGAAGTTTTATGACATAGCTACTACAAGTAAGTGCTTTAAACATCTTATTTTGATACATTGGTGTTAAAAAGACTTTCATCATAAGTAATCAATTTTCATATCATCAATATTCCTTCATACTTATTTGTGCTTTAAAAAAATCTTCTAACCACTGGTCAGATCTACAGCAGTACCAGATGGCATTATGACTACTTTAAAAATGTTAGCCAATTGAAATAAAAGAACACAACATAATTGGTAAAAAGCCTTTTAATCAGTGCTTTAAAAAATTACAAATGCATCACTCCAACTTTTAAGATATTTCATCTTTTTTCTAACTTTAAAGAATGATGTGTTTCTACCTCTTCCTACCTCATTAAGAGTTTCTAAAATAGGCAACTTAACCACTGGGAGTTCCTCTAGTAAACATAGTAAAGATAGTCCTGATCTTGTAAAAACACCTCTGAAATTGAGAAACAAGTAGCAAAGTCTCACCCACAATCACCTGCTTCTTTATGCAAATCCTGATGCTAGCTGCTTCTCATATCCACTAGGGGGATCATTGCACAGTAAAAATAGACTGGTCCTTTTAGAGGTGCTTTCTCAGCACAAAGAACATTTGTTTTAAATAATAATAACAACAAATCACTTCAACAGAATGAATGGTAAAATCTTCTCATAATATCAAATATCTTAAACTGTGTATTTTAAAAAAACATTGTTTTAAAATCCACATTTGGAAACTAAGCCTCCAGTCTATATACTAGTTTCCAAAAAATAATGGCAGAAGGCAAAGGCCCTGGAAAACCTATATCCACAAGTTCATATATGTTAAAGCCCAGATTTATTTTGCTCCCTCACACATTGAAATGTCTGTGTGATGATATGTTACTTGAATGGTGATGTTTACATTTTTGTAAAAGCAAATGTCATTGACTGCATCACTCTGTTCATAAGAGGTGTCACTCACTAGTTCTTCAACAGTTTTGGTCTATGGGTTACTTAAGCAAAAACATAGAACTAAAGATTCTGCAAATCAGTTATCAGGCCCTCTTCTTTTGACAGAGAAATAAAGTTTCCAAAACTTCATAAGCCTATCCTTGCTTTTTTTTTTAATTAAATCTTTATTATTCAGATTATTACATTTGTTTCTCTTTTTTCCCCTCCATAGCACCCCTCCACCCAGCTCCTGCACTTCCCTCTGTCCTTACCTCCCTCCCATTGACCTCATCCATAGGTGTATGATTTTTGTCCAGTCTCTCCCTGTACACCTCTCACCCCTTTCCCCCTGAGAATTATCAGTCCACTCCCTTTCTGTGCTCCTGATTCTATTATATTCACCAGTTTATTCTGTTGATTAAATTTTTATTCACTTAATTTTTAGATTCACTTGTTGATAGACATGTACTAGTTGTTCATAATTTTTTGGCTTTTACCTTTTTCTTCTTCCTCTTCTAAAAGAGTACCTTTCAGCATTTCATATAATACTGGTTTGGAGTTGATGAACTCCTTTAGCTTTTTCTTCTCTGTGAAGCTCTTTATCTGCCCTTCAATTCTGAATGAGAGCTTTGCTGGGTAGATTATTCTTGGTTGTAGGTTCTTGCTATTCATCACGTTGAATATTTCTTGCCACTCCCATCTGGCCTGCATCGTTTCTGTTGAGAAATCAGCCTACAGTCGTATGGGTGCTCCCTTGTAGGTAATGAACTGTTTTTCTCTTGCTGCTTTTAATATTCTCTCTTTGTCTTTTGCTCTTGGCATTTTCATTATGATGTGGTCCTCTTTGGATTCCTTTTATATGGGATTCTGTGTGCTTCCTGGACTTGTAAGTCCATTTCTTTTACCAGATGTGGGAACTTTTCAGTCATTATTTCTTGAAATAGGTTTTCAGTATCTTGCTCTCTCTTCTTCTGGCACCCCCACAATTCTGATGTTGATACGCTTGAAACTGTCCCAGAGGCTCTTTACATTATCTTCACAATTTTGGATTCTTTTCTCTTCTTGCTTTTCTAGTTGAATGTTTTTTGCTTCTTTATATTTCAATTTTTTGACTTGATTCTTGCCTTCCTTCAGTCTGCTGTTAGGACTCTGTATAATATTTTTTATTTTAGTCAGTGTCTTTTTTTGGTCCTTTTTCATCTCCTCTTGGCTCTCGATAATTTTATCCAACTTTTCTAACATATTCTTGAAGAGCCTTATAAGTGTGGTTTTGAACTCTATATCCAATAGTTTTTTTTCCTCCATTTTTTTGTTTGTGATCCCTTCCCTTGTCTTGGCATTTTCACTATGCTGGGAGAACTTCTGTGTTGGATTCAGCCTTATGATACCAGACTTGCACAACCAAAGAAGCCTCTGTTGAGCTTGGGATGGGTGGAGCCTCAGGGCTTAAGGGACTGCCTTGCTTTCCAGTTGACCCCGCCCTCCACGGCCCCTGAGTCTCACGTGACTGGGTAATCGCTGGAGTGGTCCTTGTGCGTGCCAGCCCGCAGTGCCTCTAACCGCTGCCTTTCCAGCTCCCCTGCACCCCAGGACCACAGGAGTCTAGGTCTCTAGGGTTTCGCCCAAAACAGGGGCTTAGTGGAGTCAGAAGTGGCACAGTTGGGAGGGTCTGTATCCTGCCTACTCTCAAAAGCCAGCGGCACAATCAGCAATCTGTCCTCTGCGGTGCAGTGCCGTGCGCGCCACCAAACCTCTGATCTTTTGCGACTCCCCTAAATTTCTGTGCACCTCTCCCTTTTCACAGTCCAAACTCCCCCCATATGAGTTTTGGCTGGATCTGGGGTTTAGTGTCGTAGGATAAGGGATTCAATGCCTTTGAGAGTCTCTGTTTCCCTCCCACCAGAGAAAACCAGCCAGGTTCGCCGTCACCCGCTCTCTCCACGCGCATCTCCGTACTTCAGCTTTTTGCGGCTCCTCTGGGTCTCCGTGAGCCCCTCTCTTTCCCTCTAGCTGTAGAACTTCCACTCAGCCAGCTTTCCTGTGGTTCTGGATGGTGTCCGTTCTGTCTTTTGGTTGTAGTTTTGAAATTGTTGTGCGAGGCAGCAGTGTAGGTGTTTACCTATGCCGCCATCTTGGATTCTCAGCCCTATCCTTGCTTTTAATGACACCCAAGAAGTTGTTATCACATACAATAAAAAACATTGCAGAAGTCCTAGCAAACAGCAAACACACAGGCACCTTTGCTGTCTAGCAGTCATCTAACTAAAGACCTTCTCTTATTCAGTCTTGTGTAGTCAGCCTAGGTCCTGCATCAAGTGTTCACTAAATATTTGATGAACCAATAAAGGCCTGACCAGGGAAGAAATATTGATAATCACTAATTTCCCTATGATTCAGATATAAAGGGAAACGCTGTATTGTTAGATAGCTCCATAAAGAAGACATAAAATACCGACCTCATTGGTAAACATGTACATTGTATGAATTTAAAGAATTCTAAAGGTGTATACCCCAAATTTGAAGTTTATCAATGTCAGCATTATTGACAGTTTGGGTCAATTAAGCCTTTTTGTGGGAGATTGTGCTGTGCATATAGGATATTTAGCAGCATCCTAGGCCGTTTCTTAGTAGATGTCATACCATCTCCTGGTTGTGACAAGCAAAAATGTCTCCAGACATGGCCCACGGTCCCCAGGGAGTTACTCCCAGTTGAGAACATTACATTAAGCAAATCACATTTCTGAACTTGAAATCACCAAGAGAAATCTAGAAAAGGTTTTGTGGAACACATTAAACATTAGATAACATCTCTCAATGGGCAAAGTTGCTGCAGGGAATGAAGAGTGGGTACTATGAGGCCTAAGAGCGAAGCATTAGACAAGGCAACCTGGCAGGTCTTGAGTCTCACCACATCTAACAAAAGCAATTAGCAGAAATAAAAGTCATGCTTTCCTATCATTATTAATAGCATTGAAAGGCATTAAATGTATCAGTTGTTTAATACCTAGCACATTTATATATATTATTGAGAAACATATTTGTTTTCTGTCTGGTTTAGCTAAAAAAAAAAAATCAATGTTTATTGAATCTACATATTTTAAAGTTGAGAGTAAAGGAGTGATAAATGGTGATGGAAGGAGACTTGACTTGGGATGGTGACCAAACAATACAATATAGAGATGGTATATCATGGAATTCTATACCTGAAACCTATGTTATTTTGGTAGCCAATATCATGCCAATAAATTAAATTTTAAAAATAATAAATAAATAAATAAATAAAGTGGAAAGTAGGTGCATCGATATGCTCAGGGATGTTTACTCAGCATTGTTTGTAATGGTGTATAAGCTGAAATACCCTAATAGAGACTGATACATATATCAGATTTAATACAATGCAGTGAGAGTTATCCATACAGATCTGCAAGGACACTTATGGTATATTGCTAGTTGAAATAAAAATGTATGCCATTTTTTTTAAAGAAAGGAAATTCCAATAATTCAGATTGTCAGCTGACTTGTCATTGCTATTCTTTCTTACATCCATGATAGTCCTTAAGCAAGTATGTTTGTGTGTGTGTGTTTGCACGCACGTGCGTGTGTGTGTGTGTTTAAAAGCTTTTCTTGTTAAAATGTCAAAGCTGAAAAAAAAAATAGCCAGCAACCATTAAATCTTAGAATTCTACTTCATGGTAATTATTTAAATATGTGATGACTCATAGGAGGCCCTCAAAAGCTTTCCTTTTTCTTTACTAATCACAGCTTCAATCATTACTCATAAATTATTTTTTCTTGACCTTTAATTATTTTAGGTTAATCCACTGTAGATATTTTCCACTCTCTCTACATTCTTTCATAATGGAATGATCTCTTACTTGGTTCAGCTTTTGTAAAGGATCTTGCCATCACCAAGAATGCTTAGATTTAACAGTAGTGTTTTTCTTTCTATGTACAAAGTAGCTAAGCTTATCAATCATCACAACAAACACCCAAATAGTGAACAAAAAGCCTTTAGCAAAACAGAAAAGCTTCTAAAACCATGTCTACCATGTCTCAACAACTAAAATGTGGACAAATATTTCAAGACATTTAAATGTTTGTTTGTTTTTATTGGAATGAATTATAATGTCATCATTAATAACAGTCCACTAAATTTGAAAGATGGGATAATCACAAAGATCAAGCAAGAGTTTGGAAAACTATTGGCTTGTATGCCAAATTCATCTTCTTGTTTATTTATTTTTGTAAATAAAGTTTTATTGGAAAATAGCCATGCTCATTTGTAATTTGTCTGTGGCTGCTTTGGGGCTATAATAGCAGTGTTAAGCAGTGCAACAGAGATAGTCTAGCTCTTGAATCCTAAAATGTCTACTCTCTGGTGCTTTATAGAAAATATTTGCTGGAGCCCTAACCGGTTTGGCTCAGTGGATAGGGCATCAGCCTGCAGACTGAAGGGTCCCAGGCATACCCCCAGTAGGGGGTGTGTAGGAGGCAGCTAATCGATGTTTCTCTCTCATTGATGTTTCTGTCTATTCCTTCCTCTCTGTAAAAAAAAAAAAATCAATAAAATATTAAAAAAAAAAAATAAGGTTTGCTGGTTTCTGTTGGAGAACATCCAAGTAAGACTCCATCAAGAAGAGAACAGGCAGATGGAATGTTGTTGATTCACAATCACATGCAGGGATACAGAACACTTCCTAGTACTTATTTCTGAATCATTGCTTTTAAAAAGCATCAATGGAAAGAGTTCCTTTTTTTCTTTCAATATTTTGAAATTTATTTCCATTTTTCTTATAAAAACTGAAAGGCAAAAAAAAATTAGTTCTGTGATTTTAGATCACTGTTTCTCAACCTTATCAGACACATTTTTAAATAAAGATTTTCATTATCTCTTACTATTCTAAAATGAGAGTTGTACATAATGTAAATTACTCAGATACTGATTTCAACAAAATCAATATGTCTTACATATAATATAAAGGAAAAAATAAAAAGGGAATAATTTAAAATATAATAATATATATTCAAGTATATAAACATTCAATATATCTGAACTGGAAGAAAAAAATGATCAAGTCCAATATTTGCAGCTATATGTAGATCACTAAAAACCCAGAGGTGAAGGTGCATATTGATGCAATTGGGTTGTTACCTCACATATCCTAAGGTGAAGTGAAGTTTAGAAATGGTGAACATTCTTAGTAAGTTCAGAACAATATAAAATATAATTTTTTCCTGTTTTACCATTTTGGTTACATTTCTGATAAAATATAATATATATTAAACTGGACAAAAATACTTGGTTTTGACATGTAATACAAAATTAGGCCTTTGGGTCAAACTATTATAAACAGTATACAATTTCATTATCACACTGTGATACTTAGGGCTTCCAGTTGGAGATTATGCACAGACTCCTCCATTCCCTCAAAGACACCATTAAGGATTAATAATGAACTATAAAGAGATTTTTAAAACCTTACCAATAAAGAATATGGATGGAATGATTGTTGGATAAGATTGTTCAACAGAATTTTGGACAATGAAAAGGTGTGTGAGAAAGAATGACATAAAACCAAACAGAGAAAACTATGACATATAAGAGCCATGGATGGGCTACACATGAAAATGTAAGGGCACCCACCCTCTTATACTTCAGGCTGGTTAAGGACTTAGAGATTAGCCAAAATGGAAGGCAGGAAGGAAAGCGCAATGGAAAATTTGGCTCAAATCCTCATTCACCAGCTTCATCCCTGGGTACACATTGCCTGGAATTCAGTGATAAACCAAATTCTCATGTAAAAAAAAAAAAAATGAGAGAGAGAGAGAGAGAGAAGAGGGAGAGAGAGGGGGAGAGAGAGACGTGTGTGTGTTTCGCTAATGAGAGTGGCAATCCTTCAAAAAAACACCTCTCTTGTTTGAATGATTCAGGAGTCTTTAGATTTGTGGCTGGCCATGTGACCCTCCCCCTCAGTAAAGCTTGCCTACTGACAAGTTCTGTAAAGATGTACAAACTCAAGCCTACTTCTCTTTATAACTTTATATAGGTAATCAAGAATCAGCAAACATTTGAGGAAAGTCTACGGACTGAAAGAAGTGATGAAAGTAATATTCTAGCAGAAACATAATTCAGGAAAGGAAAATTTTTAAAATAAATATCAATCCCCGACCAGTTTGTCTCAGTGGATAGAGCACTGGCCTGCAGATTGAAGGGTCAAGTTCAATTCAGATCAAGAGCACTTGCCTGGATTGCAGGCTCAATCCCCAGGATGGTGCGTGCAGGAGGCTGCTGATCAAGATCAATGATTCTTCTCATCACTGAAGTTTCTATCTCTCTCTCCCTCTCCCTTCCTCTCTGAAATCAATAAAAATATTAAATAAATAAATACATAAAAAATATATAATTAAATCTTCAGAGGAACTTGAAAAGATACTAAATTAATAAAATGATGAGATTTTATAAACAATGAAGTATCAGAAAAAAATAAAAATTAAAAATGAATGGGCTGAAGGATTTGTTTGTTTCTTTGCAATTCCAAGATATGCTTAGAGATTGAGTTCACCAAAAATACAAATGAAATTTATACAAAAAAAAAAAACTAACAAGGACCAATACAAAACTTTTAATATACAAAAGAAAATGGAAAAAAAGTGACAGAAATCAAAGGAGAATAATTCAACCCAAAAGATACTACTATCTATAATAACAAAAAGGTAATATGGTAATTAAACCAGATGACCTTTCAGATGAAGCTGTGGTGGTGGGGGCTGAGGCAGCTGCAGTGGCAGAGGCAGGGGCTGAGCCCTTGCACGAATTTTGTGCATTGGGCCTCTAATTTTTAATAAAAGGATACATATGATGATGTAGTCTTATTATTAAAAAATAAATTATTTGCTTAAATAAAAATATTAATTAAATAAACTAGCCTTAATACATCTTTATGAAATTTGGGGAAGTGAAATGGTTATTGACTTGGAATTTCACATTCCATCAAATAATATAAGTCAAATGTTTGGGCAGAAGAAAATATTGTTAGACATGTAAAGTCTCAGAAATTTTAGTTGCTATGCACTTTCTTTGTTCCTAGGCAGATGTATAGCTCTGATAAGCTCTATAACAGGTCTAAAACACAATGTGAGTAGAAAAGTCAGAAGTAGAGTTCAGAAATAGGAATTACCATGCATTTAAAAATAAATAAATAAACCTAAACAGAAGGAAGGTACTTCCTAGAATAAGTAATAGATCAGAGACTTTGAAGTTTGAATAAATTGAGAGTATTCTGAAGGCAAATAATGAAAATAAATAGATACAAGAATAAAGGAAGGCAATTAGAAACTTCAACATGGAAAGCCAAGAGCTGCTCTGAAAGGACATGTAATCCTCCTTGGCAATTGGGTGCACAGTGAAAATTGGCATAGTCATAACAAGGTAAACACTGTTAACTAATTTTCAACTTTTAGGATCAACATACAGATAAACAATTGGGGGGGGTTAATTATGTTTTCGGAATATCATTACATTTTTAGGACAGAATGCAGATGTCATTATATTTGATATGGTTAATATAGAAGGATAGATGACAGAAATTGTGAAGGAGGAGGGACGAAAGCCAAAGAAGAGGATAGGAATGCTAATACCTCCTATTAGTAAAATGGAGCATCCACAGATATAGTCAACAGCAATAGTAAGAGAATAAGTAGGTCCCTAAGTTTAAAAGGTAACCAATAAAGAATAACAGAATAATACAACCATATCAAGGGATAGGAAAAAGAAGAATGAAGGAATGTTACATGTAAACTGAATCCTCTTCTGTCACAGCAGAGGATGCCTCAAATGCCTAAATTTGATAAATCAAGAAACAGTTTGATATAATATATACAGCAAAGATTTTTAACATACATTTGGCATGGACTCTACTGTCAGTCTGAGGAAACCTGTGGAACTATTCTTAAAATAATTTTCAATTTTGATATTTTAACTCAAAATCTCCAAAGTTGCAGAGGAAATAAGTTATATTGAAATTTTAAAAACCACTAAACAAATGTGTGATGTATGCCCCTTTATTATGTAACTGAAAGTCTGGTGCATGAAAATGTGTGCACTCAAGGTGTGTGTGTGTTGGGGGTGGGGGGGTGGGGGGGGATTCCCTCAGCCCAGCCTGGGCCCTCTTGCAATACAGAAGGCCTCAGGGGAGTGAGCCTAAGACCTCAGTGACTGAGCCTAAGACCTCAGTGACATCCTTAGTGCTGAAGCGGAGGCTGGAGAGGCTCTCGCCACCACCACTGTGCTCGCCAGCTCTGAGCCCAGCTCAGGGCTTCTGGCTGAGCAGCAGTCCCCCTGTGGGAGTGCACTGATCACCAGGGAGAAGCTCCTGCATTGAGTGTCTGCCCCCTGGTGGTCAGTGCGTGTCATAGTGATCAGTCATTCCTTTGTTCAGGTTGATTTGCATACTACCCTTTTGTTATATAGGACAAGATCTAATTTGGAAGTAAAATGAGTATAAATAATATTTCAAGATAGACTGTAACAACTTGCTATCATACAACATATTTCTGAATACTATGCCTGATAATGTCATAATACTGCTACTATATTATGGACTGTTGGCTGTGTGAAATTTCAGTTTAGATATACTTTTCAACCTATCCAAGCCCATAGATCTCCTAAATCCTATTTGCTGACTTCAGGTTAAAAATCCCTAATTTAGAATTATGGGGAAGCAATCAAAATAAAATAATGTTTGCCTCAGGAAAATTCCTTGGAGTTTATGACTGTGTTAAGGGATAGAATTGCTGCTAGATACAATTTGTGGGTGTTTTTTTTTTTATCACATATATGTATCACTTTGATAGCAACATTAAAAAACATTTTACTTAAAACTTAAATTGTACATATCTAAAGCATATCTGTTATATATATATATTATATATATATGCATGTATGTGTATTTATGTGTACATATATATGTATTATAATATAACTTTACAAATATCCCTTGGTATATGATATAACAAATGATATGATATGTTGGGCTTTATAATTCTGAAACCTGGTTAAACTATCTAAAGATGAAAAATTCCTAGGCCATTACTTAACTTAAAGTCATTGACACAGACAATTCTCAATGCCTCAATAAAAAACAAGAAGCTATCAAAGATCACTAAACATCTTGATAATATCAAAACAATGAGATGAGATTACTTGACATGATCACTGTTTCTTTTTTAAAATCCTAGGAAATCACTATTCATCTGTAATTGTAGTTATTTAATTGGAGGCAGGAAAACTCATCTGTGGATGAAAGTCATCAGACTTGGTCAAACCTGAAAAAGCGTCAAGCAAAATAGAATTTAAATGATCTACTTTATTCTTTAGTTAAGGTGTCTAGAGTATCAAGGACAATGACATAACGAAAAAATATACCAATACCAAGGCAGTTATTAGCATATACTATGAGACAGACTTTTAAATTATACAAATGTGTTCCTATTAATACTAGCAACAACTAAGATTATGCTCGTGAATGTACTCTGTGGAGTGAAAAGACAGACATGGGAAAATACTGGCAAGTTTTGGTCTTAGTAAAAAAAGTATTGGTGATATATATTTACAAATATACCTCAACCTTTATGGCCTATTTTCTCATGAAAAGAAGGGGAAAAGGGTATTCCATAATCATATTTGGTCACAACAATTCTAAAAATTCTGAGTATAGTCTATTATTTAAATTCAAGTTGATAGTTTTTTAAATATGTTTTTATTTATTTCAGGGAGAGAGATAGAAACATCAATGATGAGAGAGAATCATTGATTGGCTGCCTCCTGGACATCCCCTACTGGGGATCCAGATGGAAATCCTGGCATGTGCCCTGACCTGGAATCAAACCATGACCTCTTGGTTTATGAGTCAAAGCTCAACATCTAAGCCACATAGTCAGGCTAAGATTCTGTTTTTGTTGTTGTTGTTTAAATTTGCAATAGAAACTAAATAAACATTTGGTTGTTTGAAAGGAATATTCCTTTAAGAACTATTAGGAGAGTAAGTATAATTTGAGGAAACTTCCTCTGGATGCAATGATCTGTATAACAAATCTAAAATTTCTAACATTCATAGTGAAAAATAAATAAAGGTTTCCCATTTTACATTAAAAATTACATCACTGTATTATTCACCGTCAAGCATTGAGAAATTATTGAAAAATGAGAGGCATTGTATCTGGTATGTCATATGCATACTAGCTGATTTACACTTGATTTTACATTTTACTCTTCAAACTTTGTGAAATGAATGCAGATTCTTAAAAAACAACTCTGAACTTAGCAAGAATTGCCTCAACCTTTTGCAGTGAGGATACAGGATCTGGAGAAGGGACTGTGCATAAACAGATATACTAGACAAGAAATATAAATTTAGAAGGCATGGGAGAATCAGGCAGAGACCTACTCTCTAGTGGAGTGGCTCCCTGAATGTCCGGACCCATAGCTTTTTATTTATTACAATACACATTTGCCCTTTAGCAAACCAAACAGGCATATCAATGGTAAACTTTGGTAAACAATAGAAGATTATCAGGTTAGGGCAATGGTCAGCAAGCCTTGGCTTGTGATCCATGGTTTGCTGCTCTGTTGACTAATGAGTTTGCGACCACTGGGTTGGGGAATTGCCTTTAGCCATTCAGCCAGCAGGATAATACAATGCTGATTCTCAGCCCTTGCTGAATATCAAAGTCCATCAGCCTTCTGATGGAATTCTCACATTAATATGTTAACTACTTGTTGGTCTGAGCCTCCAGCAAAGAATCATACCTTAAATATGATAAAACCCATTGGCATAGCTTAATGGTTGAATGTTGACTTATGAACCAGGAGGTCACAGTTTGATTCTGGGCAAGGCACGTGCCTGAGTTGTGGGTTCGCTCCCTCTTGTGCAGCATGCAGAAGCAGCTGATCAATGATTCTTTCTCATCATTGATGTTATTTCTCTCTCTCTCCCTTCTCTAAAATCAATAAAAATATATTTTAGAAACAAAAAATACCATAATTTGTAGAATATCTCCATTTAACAATCTATTCCATTTAATTTACCCTAATTTTACACTAAAATAGGTTATAAAATATTGGAGAATATTAAAAAATAAATATATTTCCTTCAATCACAAATAATTATTTCATTATATTTAAAAGACCTATTACTTTTCAATTTTAATGTATTATTAAGGAATATTTCAATAGAAAAAAGTGCAGAAGCCATCTTGTCCAGCTCGATATTTGTAAAATTGAACATATCTATGAAATCCTGCATCCAGATCAAGAATTAAAACATGACTAGGACCACAAAAACCCTCCCCTCGCTTCCCTTTCCAGTTACTAATATCTCCAGGGTAACAACTATTCTTGCTTTATCAACAGCATAGATTGGCTTTGCCAATTTTTGTACTTTATGGATCTGGAATCATATAGTATATACTACAGTATTTTGTAGTTTGGCTCATGTGCTCAGCATTATGCCTGTAAAATTTATCTATACTTGTGTGCAGTTATATATCATATGTTTTCATTACTCTATAGTTTTCCATTTTAAAAATAAAAAATTTATATGTTCTATATTTTTAGACATTTGGGTAATTTCTGGTTTGGTTATTATGAGCAGCAAGTGATATTCTGAACATTTTAGTACATATCTTTCAGTGTATTTACATGTGTATCTGTTGGATATATAGTTAGAAGTGGAATTGGAATTCAAGATATTCATCTATAACTTCAACTTTAGTAGATACTGCTGATCAGTTTCTTAACTGGTTATGCCAATTTACATTCTTATTAGCAGTATCTTAGAACTATAGGTTCTCCATATCCTTAACAACGTTAAATATTTTCTGTTTAAAAGGCCTCTTTCCCTAGCTGGTTTGGCTCAATGGATAGAGCGTCAGCCTGTTTGATTCCCGTCAAGGACACATGCCTGGGCTGTGGGCTCGATCCCCAGTTGGGAGCATGTAGGAGACTGCCAATCAATGATTCTCTCTCATCATTGATGTTTCTATCTCTCTCTCCCTTTCCCTTCCTCTTTGAAATCAATAAAAATATTTTAAAAGATAAAAAAATAAAAGGCCTCTTATTTTTAATTCAGTAAATATTCATTGAGTTCTTATTAAATGTTCACCACTTTAAATGGATTCCTTTTCTAACTATCACAAGTGATAAAGATCCAGAAACCAAAGATACGTTTATTACCCAAAATACATTTTTCAAACTATTATTTCAGAACTATCCAACTCTCTCTATCACTTAACTAAGAAAAAGCATGGCTTTCAAAATTAGAAGGTTCAATATCTCCCATCTCACCTAAATAGAGCAAAAAGTATTTAATTAAGAACAATAGAAATAAAATTTGGTGGTAACCTTTCCTTATGGTGAAGGAACCTGGTCTGATTCAACTGTTAAATTTGTTTAGTTTTCGGTGTGGTTTTGTCCCCTTTCTTGAAAAAAAATAAAATAAAAATCGGGACATTTTTCATAAATATCTATCCTTCTGACTTTTATTGGGTTAAAAAAAAAAAGACTGAATAACAACAAATACAACACATGAGAAAAATAAACAGCCTCCTTTGGTTGAGGCAGGTGCTGTCCAATTTCCTAGAGTCCCCATTAGTCCCAATTATTCCTAACATGAAGCCTGGGCCCAGAGTAGAACTGAGCACCAACTAAGGAAAATTTGGGCGATAACTGAATTCATACACTAGACCTAATTGCTAACTCTGGGGTCTAAACGCTTACAAACACACATTATTTTGTGCATCAACATTTTATAATAAGCTGTAAGTGAAAGACTCAGAGAATTTTAGAAAATGGCTTGAGAGTATATAAATTTTCATAATGATTGACAATGACTACAAGGAATATATTTTAGTCATACTCTATGAATATTATTGGGACAAAGGGAAGGGCTTGACCTACAGGCTAGGTAGGAAACTGGACCTGGGGTTCTTGGCATCTCCTCTAATATAGAAGCTCCTCCTTCAGTCTTAAGTGTTCTAAAATTCTAAATTGCTTCACCGTGGCATCGGAAGTATCAATATAAGCTCAAAGTCAGGTTCGTTTAGAAGAGGAAGGTTATGAGTCAAGACAAACTGCCTTCACAGATTAAAGTATATCATTGCCTTAAGCATAGTAGTTCCTTCAGAGAACATTATATATCCTTTTACTAGTCTGTCAACAAGAAAAAAGTGAACCACAAAATTCGAATATCGAAAGGTAATTTATATCCTAAAAACAGACCAGAGTAGGACAAATGAAATATTAGGCTGGTTATTAAAATTAATGTAGCACTGCTGGATATTGAGTTTACATTATACAGCATAACAATCCCTGGAAGAGCTCAGTGAGGTACACTATTATCTCTTTGTTTTGCTTCTATTTTGTTTATATTTCTCTCCTGGAAAACAGAAATAATAAAACTTTCTTAAAAACAATTTCAATAAGTGAATTAGAGGTCAATAGAACATAACTCTATAGAAAAAGTGGATGAAGGGCACAATGTGATGTTAACTTGAAGTAATGTGATATTTACTTAAGGAGCTGAGAAACTGCTCTTGGGGTGCTGTGAAGCCACTAGAGGCAAGTTCAATGTCAAGCAAGGTGAGAGGTGAAGCATCAACCTCACCAACAAAAGCCAAGATTTGACTAACAAGTTTTAGCTAAGAACATTATAAGGAAGTTGTATCTGCTGCAGTATGTCATATAACATATCTTAAAAGTAATATAAATTACAATAATATATACATATGTCTTCTTATTCCTTGTATCAACCTTCAGATTTAATTAAGAGCTCAAGAAAAATCATTCTGGCATAAATATCAGACATATTCCAAAACAGAAACCATTAAAATTGTATGTATCAAAACAAACTGCATACCATTATGACATGTAGGATATAAAGATTTTCTTTCTTTCTTTTTTTTTTTTTCCTAAAAACACCCTCACTTCACTGAAGACCAGAGTTTAGCAGCTGGTACTCCAAACTGGGTAAGCGACCCCATCTCCTTTCATTCCTACTATCTCCTTCCAGAAGTTGAATGTGAAGTTCAAGAGTCTCACCTTTCCCCAAAAGAAAAGTACCATTCTTCTTATGATTAAAAAAAAAAATCAGGGTTATATTGATTTAAAAAAATGCAATCAAATAACTGGTAAAATAATTGTGCATAGCTTCATTTGGTAAAATCTAGAATAGTAATAAAATCATCTTAAATACCACATGCTATTCTTTTTTTAAAAAAAAAATTCACTTTACATGTGTACTTTTTTAATTTTCTTCCACAAAATAATATTTCATAATATTTCTGCTCAGCAGCAAACCATTTTTATAGGCTAATGCAGATTTTAAAGTAATGTAGAAAAATTTTGCTTTGTAATTTCCTGTCTACTCTAACAACAGTCTTTGGACATTAGATTATGGCTGTTCCTGACCAAGCCATTCACTGATTAGTTCACAGAAGAGTGTGAAAGTCAAACTTCTAGGACACTTCAGAAATGCCTCCAGCACAAAGAACAATCTGAAAGTGCAGGCCTCATTGAAAATAGCATCTATTGCATCACCTTCCCTTAGGCAAATGTTCTTATGTAAGTCATTTGTGGAATGTTGTGAATAACCCCCCAAGTCTGCCTCCCCCCAAAAAAGAATAGAAAAATAGATTTTATTTTGGATGGATTTCCAAGACTGTAGCTTGATACATATTTGGTCAACAGTCTTTCACTTATAAAAGAAGAATTAGGGCCCAGTGAGCTGCATCCACGACTGGTCTCCATTGGAAACTAATGGACTTATTGGAATAAAATATTTCTCAAAGATAGCCACTATCATTTCTAAATCTAAAAGGGGTTATTCAGCCTTTATTATAATTTAGTCATTCAGCATATAATAAATGAAGAATAAACCTAAATACATGATGGTAATAATTGTGAAACATATTCAGATCCACTCCTATGTGTAAAACAGGGTTTTGTTTTGCTCCAAATTCCATTCTGAATAATGCAGTGACATCATAGACTTCCTCAATCTCTAAGCACAAAGAGAATCTCTATGAAAGTAAGATGAGAGACATTTTCTGATGATTATAAATATAGTTAATTTTTCTAAAAGACAGACTAATGAATTACATTAAAATTAGATTGACTTTTAATTCTGGGTCAAAAATATATAAAAACCCTTATTTTTAATGCAAACAAAAGTCCCCATTGTAAAATTTCTTTTTATGGATTTATTATACAGGCAAAATTTCCTAAAGGAGGGATTTCAGAGCAATTTAATGAGGGATATAAAGACCTTGGAGGCATAAATACAGATCCAGTTAGGAAATATCAGTTGTAGACTTATTCCTCACTACCTTTCTTCTACTCACCTCCCTTTTCTCTCTCCTTAATTCCCAAACACTCCAAATATCAAAATCCTTTTTTATTTCCTTTTCCTCAGGAATAGCTTGAGGTACAAAACACTTATTCAGTCATTCAGCAAACTTATCAGTACCTAGGAAATCTATAGCAACAGAACTACTTCAAGCACAATTAAACACCATGCTTCCCAATCATGGAAGGTCTCTTTGCTCCTCTATATTCCTAACTTTCTTTGATCATGACCCCTAAGTAGCAATAAAAAGAAAACTCAGGGAAATTTAAAAAATAATCTTTCTGTATACATAATAGATGTGTTGAGGTTTAAGTAATATACATTTTCAATACATAAACTTTAACCTCTTCCTCTCCTACCATCAGCATTTACAAAATGCTGGTCTCTTTCATCTTAAAAATATCAATCGGAAATTAAGAAATACACTTTCCTTAGATATAACTTAACCTCCAAAGAAAGAAAGCTCTGAAAAAAAACAAAACAAAAAAAAACCACCTTTTTTTTTCTAAATATTCTCTCATTTGCTACTCTCTTCTCCATTTAGACCATTTTGCTTCCTGTACCATCATTCTTCCCGGGCTATGGACCAAGACAAGGCTGAATCCAAGGGGTGCTTCTCAATCTAAACTTTGTTGATGTCTCAGTAGCATTTCAACCACCATGGCCACTTCGTTCTTTAGGCACTCTCAGCCCTAGGCTTTGAGGACACTGTCTTACAGCTTTTCTTTCTCTCAGCCATCTCTCTCAATACTTTTTCTCCTCAGCCCAAACCCCGAGTATGTGAGTTCTTCAGGACTGAGTTCCAGGTTATCTTTTGATTCCATATAAATTCACATCCACTCCTATATGTTAAATTTCTACCTAAATGCCAATGCCTTCAAAAATCTGTTTCCTTGATTCTTATGGCGTATTCTACACCCACTTAAATATTACTCAACATCTCCATTGGAGGCCTTTCAGAAAATGCAAAATCAACATGCCCCCAAAGGACTCCTTTTAATCAACAATGCTTGCATTCCTCATGTCCACAAAGGCACACAAAGCACCCTGCTACCCAGGGGAAAACTAGGAAATCATCCTTACTCCTCTCCTCAGCCCACCCTACCTGCCACCTAACTAAAAATTATGCCCTACAGAGTCTACATGACGTAATAGGTTTCTAGTCAGACACTGCTCTCTATGTCCACAACTGCCATTCCATTCAGCCCACCAGCATCTCTGGTTAGGGCTGATTTAAAGGACTACAGAAATACTGTTTCAATCTGCAAATCTGACCCTGTCATTCCCTAGCTAAAATCAATTCCTCTGATCAAATCCTACATCTGTGTACAGAATCCATCATAATCTAGCTGTATGAGGCCCTCTAGCTTGTCATTCCATGTCCCTCTGTGCCCCTTGCTCTCTGGAATGCAGCATATTGCTCTCTCTGGGGTCACTGCCCACAATGGTTGACTCATCTCAGCTCCCACCTTCACATAAACTGCTCCTTTGTAAAATTCTTTTCTTTCCTCCCACCCTTAACTTCACTACATCTTGCTCCAGATCTAGCCTTAAAAGGCTTCTCAGGGATGCCTACTTGAAGTTCAAAAACACAGTTCTATGGTTATGTGCCTAGATTAAGTATTATACAATAATTATCCTATATAATCTGAGAGGAAAATGCTATGTATTGGTTATGTCCTGAAGCAAAATGACCAACCACATAATGAGGGGATCACGGATCTGCAGGAGGATGGGGCAGTGAACTACAAGAGGGCAGCGAGAGCTATTGGACTACAGGACAGGGGAGGGCAGCAAGCAAGCTGGGGGTGGAGAGCTACAAGAGAGGTCAGGGCAGCAACCAAAGGGGGGTAGGGAGAGCTCCAGGAGGGCAGGGCAGTGAGCTATGAGCAGAAGAGAGCTAACAGCAGCCAGGGGCAGGTGGCCAGCTGAGGGAAGCAGCAGCAAGCTACTCGTGCACAGATTTGTGCGCAGGGCTACTAGTATATTATAAATGGATTTAACATGAGATTGTACATTCTAAACAAACATCACAAAACTTTCAAATTAAGACTAAATACAATATAACAAGTTGGTTACCTAGTTTAGCTCATTGTCTTATTAATTCCATCAGATGACTGCTATGACACTTCTTACTCTCTGTATTCTTTGATTCACTTATTAGTAACTTAGGGTCAGAGGTTGAGAAAGTTTCTAAACTTACCCTCCATACTTCTGCTATCACTCTTGCTGCCAGGGTGTAGAAATGAAAGGAGGCTTCAACTTTATACTATAGCCTCCAGCAAGACTTGTAAATTCCTGAGTCTTTTCAGTGTCCTTCCCCATTAAGACAACAAATCACCAAGCCCTTTGGCAAGAGTATGATGCCTGTCTGCAACCCTGCCTCAAACACCACTAAACACAATTTGGGAAACTTCAGCTCCAAACCAAACACGTGGGGAAGCGAGCACATTACAACACTGTCTCATTTGATCTAATTTGTACTTCAGTTGTTCCATATAGACTAAGATTAGCCCATTGTCCCCATGGCAGCCTACCATTTTCCTTAGAGAAATAATAGCCATTCTAGCAGAGACCTAGCACAGTCTCCTGGGATTTGTTGAAAAATGCTTTATTAAGGGTAATTTTTATCCTTTGAATCATTTTGTTTTTCTTCCTGTAACCATCTAGTCAGGTCAGTTAACTTTTCTGGAGATTCTTTTCAGTTTGGTTTGGTCCCTCCTCTTGATAAATTTTACTTTTTCTTTTAATCACTGTTTGTGCTGCTATAGTGGTTCAGGGTTTTTTTTTTCCCTCTATTATTAATATCATATAGAAGTATATTTTCAATAAATCCTCAGGTGGATGGCTTTCTAAAATGAGATTATTAAATTCATTCTGTTAGTCATTTCATAAGTATTTCCTAAATAAAAATCCTGTGTCAACTGCTGTGCTAAATATTAACAGTACAGTCTGAAGAAACAGGCTTGACCTTTACTCTTCTCTCACAAAGCTGATGATCTGGTGGGGGAGATAGGCTATAAACAAGTAAGCACAAAGACACAAAATTCTCTAATTGTTGGAACCTAAAGAAAATAAACATGGTAGAAAGTTTGAAGAAAACATGGCAGGATATTATTTAGGATAATATTTCCTGACATTTTAGCAGAGGCCTGAAGGGTGAAACAACATTGTGGATAGGTGTGGGGGAAGGTCAGTTGTTACACAGCACGAACAGTGTGTGCAAAGGCCCTGATTTGGAGACATGTCCCCCAGTCTGAATGGTAGTGTGATTTCAACTTTATAAATGAAAGGTTATAGGTTGAGAGTTGAAAGTACAATAGTAAGCAAAAGCCACCTCCTGCAGGGCCTTATTGGCCAAGACAAAGAATTTTGACTTGATTCCAGTTAAAATGAGAATCTACTAGAGGGCTTTCAATAAGGAAAGACATGATATAATTATACCATAATCTGATTTATTTTTAAAAGGCATCACTTGGGCTCTCTGGGGAACAGATCTGTGTGAGTAGACTGAGAGTGATCATTTGGGAAACTTGCTGGAGTCCAGAAGAAAACTGGTGGAATCGGAAGATGGCAATAGAGAAAACACACACACACACACACACACACACACACAAAAAAAAAAAAAAAAAAAACAAGAGGAGAGCTTCAAGTGATAATTTTCAAATAGAAACAGTGGGACTGGATGATGGATTTAAACACAATTATGCATATTTACAAGAACATCTGACTCCTATTAATCTATACAAACATTCAATCATGACTTAACTTCAAATTGTGATTATAATGGGCATAATCAGTTGGATGGATGATATGAATTTAAAGCAAGAATAAGTTAGACAAAGTATTGAAAATATATCCATAATGAAGGTGCCTTTAAAGGAATGTTAAACACCTTTTCAGTTGAATAAGCCCTTTCTAATCACTAGCAACATTTTTTAAAAATATATTTTACTGATTTTTCATAGAGAGGAAGGGAGAGGGATAGAGAGTTAGAAACATCGATTAGAGAGAAATATCGATTAGCTGCCTCCTGCACATCCCCTGCTGAGGATGTGCCCGCAACCAAGGTAGATGCCCTTGATGGAATTGAACCCGGAACCCCTCAGTCCACAGGCTGATACTCTATCCACTGAGCCAAACCAGTCAGGCCACTAGCAACATTTAAGAGCTCTAGTCTGTGTCTGTAAAAACAAGTTCAGTACAATAGGAACATCATTTTTGTCATGATTAGTGTACCATTTACTAATCTTTTAAGAGGGATTCTATGGACTGTGCTAGCTATACCTTTCATTGGCCCAGCATGATTTTTATTCCTTACTAGAGGCCTGGTGCACAACATCCGTGCACTGGTGGGGATCTCTCACCCTGGCCTGTGCCTTCTCACAGTCTAGGAGCCCTCAGGGGATGTCTACCTGCCAGCTTAGTCTTTAGTGCTGTCATGGAAGTGGGAGAGGCTCCCACCATCATTGCGCTCATCAGCTGTGAGCCTGGCTTCTGGCTGAGCAGCACTCCACCTGTGGGAAAGCACTGACCACCAGGGGGCAGCTCCTGCATTCAGCATCTGCCCTCTGGTGATCAGTGCATGTCAAAGCAACTGGTCATTCTGCCATTTGGTCAATTTGTATATTAGCCTTTTATTAAATAGGATTTCATAAAAACATCTTCATCTCTTTCATGATATTCCTTTCCAATACCTCTGGTCTGGGTATGTGCATGGCCCATGCTTGGCTCTATACCTAATCTAACCACAGAAAAGGTCTACAAGAATGGGTCCATATCCAAATCAAACCTTCTCAGCACATTTTTGTATTGCATATAGAAGGTGCCTTTTGCTTCCTGATGGTGAACTAGAACTGTCAGTACAGAGGAAGCTAGAGTTTAGCCTGAGCCCACATAACAGGGCAGAGAAGTATCAACTCGAAGCTAATAGAGAAGAAATGGACTCAGAGGTTCTAAAATCAAACTGGTTTACATTAGTCTGAGTTGAGTTTATTTCTCTACAACTGAAAAAGTCCTAACCTTTATTAAAAGTAGATAAATAAAGAAACCTCAATAAAAATTGGATGAAATCTTTTAAAATTTAAAGTCAAAGGTTGAAAAGCCAACCTTACCTTTGGGTTTTGTTTATGTTTTAGAGCAGAGTTCTAAAATGCCCATGATAAAAATAAATCTAACAAAATGTAGTGCGTTTGTGTGTGTGTGTGTGTGTATGTGTGTGTGTGTGTGTGTTTATTTAAGATTGCATATGTATAGCATATATCTGATACTCAATAAACAGTTAATAGTGCTTAATTCTGGAAGAGACCAGAAAACAAAGCAATAGGAGTAGGAGAGAGAACTAAGGGGCATATTCAAAATATAACCAAGGAGCAAGGAAGGCAGATCTGAAATAGCATATTTGAAAGCAATGGTGTGAAAAAAATATAGCTGGTACATTAAGATGCTTCAATAAAAGGATTATACGAGCCTATTACTGAAGAAAAAACTATGAGTTGAGGGTGAATAATGTGTGTGGTCCACAATGTCTTTTGAAAGTCTATTTAGCTCCAGTGAGGAAAGTACATATTGAGTGAGAACATGCAAGGCTAAGAACAATCTGCTTATCTGAATAAGAGAGAGGGCAGATGGTTAAAAATAATTATGTTCTGCACGGATCTCATATAAGTCTGGATCCATGCTGATCTGCTGGACTTTGGAATACAAAAATTTTCCACTTATTCATATATGGATATTTTGTTTCAATTAATGAAATTAAGTATGGTCTGTTGCAAAAAGCAGCAAACGAAAGAGAAGTGTATGTTTTCCTAGATTAATGACAATGGAGATGGGAGTGACAGATAAGAAAAAGAGAAAGTGAGCTAAGCATAATTCCTGGGTCCTGAGGAGAACAGAAATGAGGTAGGGGCTATAATTATCTTTGAAATTCACAAGGCTGAAAAGTGTTGTCTCTTCCTCCCCTTTTTTGGCCCCTTCAATTTAGATATTCCTGTTCATTCTCTGCACATTTTGCATGAGCAAACTTGCTCAATTTCTGGCTTTTTTCAATTAGCATCTATGCCTCAATACTACTATGTGTGTGTGTGCACGTGCATGTGTGTATGTGTGTGTGTGTAATATATAATATAAAATATACAATATAGCCCAGCCACTGTGGCTCAGTGGTTGAACATCAAGCTATGAACCAGAAAGTCATGGTTTAATTCAAGAGGCAGCCAATCAGTGATTCTCTCTCATCATTGGCATCTCTCTCTCTCTCTCTCTCTCTCTCTCTCCCTTCCTCTTTGAAATCATTAAACATTTTTTTTAAATATACAATATAAAACATATATTCAACACTCATTTCTACCCCAAATGCTAAGCTCCATAGTTTTACCAAGAGTTCTCTCTCTAGGTGACAAGCCACTAACATTTAACATATCTCCATGTGACCCATTCTTATCCATTCCTCAAATATATACCTCCTTCTGATTGTCAGTTAAAGCCTCATCAGTCATCTAATAATCCAAAGTAGAAATCTCTGAGTTGCCTTCAAAAATTCATTATTCATGATCCAATTTCTCAGAAAACTTTAATCAACTGTTTCATAGTTAATAGCATTTATAACAGTTGTGTTTTTTTTGCATTATGTATATATATATACATACACACACACATACACACACACACACACACACACACACACACACACATACACACACACTGAGTGGCCAGATTATTATGACCACCTGACGTTTGTAGACAAATTAGCTATAATTTCGTACTGAGGTTGCTAGAGGGCCAGACCATGAAAGCATGCACCCCACATGCATAAATGCAACCCTTCAAGATGGTGGGGGCAGTGTTATGGTTTGGGGCATATTTTCCTGGTGAGAAGGCTAAAACGGGCTAATTCCAATGTAATCCTGATATTTGGAGGCTAGTGATCAGAACCCATGCCAGCAAGTTCAGTGTACATTCTTGATAACTCATAATTAAGTCACTGCCTCCTTCCCAGATATTGGTCTTGCAGAACCAGTTACAGAGGCCATGGGGCTGTGGATAGTGCACTGCCCCAGAGGGAGGGTTATTAATGCTGGCGCCAGGCTAGATAATCAGATGTGGCCTGGAAACCCCCAACACTTGGGGGCTTTCTTGCAAGGCCTACAAAAAGGACTGAAAGCATAATCCATATTTGCAGGACAAAGAACACAGGGAGGGAGATATAAAGGAAAGCCCATGCATGCTCCTTCACTCAGATTTGGAAGACTATTCCCTGAGTCTGCTGGTGTATTAAACAGTGTCCCTCTTCTTTGAAGCATCCCTGGTTTTCTTTTGTATTCTGTATCACTGGCATGATTTGGGCCCTTTAATTCATGTGGAACACTGTCTGAATAACAACGTGCCTAAGTATCATTGCTGATCAAGTTCATCCTATCATGTTGATGGCATATCCCAGTGGAGATGGCTTCTTCCAACAAGACAATGTGCCACGCCACGGTGCTCATATTGTGTAGGAGTGGTTTCAAGAACATGAGGGAGACTTTACCTTGCTTAGGTGCTCCCTACAATCACCAGATCGCAATCCAAATGAGCATTTGTGGGACGAAGTTAAAAGAGCCATCAGGCAGCTGATTCCACAACCATCAAATCTCACAGAACTGGACAGTGCTATTCATCAGGCATGGTGTCATATTCCTTGCATCACCTTTCAACATCTCTTGGAGTCAATACCAAAAAGAATCACCGCAGTATTGAAGGCAAAAGGTGGCCCAACGAAGCACTGATGGGGTGGTCATAACAATCTGGCCACTCAGTGTACTTTCAAAACCCAGAATCTAGTACTGTATTTATCATATAAGTAAAATCTCAATTGTTGCTCACTAAAATTTATTTACCTAAACCACTTGATGCCAGTTCACAAAGAGTAATCCATTTTATACTGAAATGCATTACAAAACTAACATTTACAATATCCAGCATTAACTTTACATAGATTTATAATCTCACTATAGGAATATGAAGATGAAATTGTACAACAGAAGTAAATATCAGGTGGATGATTTTAGATTTGCAGCTGCTACTATTTATTCTTGAAGAATTATGAACTCTGTGAGCAATGGTGTACAGTATAAATTCATATGACTGCCATGTGTTGGATATGTGAGAAAAAGAGAGGGAGAGAAGCGATATGCATCTGTGTTATTATAACTGTGTCTATGTTTAAATCAAGTCATTTTCAGACTTCACAGGATCATTGAGTGCGAATCCACTATTAGCACATTTTGTCTATACTGAACTGGATTCTCAGCATTTTTGCTGTATTTTTCTCCTCTCATGTCAGAGGCTAATTCAGAGGCACTCAAGTCCTAAAGGATTCAGGGAGCATGACCACATTTTGGTTAATAATTTAAGGGAGATTGTTTGCTCTACCACCCTGTCAAGTTCCCATTCCTGGCTCTTTTCAACACCCAATGCTAAGCAAAAAGTTAAGGAAAAAGTTCAGTTCAGTTTCACTCAACAAACATATACTGATCACACATGAAACAAAGTATTCTTCTATGGACCAGAATACGAAGCTGATAAATACAGACAATTCTCTAGTAGTTTTCAATGAAGAAAGGTTAAAAGTCCAGAATAAAATTTTTAAATCTTATCATGTATAGCCAGTGTGCAATCTGGTAAGTAAATCCATGAGCTACAGAGCCAAGTTTTCCAACAGGAAGAGAAGAAGACTGGTTTTTTGAGCATGGACCTATGAACCAGGAGATTAGAGTTCAGTTCCTAGCATATGCCTGGGTTGCAGGCTCAATCCCCTGTGAGGGAGTGGGGCTTGCAGCAGGCAGCTGATCAATGATTTTCTCTCATCATTGATGTCTCTCTCTCTCTCTCTCTCTCTCTCTCTCTCTCTCTCTCTCTCCCTCTCCCTCTCCCTCTCCCTCTCCCTTTCCCTCTCCCTTCCTTTCTGAAATCAATAAAAAATATATGTTTAAAAACAAAAAAAACACAGTTTTTCTTACTAATGGTTGTAATAATTATATGTAGGATTAAAAGAAGGTTTTTTTTTGTCTTCCATGTCTTGTTTTGGAAGTAGTGCCATTGGTGCTCATGTGAAATGGAAAGCAAGAAAAAGATAAGGAGGGGGTCATAAAAAGAAGCCATTCAAGAGAAAATTGCATCAGAAATATCTGTATTTTGAGCTGGGATGTTAAGAACCAGTCCCAGAAAGCCAAATTTATTTTTTATAAATTGTGAAATGATTACCATGATAAATTTAGCTAACATCTATCGCTACATATAGTTATATTATTTCCTTGTGATGAAAACTTTTAAGATTTACATTCTTAGCAACTTTCAAATATAAAATATAGTATCATTAACTAGACTCAGAAGAAAATGTTATGCAATGATTCTTAAAGAAAGCATTTTAAAATGCCTTTATACATAAAAATTTACTCTGTTTAATTCTAGTTTTAAGCAAAATTAGATTCTACATTCTCATTTGCATGTAGAATCTAAAGAGCAAAATTAACTGATCTACAAAATAAAAGCATGGAACACACTATGGAATCTCAGAGGGATGGCAGGGGTGGTTGGGTGGTTGGGAAGAGCTTAACCAAAAAATGTATATGCATATTTGCATAACCCATGGACAAAGACACTAGTGTGGTGAAGGCCAGGGGAGGGGTTAGGGGTGGCATTTGGTGCAGGCTAGAAGGGGTCAATGGGGGACAATGGGGACATCTGTAATACTTTTAATAATAAAGATAAATTTAAAAATAAAAAATATGAATACAAAATAAACTCAAACATGCACAAGCATGAACAATATAGTCACAAAAAAATGATAGAAAAAAGTACAGAATTCATAAACAAAATTTTAAATCCTGACATTTTTAAATATACAATAAGATACTTTAAAGGTGAGGACAGGAAGAAAGAAAGGCATCCAACCCAATTCAGCCTGCACCTCGTCCTGCCTTTCGCTGGAATGCATGTCAATGCCCAGAGAAGACTGGCCACAGCCCTGTATGTCCACCACCTCAGGAGACCAGCCCCTCTGGCAGGTAAAAAAATAAAATCAGCCCAGCATTGTGAAGGCTCACAATGATAAAAGACAAAATGATATACTATCCAATACTATAGATTTCGATATTTCTCTAAATTTTCAATACAGCAATAAAAAAAAAAGGAAAATATTGGTTGGCATACTAGTGCTTTAATAAGAAGGACAATCCACTGTAAAGTTACTGAGGAGATTCTGGGTCTTGCTACTGTGAGCAAGTAGATCACTCAGGATGTGTCACTCCCAGAAAGCCCCATGCATCGCTTTAAAAAGTCACAAAGGAAAGTCCAGTGTGGTTTGCTGTCATGCAGGGTAATTGTTTTATGAACTAGGCTACAGGCCCTGGTACCTCACCTAGCTGTCCCAATCATGGGGAACATCCTCCACATTTAAGAAAGATAAGAATAGATGACAGTGGTGTGAAATCTGGGAGGGGTGAGGAACTGCCTTCCCCTTTTAAGAGCAGCATCAATTAAACCCAGGGGAGAGGGGTACAGTTTACTAGTTAATTAGTCCAGGGATGAAGTTCTTTCATGTGTAATTCAGAACAGGAACACCTGGAGTTTGGCTCTTCAAAGCACCAGGGGGGTTGGGGATGGGGAGGGGATAGGGAAACCAAACAATGCAAGAGAGGTCACAACAGAAAGCAATAGCACAGAACAAAAACTGTTTCTCTCTGACCTTCACCCTGCTATAAATAAAATGAGATTCCTGAGGGTCCCCTCCCCCACTGGTCCCAGAAGAACAAACAGCTCCTGGCCCACTTGGGGAGTTCTAAAAAGATATGGTGTTAACTAATTGTTTTATAACCCAATTAAAATGAAAACAGAGAGCCAGAGAAATGCAAATAGGAATATAATGATTATAATCACATTCTGGTATGTAGCATACACCAAAAATATTGACATGCTCTCTTTGTTGTGTGTCCAGGGCTGCCCGGGTAGCATTCAACAAAATTAGGAAAGGGACTTCTGCTTTAGGACAAATTACCTTGTTCTATTGAGTCAAAAAGTGAGCAGTTTGCTAATGGAACACCTCACCTTGTGAATTCTAACATGGTGAGGTCACCTTTCTAAAAATTGTTGCTTCTAAACATTCTGGTTGTAGACAGGTTGATAAATGCAGGTGAAGAAACATTAATGTTTAAATTGAGCCAAATAATATATGATTTCAGCTGTGGTATCCATTTAAAGAAAAAATAATAAATTTTGGGGGGTTTTATTAGTGGGTTCATTCAGAAGGAATGAGGGAAAGAAACCCAGAATGGATGGAATCTGGTACCTTTTAAAACTTGCCACCATGAGAAATTCTACAACAGAGAACACAGTGTCTAAAGATATCATGAAAATTGTGCCATAAAAGGTTTTAACCTAATTTTAAAGATAGCAGGTTTAGAAGAAAATGGATGAACAATTTCTAGCATTGATTATACTTGTTTCTGCTTGAGGGAAACCTTTAATAAAGACAGTCACACACACCCTTTTTCATGTGTGTGGATGGGAGTGGGTAGATATGTATTTATTTACACCACACATTCACAAACACACATAACAAAACCAGGCTTCTGATCTATTAGAACAAAGGCACTTGTGGGACAGGAATATGAACAAGAAAGTGGAGAAACTGTGACAAGGACATTAGCACATCTCTATAGCTATACAGCTATATTAAGAATAAACAATGAGCTGGAGACTGGAGAGTTGAATAAAAACAGAATTATCTGGTGGCACAGAGAAAAGAAAGTCACTCAAGAGAAAAGCAAAATAAGTGTAGACAATTGATTTGAGACTTCAATGTGCATGAATATTGATTTTGAGACTACTGAGCACAGGGAGAAAAATCGTCTACTGACCATTCAAAAGTATCAGTATCAGGCTTTAGCTATGTAAGTAATAATTCAGAAAAATAAAAACATCTTCTCTCTGTATTTCTAAAAATTCATTCACTTATTTGTAAGCATCAAAATCTCTCCTGGACAAAAAGAATGAATGAATATCAGCTCAGACTGAAAGAGAGAGAGAGAGAGAGAGAGAGAGAGAGAGAGAGAGAGAGAGAAGCTTTGACATCAATAGTCAAATGCCAGACTCATAGGACAGACAGGAAATGTCCAGTTGTAAAACCAGGAAACACTTTCTTCCAAGGCCATGTAGCAGTTGCAAAATGCCTTAACTCTCCCCATCACCATTACAGGATCACTCTAGATCCATTTTAATATTTTCATTTCTTATCAGGAACACTCAAATGCTGCTAAATCAGCTAGATCTAAATCATAACAGCATCCTAGTCTTAGTTAATGTCTGCTTCTAATCCCATCTGAGCAACAGCAACCAATCTGAAATAGGTCCCTCCTTCCCTTAGCTCTCCTCAGAATCCTTCAGTAGAAACCCAACCTCAAAAGTTGTTCTCTTTTAGCTCTTGTAAAGGGAACTCCATGGTTCTTTGGAATTCCCTCCTTCACTACAAGTCTGATTTTGTCTAGCTGCAAGCTTGTTCTTGATGGTCTCTGACTGATTAGATTTTATGCCTTCAGTAAGCAGATGTTGAATATCTGGAATTTACTGGTACATGAAATGCATTGGTGTTCTGGGAAATATAGGAAAGTAAGTAGCATCCTTACTTTCCTGAGATTCTACTTTCTTGGAGAGATAAGACAGACACTCAGTGTAAATAAATGCCATATATTGTAATAGGACAGGTATAAAGAGAGTGTTCTGAATGTTCAGAGAACAGAAGGATGGTTGTCAGGATCAATCTGGGGATGCTTGGAGAGAAAGTAGCATGTTGCCTGGGCCTTAAAAGAGATTTCATGAGACCTGTGGGCAGGCAGTCCATTTTCAAAAACATTAGAAAGCGGGTGCCCAGGTATAGAGATTGGGGAGAACAGAGTGTTTTCAGGGTATGGCAACCTATTTTGGTTGAAACACTATGCACTTGAAATTACTGAGAAGTCAGCCTGCAATCTGCGACTAGAGTGAGTACATTTTATTTAGTAGATGACATGGAACCACTAAAGGTTTCTGAACAAAGAAAACTCCATCAGAGGTTTACTTTAGGATCATTTACCCTATAGTGTTATGAGAAGCTGAAAGTGTTGAAGAAAAATGATTCATTCTTGACACTTGTTAAAACAGAAAGGTAGACTATACCAATAGACATAGGGACTCCAATGCTCCAATGGGGTTTTTGCAGTAAGGGAGAGAGATTGGGCTGAACTTAGAATACAAAAAGGAAAAGTGGGAATTTATAGCAAGAGGGTCCATGGATAGAAAATTCATGAAAGGAAATATAGGGTTCAGGAGAGATTTCTGGCTAAAAATCCAAACTGGATTCTTGCTGAAGACAAACCGGGGTGATGAGACATCACCTGGGAGAGGGGGAAGATGAAGAACTGAGTCAGATATTGAGGGTGATTAGATAAGGAGAAAGGGGGTTCTGGGTAAACTGACTCAGCAAGATTCTTGCTAAAACTGGACAATGCAGAGGTGAACTTTGAAGCAAACAAGTCTGGATCTCGTAGGAAGAGAGTTCAGTGTAGCCTCATTAAAAACTCGGTCCAGGAGAGGCTGGCAGAAGGTGGAAGACTTTTTAAAATAGACCCAATAAGAATTAGCCAGGGCCCTAACTGGTTTGGCTCAGTGGATAGAGTGTCGGCCTGTGGACTGAAAGGTCCCAGGTTCGATTCTGATCAAGGACATGTACCTTGGTTGCAAGCATATCCCCAGTAGGGGGTGTGCAGGAGGCAGCTGATTGATGTTTCTCTCTCATCGATGTTTCTCACTCTCTATCTCTCTCCCTTCCTCTCTGTAAAAAATCAATAAAATATACTTTTTAAAAAAGGAGTTAACCAGGGCTCTGAGTAGGATGGTGAGACAGGAATGGAAAGGAAAGAGCCATCTAAGAGAGATACCAAAGGCAAAGCATCAGACAGGGCTGACAGGCAGAACAGGTGAAGCAAGAGGGATAGGAATCAGGGAGGATGGCAGGGAGCTTGGGTCACCCACCAGGAGACCTATGGGACCCTGAAAGGAAGGAAAGTTTGGGGCAGGTAACAGTGGAGAAGAATTCTGGGTTTACATTCCAACACAGTCCAGCCCACAGCCTTCCAAATTTCCCTAATGGCCTCTGTCTTATTTAATAGTGACTTTGGGAAGAAAGTGAGCAAAGCTCTCAGCTAAAGAAAGTTAATACCTTCTGGTGAAATCTGAGTGTAAGTACCATTCTCAGTCATTACTAGATACATGAACCTGGCAGCTATTTTACTCCTCGAACCCTCAAAGTCTTCTGTGCAAAGGGGATGATAACAATATACCTGTCTCACAGAGGTGCTGTGTTCAATTAAATGAGTGAGGGATGTGGCCAGAGCTGCTCGAGATTAGGTGGGATTCAGACCCCAGGGAGCAGAGAATGGGGATGTGGAGGGAAATTTTGAAGCTTTTTCTGTCCCTCTACAAGCATACCCAGAAAGTAGGACTTGCCATACCTATTAAAAAAATAAAAACATGAAACTCCCATTTGGGAAAGGACCCTTATTCCTACTTCAAAAGCTATTTTCTGCTTGATTGGGGATATTTTTAAATGTGGGTGTTATCTGATGCATCAGAATAGATTGGGGGCCTTTCAATTTTTAGCCTATCTCAAAAAATTAGATTTTATAAATTACTAGAGGCCCAATATACAAAATTTGTGCAAGAATAGGCCTTCCTTCTTCTACTTCTCCCTTCCCCCCAACTGCTGACACCAGCTTCCCTCTGGCACTTGGGACCAGGACTTCCCTCTGGCACCCAGGTTGGGGACTTCCCTTGACACCCTGGCTTCCTCTGAAAGGTTGTCCGGATGGCTGTTCTGCTGTTCATCTAATTAGCATATTAGCTCTTTATTATATATGATGCTATAAAAAAATCCTTTTAGCTCTGTCTTCACTCAACATCTTGTGCCATACTTCAAAAATATCATTCACTCTGGAACAAGGCTAAAAAAGGCCTGGGACTTTAAAGTACCTGGGGCTTATAAGAATGGAGTGCACTATTTACATTTCAAAGTGACCTCCCAGTTTCCAAAACCTGACCTTTAAATAAGTTTGCTATGGAAGGTAAAGATCCCGGTAGCTGACAGAACCTGCAAGGCAGATGGGCTTGGTGCTGTGCCATTACCTGGTGAGAACTGGACAGGACTGGAGCCTTAACGTGCAGAAGGCATTGCGCTATTTTGGAGGCCACTGGTGGGCAGAACTGGGCTTTACATCTCATTCTTAAATATAAACTTTGAGAAAAATCTTGCCATAAAAAAAAAGAAAGAAAGAAACAATGTCAGAGTAAGTTTTAGTGCACTAACTGAGAGAACAGAGGCATGCCCACTTGTTTATCCCTGTGTTCCGGAGCAGAAGTACCAAAGCAAAAAAGGAAATGAAACGTGCTTTGCTGTGACAATTGAAATTTTCTCATGTTCATCTGCTAACGCTTTCTTACATTGTAGTTTGCATTTAGTTTGCAAAGACTATATTGATCCTACACACAGAGATGACACCACTCCCCTCCAGGCTGGCCTGTCAATCAACATACCATCTCTCCCCATCCAACATGTTCCATATTTTCTTTGCTAACATAGCCAGTGGTGTTTTGGTTTAGTCATGCGTTAAGTTAATCCTACATTTTCATGAACACCTAAACATCAAATCTAAAGATTTAGGGGGATAGTGGTCATTTATCACAGAAGCATTTGTGAGCTTGCAGGTTGGGGGGTGGGGAAATATGTTAGTAGGGCAGGTAAGAAAACATGTATTTTCACTTTAATCATATTCAGTCTTAAAAATACAGGCCTAAAATTCTACACTAGCGAAACAGCCTGTGTTCTCAGTACCTGCAGGTGAGAGAGCAGATCATAATAGGTACACTTAAGAGACATAAAACTGTGTCACATCAATTTCAACCATGTACATCTCCAAGATAATCCTAGAGATATTCTCCTCATTTTAAAAATTGCTGTAGCATGTTCCAGCTATTGCAACTGTGTGTGTCCCAGGCAACATAATAGATTATGTCTCGATTCCTTAAAGAGCACCCTGATAATATGCAAGGCTAAAATGTCAGAAGCTATTAGAAACTCTCAGATGCACAATATATCTCCATCCCTGAGTTTTCCCCTTACACTGCGCAACACCAGACAACAGGCATGCAAACTGCTCAGCTGCAACTGTTCCAAGTCGAATAATTACAACTTGTCAGAAAGAATTAATTTTCCCATTTCTCATAAAGATGTGTAAAAATTACCATGTTATTATACACTGACACTCTCTGGAGGCAGACACAAAATTTAATTTTGAATTCTTTCCGCATATTAAATTAAATCCATAAATAAGAGTTTAGGCATTCACTCGGAAGCATATGTTCATTGGGAGCGAAAGCCAACACGAGCCCGGCTGTAATGGCTGTTGTAATGTTTTAATAGCTCGCTTCTTCTAAGCACCAATAAATTTACATGATCATAACAGTCGTGGGCATACAAGAAGCCCATTACTGTCTGGGCACAGGCAGCAGCGTTAACAGGATGGAAAAATGGAAAAAGGAAAAAAAAAACTCTTAAATAAAATTAGGCAACTGCACTTGTCAGCTGCTCCATGATTGAATTTTTAATATTGTGGTCAATTGGTCAAAACAAATAATGGGATAAAATGTTTTAATGTATTTAGAACCTGTTTCTGTGGTTAGCCCACAAAATAGTGTTCTGTTTGTTGTTTTTCCCCCAAACAGTCCTATCTTGTTGTTTTGAACAATCTGATTTTTAAAGATACACACTGTAATTTTTCATCTGTTAGAGAACATTTGCTCTCTATGTGCCCATATTTGATGTGAGAGCATTTCAAATTCGGCTCAAAGGATGATTCTTTTTATCCAATGGAATCTTGCCTTAGGAAAATGGCTTGGGATGCTAAGAAATGATCTCTAAGGTAAGCCTTGAGGGACACATAAGTATGTTACCTGCTTGCCCTCTGCCTGGATCAGAGAAGGCTTTCTTTTGGAGACTTTAATGCATACAGTTTCCATAATGAGAATCCAAACCAACAAGAAAATATCACTATCTTCAGACAATTATAGATGTGATGTAGAGTCCATTTATGATAGTTTTCTGAGTAGACAGTTTATTTTTTAACTTCTATGAGCAAATTTACCTTGGTTATAAAAACAAAATACAGATAAACCTATGCCATATTTCACAATTACTTAAGGGTTTATCAAGAATGAAGGATCTAAAGTAGTGGTCTTATAGTATAGGTCAAGGCTAGCCAGTTGGTACGTATTTCTGATTCTGATCATACAGATGTGTCACTGATGGGAAGCTATGGGGTGAGGTGGGTTGGGCCTGTTAGTAGAGAATCTGAGAGGAAGTAATATTCAGAAAAAGTTGTATTAGGAGGAAGATGTGAAGGGACCAAGGCTTCTGCCAGGAAGACATAATGAGGTTGCATACCTAGAGAAGTGATATGAAATAAGGCTGCAAATAAGAAAAAGAATCATTTTGGGGGAAAAGGGCATGTGGATTTGATATTATTCACCCTTGTATATAAAGACTGTAGTTACACAGGTAATGCTTATCCCCATGAACTGTTTTAATTAGAAATTAATGACATCTAAATATATTTAGGTTTTATAGCTCAGTTTTGAAGCATGGGGTGCTTTATACATATTCAGATTAACAAAAATGTCAGTGGTTTGAGAGTTCTCTGTCTGATACAAACGCTAACCCTAGTAACATACACTGCAAAGATAAAAAATAAACTCTTTTGCTTTAAAAAGATCTTCGAGTCTTTTCAATAACACCTCTCAAATGGTCTAGAATCCATTGTTGTCATCGACTAGGAAGTCAGAATAACTGGTCTGTTCCAAAGCAAACTAAAGATGCAACTAAAAAACATAATTTTTTAACTGAGGTTTAGTGAATATCAGCTAAAGTTAGCATCATATTTTCAATTAAACTTATAAATAGAATTAACTAAATGTCCTTATATCCCAAGTAGCATATAATTACATTTTTATCAAACCACAGATATTAAAATATTAGTGACTCAGTGCACAGATTCATGCACATTGAAAGGAAATTAATTAGAAGGTGGCCACCAAGGCAGGACTGGGCAAGACAGGCCAGACATGCCCAGGAGCCAACTTCCCACAGTCCTTCCTCAGTATCTGCAGAGTGAGCAGATCCAGCAAGTAGGGTCCCTTGGACTGGCCTTCAGGGATTAGGCCAAAACTGGCTCTCTGACATCCCCCAGGGGTCTCAAAGTACGAGAGGACACTGCAAAGTTGCTGTCATGCAGGGTGTGGAACACAAATGCAAGTGTGCAGTAAACCCAATTTGGAGCTGATGATACCCACAGCTAAAGGTAGAATCATGCACCCTATGAGGAATTGGGTTTCCTCTTCTTGGTTTTGGGGTGCATCACTCGAGAACCCTTGCTGCCAAGTCACTACAGCTCGGCATCTTCTGAGTGTTTGCCCCCCTGGTGGTCATTGTGCACCATAACAAATGGTCAAACAGTTGAACATTTAGCATATTAGCCATATATATATATATATATATATATATATATATAGCTAATATGTTGTGTTTTTAAGTCAATAATCCTCGAAAGCTTCAGGGCATATGCATTGGGTTTTTCTAGATCAGAGATAAAAGAACAAATATGAAACCTTTAGAACATTAAGGGTAATATGACACAACTTCCCAAAACTTTACAAATGAGTGTGAAGCCTTTCTGCAAATATCCCTCTTTACTGCTAAAAAAATATCCCAAGATACATATGAAGTGTTTTAAACCTCCTTTAAATTATTTCTTCTTTCTTACAATTTGTCAGGTTGCTATTTAAAAGTTTACCAGGTGAAACATATTTATATCCAAAGTGTTGCAAAGTACATTAAATAAAGTAAAAATCTGTCAGTAAGAAGTATAGGAAAAAATGGATGTGGATGGTACTTGGGTAATGGAAGATGATGGATATATTGAAGGAAATTAGATATTTTTCATAGTTAATATGTATTTGGTTGACAAAATAAAATTATCTGTGGTATGGAGAAATATTTTGGCTAAGAAAGGATACTACATTAAACCACTTCTCTTTCCCAGTAGTGTCTTATTGTATTGTAAAATGGTTGGAAAAGTCCTTTGGGAACCAAATGACCCTCTGTTTATTTCAGAAAACACACTGATTATCCCCCAAAATAAGTACTTTATGTGACACTGGTTAATTCTAATGAACATAAATGAAAATGCATTTTATAAAATCCATTTGAATAACTATTTCTCAAATACTATAAACTGATCTGCTTATTTATTATTTACTAAGAGCCTGGTGCACAAAATTCATGCATGGGAAGGGGGATTCCTTCAGCCCGAACTGCACCCTCTCACAATCCAGACCCCTTGGGGGATTGGGTCTAAAGTGGCAGTAGGACATCCCTTTCACAATCTGAGATCACTTGCTCCTAACCACTCACCTGCCTTCCTGTTTGCCCAGCCACTTGCCTATCTGTCTGATCATCCTTAACCGCTTCTGCTTGCCTGCCTGATTGCCCATAACCACTCTGTCTACCTGCCTGACCACCCCTAACTGTTCGCCTGCCTGCCTGATCACCCCTAACTGCCTCTTCCTTGACCCCCACCAGAGCAGCTTTGTCCAGAAGGACTTCCGGAATGACATCCAGGTCATAAGGTCATTCGGCTATCCAGTCTATTAGCATATTATGCTTTTATTATTATAGATACTATTATATTAATGTGCCATATGCCCCAAATTGTAGTAACAATGTAAACAGGTGGTGATAAAGTTGTGGGTTATTAGGGTCTGATACCTGATAAAAAGCATTTTGGGATAGTTATCAGGAGGCTGAGAATATAATTAGCCAAAGCATAGAATTAATCACTGGTTAAATCAAGTTTATATTTAGATGTAGTAAACTTCATGAATATAAAGAAATCCTTAATTATAAAATGAGGTAAGCATTAAAAGTTTGTTAGAGTTTTGTTTTTTTTTTAATAGTTTATGGCCTTGAATTATGTAGTCTTTATATTTCCTCTTTCATGTGCTTCCGTTTGAATCAAATTTTGAGAAATATAGAAAATGTCTCCTTTTTCTACTTTTTCCCACTTTACAAAAGGAACCATCATCAACAATAGAGTAAAATTCCCCTCAGGAACAGAAGAAAACCAAAAGATAAGTACTGACTAGTATAGGGCAGGAAATAAAGAAACCAGAAGAAGGGAAATACACAGGGTCACCTCCCTTTTCTTCAACTTCTTTCTTTATTCCAACTCTTGGGATTGAGTTTAAATTATAGATACCTTATAGCACTGAAAGGGAAGGGAAAGGCAATTTAATGCATTGGTTTCTACACAACTAAACTAATGTATCATGCTTCTATATGAGGTATAAAGTTTGGATTAGAGTAGATCTATTCTACACTATGTCCAAAGAAGGTTTATTGCTAGTAGTATTAATAGTGATGTACAGAGACGTTATCTTTTTTTTTTTTAATCTTCTGTTTCTTTTCTATGATGGGAAATTTGTGGAGTGGGTGTTTAATAAGGCTACCTTCTCATCTCTGGCAAACCTATGTTGATTCTCATCTACATTTTCTATCTACTTACCTATTTTTTAACACAGACTACTGGGACAAGATGGAGTTAAAGGGACTGGGTTTATTGTTGCACCTGAAACAACTAAAATAAATGGACAGATATATAAAACAATGCTTTTTAAAATATTGTGCATCAGGCCAGAGAGAACATTGATCCTTTAGGACCAGGACACAATCGGTCTTATGACTAACCCAGGTTATTCGTCTGAGACCGTTCAGGCTGTAACTCTGTTCAAGGGAGATCAGGTAGAACTGGTTGACTCCCTGAGTTGAGGAGACAGAGTTAAATCCAAGAAGACAAAGGTATCTAGAGTTCATAGGACAAACTAATGGAAAAGAGAAGGCTATACAGAGAATTCAGAGGATGCTAGAGGGTTCCCCCTCAAGCATTTAGCAGATTACTTACTGATAAGCATATGTGTGAGACAACTTCCTAAAGCTGTGGAAAGAACTACCCAAAAGAGTTAGAGGGAATAGAAACCAGTGTTCACACAGGCTAGGAATAGGGCCCATTTCCAGCAGCCACACTGTAAAAACTTAGAGCTCAGTTAAGAGTACTCAGAAGTGTACTCTAGAATGAATGGGCTCCAGAATAAATGCTGATTTTGTCCCAACTAACAAATCAAGACCCCAAAAGGATTGATCTGTCTCCACCAAGTCCCAGAAGAAAGCTCAAGAATATAAGATTATAAAAATATCCAGCATCCAGTGAGCTAAACTTCACACTTATTTTTAAAAAATTACCTGACATACAAAGGGGCAGGAGAATATGACCTACAATTAGAAGGAAAAAAAGTCACTCATTCAAAATAGACCCCAAACTGGCATAGAGGTTATATTTAGCAGAAATATTAAAAACAATTTAACAGTTATTTTACTGTATTCTACATATTCAAAAACCTAAGAAAAAGATAGATGGAAGACATTAAGTAAAGACATAAAAAATACTTTAAAGACCCAAATTTAAATTCTAAATATAAAAACTATAATATCTCCAGGGATGAATAAAGCATTATAAGCATTATAATTAAAGACTAAAGAAAAAAGAAGTTAGTGAACTTGAAGACATAGCAATAAATAGTATAATAAATAAAACATTGAAATAAAAAAGACCTACATAAAAAAGAAGAATCAGTGAGTTGAGGGAAAACTCTAAAACAGTACATCCTAATATTGTCATATATGTGCAGATAGAATAACAGAAGCTGAGAAGGAATAAACAATGTTTGAAAATGTAATGGCAGAAAATTTCTCAAAGTTGAAGAAAACCATAAACTGGATAAAAGAATGAAAACAACTGACAACCTTCTCTACCCAGCACAAATATCTTGCAAAAATAAAAGTAAAATATTAAATATAAAAGTCAAAATTATTTATTACAAGTATATCCATCACATAGTAATTTTATTTTTTATTCTTTAAATATATTGTTATTAATTTTTTACAGAAAGGAAGGAAGAGGGACAGAGAGTTAGAAACATCTATCAGCTGCCTCCTACACACTCCCTCTGGGGATGTGCCCACAACCAAGATACATGCCCTTGACCAGAATGGAACCTGGGACCCTTGAGTCTGCAGGCCATACTCTCTCCACTGAGCCAAACCCATTAGGGCAAACCACATAGTAATTTTTTTTTTAAGAGACCTCGAAATCTTTATTTTTATTTATTTATTTTTATAGTATAAAGTATTACAAATAGTAGTACATATGTCTCCTTTTTTTATTTCCCCTATTGACCTCCCCCTCAGCCTTCCCTACCCCCCAGTACATGCCCTCACCTGCTCTCACCCCTGCCCAGTGTCTTTTATCCATTGGTTATGCTTACATACATGCATACAAGTCCTTCAGTTGATCTCTTACAGCCCCTCTGCCCCCAACCTCCTCTGCCTTCCCGCTGTAGTATGACAGTCTGTTCATTGCTTCTTTGCCTCTGTAAAAGATGTTCTTGAAGCAGAAGGTAACCAGTGATATCAAATGGAAATATAGATCTACAAGCTGGAATGAAGCACACTGGAAATGGTAATTGCCTGGGTGAATTATAATTGCTTTTTTTAAATCACTTTGAAACAATAATAACTATTATGTAGTGTTGAGTTTAAAACATATATAGATAAAAAGTATATAATAAAAATAGCACAAATGCCAGGAGGGAGGAAAAATGGAAATATAATATTGTTAGATTCTCATATCAAATGGGGAATGAAATAACATCATATAAATATAAACTATGATAAACTGAAGATGTATAGATTATAATTCTTAAAGCAATCCTGTAACAACAGAATATATTTATAGCTTATGTGTCAAAGAGAAAATAAAATAGAATTATAGAAATATTAAATTGATTTTCAAAATACAAAAGTATAAAAAGAGACAAAACCCAAATTGAACAAGTGGAGAAGAAATAGCAAAAAAATAGATTTTAATCTAAACTTGTCAAAAAAATTAAATTTAATATAAATGGTCTGAATCACCTAAAAACAATACTTAGCTGCATGCTGCCAAATGAAACCTATTTTAAATATATAGACATAAAAAGGTTAAAAGGAAATGGATACAAAAAGATATAGCAAGATAGCATTAATTTTGAAAAGCTGGAGTAGCTGCATTATTATCAGGTAAAGTAAATTTCAGAAAAAAAGAATATAATCAAGAATGAAGAAAATTGTTTCATAAAAATAAAGCAGTAAATGTATTAAGAGGACATTGCAATCTTACACATTTACAAATCAGATATAAGGGTGAAAATACATGAAGTAAAAATGATAGAACAGAAAGAATAAAAAGGCAAATCAACTAATACAGTATTACATTTTAATATTCATCTCTCAAGAACTGATAGAAAAGTAGACAGAAAAAAACTCAGGATAGAAGAGTTGAAGAACGTTACCAAACAATGCAACCTAATTGACATTAACCTACTCTTCAATGACAACAGAGTATATATACTTTTCAAGTCTACATGAAACACTTACAAAAAGTGAATATTCAGTCTTTAAGAGAGATCTCAATACATTTTAAATGATTCACCCCTATGTAATATGTTCTCAGACTACATGGAATTAAACTAGTAATAAATGACTTTATTATATTTGGAAAATCCCCCAAATATTTGGAGACTAAATACTATACTTTCAACTAATCCAAGGGTCAAAGATGAAATAAAAAATGAATTAGAGCCCTAGCTGGTTTGGCTCAGTGGCTAGAGCATCAGCCACTGAAGGGTTTCAGGTTTGATTCCAGTAAAGGGCACATGCCCAAGTTGCAAGCTAGATCCCCAGCTGGGGGCAGACAGGAGGCAGCTGATCAATGATTCTGTCTCATCATTTATGTTTCTATCTCTCCCTCTCCCTTCCTCTCTGAAATCAATAAAAATATATATTTTTTAAAAAGCGAATTTGAAAATAAATTCAACAAAAGAAAATATAAACAAAGCATATCAAAATTAATAAAATTCTGCTAAACAATAATTGGAAAAATTTACAACTTTAAATGCTTATATTAGGAAAAAAAAAGTCTCAAATCAGTAGCCTCAGTTTCCATTGTAAAAACATAAATAGTAGAAAGAGATAAAAGAGAGAAGAAAGGAAGCATAAGGTAGCAAGTAATAAAGATCAGAATGAATTCAATTAAATTTTTAAAAGTCAATAGAAAAAGTTAATGATTCAAAATTTGGCATTTTGAGAAGATTAATAAAATTGTTAAATCTCTAGCTAAACTGATCAGAAAAAGAAAAGAGAGAGGAAGTAAACACACATCACCAATATGAAGAATGAAAGAAGTGGCATCACTGGAGATTTTTCAGATGTTAAAAAGATAATAATATTATGATAACTTTATGCCAAGAAATTTGACAACTTGTACAAAATGAGCATGTTCATTATAAGATACAAAATACCAAAGCTTTTTCAAGAATAAATAGATAACATAAATAGCTAAATCGATGTAAAAAGAAATTGAGATTGGAATAAAGAAAAACTTTTCCAGAAAGAAAAAAATAGAGGTCCAGATTGTTTCACTGTTAAATTCTTCCAAACATTTAGTAAATAAATTATATCTATACAAAGTCTTCTACAATGTTAAAAAGAAAAGAACACTTCTCAAATCCCTCTATAAGGTCCTCATACCTTGATAGCAAATTAGACAAAGACATACAAGAAAAATTCAGACTACTATCATTTATGAACATAGATACAAGCATTCTTAAAATGTTAACCAATTGAATCCAAGTAGAGTTTACAATAAAAATGCAATGTTGTTCTAAAATTTGAAAATCAGTTAATATAATTTACAATACTAACAAACTAAAAACAAAAAAGACTATGTAACCATATCAATAGATGTAGAAAAAACATTTATAAAGTTCAACATCTGTTTTTGAAAATTCTCAGTGTATTAGGAGTAGGAGATAAACTCCTCAACTAGATAAAGAACATCCAACAAAAAACTTACAGGTAAATAATATTTAAGTATAAAAGAATAAATATCACCTCCTAAGACCAGGAACAAGACAAGGTGTCCACTTATCACAATTCTATTCAACTTTGTATTGAAGATTATATTGGAGTGCAATTGGCAAGAAAGAGCAATAAAGTTTGGCTAAATATGAAAGCCATAATTAAAACTGTCTTTATTCACACATAATGTAATTGGCTATGTAGAAAATCTGATTCAATTTACAATAAAGCTACTAGAACTAGTGAATTTAGAGGGTTACAGAAATAAGAGCAATACACAAAAATCAATTGTATTTAATATACTGAAAAGAAAATGCAAATATTAAAATATCTAATATGATATCATTTATAGAAGTGTCAAAATTATGAAACAGAGCCGAAACCGGTTTAGCTCAGTGGATAGAGCGTCGGCCTGCAGACTGAAAGGTCCCAGGTTCGATTCTGGTCAGGGCCATGTATCCTGGTTGCGGGCACATCCCCAGTAGGGGGCTTGCAGGAGGTGGCTGATCAATCTCTCTCATCGATGTTTCTAACTCTCTATCCCTCTCCCTTCCTCTCTGTAAAAAAAATCAATAAAAATATTTTTAAAATTATGAAATAGAAATTAACCTGAAAAATGTGCCAGACCTATTCACTGAATATTATAAATCATTGCTGATAGAAATATACTTTGCTCATTGCTTAGAACACTCAATATTGTTAAGATGTCAATTCTCCTTTTTTTCTCTCTACAGGCTCCAAGCAGCGATTCCAACATAACTCTAACCAAAACTCCAAAAGACATTAATATAAATGAACAGATTAATTCTAAAATGCATATGAAATGCAAAGGCTCTGAAATATCCACACAACTCTGATAGAAAAATAAATAAATAAAACTTAAATTGAAGGTCTAACCTGAGCTGATTTCAAATCTTATTATAAAACTACAGTAATAAAAAATATTCACACAAAGAGGAACAAGGAGATTAATAGAGTTTAAAATTGATAGAGAGTTTAGAACTGAATTCACATTCAGATATGTGAAAAAAACTGATTTTTTGACAGAGTTGTAAAAAGGAATGTCAGTGGAGAAAGTATAATCTTTTCAAAAATTGATGCTGGAACAATTGGATATACATAAGGGAAAATAAAAACTTAGATCCACATCTTGCACCATGTACCTAATGTTAACTCAAAATGGGTCATAGGATTAAATATGAACCCTTCAGCTATAGAACTTCTAGAAGAACATGCGAAAGAAAATCCTTGTGACTTTGGGTTACGCAAATATTTCTTAGATACAACATCTAAAGCATAAACCATCGAAGTAAAAAGTAAGTTGACTTCTAAAAACTAGAAAATTATATTCCTCTAAAGTCATGTTATAGGCCACAGGAAAATATTTTCAAACTATATTTTGATGAAGAATTTGTATCCAGAATGTATAAAGGACTCTCAAAACTCAGTACAGAAACAAATAACTCAATTTAAAAATGGGCAAGAGATATGAACAGACACTTCACCAAAGATATGTCAATAACATATAAAAATATTCTCAACATCATTAGTCATTAGATAAATATAAATTAAAACCATTGTGAGCTGTACCTCTACACTTATTAGAATGACTAAAATTAAAAAGGCCAACCATAACAATGGTGGTAGAATGTGGAAAAACTAGAACTCCATTGAATACTAGTGAGATAAAAGTGACAGTTTCTTAAAAATTTTACTTAAACATATGTCTATCCTATAATCCAGTCATTCCACTTATAGGTATTTACTACAGATATATTAAAAAGTATAGCCATTAAAAATATAATGCTAACAGCAGCTTTTATTTGTAGCTAGAGGCCTTCATACACAGAAGGGAGTGGTTCCTCAGCTTGGCCTGGCCCTTCTCACAGGCCAGGAGCCCTCAGGGGTCAGAGGAAACCTGGTGATCAAGAGAAGGTAAAGCCCCATCACACCTCTGCTGCTGCCACTGCCAGCAGCACAAGCCTCAGCCGGTCCTGGTTACATGGTTGAGTGGCTGGCAGCCACCATCTTTGAGGCCATGGCAGTCAATTAGCATATTCCCTCTTTATTAGATAGGATACCCAAATTGGGTATAACTAAGACATCTATCAAGAGATAAATAAACAAATGGCATATATACATGCAATGAAAGATGACTCAACAATAAGAAGTAAAATGTTGATACACACAACATGAATAAATCTAAATAATTATGGTTAGTGAAATAAACAGACTAATGGGAAAAATACATCCATATGATCTGATTTGTATTAAATTTTAGAAATACAAACTAATCTATAGTGACAAGAAGAAGATAGGGTCATAAGAAAACTTTTAGGGGTGATGAATATGTTCACCATCTGACTACGGTAACTGTTTTAAGGGTCTATAATTGTGCAGTTTGTAATATATCAGTTATACCTCAAAATCAGGAACTATTATTATTCTATACTTATATTATTTTATCTAGTAGAATATATGCTTCATTCAAGCAAAGATTTTTGTCTATTTACTCTACTGTTATATATGCAATACCTAAAGAAATGCTTGGCAGACAGTAGGTGCTAAATAAATACAGTGGTACCTCGAGATACGAGTTTAATTCGTTCCCTAACCTTGAGGCGTGGGAAACTATGAGATGCTCGAGTCGAGGTAAACTGGTGGGTCGTGTGCAGCTGGCCGATCCGCGAGATTACCCCTATCTCAAATGTTGCTCCTATTTCAAAGCAAAAATTGCTCGCTTGATGGCTCGTATCTCAAAAATCTCGTATGTTAGGGCACTCGTATCTCGAGGTACCACTGTATTTGTGTGTTAAGTGATCTAGGAAAGTCCTTAGGCTCTGACTCATCCAAGGGCTGAAATAGTGGGCTCATTCACAAAGATATAGAAACAGAATTAAGAAAAATTTTTGGTTGAAGTGGGAAAAAATAATATCAATTATGAATTATGAACTTGATGTGTTTGTTATACTTCAAGTGCAGATGTTTAGTAAGCAGTTGTAATAAATGAGTTTATGGGCTAAAGATAAAAAAAATGGTGACTAGTAGTTAGGTGGTAGTCTAAGCCATTGATTTTGAGAAAATTACTCAAGGATAGTTGACAAAGTAAGAAGATAAAGATCAAACAGGATCTACAAAAGAACCTTCATTTAAGGGATGGGCAGGAGAAGAAGAGACTGTAAAGAAGATTAAGGTGGGGCAGCTAGAAAGATAGAGAAAAAGCCATTTACCATTGTCTCAAAATAACAGCTCCTGGGCATGGTAACTGAGAGGATGTGGGTGTTGGCTAGAACAGAGTTGTGGATGGGGTTGCTGGTGAAGGCAAGATCTCAAAGGGAAAGAAGGACGTTTTCAAACAAAAATATCACCACAGCAAAGGCCTTCCTTGTTTTAGGAAGATAGCACGGTAATTGCATGAGAGGTGAACTTAAAGAGAATTTAGAAGGAAGGCCATTTGTGAAGCAAGGTATTGAAGTGAAAAGGAGAGTGTGTAAAAATGCTGTCAGTGGGACAACAACACTTCACATAAAAAGTATCATATAACTTATTAATGTATTAAATGTAAAGGTAAAAGGAGGTTGAGAACTAAAAAGAGAATCCATATTTAAAGACATGGCAAATTGAAAAAAGTGAGATATTAATAGCAATGAAAAAGTTAGGAATAAGACCTGGCTGAAGGGGGAGAGAGGAACATTCTTACTCAGAGTATTTTTTGTTCTTATTTAGTTTCCTATTCCAAGTGTTAGAGATATAGGCGAAGGTGTACATAATGAATCTATAATTCATGAAAAAGGAATCCCACACAGTCGCTGGAATTTTTATCAAAATTAGATATGCTGACTTAATGAGATAGCATATCATCTATCATTTATTTGGATGTTATTGGAAAAATCACAGCCATAGTTTCAACTGAATAAATATAATTGAGGAAAAGTTCTCTGATGTATTTGTGAAAACTAGTTATTTGGCAATGATGCTATCATGAAGATGAGGATGATGATGATGATGATGGTGATGATGAGTTTGTGTTTTAAAAAAAGTTTGATTGTGACAGCAGTATCCTGAGGGCATCAGATTAGTTGCTTGGTTTCTGAAAGGCAACTCCTTCTTCCTGAACTGTTCAAACAGCAAAATGAACACAATATACTCTCCAGCTACCGCTATGCCCTCAAGCTTGGGTTGGAAGTCAAAAAGGAAAACATCTCATTGAAGTTCTTTTTAATTAGGACTGCAGAGAACCAATTTTGCTTTTTGTTAAAAAAAATATATTATTTCATAGGATTTGAGGAAAGAGGTGAAAAAATAAGCTTACTGTTTCTCAATACTACATACAATCTATTTAATCATAATACCATTTGGTACATATTCCTTTTTACTTTATTCTTAATCATAAAAAAGCTTCGAAGAAGCAAGGAAAAAGATTCACCTCCTTGAATTCATTAACAAATATTCAAACATTTAAAACCCTTAGTTTTCCTCTTTCACTGAAAGGCTTTCAACTGATTTGTTTCCCAACAAACAGGAATACTTTTTATGCTGTGGAAATCTTACGTGAATCTTTGTGAATGTCTTTAAACCTCCCTGAATATACTATGTACATAAATAAAAACGTGAGTTGTCATGTCTTGGGTAAAACTTGTTTAATGGCCAATATATATATATATTGGTCATTAATTTGTTAAACATACATTACAGCATTTCATGACATTGATTAAAGAGGTCTTTTTGTCTATTTATTACCAACCCAGAGTGACTTGTATGCACATTTTATGAGTTTTTATCTGGTGGATTTTTACTGCCTTGAGCAAAAGTCCTTTGACAGCTCTCTCAGAGGGATACCCCAGAAAGAAAGCTCTAAGCTGGACGTCTTAGCCAGCCTTGCTTTGCAACAGTCCTGCTTGTTCTATCTGTGCCCTGGATTCCTTACCTGTGAAACAGAGACACTTTTTCCTTGTACCAAACTGACAAATTTGAGATAAAAAATTATAGCACATCACCTTTAAAGTGTCTCAACAAAGGCCGTAAGTGGATATGTTAACATTGCTTTTCTACTAAAACAAATACATTCAATATATTGTTGCTGCTATGAATGTATTTGTTTTAGTAGAAATAACCACAAGACAGGATCGCAGGGCATTATTTGGTAAGATTTGGTTACAAAATTGAGCCCAGAAAGCCCAATGAAGGCACTTAGTATAGCTCAGCTCCAGCAAAGAGAAAAAAAAAAACCTGTAGTCATATTTAATTAGTGTTAAAATAATGTTTCCCTTTGAAAAGTTTAATTAAATTAGCTCTGCTTTATCACATAAACATTCTTGATGTAGAGCACACGGCAGAGCTTGAAGACTCTGATGAGTTAAATGGTGCAAAGTGTTCTCGTGCCCTGTGTGGGGCAGAACCTGACATGGAGGGGCTGTTAGCAGATGTCTGGACCATCCGTGGAGCCAGGACGCTTGCTCCAAACAGCAGGCCGTCATTTCAACCTCTGTTACTTCTACCAAACCTCCCATGGAGCTTTCAATTTAACAGTATCACAAGCAGACAAAGAAATTTCGTACAATTTTCCCTTCAGATCAGAGGCGAATTCTATTTAAACTTGTCTAACCTCTTATAACGTGTTAGTTATTGTTGCCCGCCTGTGTGTGACCCCTGGCAATGAGCTACCTGTCCTGGGAGAAGGAAGGGGGCCCTTGGGTTTGATAAAGCAAGACCAGATTTACGGGCACACTTACAGGATGCTTGTCTCAAGATTGAGGCAAATTGAATTAACCTTATTACAAATAGGTTTCCTTGATGGTTACATCACAATTTGGTCTTACTTTGCCGACTGCTGTTTCAAAGTAATACAGGCTTTCTGAAATCGTTTCCCAGAAGAGCTCAGGCTATTGGAATAACTACACTTATCCTGGTCATGACCGGGACATCTAGGATCCTTTTCTCACACATGTATAAGTTAACACATCTTCTCTGCATCATTGTGACCTTATCTTTCTTTTCCACACCTCACTGAAGCCATGGCAAGAAGGGACTTTAAATGAAAGTGACTCTAAGACATTAAACATACAAAAAAAGTTCTAATATGAAAATGAATGCAAGCCTAATTGCTGCCCTACATTCTTTTTAGAAAGATCATCCTGGTCTATGAAAAATACAAGGGATTTTTATTACTTTCAAAGCATTAGCCAGGCCCTTAAAAAATAAAATGGTGTTATTTATACACACACACACACACACACACACACACACACACACACACACACCTAAATATGCGTTTATCTCCACAGTACTTTCGCTTCCCTAGTCCCTGACACTCTCAGTCACTAGAAGTAAATTAGAGAATTGGGAAGAAACAGTCAGCCTACCAGATTAACACTCAGCACATGCCCAGAATGCCCGACCTCCACTTTAATTTGCTTTCCTTTATGCAAACAACTCAAGTGATCCTTCTCCTAGATTTCCTTGGTAAATTAGGCGAAGGTAGTAACTTCTGGCTCAACCAAGAGCAGCTGCCATGTTTCCATCTGATCTCAAAAGAAACAGGTATCCTTTTGCCTCTAGCTGATACTGGCCCATGGATACATCTCTAAAGTGTAAGCCCTTTAGGGATATTCCTATCTAGATTGCTAGACTTTTGAGGGTTGCAAGAAGCCCCAAGCCTAAACAGCCCTGTAGAGGGCCTATTATTGATATAAGAATTTTTATTCCAAATAGATGGCTTTTGTGGCAGAAGAGGAGGACCAATGAGAGCACCAAGGCTCACTAAATAATAGAAATTTCAAAGTGTTAAACCCCCTTCTGGGAATTTCACAGCTATTGTAGAGAGATCTGGTCAACTAAATGGTTGGCTGATATCCCTGTATCCCTGTAAAAGGGCAAAAAAAAAAAAAAGTGTAAACAATGTAGGTGCCCAAAATCAAAGAATCATTAACCTAATAACACATTCAGTGGGATGCTTGGGAGGCATTAAAAAATATTTATGAAGAGATTACAACACAAAAATGCTTATGCTTTAATGTGAAGTGAGGGGAAAAGGATACAAAAAGGTATATATAAATAATAAAACATTTGGATGGAAAAAAACACATGTCAGATGGTTATATTATTCCTAGAGGCCTGGTGCACAAAATTCATGCACTGGGTCTGGGGGAGGGGTCCCTCAGCCCGGCTGCGCCCTCTTGGAGTCCAAGAACCCTTGGGGATGTCTGACTGATAGCTTAGGCCCACTCCCCATAAGCCATCAGTCAGATAACCTTAGCACCAACGTGGTGATCGGAGAGGCTCCCACCACTGCTGCTGTGCTCGCCAATCTTGAGCCCCGCTTTTAGCTGAGCGACACTCCACCTGTGAGAGTGCACTGACTGCCAGGGAGAAGCTGTTGTGTTGAGCGTCTGCCTCCTATTGGTCAGTGAGTGTCATAGAAACTGTTTGTTCCACTGTTCAATCAATTTGCATATTAGCCTTTTATTATATAGGATGGGAGTGAGGTAAAATGCATTTTTGTTTCCCTTCTTTCTTTTGCTCTGATTTTTCATAATAATTTATAATCATATGATAATTATAATTAGTACTAGAGGCCTTGTGCATGAAATTCATGCATGGGGGTGGTGTTCCTCAACCAGGCCTGCACCCTCTCCAATCTGGGACCCGTCAGGAGATGTCTGACTGCCTGTTTAGGCCGAATCCTGCAGCAGTAGGACATCCCTCTTACAAACCAAGATCAGTGACTCTTAAACACTTGCTTGCCTGCCTGCCTGCCTGATTTCCCCTAACCATTTCTGCCTGCTAGCCTGATTGTCCCCTAACCACTCCCCTGCTGGCCTGATTGCTCCCAACTGCTGGCCATGTCTCACCACGTGGAGCAGCCACAGGGACCCGCCTCCACTGTGTGCACAGCCATCTTGTGGTGGCCATCTTGTGACAGCCATCTTGTGATGACATTGTTTGAGGATGTGATGCCACCTAGGCTTTTATTATATAGGATATGGCATTATCATAATGAATAATAATGTGTTATTTTATATCAAAAATGAATATAAATTTTATTTTAAAAATAGAAAAAATGTATAAAACATCCAAAGTTAGTTGTGTATTATGCCCTATAATGAAGAACATATTTATATTATTAGACAATTTGAGAATATTTTCTATCTTTTCTATTTGACCCAAATGCACTAAGAACTTGAAAATGAAAATAAATGGAATATGTTCCCCTTGAGAATGGTACTACTGTGTTCTCAGCATTGAACAAATGAGTCTCTTCATGCTGAAGGCCCCCTATAAACATCTGAAAACTAAATATAATGTCCTTTCCAAGAGTTTCTTACAGAGCAATTAGATATAGATCAACCCTATATAAATAAGATAGGAGAATTTAGTTAGCTATATCTTATTGTTCATGGGGGGAGAGAAAAATATACTCATAATGTTTAAGATAGAGCAGAAATATCTCCATGAGATTGTTTTCCTTAACTTATCATTTGTTTGTTAAAGTACTTTGAGTATTTTGAAAGACCTTCCAAAGTTGTTTATTATCCAGCTCTCTACTTTTTAGACATTGCTTCTGTGATGATACTATCATGACATACAACTATTTTGCAGATAATGAAAAACTTTAGGGTTCAGAGGTTCAGAAAGTAAGACTTAAAATCTAGGGCCACTTTCTGCTCATATGGTGGCCTCCATGCTAAAAAGACATCTTTCATTGTACCTACCATGTCAAGGTCTCTTCACTTACTGTCTAAAATACTATGAGTAAGGTACTCACTTAGGTTAACTCCTGTTAAAAACAAAATATAAAGTTATGAATGAATTTGAATCTATCTCTTCTCAATGCTCTGCTGAACAGAGCTAAGAAAAGTAGACTTTCATTTAGAAGTGGAAAAAATAGATGGTTAAGCATGAGAAAGGAGAATGGGCCTTGGATAGTAGCTAAAGGGCATCAGGTACTTGAAAAGGCTTGCAAAGAGCAGCAGCAGGAGGTGAAAATAAATGTAGAAAGAGGGGAAAAATACAACAAAGGTAGATGCTTCTACTTTGAAATTCTTTTTATGAATATTATAGATGCTCAGACTAGACCCTCTCTTTTGTGGTTCTGAGAACTTAACTCCCACCTTCCATGGGCATTTTTTCTCCTACTGGGAATTGCAAGTTTCCATCAGGTCCTGTTAGGCTTCTATGGCATCCTGTACTGTAGGAGCAGGCAGCTGTCAATATGTGTCTTACCCCCCATATGCCCTGCCCCTGTAAGCTTAAATCAGTGATTGCCTGGTCACTGTTGAAGGCCAAGTCTTTTGCATTCAGATGATAAAAATTCGAAGGCATAATTTATATTCCAAGTCCCCTCACAAGGCAAGGTCAGGACTTCTCCTGAAATCACACCCAGTTTGGCTTCCAGACTTCCTTTTCCTGCATCCCCCCACTCCCTTACTGATTTCTCCTGGGAGCACTTCCTTAATAAATAACTTGCACATGAATCCTCATCTCAGATCCTGCTTTTTGGAAACTATAATATATTTCCCTTAGCCCAACCAACATTGCTCAATGTTTGAGTGTTGGCTTATAAACCACAAGGTCAAGATTCAATTCCTGTCAGGGTACATTATAAACTCAATCCCCAGTGTGAAATGTGCTGGAAGCAGGCAATTAATGATTCTCTCTAATCATCGATGTTTCTCTCTCTCTCTTCTTCCTGACATAAAGAAAAAATACATTTTTTAAAAGAAAGAAAACAGGATACATTTTCATTTTTTTCTTATTTTTACTCTTTGTGTTCTTCCTCCTCTGCCCTCCTGTATTAATTTCTCCCTGAGGCCATTTCCCAGAACTTCTACCTGGCCATTATTTCTGTTTGTTTGTTGTGTATATTAAACCAATTGTATCTAGTGTAATTCTAGCAGAGCTTAGCACTTAATACAATATTATGCAATTCATATATCTCATCGCAAGAAAAAGTTCACAACCTATTTTTCTTAGATACCATAGTAAATGAGTGCAATGGCTAAATGCTTGAAAGAACAACATAAGTTATCCATAACACAGAAAATTTAGGATTCTGAAGCTATTAAAATATTTTATCCTTAGACTTCAAAATCTATCCATGGATTAGTTCATTAACAAAGGTGACATTTGGGGGAAAATATGTTTTGTAAATAATGGTGTTTAGTCACATGAATTAAGAGGTTTACCTGGTATGAAAACAGCCAATTTCCCTGCAGTGTTCCAAGTTCTAAGACATATTCTACCTTATGCTTTTCCTTGATGATTACAACATTTTTCTCTTTAACATGCTTTGCTTCTTTTTGATTAATCTAATGACACTTTACTTTCTTTCTCATTTCCATTGTTTTCCTCTCCAATGTTTTCTTTCCATTTTTATTTTGCTGGACTTTCATTTCAGTTTCACATTCTATTTGGTCTCTATTTTTGTTTCATTAACATTTCTGTAGTATGTTAGCATTCTTACACACAAACAGTTTTAAACTTCTTAAAATGTGTAAAAATTTGATTAAGTAAATATAAATTCAAACCATTAAAATTCTTTATTCAACTAAATTAACGCTTAGAATTGCATGTGATTATTATAGCACATTTAACTATGGCACTAAGTTCAAAATAGATTAAATATACTTAACATTACATACTGTAGAAATTATAAGCTTAATTAAAGCAATAACTAAACATATGTATAGAAATAAACACACCAACTTCCTTCTCATCTTTCAATGCCAACAGGTATATCTTAGCAGGCATAAATTTTTCATTTAATCTCCATTTAATCTTGTCCACGAACTGATTAGTTTACCATGTCTAAGCAAAGTTTACTAAATGTTTTAAGCAGACATCAAGATGGGATTTGGTTGGATAGAGTGCACAAGAGTAATCCTATAGGCAAATGTTCTCTGACCTTCAACAATTGATTTGCAGATGAATTCTTGTTAGATGATCTATCCTGATAGAAACCTAGTAAACACTGCTTTTTTATTATGCAGATGAAGAAATTAGTCAACTAAGCCATTTGCCTTGAACCCATATATCACATAAAAGGAGTATCAATATTTGCTAGTTTAAAAAGCCTACATAACATAGGAGCAATAGAGTAATAATACTGCAATGTACATAGGTTCCAGCATCCATCAACCATATTTTCCCTCTTCTTTTATACTTTTTTGTCTGTGTTCTATATAACTTTGAATGTTCCACAATAAGATGGCACATGTAATGTTTTCAGAACAGCTTACTTATTTTTCTTTTGTTCCTTAAGAATGAGAGTTTTTAAGACTTAGGTTAAAGGTGAACTAGTTATTAAAGCAAAGGCAGTTTTATCAAGGTCAGTTTTTCAAAAGGAAAATCCAACACATTTAAAAAACCAAAACCTTTCAAATGATTTTACTAAATTAATTAGCATGTAGGTCACAATAAAACTCCCATAAAAGGGGGCAAAAAGGCAGCATAGGTCATTGCTGTACACCACAATAGCTAAGGCAATTAAAATCTTTATTTAATGAAACAAAAGTCCTTGATCCAAAACATTAGTACTGCATTCTAAAATTTCAGAATTTTTTTCTATCCAGATAAATATTTTGTAGAATAAATCAAACTGAATTATTGTTGCCTAAGAAATAACGGGAATAATCCATGTTTACCCAGAATGAATATATATTTGAAAAAAGTATTGCATTTGTAGAATTGCATTGATAGACTTTTGTAACTTCTATAATGGGTCAGATCACATTAATCTTTATAGCACTAAATGTAGCTTTGAGGTGTGGACAATAATTTAATGAGATTTTTAAAAGCATACTTTAAAAAAAATGAGTTATTATCCTTCAAAGCAGTTCCCTTGGAAAAAAACAAACTTATCCCAGTAATTCCATTGAACTGTTAGTTTTGGAGTTATCTTTCAGAAACTACTATACATCCTTTGGGATACCCCTCAATAACTAAATGCCTCTGAGAGCATATATGGTTTTTGAGACTCTAAGGTCATTTTAAGTTTGTTTTTATCCACTGAATTGGGTGAGAGCACTTAAGCAATATTTGGTTAAATTTTTTAGATGATCTTATGGAGCATTAAGGCTGTTTTTTACATAACTTCAAAATCATTCAGAAATCTATATATATAAAAGCCTAAGTGACCAGGTGACTGGACGACCACCAAGTAGCTATGTCATGCACTGACCACCAGAGGGCAGATGCTTAACATAGGAGCTGCCCCCTGTTGGTCAGTGTATTCCCACAGTGGGAGGGCCGCTCAGCTGACAAATAGGTACCAAATGCAGGTTCACAGCTGGTGAGTGCAGCTGTGGTGGCATGAGCCTCTCCCGCAGACACTCCCCCTGTGCATGTGAGCAGAGGCAGCAGGCACAGCGGGAGCAGTACAGTGCTAAGCCTGGGCTTGAGCTCCTCCCCAGCCTCCTGCCATTTCACACACTACTTTTTACTGTGCAGGATTGATGTGGACAGCAGACTGGAGCCCAACGAACTGGAGGGTAAGGCCAGGCTACACCAACGCTGAGTTTCCACTGATCTCCGGAGGCCAGGCCAAAATTCATGCCTGGGCCCTCCCAGCAGCCTCAGCTGTCTTGTGGTCCCACCCCCCACCCAGTAGTCATTCTGAAAGGTTGTCATGGAAGATCATTCCAGAAGGTCGTCACACTGTATGGTCTAATTAGCATATTAGCTCTTTGTTACATATATATTTTTAAAATTGCTTTAATAATACACTCCATAGACCTAAGTAATAATCTTGCAAAATGACATTCATTTGAAGCAATGTGTTGTGGTTGTGAAATCATTGTAAAACATTGTTAACACTTATTCTTTCTGATTCCCTAACTTCTGGACCTTTATTTCATTTACTCATTTATTCTTTACCCATCCATCCATCCATTTAACTATTCATTCATTTATTAATCAAACATTTAGTAAAGTATTACAATGTGTCAGGCCAAATTCAAGGGCACAAGATGAGTAAGACATAAATCCTTGTTTCTCTTTTCTGTCCTTAGAATTCTCCCATAAACACTGCAAATTCAATTATCTCCTCCTAAGTTGAAAATTGCTTAAAACACTTTAAATCCTAAGGGAAACATTTATTTTGCAACAAAAGTATATTCTACAAGAAAATAATGAATTTACTGGCCCTGAGATTCTTGTGTTTCCCTTTTCCTGCTAACAGCTAGAGTAATCTATCACTCAGTTTTAAAACTCAATAAATTTCCCAAGATAAACTATTATTCTTGTTGTCCAATTCTAATTTTAGGAGATCTCGTGTGTTAATAAAAGAAACTCATATTATCAGTTTATTTTAAGGAACAGATTCCAGGGAATATTATGGGATCAGTATCATTCAAACTAATATTTTACTCATTCAACACTTATATCTAAGTAATTGACAAGGTGAATAATTATGCAGAAACATGATGTTGACAGACTGCAAAGATCTGTAATCCTTATGGATGTAACATTATTCAGGACAGAAAATTATAATCTCTACATGTTTTCAACAACAGATAATTTACAAATTAAATACTTATTATTTTTTATAATTTTGATTTATAATAAAATATTTTAATAGAAATTCCTTTAGGCAAAGCTTCTTATACCTGGGTAACTAATAACCAGAATATTTTTAAATAATCAAAGTTTTAATATAAATAACCATTACATCTAGAAAAGTACAAGCAAAAATATACTGATTATTTCCATAGACTTTGCTCCCTCAGCCAAGAGACAAAAATTAAACATCTAGTCATCAACTTTATATGGAACTAGTTTCTCTAATATAAACATGCTGAAATGACAAAAATGTCAAAGTTAATTCGGTTTAGATAGTAGTTGGTAAGTTCTAGTGATGAAAGATTAATATACAAGAAATGACTTGTACTTAGACATGTTAAATTGTATAACATTCCTAAGATCTTAATGATCACAATATCTAGAGTAAAGAAAAATACATAAAGGAAAAAGCACCACCATAAATCACCATACTTATTGAACTCTGATCATAGTACATGTGGTAAAAAGAGAAAAATGGCAGGTGGCCAGGAAGATGGGAGGTTAGGTGAGAATTATGAGCTGTTATGGCATTTGTGTTACATTCTATAAGCAATGTTAAACCATTGAATGTTTGTAATCAATAAAGTACTATGATCAAGTTCCTGTTATTGGAGAGATCAATCCATTGGCAGTGTGGAAGTTTGATGCAAGAGGGGAAACTGGGCAAAGAATGATTAGCTAGAGATAACAAGATGAAAATATGAAAAAGGCATGAAATAAAATAATGGTTACATTTAGAATAGGAAAGATAGAAACAAGAGATTCTTTGACTAATATATTTAGGTTCAGTCCCATTGAAGTATTTCTTCTCTATATTTTTATGGCCCATAATAAATTGACTAAATATCAAAATCAGTAAGAAGAGTAGTTTACTATACAAAATTCTAGACAATTAAAATATGTGTTTTAAAAGAAAGTGGTGAAAATTATTTTTCAGAACATAATCCTTTCTAATAAAAGGTAATATGCAAACTGACCAATATTCCAACACACCAGATGGCTGCCCCCATGTGGACCAAATATGGCCACCACAAGATGGTCAGCAGGGAAGGACAATTGGGAGGGATCAGGCCAGTAGGGGAGGGTAGTTGTGAGTGATCAGGTATGCAGGGGAGGGTAGTTGAGGGGGGACCAGGACTGCAGGGGAGGGCAGTTAGGGGTGATCAGTCCCACAGGGGAGGGCAGGTAGGGGCAAACAGGCTGGCAGGGGAGCAGTTAGGCATCAATCAGGCTGGCAGGGGAGTGGTTAGGGGGTGATCAGGCTGGCAGGCAGAAGTGGTTAGGGGCAATCAGGAAGGTAGGCAGGCGAGCAGTTGGAAGCCAGCAGTCCTGGATTGTGAGGGCTGTCAGACATCCCTTGAGGGGTCCCAGATTGGAGAAGGTGCAGGCTGGGCTGAGGGACACACCCCCCCATGCACAAGTTTCATGCACCAGGCCTCTAGTCTATATATATAAAAAACCAGCAACCAGAACAACCAGGCCATGGCAATTGGCTGATACGCCCTGCCCCTAAATGGGATAGGGGGGCTGATAGGGATCCAGTGGCCTGGAGCGGGGCCAATCTGGGGTGAACTGGAAGGGGGGAGGGGCTGTAGGAGACTGACCTGATGGCCCTGCCCCCTACTGAGGTATGGGGGGCACAATTGGAAGCAGAGCCAGCCAGGGGGAAGGGCTGTGGGTTCCTCAGGGTGGTGGGGGCCCTTCGGGTGCAGAGATGGCGAGAGAAAGAGGCTGCATAAAGTTTGCTGGTTGGCCCTGCCCTCTACTGGGGGCAATCAGGGGCAGAGCCGGCCAGGGGTGGGGCTGAGGACTGATCCTGGGCAGAAGCGGGTGGTGGAGGGTGGGAGGGGTGGGGAGGGAGGTTGGCTGTCGGCCCCATCCTCCATTGGGTTGGGAGCGGCTAATCAGAGACTGGGCCAGCTGGGGGAGGGGCTGAGGGAGGTTGGCCATCGACCCCACTAGCAGATCCAGCCAGTTCCCTAGCTGCAGTGGGCATCACAGCTAGGAAGGCTAAATAAAAATAGTAGGATACAAACCAATTAAGAGTAGCAGTATAAAATATGAGAAGATGAGCTTTTCAAATAGTTGAATATACCCAAATAGTATTAAATATTACAAAGAGAAAAAGGGGAATGATTATTAATAAAATTTTATTGACTTTGATTATTTAAGTTTATTGGTCATAATAATAATATTATCATCCATAAAACTGGCAAAAATTAAAACACAGCTGTTAGTGAAGGACCATGGAAAAGTCATACTTTGGTCTATAGAATGTCAGTTGGAACAGTGCAGTAGTATTCAGTGACAAGAGTCTCCATATGTGTGCACACTATTTCCCAACAATTCTGACTTCAAGAACATTTCCCATTTAAAAAAAAAAATGCAGAATGACACCAACAAACCAAGAAAACAAAAATATGGTTTTTAAGAAAAATTTGTGGCTTACATGAAAATTATTAGAAATCATTGGGGAGAAAACTGCTGGACAATGGTTAAAGAAACTTCATGCCTTTAAGAATATTGGCAGGAAAATAAAAGAAAAAGATAAGTAGAAGGGCAATTTAAAAAATCCTGAATCTAGGGTTCATCAATGCAATTTTTGATAATAATTAAGTTAATGAAAATCCTACTAGGGTTGAAGAGCTTTTGATACATTTCTCCAGTATGCTTTTATTTAAACAAGTGCAATGGGCCAGACCCTTTTTAGTTAACAGACCAGTGATGATATAAAGAAGTCAAGAATACTTGTAGATTAACGAGCCAGTGCCTATCATTTAAGCACACTTATCTAGATTTCGCCAAAAGCATCTTCATAATTGAGCAAACAGAATGGCTCCTAAATAAGTTAGATATAATGTGAACAGAGTTCAATTGTTGATGACTTTTTACTGATAATTATTCACACCAGATTTCCCCCATATGTGTGCATTAACCCAAATGCTATATATCAGACTATACCGCAAAGTGGAGTTTTAAAATAATCAAAGAAAAATAGGAATGAAGAATGCATTGGCCAGTTTTCTCAGAGAAGCTGCACATCACTATCCTTATTAGGTTAGCATGTCGTCAGGACAGAGACACCACAGGGGGAAAATTATCCCTTATCCACTCAGAAAATAAATGCTCTGGTTAATGAGGTTTATGTTAAAAACATATCTTGTTTGAGAAAGGAATCCTTTCCTTGCTCCCTTTTGTTCTCAAGGTTATGGGTTACCTATTTTGTCCTGTGGAATCTTTAAAACCAAAGGTGCTTACAGACACATTTGCAACAGGTCTCCTTCAGCTCAGAAGAGATAAGGAGTAACTGTCTGTTGGGTCATTCACCTCCGACAGAGACGGGTGACCCAGATGATGGGCACTGATGCCCTCAGCCTTCTTCCCATTAGTAGGATTTGCTTGGCCTTTTTTTTTTTCTTTTTGGTTTACTTCCAATGTAGGTAAATGAGCTCTGCAAATATTAACCAGTGTCAGGCATGCTGTGAGCCTCTTCCTAATGAGGCCCCACGGATGTAAGCTGGAGGAGCTATTTCAGCTGGTCTAGAGGCAATTCCTAACAGTCAGACTTTTAATTTCACTTAAGTGCAAATCAGAGGAGGGTCACCCTGGAAAGCTTTTTAGATATGAAGAAATAAGCTCAAATCATGATATAATCTAGTTAGTGACACAATAGGGCTTTCAGAAATGACCTAAAGCAAATAATTTTTAAAAAATCCCAAACTAATCACACAGAATTAAGAAGCTCTATTATAAAGAAGTGTTCTTTTGCAGACATATCTGCACTTATATTAACAAAGAGGAGGCTTTCTGATCCAGGTTCTGGGAGGTAGCCATAGGACAATGATCTTGGTGCCAGAGCTATTTGCAGATATGGCATTAAGGAAGAGAGGATCAGACTTCAGCAATGTTCTTTTTTGTCTAGTCTTCATCACACTCAGACCTCTGAACCTTCCCCTCTATTAATTCCCTTTTTCTATTTCTACTCTGTGTTTAATTGTACGATCCTTGCTTTGTAGATCCCTGCCCGCAATATCTGGTTTGGGTTATGAGCACCTAGAACATGAGGACTCTGTCAGTTATGAACAGCTCTAAAGAGTGTGAATGCAGCCTGGGTCTTTAAAATGCTTTTCTGATAATGATGATGAATCTCTTCTGAAAAGTTAGTGACAGTCACCGAAAAGGTGGAAGTAATTATCTTCAACTTTGGTTCAACTAAATGCTTTCTTCTATAATTTCCCCCTATTTTAAAAATGGAT
>JAAGEH010000311.1:22124823-22146834 GCA_011751065.1 Lasiurus cinereus | reverse complement strand
TAGATATAGATATAGATATAGATATAGATATAGATATAGATGTATGTATGTGTTTCTCTCTCTACCTACCTGTCTACCTATCATCTATCATTTATCCATCTCTCCCCACAACTCCTACCTGGCTATATTCCCAGGGACTAAAAAGCATCAGAAGTCCTGGTGCAAAATGAAAGACATGATTCAAATCATTCATCGAGTAAAATTATTTCAATAGAAGAGAAATAACATAATAGAAATTAAATTGTATAGTATATGTTATGGCTATTTGAGTGGTTTATTACAAAAATAAACATGTATCTTTGCCCATGGGGCAACTAATCCTTCTGTACACATGGTCTCAGAGAATAATCGCTAGTGAGGAAATAGTCCATAAGTTTGTACTAGTACCTTTCACTGTATTTTCTTTCATGAGTCCCTTGGCACACAATAATACTATAGTCTATGACACAGAACATATCAGCTGTTGTGAAACAGAATACCTATTGGTAGCAATAGTAGATAATGCATTATTGTTTGATCATACATACTTCAGAGTGTGTAAACTTAAAACTTCCTAAAATTACTGTCAAACCTAAATATCACAATATATACTTTCCTTCTTAATTAAAAAAGATCCAGATCCAAATAAATGTTTTTATTTAATTTATCACTCTTAGACATATAATATTCACTTTTTTGTTTATTTGTTTGTTTGTTAATCTCACCCAAGGATATTTTTCCCATTGATTTTTACAGAGTGGATGGAAGGAGGGGGAGAGAGAGAAAAAAACTTCAATGGGAGAGAGACACACCAATTGTTTGCCTTATCTGCACATGCTCCAACCAGGGCCAGATTGAATCTGCAACCCAGGTACATGCTATTGACTGGGAATCAAACATGAGACCTTTCAGTACAAGGGTGAACTCTCTAACCACTTTGTAACACCACCCGGGCAAAAAAAGTTAAAACTGAGGAAATAGATGGGAGAATATTTAAAGGTTACTTTTCACCTGTGTTACCTGAGTGCTACCTGTCCCAAAATATTACTACATCATTTTCTTATTTTTCTGCTTTAGGTTGGTAGAAATTAGGAGTAAAAGATAGTTAGTATGTCATTTTGTCCAATTGCTTTCATAAAAAGAATTATATTCTATGATGTAATTTTAGGGTTAGTACTGAAAGGCAATGATGGCAATTTGTTCTAATTATTTTACAAGTGTAAAGGTATTTTTGAAAGTCATATTTTTTTTAAAATCTAGAGTATAACCAAGCAGTAGAAAATTGTGCTGTTGTTTTGTGAGTAGACCATCTTTCAGTACAGAGGAAACTGAATATATTTCCAGATATCTTGCAAATACCATATCCTTTCATCATTTGTTTACAAGTACATAAGTATAACAACTTTCACACTTTCAAAATGCTATTTTAAAGACGGTTGAGTAAACTCAGTTAACATTTGCATTATTTCTGAGGTGAAATGTATTATAAAATGTTATGTTATCACGTGTTACCATAACTTAACATAACCTTTCTTTTTTCTCAATATAGCAAACATTTGTTCAGTGCCTAATATATATAAAATGTGGAATTATGGACTCTGAAGTTTATGAAATAAACACAGCTTCTGTACTCAAACAGCTTAAAAGAGAAAGGATAACTTAGTTGAATTTCCAAATCCCACAAATATCTCAAAAAAATTCATAACAATCCCTGTTTTCTCCTGAACTTAAAACCCCCATCATAGACTACTCTAGATAATTTATATATGTTAGCACAATGGACTCTAAAATTGCTTTTAGAAATTCAGTGCACTCATTTTTACTAATTTTGTTCTAATGGATCAAAATAGCTCTAAGTAGAAATGTACATGCCACTTCTTTTGTATAGTTTTTGATTTACAAAGAAATATAAGACAACTGTGTTTAATATTGAAGGAAATAAATGAGCACACCAGAACACCAGGGTTGTGAAGGACATTCCAGGCAGACAGAAACTACATAGGAAAGGTATATAGATTGATGTGACTGAAGTCTAGGAGAAACATAAGGGTGAAGAAGAGAACAAAAAGAAAGAAAGAAAAGTTAAAGAGAAGAGTTTAAGGGGAAAACTTTGAAGCCATGTTAAGGAGTTTATATTCAATCTATGAATTAAAGAAAGTCATCAGAGAATTGTATGGAAAACAGGGGAATTTATGAGGAGTTTGGAAAGATATGACAAAATGTAGAGGATTTTTTTTAAAAAAACAGCAAGCCTAAAGGCTGATGCTTCTCAACAATAAAGAATTTAAATTTAAAAAAAGAGAGAATAAAGGCTGAGAGATATTATAATAACCTGGAAAAAGCCATGGAGGGAATCACTAGAGTAAATGTACTGGGAGGGGCTGGCCTGAATAGCAATGAGGAGAAAGAAGGGATAAGATTTGGGGAAGAATGGTGAATTGGGAATGTCAGCCAGGTTTTAAGGTGGAATGTCATCTGAAAGTTAGATGGAAAATGCAAGAGGAGTCGTGTTGATTTGTGCCTCTGTGGGAGAGGGGAAAGAGGGGTGTGTAATATTGTGTTGTTTGGAACACTTTGCATTGAAGTTGTCCATGAAATGTGCAAGTGAAGATGCCCAGAACGCCAATGGGTATACAGGCCTACTGCGCAAGAGAGAAGTGTGAAGCAGAAATGCAAATGTCTATTTCATTAGCATATAGGTTGATAAATTAAATCTTAAATGTGAGCCTCAGCAAGTATTCTCCTAATTTCTTAAGCCTCATATGAATGATCAGATCATCTAAATTTTTTTTAAATTAAATCTTTATTATTCAGATTATTACATTTGTTTCTCTTTTTTCCCCTAGCACCCCTCCACCCAGCTCCCACCCCTCCCTCTGCCCTTACCTCCCTCCCATTGATCTCATCCATAGGTGTATGATTTTTGTCCAGTCTCTGCCTGTACACCCCTCACCCTTTTCCCCCTGAGAATTATCAGTCCACTCCCTTTCTGTGCTCCTGATTCTATTATATTCACCAGTTTATTCTGTTGATCAAATTTTTAATTCACTTAATTTTTAGATTCACTTGTTGATAGATATGTATTTGTTGTTCATAATTTTTTGTCTTTTACCTTTTTCTTCTTCCTCTTCTAAAAGAGTACCTTTCAGCATTTCATATAGTACTGGTTTGGAGTTGATGAACTCCTTTAGCTTTTTCTTATCTGTGAAGCTCTTTATCTGCCCTTCAATTCTGAATGTTAGCTTTGCTGGATAGATTATTCTTGGTTGTAGGTTCTTGCTATTCATCGCGTTGAATATTTCTTGCCACTCACGTCTGGCCTGCATCGTTTCTGTTGAGAAATCAGCTGACAGTCGTATGGGTGCTCCCTTGTAGGTAATAAACTGTTTTTCTCTTGCTGCTTTTAATATTCTCTCTTTGTCTTTTGCTCTTGGTATTTTAATTATGATGTGTCTCGGTGTGGTCCTCTTTGGATTCCTTTTATATGGGGTTCTGTGTGCTTCCTGGACTTGTAAGTCTATTTCTTTTACCAGATGTGGGAAGTTTTCAGTCATTATTTCTTTAAATAGGTTTTCAGTATCTTGCTCTCTCTCTTCTTCTGGCACCCCCACAATTCTGATGTTGGTACGCTTGAAACTGTCCCAGAGTCTCCTTACATTATGTTCACATTTTTGGATTCTTTTCTCTTCTTGCTTTTCCAGTTGAATGTTGTCTGCTTCTTTATATTTCAAATTTTTTACTTGATTCTTGCCTTTCTCTATTCTGCTGTTAGGACTCTGTATAATATTTTTTATTTCAGTCAGTGTATGTTTAATTTCTATTTGGTCCTTTGTCATCTTTAGTAGGACCTTTTCCATCTCTAGTTGGCTCTTTTGTATCTCTAGTTGGTCCTTTTTCATCTCCTCTTGGCTCTCGCTAAATTTATCCATCTTTTCTAGCATATTCTTGAAAAACCTTATAAGCGTGGCTTTGAACTCTATATCCGGTCGTTTTTTTTCCTCCATTTCTTTTGTTTGTGATCCCTTCCCTTGTCTTGGCATTTTCACTATGCCAGGGAAACTTCTGTGTTGGATTCAGCCTTATGTTACCAGACGCAAAACCTAAGAAGTCTCTGTTGAGCTTGGGATGGAGTCTCAGTGCTTAAGGGACTGCCTTGTCTTCCAGTCGGCCCCGCCCTCCACGGCCCCTGAGTCTCACGTGACTGGGTAATGGCTGGAGCGTTCCTTGTGTGCGCGCCCGCAGTACCTCTAACTGCTGCCTTTCCAGCTCCCCTGCGCACCAGGACCACACGAGTCTAGGTCCCCAGGGTTTCGCCCAAAACAGGGGCCCAGTGGACTCAGAAGTGGCACAGTTGGGAGGGTCTGTCTCTCGCCCACTCGCAAAAGCCAGTGGCACAATCAGCAATCTGTCCTCCGCGCAGCACCATGCGCGTGCGCGACCAGACTTGATCTTTTGCAACTCCCCTAAATTTCTGTGCACCTCTCCCTTTTCACAGTCCAAACTCCCCCATATGAGTTTCGGCTGGATCTGGGGTTTAGTGTCATAAGATAAAGGGTTCAATGCCGTTGGGAGTCTCTGTTTCCCTCCCGCCAGAGAAAGCCAGCCAGGTTCTCCGGCACCCGCTCTCTCAGGGCGCGCGTCTCCGTACCTCGGCTTTTTGCAGCTCCTCTGGGTTTCTGTGAGCCCCTCTCTTTCCTTCTAGCTGTAGAACTTACACTCTGCCAGCTTTCCTGTGGTTCTGGATGATGTCTGTTCTGTCTTTTAGTTGTAGTTTTGAAATTGTTGTGCGAGGCAGCAGTGTAGGTGTTTACCTATGCCGCCATCTTGGATTCTAGATCACCTAAATTTTAATGACCAACTAGCTCACTATACTCATGTCGCCATTACCTATCAAGCCCTGCTTTCTCATTACTATTAGCTAGAGATTTAAGACATTCTATTGTATTTTTGTTTCTGAAATTTTGTTCTATTTAATTTCACTTGAAATTATCCCTTATTACTTATCCATAGTGTTATACTTAGAGCTATTTCCTTCATTTTAACTAACAAGTATTGTCTGCATGAACTGTATTTATTCATTCTACCTTTGGTAAACATTAGGTGATTTCTACCTTTTTGATCCTAAAACCAACCTTGCAACAAATGTCCTTTCAAATAAGCAGCATGTTTTATGAAAACGTATTTTCTTGGAACTGGAATGGCTGTGTTATTAGTATTGAGCCCATCCTTTTTTCCCCCAAAGCAAGAAAATGAAAATGTACTGATGTATATTGCTAAAATATAACTATAGCTCAATACTCCCACCTCTGGGATTTTTTCTTAAAATATAATTCAACAGGTGTACATCCTTATGGAGAGTTAGAGGGTTAGTGAGTAAACTGAGGAATACAAGTTACTGAAGAAAATAATATACATGAAAATATGCTTAATCTGTAAAATGTTACTCAGTTGCTAGCTATTATTAACATTTTCCCCTTTCTAAGTTAACTTTGTTTTATTATGCTCTCTGTATAATAATATAAGATGGACAAAAAATAACTATTATTTTGTTAGTGATGTACTATCTTCCATCTTGCTAAGGTAATAATAGTTGTATAATAAAAAATTGAAAAAGGAAAGCATGATGAGAGAACGTTGGGATCCTATGCATATTTGCATTTCTTATAGTACTGAAATGCATATTTAATCTTTTAAAAGCTCTGAAATTTTTAAGTTTGCTTAACTCAGTGTTTGGCAAACTTATTTTGCTTAGGAACCTGAGGAGGATCACATCTATTAACAATTTTAAAAAAATTAGTAGCCTGTAGAGTAGATTGGAAGAGATCAACTTAACTCCGTGTTTCCTGGTGATCTGATAAAAACAGAAACAGTGCTGTGATTTCTGAGGACCCTCTGAACTTGCCCCTGTTGATAGGATGTTGACTTTCTCCTCCCACTAGTTCTCTGACCCTCCTCCACTCTGAGACTTCTAGTCAAGAATTTATTGCAAAGGAAAACAATTTCTCCTGTCTCAAAATGCTCAGTCCTAGTTGGATGTGCAGAAGGTACACATTTTTTTCTGTTCTACTAAAAATAGGAACTTGTTATTCTAAACAATATTTATTTTGTTTCTGATTAGCTCCAGCTACCGAGATCTTTATTTATTTAACAAACACGATATAGTGCTTACTACATGTCAGGCACTATTTCCTAAGTGCTTTACAAATATAAATTCATGTATGCCCCCAAAAGACTCTCCAAAGGAAGCACTGTATTGGTAGCATGCAGAAAGGAAAACTGAGGCTCAGAGAGATGGAGGGAAGCAGCAGAGCCAGGGTTTAAAAAACAGGCTTTCTCCAGGCCCACCATGTTCTCACCTGCCCTCTGCCTCCCACAGCAAAGCATCTCTTAGAAAAAGAGGGTGTTGCCAGTATTGGTATCATCTCACATCTGTTTCCTGGTTTTGTAACACATTATTTAAAATATACACTGAATTATTATACATATATAAGCATGTCATTTAAAAATATATATTCAGTGTGATATGTATACTCTACATATGTATATCTATAATTTATTATACAGATATACATTGCCCGTACATTTTACATGTTATTTATGTACTTATTTATTATATATTACAGATGTATAACCATGTCGATATATGTAGAACTACAGTAGTTGACCTGCCAAGAATAATGGAATCTAAATTTTTGGTGTTAAACTTTCCCTCAATGATAAGATATTACATTGATTAGGGATTGTGCTAACCTAATTACTCTACACTTTGTTTGTTATTGTAGTAAATTATAACAAAGCTAGGATTTTTTAAAATGTTTTTCTTCTACTAAATGTCTATTATGGGCATTTACGGAACCACCTGGTACTGCTCTTATCACTGATGAGTGTTTACTTGTTTTTTTAAATACATTACATTGTCTTACTTTTAAAAATTATTCAGTTAAACTAATTACAAGGGAGTAGGGGAAAATGTCAATGACCTGTGAATTTATATTTCAATAGAGATACCAAAATAAGCTGCTTTTATTTTTATTTACTTTAGAGGATGGTTTTTAATGTCTTCTTCTGACAGCTACTGCAATCCTATACTCAAGCAGGAAGGGACTGGAAAATATCTCACTCTCCCAAAATATCAATAAAGTGAGCAAGAAAAATTAGTTTCACAGTAGGCCACTTTAATGAGGCACAGAAGCAAATCGGACATGCAGATAATATGATGCCTTTTGGACTATAATAGAGAATAAAATTAGCGAGTATAAAAGAAGTTCTATCATTGTGTAAATCAAGCTCCCAGGGTGGGAAGAAAACCTTATATATCTATGAAAAGATGGGGAGGCTGGTGTTTGCCTGTAGGTACTAGGGACTCATTTCTGTGTATGTATTTATGTATATAGATGCAAATGTGTCCATGTATATTTTTATATGCAGAGCCTAGTATGCTATCACCATTGTGAATAACAGCAAACAAATATTATTACTACAACCTGAATTTCCATGAAAGAGAGAATTCTCTTGAATATAATGTTTCCCATGTAGGAAAAAAAAAAAGCACACCCTACTTTAAAAAAAAATAAAGCTGAATTTCAAAGGAAAGTAAAATGATTCTTAGAATGAATAGTAATAACCACATAAAAATGAAGAATCCCATAGGATTAAAAAGGCCTTCTCAAGTAAATAAAGTCATTTCTATTGTGATATATATAAAGGTTATCAACCTTCGCTATATTCTCATTTAAAAAATAAGTTACTAAACTTATAAAATGTATTGTTTAAAATATATACACCTAAAAGAGATATCTTCTAGGAGACTTTATAAGGTATTTGTTTAACATCTATGGGGAAGGGAGAACTCACTTCAAATTATTGTCATAATTCTTCATCAATTCTTAAGGCAGACCATAAAACATTCATATTCTAAATCAGTCTTCAGAAGTAGTTTTTAAACAAGAGATATTTTTTTAAAAATGTAATACACAGTAGTTTTATTCCACAGTATTTCCACAGGATTAGCATCTTGCCACACAATGCATGTGATGCTGATATAAACATATAACATTCATTTATGCCTTCAACATTTATGTTATGCCTACTGCATGTGTGATACCAGCTTATGATAGAAAGTTAAGATTTAAGAAATGAGAAGTATTAAAAGTGCAGAACTCTTGAGTTAGGCCTAGATTACAGTGTCAAATCAGATATAGCATAACGGTGGCCTAGGGGAAATTATTTCTCTCAAGGCATCTTCTAGCCCTCCATTTACATAAATTTCACTCCGGATATATAGTGAGCTATATGTAGATCTGACAGACCTATGTTACGTTATGTCACCCTCATCTCCACAGTCCCAAAGCTTCCCAGTTTCATACATGTCCAGCTATCCGGAGGGCTGGTAGAATGTACCCATAAGGTGTATCTCTGCCCGAACCACAAAGGGTATCCTGGGAAAAGCAATATAGAGGCTCATAAACTGATTCTAAGGACAATGAGTTCCTTTCAGAGAAGAGTGGCACTTTTAAGTACAGCAGGTTATAGGGTTTAAGATTATTTTCTGACCCCTCGATTTCTCTCAGGGACTGTGTTAGAATCCTGGGAAAAGAAAAAAAAAGACAACAAGGAAATAAAATAGCTGTTTCACAGAATTCATGGGAAGCACTAAAAGCACACGGCCGCTCCTTTGCAGCCCACGGAATAGCAGGCGCAGCAGTGCGAGGACAGGGAGCCCGTGCTGCATGGCAAAGAGGTCGCAAGGTGTCAGGTACATCTTTGCATTCATTAGACTTGAGCAATAAAAGGAGACACAGGGCAGACAGCACACGACAGGCCAGGTGCTGTGAGTAGGAGTACAGTTGAGACACATTCTCAGGTAGGAAGAAGCCAAGAGAAAGAGTGAGAGTCATTCTGCTTCCCCAGGTAAGAAAGCCCTTATTTTACCTCAGACATTCACAGCAACAAGACATGGAAACTTAAAATGTGCTCTTTGGATGGTAGGGAGGGCAGGTGTGTGTCAAGCAGGGAACAAGGAGACATATGTAAAACTTTAGAAAATAAATACATAAATAAATACATTTTAAAAATGTGCTCTTTGGACCTCTGTCTGGTGGAGATTGTCTCTGTTATTTCTCTGCCCACTGCAAACCCCACCACCCCACACATGTGCACATCTGGATGTGAGTGATAAAACTTGAGAACCAAAGAAGACTGAATACTACTTAGTTTGCATTTAAACAAAATATCTGCATGGGTATTTTTCAAAATACGTTTTTCTTGATTTCAGAGAGGAAGGGAAACGAAACATCAATGATGAGAGAGAATCATTGACCGCCTGCCTTTTGCATGCCCCACACTGGGGATCGAGCCCACAACCAGGGCATATGTGTGACCACCTAGTTCATAGGTCAACACTCAACCACTGAGCCACACCAGCTGGGCTGCATGGGTATTTTTAATACATAAATTACCCAGTGCATTAGGAATACATATGCACAAAATATTCTCCCCAATCATAAAAATGATGAACCTGGCTTTCAATCACGTAGTTAATCTATTAGCCAAAGTGATGCTCTGGATTCAGAGGACACAGCATATTGAGGCACCACTAATGAGAAGCCTCTGCTGAGTCACTGCACCTACACTCCATCTACAACATTAAGTGTGGATTCATGCAGGGTTCGCGAAATGCAGCTTGGCGAGTAGCTATCCTACCAAACCGCCATTTCTAGCTCTGCTTTGTCTCGTGAGGTTCCAGAACCCAGTGATCCTTCGTACCTATGGCTGTTAAATTAGGGTGCCCTACAAACAGGGCAAAATTGAAACTTGATAATTTATTTCCCATATATTTTCCCGGTAAGCCTTTTCTACTCCCCCTAAAACAACATATTTTGGGGGGCAAACCCTGGTACTGATTGTAGTTGTTTTATTTTATTTTATTTTACCAGCCAATAGACATTTTTTAAAGGTTTGATTACTATTTGCTCAGCATTTTATGAGACAATGGAGAGCAACATGTAAGACACAGAACCAGCTCGAGAATACCATCTCAGAGGAGCACAAAGCAGGAGACATGATGCTAGCATCGTTTGCTTGGTGGGGGAGTGTGCACAGTGCACTGCAGAAGTGTGTCAAGGAGAGACCCCTGACATGCTCTGGTTGCAGGGGAAAGCATCCACATCTACAGAGAAAGCGGTATTTCCTGGTAAGTTGCATCTCAACATAAAGGTCGAAGTTTATAAAGTCTTCCAGAAAGATAAATTTAAGCAAAAAGAAGAGAATGTGAATAAACAGAATATGAGAGTGAGGCCTTTCTAGGAATGACAGTTATTCACTGGAGAAATCATGTGTGTGTGTGTGTGTGTGTGTGTGTGTGTGTGTGTGTGTGTGTGCGCGCGCGCGCGGCATGCAGGTCGCAAAGAAAAACACATTCTAGGTACCAAACGCACCCTTTATGCTGCTCTTGGTTTGGATTTACTACGCCCTGGAGAGTCACAGAAGGACTTCAAGCAGGCGAGTAACATGGTGACAACCCCTTTAGAAAGCCTCCGTTTGAATGGAGGTGTTGAAGGCGGAAAGCCAGTAGGAGGGTAGTTTCCCGAAATGAGCAGCAGGTCTCTTCTAAGGAGCAGAGAGGCAACTAGCTGAGGGAACAGCAGAAATATGCAGGAGGCTGCTATCCCTACTGGGGAGAGAATTTGAGCTTTTAAATATCAGAAATTTCCATTCAAATAAGTCAGAAAGAGCAAATAGGTCCAATAAAATATAGCTCGTTATGCCGTGAAAGCATAGTTTTCTCAAGAGAACCAGAAATGCCATCAATTGCTGGTCATGGGGATCCTAAATCTTTATTATTACACCCTCAATAGGATTTGATTAAAAGCACCCTAGGAATCTTTTCATAAAAATTAGGTGCTTCCCTTTGAAATCTCCCTTTCTATTTTAATTTCCTATAGCAGAAACTCCAGAATCTAAAAATAAAGTTTACTGGGATGAGAGTGAAAAAGAAAGAGAAAAAGAAATGGGAGAGAGGGGTTGTGAGGTTGAATCCCAAAGACCGGTGTGGTATTCTCAGTAATACTCTACTCAGAGGCTGTCTTTCCTCTCCTTTCACCTCATCTAACCCGTCACACCATCCCAGCCTCTCACACACATGTGGACACTTGAGTTTTGAGCCATAAATCTTGCAAAGTCTGTCAAGTGACAGCCTAATAACATGAAAGGAGTATCTGCAAACAAGATGGTTTCGAGCCATTGCTCCTGACCCTGAACAAATCAGGGCCTGGCTCCCTGTGCAGTTTAGAGCCTCTGCTTTAATCACTCAGCACAGCAGATGGATGTGACACTCAGGGAATGGACTAAGAGGTCTCTATTTTCCCGCTATCTGCTGGGCTCCTTTACTGCTCCCTTAACCATTAAGCCCAGCTTGTCATATTTTGAGACTTAATCAATGTATAAATGAGGGGCAGCTGATCTTCTGGCCTTTCCTGCCCTGTATTAGATATTCACAAGGAAAGCAACCTTTTCCAGCTTTCTACCTGGTAATCATTGAGGACTATTCAAATCAGGACATGGGGAGGTTAAGGGCTAAAGCAGTGGTTATCAATCTTGGCTGCACAGAAAAAAAGTCACCTGTGGCATTTTGTTGGGAAAAGGGGGGGGGGGCGAAGGAAAGGAGTGGTGGTATTTTGATATAAATTCTTGGGCTGTAAACCAAACATAATAAATCAGAATTTCTGGGTATGAGGTCCAGGCATTTTTCTAAGTATCCCCTGTAAATTTTACTGTTCAGTTATAGTTAAGAATAAGAAGATATCAGGAATATATTTCTCATTCATACCAGAAATGACTGATCTATAAGCAATGTTTCACTAGTGAAGTATGAAAAAAATATGGATTCTCAAGAACCACCAAGACCTATTAAATCAGAACTTGGGAAATGCGACGCAAAAGCCTGATTTTGATAGGCATTTTAGATGAATTTTAGATTCAGCAAACTTGAAAACCATTCTTCAAGGACTACAATTAGCTACTTTGTTTTCTGACTGTGTTTATTCTAGCAGATATTATCATCACTTGGAGAGTTAGGAGGAGCCTAAGAGATCCTCATTAGACCATGCCAAATTACTATTCCAGACATGGGGGGGGGGGCAAAGGGACACTCAAAACAAAAGCAAGGAAAAAATAAGTTTTCTGCCTTAAAAGAAGACAACTCAATGGAGAAAATAATCACTAAGTAACCAATGACTGTTTACAGATTAACAGAAAGAAAAGCACAGAAATGCTAAGGGAATGCACTGTAGCCAGCCTTGACTGGCCATCCTTCCAGAAGGACTTCTGTAGGAACTAAGAGCTACTCCTGGAATCTGAAGCATTCCTTGGCAGACCCTACCTAAAGACCCAAAATATATACCACAGTTGTCCTAAGACTAAAGGGAGGATGCAAATATCCTCAACTTTTCTTAATTATGTTTAGAATCATACTGTATGCTTTTTATAGCAATTAAATATCCCTTGGTATCACTTTGTTTAGTTCTCTAGCACCTTTTATATAATAGGAACACTTTAACAGCAGTTTTCCAAGTAGTATTTTTAGTTAAGCTTGTATGACTGGGTGATGTCTACATAGGGAAACCCACAAAGGGGTAAAACAACCTCAAGCCAAAACAGAGCTAGGACACACCAAAAAAAAGTACAGATTTTAGTTGAAGGACTCCTTTGGAAGCAGTACTCTGCTCTGAGAAGCTCTGTTTCCATAATGGTGGGTAGATTGCCAGTTTCCTGTATTGCAAGCACAGTGTATGTTCATTGGAGACAAAGGTACACAGCCTTTTGCATTTACAGATGATACTAGAGGTCCAATGCATGAAATGCATGAATGGGTAAAGTCTCTAGTCCTGGCTGGTGATCAGGGCTGATGTGCGGAGCGATCAGGGCTTCCCTGCTGGCACCCACCTTGGCTGGACTGGGGCCTGCAATTAGGGGCAGCTCCTGCAGTGAGCATCTGCCCCCTGGTGGTCAGTGTGTGTCATAGTACCAGTCATTCTGCAGTTTATTATATTAGGCTTTTATTATATAGGTGTGCATATGTGCATATATTCCTAGTTCCCTCTCTGTTCATCCCTAGAGGACATATGAGGTGACACAAGATCTCTGGAGCCAACATGAGAAGACCAATTACCTTAGATCATAATATGACAATAAGAAATATCAAATAAATTAGAAATTGTCTTCCAACTGTACAAAAAATAGGCTTTCAGCAGAGAGAGCTCCCCTGATGTCACAGACCTTATATTAGGGCTCACTGGCTTCTCATCTTGAACAATTTGTCCTAGACAATGACCCCTCTATCATAAAGCTAGCTGATTCTTTTTCAAATTCATTACCCTTCTCCCCTCAAGACAACTGATATTTATAAATAAGCATTGACTGATTAAATAAATAAGCACGGGTTGTGTGTTTTTTTCTTCAAAAAGGTAAAATAAAATCTTTACATTAAATGTAAAATCTTTACATTTGACAGGTAAAGTGTACCAAGAGCCTTATCTTCTTTAGGGGGAGGATAGCCTATAATGAGGAATTAACAAGAGAAGGGACAACCATTGGAGTTGAAAGTTTTAATATGCTATAATATATACTGCTTATGTTTACTGATTTAGTTCAATGTGTTTTGCTGATCATTTATAATGTTAACCTAGCTCTAAATAAATGGGCCCGCATTTGAAGAAAAAATCTCAAAGAGACTCTTCAGACAGACAAAAAATTGGTTAAAAAAAAAAGCAGGGGGAGTAAATTGTAGAAAACATACATGGTTAAATCTTTAAAGATAGATGGAGGAAAATTACTAATAGTATGTTTTAAATATTTTTTAAACATATAGAAGTTCATCTTGAGCTAAATCATTGGCAAGGTATCAGTGCCACCCAAGTCTTCTGTGCTTTAAGGAGCCCACTGAAATGAGCATGTTTCCCCCCAAGGGATTGAAAAGATAGTGCCTGTGAATCTCTGACATACAGCTAATACAGAGGATTTGTGTTTAAATAAAGTCCTCTTCTAATCCATGATCATCAAGGCAGAGAGATGTCTCATCCTGTTCCCTCATGTTATTACTTATACTCCATGGGTCCACTGATAGATTAGAGAAGCAGAAGTCCAAGGTAATACTGAACTTAAATACCCTAGGTTTTTCATATTTTCAACTCCTAACATTCTGCAAGGTGCCTTTTCCCTGGTAGTACTTGGGTTTGCAGCTTCGGGGAATAGACAAACAGCTCATTTCTGATGATTACCTGTCAACTAACAGACCAAACTGTTACTTTAGGAGGTAATAATGTACAGTGATTCCCACCACATTCAGAGGAGCCCAACAAAGCTTTGTTTTCATCAATCAGGTTTAGAGTTGGTGACTGAATGAAATAATCAGAGAACCTTTCTTTATCCAAACCTGGGTTGTATTTAAAGTGCATCTAAGACCAAAGTAAGCAACAATAAAAACTCACATTCCTTGGATCTTTTTGTGGGCTAAGAATTTAGTACCATTGATTCTTCTCACTAACATTATTAGGAAAGTGTTATTATTAACCCGTTCTTTAGCTGAGGAAAGTGAGGCTATCTAGTGAGGCAACTTGGTTAAGCTCCAATACTGTCTAACAGAGCCTGACTTCAAGTACAGGCAATCTGATTCCAATGATTTCTGCTAACCATTGCACCGCTGTGTCTCTTTGAGAGGATATATTCAGAAATTTCATAAGGACATTAGAAAAATGCAAATGAGATATTTTGTCAAATTCACTGGGATACTTTATGATTATGGCCTAAATAGATCGTGGGGACAATGAGTATCAGAATAATCTAGAAATTGACCCCAAGGTTTGTCTCCAGAATTTTCTCTTCCATATCTTCAAAACGTTGGATTTATAGTCATGCTATTTCCATACTTAATGTTTGTTTCTATATATTAAAGGTATGATTATGCTCACCTCCCACACCTTTAAGTATACTTAGGGGGATTTCAGACATTGTTCATATAATAATGTACAATTTTAACCTGAGGCAAAAACAATAGATTTATTTTCATTATTTTCTTGGGACAATAAAATCAATAACACTCAATAGAGTCCCTGGATTCTTCTTAAATCAGTCACTGAGTCTTTCTTATTCAAAAGACACTCTGTTAAAATTGACTAAGAACTATTAATTTGTGTGCCCCAGTGGGATCCTTTCCAGCACATTAGATTAAAACCTGTCCTAAGTGGCTTTGTCATTTGTTTCAAGGATGAACATAGCAGTTTAATTTTATAAATGGTGTGTAGTTACCACCAAACTCTAGGGCAGTCCAGACAATAGCAATAGAACAATGAATGCTATCTTGAAAATTCACATAATCACTCAAGATCATGAATTAGGTGTCCAAATGGTTCAGAGTCACAGTAACAAAGTTTATTTATGACAGTCTCAGTTTCAAATATTCAGTGTCATCTTCAGATCATGACTTAGGTCAGTTTTCAACTTGGAAAATATGATTATCTTAAGATAGTTGAGGCTATGGTTCTATTCTCGGTCAGGGCTCATGCTTGTGCTGTGGGCTTGACCCCCAGTGGGGTTTACAGGAGGTAGCTAATCAATGATTCTCTGTCATCATTTATATATATATATATATATCCTTTCCTTCCTGAAATCAATAAAAATATTTTTAAAGGATCTTTTTAATATGGAAAAGAAAGCTAAGTTTTTTAGGACCTACTTGTAACAGTTATTGTACTCCATGCAACCCTGTAAAACAGGTTTAATTATTCCTGTTTTACAGATGGGCAAACTATGAGATCAAGTACTATTCCTAAGACCTCTCAGCTAGTGCTTTCATATGGATCTGCCTCACTTCCAAGCCCATGCTCGCCCCACTAGTCCTGTATTTGAGGGACTCCGAAGAAAAACAGAATTTGAGGACAACCTCAGAGCATATAACTTTTTGAAATAAAATTTAATGAAAATCAATGAAAAAAGAACATGCTTTACCACCTGAAAAAAAATGACTGCTAAAATAGTTTGCCAGTATATGATATCAGAGTTCTTCTTAAATCTTATCTCAGATGTTATTAAGAAAGCTAAAATATAACTAATGGAAGTTACTGGTATTTGAACTGTGAGTTAAATAAGCATTTAACATTATACAGATTTCTTTATCTAACTGAACAGTATCTAGAAAACCCAAAAGCAAAGGAGCCACAGGGAAAGCTTATTTTTTAAAATTTTCCATGGAAAAGGTGCTCCAATAAGTTACTTTGACAGTTGGCTACGTTTTCTGGTCTATTCAGTGAATAAAGGAGTTAAATCTTCTAGGAGAGAAGAGGGCATACGAGGCCTCAGAGTCTACTGACTTCAGTTAAAATCACCTCACTCCCTCCAGCCTCCCTAAATGTTGAAGAAACAATCTTTAGAAATAGATGAACAAGTAGCCCAAGGAACTTCTCTAGTGATGAAATTTCTAGATAAGTTGGTAATTAAATGTCTTAGGGTAACTGTATACCATTGACCCATTGGGGAAAAAAAAACGCTATGCATAAGTGGACCTGAGCAGTTCAGAGCCATGTTGTTCAAGGTTCACTGTGTATTGATTTCTTGTAAATTTAGTTAATACAAATTAGTTCCAGGAATGCAATCCCTCCTACAAGAGCTACTACAAATACATTTCTAAATCTAAGGCTAAGGACCTACAGAGACTGTGAGGATCTTTCAATGCCCATTTGAACCAGTCTAAAATTTTGCCACTACTTGATAGTATTGAGTCATGCACTGAGGCTCTTTCATAGCCGGTGTTACTGTGCCAGTCTAATCTGTCCTCTTAGTCAACATTCCTTTGGTGTTCTTCTTCGTCCTTACCCTCAGTCCAAAATTTCATGGAGCATTAATTCAAGCTGTATAGAACTTAAAAGCACTGTTTATATTACAGATTATAAAATTCCTGCATGATTATACTTCAGTGTCACATCATACATTTTCTTATGAGAATTGCAACTATTTTCATCTAGCAGAAATAGGGAAAAGTTTAAGCACTGATGTAAGTGATATGATTCCACCACCATTCTACTCAGCTCATTCAGGGCCAGAGTAAGCATGGATTGAGAAAGGTGAATCTGCCTTTTTCTAGGTCTAAGATCTCCTGTGTTTCTCATGTGTGAGCATATCACCATTAGGGTGATTCAGTGATTGTAGAGAAGTATTTTTCCTGGTACACGGCTGTCAGCATAAGCACTCTACTTCCTCTGCCTTTCACATGAAGAGGTGGCAGAATGTTTTGATGCTGTAGGAAAAAATTGCTATATTGTACCTTACTGAGGAATTGTTGGAGTTTTGTAAGAAATCATGATATTATATCCATCTTAAACATGGGCTCTATGATCTGATTCCCCTTTTTGGGTTGAATCCATTGAAGTGTAAATTAGATAGTGCCTACATTTGCATTTAAATAAAGTGAGATGTTCTCTCATGTTATTATATACTAGAGGTCCAGTGCACAAAACTCATGCAAGAGTATGCCTTTCCACCCCTGGCTGCGTCGGCCCTCACAGCATGACTGCTTCTTGGCCCCAGCTGCCTCATGGTCCTGAAGCCTTGCCGCCTGTCCACTGATCATTTCAGAAGGTAGTTCTGGAGGACCGTTCTTCTGTCCAGTCTAATTAGCATATTAGCTCTTTATTATGTAGGATAACTGGATTGGGCATAAAAAATTAATTAAGAGTTAATTATAGCTTCACATTCTTCTCTGCTCTTATAGGTTTGATTATATTTTCCAGTTCCTCCATGATCTGTCAACCAATCCTGTATCAATTTTCATTCAGATAACCATGGCAAAATGAACACATCTAAATTAATAACTGAGTAGTAAAATACAGCTAATAAATCTAGAATAACAGACAAAAATTCTGTTCTTTTTATCTATTTATAGTTTTAGTATATATATCTCTACTCCTATATAATAAAGAGGTAATATGGAAATTGACCATCACTCCAACACACAAATGGCTACCCCCATGTGGTCAAAAATGGCCATCCCCCATGTGAACACAAGATGACTGTCACAAAATGGCTGACAGGGGAGGGCAGTTGGGAGAGACCAAGCCTGCAAGGGAGGGCAGTTGGGAGCAATCAGGCCTACAGGGGAGGATAGTTGCAGGGTGGGGGGAAAATACAGGCCTGCAGGGGAGGACAGTTAAGGGTGACCAGGCATATAGGAGAGTACAGTTGGGGGCGACCAGGCCTGCAGGGAAGACAGTTAGGGGTTACCAGGCCTACTGGGGAGGGCAGTTGGGGGTGACCAGGACAGCAGGGGAGGGCAGTTGGGGGCAATCGGGTTGGCAGGAGAGCAGTTAGGTGTCAATTAGGCTGGAAGGGAAGTGGGTAGGGAGTGATCAGGCTGGCAGGCAGAAGTGGTTAGGAGCAATCAGGCAGGCATGCAGGTGAGCAGTTGGAAGTCAGCAGTCCTAGATTGTGAGAAGGATCTCAAATTAGAAAGGGTGCTGGCTGGGCTGAGGGACACCCCTCCCTTCCCATGCATGAATTTCATGCACCAGGCATCTAGTAAAAGAAAACTATGCTAGACAGACAGGTCATCCTTCCAGATGACCTTCCAGACAAAACTGGGGCTGCAAGGGAAGCCTGGGTCCTGGGTACCAGAAGGAAGCTGGTGCCAGAAGCTGCGGGATGCATGGCCTACTCTTGCATGACTTTTGTGCATCAGGCCTCTAGTATGGTCATAAAACAATATACTTAAACTCCCTCAATTTCCTCTTATGTAAATGAGGGATATAATACAGCCTGTCCATTAGAGCCTTTTGACACCTGAATGGCATAACATAAGAGAAGAACCTAGATTAGTGCCTGCCATATAGTAAACAATAAAACACATTAGATATTATTACTGTTATTGTTCTACTTTTAAAATCTACTGAGTACTGTTCTAGGTTCTGGAGCCAAAAAATGAATTAAATCTTACCATTAGATAGCTGAAAGTTCAGTGGAAAAAGAAAATGAAATGAATAATCATAATTAAAAAATAAGCTTCTATATATATATGCCTTCTTAGAATTTGTTCTAGAGTTTTCAAATGGGGATGTTTATAGCCTTCTTAGTTTTCAGTGCCATGTGTGTACTATGAAAACAAACCCAACTTTTGATTTTTTTTTTTTTGTGGTACCAGATTTGTTTCCTGTGAAATATCTTCTATGTAGAGTTAAATTAGGAGGTAATTCATAGATTATAGGACAGGATAGATTTTTCAGTCAAATAACCTTTTTTGACTATAGTCATCCACATTTTTAGAGATAATACTTTTTATAAATATAAAGGAATTTCAGGAGATCTAAGTGAAAATGATAGTGAATACTTTCCTGAAGGACAAAAAGGCATTAGTGGACCACATCAAAATTAACCAAAAGGACAAGGTATATAATGTAAAAGGAAAAGTCTTTATCAAATGCCTTGAGTCATGGAGGCCCATTTGTAGCTTTGGACTTATTTAATAACATTAAGCAAGAACATTTAACTATCTACAAGAAAGACCAAGAGCATAAATCAGACAGCAGTCCACATATTTCAAGATCAAAGCTGTAAAGCAAAATGATTTGTGGGAGCAACTAAACAGTTTGAATATATTATAGCTCTTTTCAGAGAATACTTAAGCATATTAGTTGTCCAAATTAGGATTTTGTTGTTGTTGATGGAGCCACAAAGAAAAATATGTATTATTAAGACTTTTTTTTCTCTTTTAACCTACAGGGTACTTTCTGTGAAAGTAAAACTTTCTCCAACACATTTTAATTATAGAATATATATATATGGAAAAGTACTAAATATATGAAGAGAAAAAAAAAACCCTCCAGAATTTTAAATGGTTAATTCTTGTGGAGATATTCCCACATTTACCAGGATTATAGTTTATATCAATTGTGAGATTTTTCACACAAGGAAGCTAAGAATCATATTCTGGCAACTACAAACAAAAACATCACAAAAATATTTTGCTATTGCTATTCATTTCCTAGGAGATTATGTATTCATTTGGGGCCATACTTAGGCTATTTTTTAATGTCCCAATAAAACTGTATACTCCTCTACTGGAAAAATATTTTGAATCCTAATTTTCTTTCTATTTCACAAACAGCTGATATTGCCACAATTTAAAAACCATATTGAAAACAGTATGCATGTGTTTTCTTGCACTGAAGGAATGATTGCAAAGGTCTCCCTGTGCTTCCCCACAGCTAAGTTTATTTTGCATTTGCCATTATGTTGCAGTGCACCATAAGGAACAGAACTAAGCTGTCCCTGCATGTAATCTATCTGAGTCAAATTTTCCTCATCTATGTTCTCACTAGACAGTAGATACCTAGCAAGCCTCCTATATAATAAAAGCCTAATATACTAAGTGTCTGGTTAACCAGTTGGCTGTCCCATGCTAATGATATGCTAAGGCCACTCAACTGCTTGCTATAACATGCACTGACACCAGCGGGCAAATTGTCGATTGATTGACCTGTCACTATGATGTGCACTGACCACAAGGGGGCAGATGCTCTGAATGGTAGGTTAGCTTGTTGCTGGGGTCCAGCCAATCAGGACTGAGCGAGATGTCCCAGACATACCCTGGAGCCCTCCTGCAGTCCCTCCCTGCCTGGCCCAACCTCTTGTGTCTCTCCCTGGACCTGAACAAGCACTGGTGGGTCCATCGACCTGGTCTGTGCCCTCTCACAATCCAGGACCCCTGAGGGGATATCAGAGAACGAGTTTGGGCCCAGTCCTGCAGGCCAGGCAAAAGGACTCCACTAGTGCATGAATTTGTATAGTGGGCCTCTAGTTTTACATACAGAGTGTATGAAATATTTTAACCACACAGCAACCTAATGCGAAGTCCTAAATATACGAATATTAGAAAAAAATTCAAAAATTTCCAAATAGATCTTGCTGAAAGTGCCACATTGTTTCACTGGTTTGATTTTTTGTTTTTCTATAACACCTAAGGAGTGATCATTCCTGAGTCAACATGGATGAATCACTGATTCTGGCGCCAAAAAGCCAGGGTTTGAATCCCGACTCCACCACTTTTTAATTATTGGAAGTTGCCAAATGATTTAACTTCTGTACCTCTATTTTCTCACCTGTAAAATGTAGATATCAATAATTCTGTGCACATACTGTTTTCTGCACCTGTTCCATACTTCCCTCTTTACTGTCATACATATCTCACCTAATCTATTCCTACTTTTTTTTCAGATGTAAGCTCAAATGGCATATTGTGAGGAAGAAAGTTAAGAAATGTAATTCTCAAAAGTATGTAAAATATATGATTTTTGCCATAGCATCCTATATATGATTTTTGCCATAGCATCCTATATAATAAAACCCTAATATGCACATCGACCAAATGGCAGAACAACCAGTAGCTATGCTGTTCACTGACCACCAGGGGGCAGAAACTCAACACAAGGAGCTGTCTCCTGGTGATCAGTGTGCTCCCCCTGTGGGAGCACCACTCAGTCAGAAGCTGGGCTCGCTGCTCCTTAGGACTGCCTCAGAGGCAGGAGATGCTCCTACCAACCACTGCTTCACTCAGAAGTCAGGCTCACTGAGTGCAATGCTGCTCATCCAGAAGCCAGGCCCATGGCTGGAGAGCACAACAGTGGTGGCAGGAGCCTCTCCTGCCTCTGCGGGCAGTAAGGAGTGAGTGGTCCTGGACTGCGAGAGGGATGTCTGACTGCCGGTTTAGGCCCCCAGGGATTGGACCTAAGCTGGCAGGCATACATCCCCCTAGGGGTCCCATAATACAAGATGGTGCAGGCTGGGCTGAAGGACCATCCCCCCCCCCAAGTGCATGAATGAATTCTGTGCACTGGGCCTCTAGTAATTTTATATTTGTATGTTTGCTATTTATTTGATGTTTGTTTCCTCCACTAACATGGAAGTGCCAGAAAGGCAGAGTCTGTGTCTAGGAGGCAATCAAGCTTATCTATATCTATATCTATATCTATATCTATATCTATATCTATATCT
>JAAGEH010000311.1:22076158-22124813 GCA_011751065.1 Lasiurus cinereus | reverse complement strand
TCTATATCTATATCTATATCTATATCTATATCTATATCTATATCTATCTATATCTATCTATATCTATATCTATATCTATATCTATATCTATATCTATATCTATATCTATATCTATATCTATATCTATATATCTATAGCCTAAGAGACTACTATGACTGGTTGACTGGAAAGATCAGAATGACCTGTCAACCAGTTACTATGACACGCAGTGACCACCAAGGGGCAGACACTCAATGCAGGTCAGTGCACTCCCATAGCCAACCTCCCATAGCCCTTCCCTCTAGCTGGTTGGCCCCTGGTGCTAAACCATTCAGAGAGACTTGCTTCTGGGACAGATTTCCTATGTAGCAGAGCAGCTCCCTTGCTGCTATCTATTGAAAGTCAGCCCTCAACACAAGGGTTTGTCTCACACCTGTCCTCTTCCTTTCCTCGAGGCTACTGCCTACCATGGTGGTGAGGGAAGGAGGAGAGGGGAAGGCAGGAAACTGCGTGGTGGTGGGGCACAAATGGCGGTGTCTGTATCCATTTCTTCTGTGCCCATCCCAGTGATTGTTGCCTCCTCTCCCAACCCCAGTGGGACCTTCTGGCCTGGGCTGGGACAGGAAACAGATGGATGCGGCTCCTTTCCCAGGGGTGCCAAGAGCTGGCTCCCTCCTTGAGACCAGTGGGCCATCTCCCATGGGCCCTCCTCCCTCCCCACCTCCCCTGTGCATAAATTCATGCACTGGGCCTTTAGTTGACTATAAGAACAGATTCCAGAACCAGACCACCTGGGTTTGAATCCCTGTTTGGCTACTTATTATCTTTGTAACCTTCACCAGTGTTTAACTGGTTGGTACTAGAATTTCCTCATTCATAAAAGGGGGTAAGGAATAGAACTTTTGAGGATTAAGTGAGTTCACACATGTACAGCATTTGGAATATATGCCTGGGTACATAGGCATTCCATAGTAAATATTACTGAATATTAATATAATTTATTTGTTGTTGTATTCCAGAGTTTCTTACAAGAACTGGCACATAGGGTGTACTTAGTAATATTTGTTGAATGAATGAATGATAAAACTGAGATTATATCATTGATATTATATCATGTCCTCCCAATAGATTACATAGTAGGGGCAACAGCAAAATGCAATAGGAGCACAGAAGAGGGAGGTGAATTTGAGCTTACCTTTAAAGAATGAATATGCCCTAGCCTGTTTGCTCAATGGTTACAGCATCAGCCAGTGAACTGATGGGTTGAGGGCTTGATTCCCAAAGTCATTTACCTCAGTTGCAGGCTCAATCTCTGGTCCTGGTTGGAAGCATGAGGAGGTAACCAATCGATTTGTCTCCCTCACTCAATGTAAAAAGTATCTTTGGGTGAGGATGAAAAAATATAATAATAAAAGTAAAGAATGATTAGGATAATATAAGAAACAAAAGTAAAAAGTGTTATTAGGTAAAGAAAGAACAAGGGCAAAGACAATGAAGTAGCAAATTATTTAAGGAGTCACAGATAGTATGAAGTGAATGTAGGTTAAATAAAAAAGGTCATGATTAAATTAGAGAAGAATCTATATAAATTCTAGCAAATGTGAACTTTTTTTCTGAATAAAATTTAAAGTCATCAAAGCCTTTGTTCAAACCATAATCTTATGAGTTGTTTATTTATTTACTTGTTTTTTTTACTTATTCTGTAAGAAATGAATAGTTCACTGAGTACAAGCAATCATTTAAACTAATGTTAAAATAGACTTTTTTTCTTTCCTTTTCAAGTAAGTATGATGAGCATATTGATCCCAAGAGTGGCAAAAGAAATAAAAAGTAGGAAAGATAAAGCAAAATTAATTTACTCCAAAACAAGAGAAACCAAAACTAATTGATCCAAAACAGTTTGATGCATAATTCTGGTACATTCATATAAAATATAAAACATACAGTGATTAAAATGAGACATAAAGAAAATTTAACTATATGAAAGTATTTTTATATCATTAAATTAAAAAGTAGGTTCTAATAGCATTACAGTATGTATCAGTTTGTATAAAAATGTATATATTGTTAACATAAATTTATTTTGTTAACTATTATACAAAGTTAATTTATAGTTTATATTGTTAACTATTATACAAAGTTAATTTTTAAAATTAAAGACTCTACCAAAAACCTTACTAGTCACCTTCTATGAGCAGAATTATAGTTGTATTTTAAATATTTCTTATTATTTTGCCTATTCCATCCCCCTAGCATTTCTACAATAAACCTGGAATGCTTTTGTAGAAAAGAAAACATCATAAAAATACTGAGAAAAAGTAAAAGTAGGAGAAAATACCAACAGAAGTTCTGGGAAGTAGAATCATCAAAACTTTGAAACAGTTATATAAGACCAGCAGGAGGAAGAAGCAGAAGAAGGAGAACGAAGAAATGAAGGGGAAGGAGAAGAAATGGAAGAGGGAGAAAGAAGAGGAGAGCAGGGAGGAGAAAGAGAAGGAAGATTCTAAATTGACCTAAAAATTATTAGGAAAAGGCCACACCAATGATATAGGAAAAAAAACATAGGAACATAATTAATTTGTTCTATTCTGCAATAACAGTATTATTATTTGACAATGTTTCAATGGCTTAGCTGTCTGATCATATACACCTTTCTCCCTTGTGAAGATGGTGACTGTTACCAGCACTGCATATTTCTTCACTAGATTGATGTATTTGTATGGAGCAAACTAGACATCAGCATTCATATAAGAACAATTTCAAGTTGTAGAATTGTCCAGGATCTTCAGGTTTAGTGATGAGGAACCAACAGTCTCAACCTAACTATAATATCATATAAAATTCACATATCCTTTGGTCCCTGGAAATTTTAAAGACTCAATCAGTTTTGAATAGGAACAAACTCTGCCTTAATTAAAACACCACACACACACACACACACACACACACACACACACACACACACAATCAGTTCATCCAAGCATACTATAGTTAGAACTTTTACTTGGAGTAGTTAAGAAGAGTTTGGGTATCACATCCGGTACAAAGACAACTCTGTAATAGTATCATATTTTATTAGTGTAATTGATTGATCTAAGAGATAGTGATGGCAAATCACCTGGGAAAACAGGGAAATATAGCAGTCTAACCCATTGAAGTCTTGCTTACTTCTGAGCTAATAAGTGTGACATCTAATATGAAATTTAATTCTTAAATAAAAGCAAAGACAGTAAGATGCTCTTAGCGTGCTAATTTAGAGCAAAGAGAATACACATTCAAAGGAAAGCATCAATTTGAAAAGATAAGACACAGACAAATACATTTTCATCTATCTGTACTTTATCTATCTGAGTGTTTTACAAAATTGGGCATTGTGATTGTTTGATTGAGTTTAATCCATCTACTAGTTTTAATTTATATCTCTATCCTTGACATCTCACCTTTTCTTCAGTTTCACTTTTCTTGCTATTTACAGGACACCTACTTTCTCTGAATCTGTTATCACCCCTTCCTAGCATGTACTTTGCCAACTATTCTCCTCATTACCACCTATCCTGCTGTTTGTTAATGGAGTCTGGCATTGTCTTTCTGACATAAAAAAATTAACTATGTCTCAATCATCTGTCCAAAATGCAATCTCATGGAATATGGGAAGCTACACCTGTGCAGTCTTCCATGCCTTAAGGACAAGCCAAGTTTGACTGTAAAATGGTCTATTAATATCACTACTTAACAGCAAAGTTTTAATATAAAATCTTTTAGAAAATCTTTACTACAGCAAAAGGAATATGTAACTTCTGCTGTTCTTATAGATTTTAATGGATTATTAATCTACCAATAGTAGGCTATAAATTTGAGTTCAAAGGAAACACCACTGCAACTCAATGGAAATTTTTATTGGATTGCTCACAGAGAATTATAGTTATGATCAAAAGCCAGGAGAGACTAAAAGCTAAATGACTCTCTTCCTTTTCAAGTGATTTGAATACTTCATTTCTATCTGTATACTTCCAAAGTTAGAATTTATATGAATAAGGCAAAAGCTTGAGTTAAGTAGCATGAAGAGCAAAGTTTGGGGAAATTCATAAGTGACCAAGAGTTCACTGATAATCAGTACTTTGAGATATGTATGCAGAATCTTTAATTTATCCAATATATTTTCATTCTTTGTAATAGCAAATGCATCTATTATATGCAGGCTGCCTGGAGACACAAGAGGGGCCAACCAAAAAATATTTTTATAATACTTAAAAGTGGGGGGGGGGAAAGCTATTATTTCTAAAACAATGTGTGAATATTTTATAAGAAGGAAGACAGTTAACTAGGCTAATAGTAACAGCATCAAATACAGGGCCCAACCACATAGGGTCTTGAATATCATCAAGCTAATAAGGTTTTATGTCATTCAGCTGGTCATTTAGGGTACCATTGCCATTTCTGAGCACTAGAGTAACAGGACCAGAGCTGTGATTTAGAAAGACTAATCATGTGTAGTTTGTACAATAGATTATTATAGAAAGAGCCTAAAGGTGGAAAAACCAGCTAAGACTTTAACAAAATGCTACAAGTAAGAAGTGACAATGACTTACATATTCTCTTATATGTGTAGTTATAAGAAAGTGACTTCCAAAAACGATATTTTGAAAATGATATTCCTTTAGTTTCAATTATATTGTTTGAGCTATTCCACCAGAGAAACATTATCTACAAGGATAGAAATCCTAAACTGAATGCCTACTCCAAGTCAAGTACCATATTACACCTCATTTTTGCTGTGATAACTTTTCCCCAATGTGTCTCAAAGCTTCACTCACTCACTAGGAATTACTGGAAATGTCTTCAATAGTCAAGGCTTTGAGATGAATGTTAGAACTTGAACTCTCTGATAATGCAGACATTCAGCATCCAAAGTCTGTTCCTGGGACTTCTAACTGGTGAAGTGTACCACGAAAGCATAACAAGCAGGAGCCTGCCTGTTTTCTAATACTTCAAAGGCCTATCCACACTACAAAGAAAGCAAAATCCTCTTATTAGTCTTTTAAATTTGTAAATTTGAAACTATGTGAAATTCTTTTCTTTTGTAGGAGAGCTCTTTCTCATATCCATGCGGTCAGAGATATTCAGGCTACATTACTCTTCCTTAGGGACTATTGACAGGTGATTTCACATATTTCTAACACTTCATCAACTACGAATGTGGTGCTAAATGAATGGATAATTTCTTTTTTTAATTTCTCTTTATTCTTGAAAGTATTATTTGTTTGTTTTCCCACTGACAGCCTCCACTGCACACCTGCCTCTCCCAGGCCCTTTACCACTCCATTATCTGTGTTCCCAGTTAATTACTCTTCCCCAACCCTGATCCTTACCTTCTCTCTGAAATACATTAGTCTGTTCCATGATTCTATTTATCTGAATCTATTTTCATCAGTTTATTTTGTTCATTAGATACGATATATGAATGAGATCATGTGATACTTATCTTTCTCTGACTGGCTTATTTTGCTTAGCATAATTCTTTCAGGTTTATCCATGCTGTTTCAAATGGTAAGAGTTCTTTCTTTTTTACAGCTGCATAATATTCCATTGTGTAAATGTATGAGTGGATAATTTCCAATCAAGGATCCCAAGTAAGTTAGACTGTTCTCATTTCTCATCTATAAGGTCTTATCCTAACATCTAATTCTCCCTAAATGGAATCTAGTATCAAGATTATAGCTCTTGCCAAAACCGGTGTGGCTCAGTGGATAGAGCATCAGCCTGTGGACAGAAAGGTCCCAGGTTCGATTCCGGTCAAGGACATGTACATTGGTTGTGGACACATCCCCAGTAGGGGGCATGCAGGAGGCGGCTGATCGATGTCTCTCTCTCATTGATATTTCTAACTTTCTCTCTCGCTTCCTCTCTGTGAAAAATCAATAATATATATATATATATATTTAAGATTATAGGCCTTACCCACAATCCTTTCATATCATTTTTCAAATAAAATTATATTGTACTTTCTTTCTCATTGGCTTTATATACCATTTTCTTTCTATGAAACCTTTATGTGAAAAATTTTATGTATATTATGCTTGATAAAATCATGAAATCAAGACATTGCTCAAATATTAAGGTCTAATGTTGGGATACATTCCAAATAGCAGACTTACCAATGAGATATATTTTATAGTTCTTAAAATAGGAGAAGAATTATTTATGATAGGACAAAAGATATGACGATTCAATAGAAATTTAAGCAATGATATAAATTACATTGCAAGTATCTATTTCCTTTCAGATAGTCAATTAGAAAAAATGTTTCTTATGTTATACAAATGTCTCAGTCACAAATCTGTGCTCCTTTCAGACAGACAAAAATAAGAATTTTGGGAGGATGTTGTATCAAAGTCAATACAGAAAACACAAAGTTAAAGCTCGGTTTTGGGAAACTGAGAAGAATTGTGAAAGCACATGAATGTAACCAAGAGGTTCCTGACTGGGATAAGAATCCAGAAAGATGAACCTGCATTCATTTCCAAATACCTGATGTCACTTCTGGACACATGAATATACTAATATATGTATATAAATGGAGAAGGCAGGGACTATCTAAAGTCTGATAAAAAGAATTCTATTTGGAGAAAGGAGATGTGTGATGGAATAAATGCATTCCTACTATTAAGACACAAAATAGTTCTTAAAAATGTGTATAGAGCCTTCTTTTGAAAACTCTCCTTGCTCTCTTCCCCTATAATGAGAATGTGGCAAATTGGGGAAAAGGTGTTTTAGGCACTCGGGGTTTTTACAAACTACTGGGGCTCCAGCAAACCCTGATGACAGTCAATGTCAGTGATATCATGTGAGACTTAATATTCTGAGGTTTTTATAATTCAGATTGGTATGAAACTATTGTTGGCAGCAATAGATTCTTAGTTAGATACATTTTGCATTTCATCCAAGATGCCATTTATTGAGGGCAACCCCATATTTTATGTATCAACAAGAATAATATTCACAATTAAATTATGACACACTTTTCATTTAAGATGAATCCCGATCTCATATGTTAAATTGGGAAAAAAATGTGTTGTAAAACAATAAATTTTGGTGTAATGCTTTTACCCAGATTATAGAAACCCCAAGTAGAGAAAGCTGATGATGGTCAAGAGGAAAAAATCAAATGAGGTAGAAAATAATCTTCCTTTGATTGACATAAAAGTGAAGAGAAGAGCAAAAATAATGAGGATCATGTTCTCTAAATATGCACAAATTCTCCTTTCTCTTGCCTTGAATTTAGGAGAGAGAAAGGAGATGGCATTAGAAGTTCTTAGAGCAAGAAAGCCAAAGAGGGTGATATTGATATGTTATTTCACTATTTGGCCCCTGAAGCCAGACCTCATAGTTTTTTTCAGTAGTTTCAGTAACTTAATTTTTGTATTTTCTCACTCACTAAGTCCATGCATAATTTCCATATTCTTTACTATAGGTCTTCTGTTATCAGGTTTTTAATCTTGGGTGAAAATTTAATTTCTGCTACTTCTGCCCACTTTCCCTATTGCTTCAGGCCAGTTTATCAGTATACCTGCTTCTTGCTATCTGTTGATATATTTGCAGTCAAGGCATTCCACCCATATTCCCTGGAATACTCCCTGCTTCCCATAGCTAGACATTCATCACCCATCATACAAAAAATTTCCTGCTATGAGATAATCTGAAGCTTGGTATGTATGAGCTTCCTCAGAGTGCTAAGATGTACTCCAATAGCCTAATCCTTATTGTCCATTTACTCCAAAATTCAGTTTTCAGCCTTCTGTAGTAAACGTGCCCTGATTTAGTCAGGTATAGATATTTTCAGATTAATTAGGCATGATGGAGAAATATTAAAGACTCTTCTTTTTTATCCTATGTTTTCTAGATTGGTAAAAAGATGAATTAGAGAAGAGGAAAACCATCCAGTATTGGGAGAAAATATTTCAGAGGCTGTGACACTGGGAAGAGAAAAGTTCCATTATATAGAACCCAGAATAGGTTTATTCTCAAGTTAAAATTCCAGAAAACTTATGAAGAGTAATTTCTAAGTGAGAATTATATGTAAAACCAATGTGATAAACAATAAAGTACTAGTGGGAAAAACACTATACTGTAGTTTAGAGTTTAAAGGGAAATTATTTTCTACCATTTGGGAAGGTAAAAATATTAGAATCATTCCGATTTGCAATGAAGTAACTAGGTCAGAGAAGCTAAGCAACATTCCATTTGCAAATTACAGAGTTTGTGGGAGCCAGCATTAAAAATAAAAACCCAGCTCTTTTGACACATGGGCTTATGCTTCTCGTACTATATAATGCTGTTGGCAGGGTAGGTTGTAAAATTAATTGGTAAAATTTATGCTTGGGTTGGGTCTAAATTATTTTGAATTTTGTTTTACCATATTTCTTGTTGAATAAATAAAATAACAGCAAAACTAAAAAAATAAATTTTAATCCAGTATAAATATAATAGGATAAATATATGGTAGAGGTTGTTTCTCTTTTTGGACCAAATAAAGTATCTTCAAGAGTAATACATCAAATGCAGATCTTTTAAAATGGTTGGCATACAAATGTTAATTTGATAGAATTTTGTCTTCTTGTAGATTATCTATAATAATAAAAGCATAATATGCTAATTAGACCAGACAGCTGATCAACCTTCTGGACATTATTCTGGACAAAGCTGCAGTGGTGGGATCCGAGACAGAGGTGTTAGAGGTAATCAGGCAGGCAGGCCAGTGGTTAGGGGTGATCAATCAGGCAGGCAAAGTGGTTAGGGGCTATCAGGCAGGCAGATGAGCAGTTAGGGGCAATCAGGCAGTCAGGCAGAGGGCTTAAGGGTGATCTGGCAGGCAAGTGTTTAGGGGAGATCAGGCAGGCAGGCAGAGTAGTTAGGGGTGATTAGGTAGGCAGGCAGAGTAGTTAGAGGCTATCAGGTAGGTAAGCGAGTGGTTAGAAGCCAGTGGTCTCAGATTGCAAGAGGGATGTCTTGCAGTTTAGGCCTGATCCTGCAGATGGACATCCTCTGAGGGGTCCTGGATTGTGAGAGGTGCAGGCCGGGTTTAGGGCTCCTCGCCCCCATCCACAAATTTTGTTAACTGGGCCTCCAGTAGTGGTAAAATATAATCATGAATGAAATATCTAATTCAAAACATGGTCATCAAAATTATGACTTATCAAAAATTGCTCTTAATATCAATATATATCTTTCTGCCTTATAAATCCAAATTTAACATGCTTAACAATGGGATAAAAAAGATTGGCATATAACATGGAAGTGTCATTCATGGGCTCAAATGAAACTTAATCAGTTTTTAATTCTAAGTAAAATCACATTGCATCTTACAATCCTTCCCCAAATCCACTGTCATTCATCTTCTCTGCCCTGTAGTGTCTTCCTCCATATCTCCAATAGCAGCCCATGTCTGCCACCATATGTCTGCTCCTCCTGCCATTACTTCTATTTATTTGTTCCTTTATATGTGTCTCTTTAAAAAAATAACAACCCAACTGCCGTGGCTCAGTGATTGAGTGTCAACCTATGGACCAGGAAGTCATGGTTTGATTTCTGATCAGGACATATGCCTGGGTTGTGGGATCCATCCCACTGTGGGACCTGCAGGAGGCAGCCAATCAATGATTCTCTCTCATCATTGATGCTTCTATCTCTGTCTTCCTCTTCCTTCCTCTCTGAAATCAATAAAAATATTTTTAAATAAAATAAAAATTATAGAGTGTACAGTATGAAATGCAAATTTTCAATTCAAACTAAAATAACAATCATCTGACAAAACTCTTCTAGTTTAGCCTAATGAAGATTAACAGCACAAAATGGCATATACCCAAGAAGAGATGCATCCAAAATCATACTACAGCTTCCATATAGCAAAGAACACCCAAACAAGCAAACAAAAGAGAAGCTGCAGGAGGACCTTAGATGCCAGAATGTAATTACCCGATTTGGGAACTGACCAGGACAGTATGGTTAAATCCCTCTTGCTACAAAGATTCTGAGGGATCTTTAATGACTATGGATGGTCAGGACTTCACGTCCACAACTCATCTGAAAGATGATGACCATCAGCAGTGAGTCCTCCCTGCCACTATGCAGAGACTGAAGTCAATTCTAACTCAAGAGAATAAAGGGCCACCTACAGAATTCACTAGCAATATTTGCTATCCTTGAATGCCTTTCCTAATTGGTGTACATGAAGCAAATTTCTTAAATAGCTCCAGTATCACTGCCATGTTTAATAGAAAGAAATACCTAGTGACATCATTCCTCATCTCTCTATAGAATTATAAATTAGTGCTATGCATACTGCTTGAGTAAAATGGTTCAATTCTACCCCGTGGCTAATCTTGAGTAATGAGGATGCACCTCAGTGAGGCATCAGATGCCTATTGTTTAATCTATGTATGCTCACTATCACACTAACTTATTTTTGCCTTATATTTTGAAAGAAACTGACTCTAGTGTAGTAATTAAAATACATTACAGTAGTGCAAGTGAAATTTGGAAAACTGCCAAAGTTTTAGAGCTTATAATTTTCTTTTTTAGAGGAAAAAGTAGTTTTGACATTTTTGTACAAAACAGTCACTAACAGTTACTTACAATTTCAGGAAAATCACTGTTTTAATCATGACCTTTCAGCTGTCCTTGATTGAAAAAAAATTGGCCACCTACAGAAATAATTCTGTTTGGGCCCTCATCACTCTGCTGATTGATGGCCTCATGTGGTTCTACATGTTTACAATTATAAATAAAACTATATAAAAGTGGCCAAGCTCAGCTTCCATTTAATAGATAAGAATAAAAACAGTTTTAATTGACAATAAAGGGGACCTCCATTTAGTGATATATTTCCCATGTACCAGTATCAAAATCAAATGGCATATTCTTTGGTTAAATGTATATTCTTTTGGTCACCGTTCACTACACCCATTAATTGAGCGTCCACTGTATAAAAGACAGTGGATTATACTCTGTTGAGGGAGATGAAATGTGGATAAAACAGTTTCTGATTCAGAGAACTTATTATCTGATGAAACATACAATAATATGAACATTATTAACACACATGTGAAGATATTTATTCATATACACATATTCATAAAAACTGGGTTTGGTGAAATACACAGTAATGATATTTTGACCAATGTCACCCCAATAAGTTTAATTAAAAAAATACAAATAAGAGCTGTTTACTTATACTTCAGGAATAACGTGGAAATATATATTTAAACTTGTAGAAATATATGTATGTTAGGTTACTTCAGATAATTTTTTACTAAAACATTAGAAGCCCCTAAGTGTTAGTCCATGAGTTTTTCAGCAGAAATTAAAAACAAAGACTAGTTCTACTAGCTAAAGATTTCCCACCTACTGTACAAACAACAAAAATAGAGCTGGCATTCAGGACTCCATTAGAAGTTTATTGAAGTTCTGTGAGGTTGGAAAGCTTTTAGGAGTTCAGCATAAATCATTCAATTCACACACCAAAAAAAAATAAATAAAAAGATTTTCCCCTTATATTCAATTTCTATGAGTGATCTCTAATTTACAACCTATGCTCAAACCAGAAATTGAATTTATCAATACAATTATCTTTCAGAAATCCCTTTTGTTAACTATAGTAGTTCATAAAGTTAAAAAAAATGAAATTATTTATATAGGCTTGATGGCAAGATTCAATTATATTGAAGGGCTAGAATTAGAAATGGGCATAGTATAGGTTTTATATGTGTATTTTGGGGAATTATAAACATTGAGTGATCCTTATCTTTAAAACTCAAAACAATTATCTACTAGTTGCAGTCTAAAGTAATCTGTTTTATGGAAAACAACATTAGAAAAAACTTTATATGATCACATCATGAATATTGATGAAAATTATCACATGAAATTTTATACTATATGAGTCATCTTTTAAAAACAAGTACATTCACATTTCTGGAAGTCACCAAGTTATTCATAACCACTAACGTAAGATAGATTCAGTTCACTTCCTGTGACTGAAAAATTCTTAGTTATGATCTAAGACCATGATTTCAACATGTAAACTGAAAGAAAACTGAGATAATTATTCAACTAATTTAGGTCTATTTAATACCTTTACATGAAATACTCAAGTAATTAAAGCAAAATATTTTATATTAATTACCTTTTCATACGTATTTATTTTATATGAAAAGGACCTTTGGCAAATTTAATATTAAAAGGGAAAGGAGAAAAACTCAATATACCAACCTAATTAAAATTAAAAATAATTACTGAATAAAAGAGAAAGTTATGAACCTAAATAATCCAAAATGCTTATATTTTTAGTCTATATTCACCAATTGTCCTAATTTCCTCTAATGGAGGAGGTAAGCCAAATTTGACAAGACTATATACAGTTGTTTTCAATGTTAAAAGTCTATATATCCTTGCTTAAAGACAACCAACATTCTCAATCAGTTAGAAAATACACTCATATTAGGAATTTGTTAAGAACAAACCTAAAACTTCTAACAAATATCCTGGAGTGGGTAGAGTCTGCCTACTTATTTATATATGTTCCATAATAAAGACATTAAAATATATGGTTGGTCCAACTTTGTACTATCTGCTTTTAAGCACATGGTTCTTATATATGAAGCAGTTGAAGGCCAATTTGTTATCAAAACAACAGTATATACCAGGGGTGAGGAACCTTTTTTCTGCCAAAGGCCATTTAGATATTTACAGGATCATTTGTGGGTCATACAAAATTGTCAATTTAAAAATGTCCCTGCTATATTTGGCCAGATATTTAATTAACTCACCCTTACTACCTTGGAAGGACCAGACCAAATTATTCCATGGGCCTTATATGGCACCCGGGCCAGATGTTCCCCACTAAGCACATTCACAATGACATAATAAAACAATGTGACTATACACATAGGTAAAAAGAGAAGAGCATTGAGTTAGCCAAAATTCCTATAAATTGTCATTCTATTATAATATATTTTATTGGGCAAAAAACCCTCCATGAATAAGTCTTGTATATATGGTAGTGTTTCTAAATGGAGAAACTGAAGTAACAAGGAATAAAGACAAATATTTGTCAAAGAAAGGCCATTCGGTTAAAGAACTTACATACTATAGTTTACAGCAACCTTCAACCAACTTTCTCTCATTGCTTAAATGTAAACCTCTTGTTTTTATTCAAACATTAGGATACAAAGTGATAATCCAGTTCATAAAATTTTACTTTCTTAAACTTGAAAACATACTGCATCCTACAGATAATATTGTGATTAGAATTTTTGTTTCAACAGGCTTGAGAGAAAAATAAACAACTCAGAATAGTCTATGCTATAGGAAAACATTTCTATCCCAATAACTAACTATCAATCAATTAGCATTTTTAAATTTGGAGACAGGACTTAAATCAGTTAACAATTTCTCTAAATTTGATTAATGTCTAAGTTTCTCATTCCAGATTAACTTAATAACCAACCTCTGATAAGCAGGTCTGTGTTAAATATTTACTGAAGATTCTACAGAAAAGATTTCATCAGAATATTGATATCTTTCATTCAAGAGACATATTTTGTATGTCTATTTGTATATATGTGTATATATGTATTTTAATAAGCATAATTGAAGTAAATCTTAGACAAATTAAAATGTATGGTTTATTTTACATAATTTTTATAAATTCCATATTCTTATTCTTGTAACAGAACTGAAAAAGACACTGTGGCAGGGGGTTAAAAGCTGTGTCAGAGAATAGAAACTGGCTACCTAATATCTCTTTATTATAATAAAGCAATTAAACATATAAATAGAATCCTGCTAATAGGACTGAGATATAAATGGAACTTGAAGGAGGAGAGTTCTGACTGCTTTGGACCTTCTGCTCTTTGCTTTCTGTGCTTCTACTTCCTGCCTTGACATGAGCTAGAGCAAGGCTGTAAAAACTCTACCAACTTTATTGTAAGTATTACAACAAGGATGTGCCTCTCCTTGGTGTGGTGGAAGAGAAATCTGAAAGGAGGCTAGACCCCACAGAACATGCTGGAACAGCTGGCTTTGGCAGTATGTGATCCTCTTGTATTATGGAAGAGAAACAAACTCTTTCCTATTCAATCCAATATCCCTGGGTCCTGTTACTTGAATCTGAAGACAATTTTTCAGTGATGTTTCTATCTCTCTTCCTCCCTCTAATATCAATAATTATTAAAAAAGAGAGAGTGAGGCAAAAACCAGGCAAAAGTTAACACCAGAATATAGCAGGCATGTTACCCACAAAGGGGACAAAAAAATGTTAGAGAACAGAGATAGGAAGAGAGAGGGGAGAGTAGGGATTTACATTTATGGCATTCTTTTCCACTGGGATAATGATTTGCTATTTTTCAACCAGATCTTCTGGATATGACATATACTTGAAAGTCCTTTTATAAAATTTAAACATAATTTCTAGTTGTCTATCGGATGTGTTTATATCTATTGTTTTGAAGAACAACAAAAATTAATAAACACACTGTGAACCCCTGAGGACAGAGTCTGTCTTTTCTATTTACCATTGAGTCCCTGCATGGTGATACATGAAATACCAACCTGACCTGCCAACACCTTCTCATTCCATGTATAGTCCTTCTCATTTGGGTCACAAGGAACCAGAGGGGAAGATTCTCTGCATTTCCACATGAAACGATCAGCGCATTTGTGCAATAGCAAAAGATTTTGAGTGTTTTAGGTATTCTTAATTTATGAAGAAAAAGAAGTTACCAGGGAAAAGAAACCTCAGATGATAATGTGAGGTCCATGCACTCCAATTCCTGCAGGACAAGACCACAGTAGAGGTTTGGTGAAATGGGAAATAGTAGGAACCCTTTTATGTTTATTCTTATAGCAAAAAGTGGATTGTGACCATCTTCCAGAATGGCTATCTGTGAGGCAGTAGCCTTGCAGATTTCCATGACAAATCCCCAAAAAGTTACAGTTATGGTTGCATAGTAGGTCAAGAGTTGAGAGTCCCCGATGTCATCCACTCTTGACGCTCCATGGTTGAGAATTACTGAAGGAGAGCGCTGAGAGTCTGAAGGAGGCTCATTGAGGGTTGTGATAAAGGGACGCAGATGGGAGCCACAACATGGCCAGTGTGAAGAGGTCATGAGAGATGCCAGGAGGGATGAATGCCCATCACTAGTGATCACGAAAAGACAATTGTGCAACTCATTTGCAGCAATAAAAACAGATGAGGACTGCAAAGCAGACACTGCATTTCACCTTTCTACCCACCCTTGAGTGGTTAAGCATATCTATAGGCATGTACAAGAACCATAAGACCAGAGGAATTCTTGCATGACCCACCATTAAAAAATTCTGCCATTTTTAGTCATAACAGCTAATTCTCTCTGAGTCATTCATTGAACCAACTAAACTTAGATCTCTATGCCTGAAAGGATGCTGTCTAATGAAAAAGGTGAAAGTTCCTACCCTTTTACATCCAATCATGTCTCTATTTGGTAAACCAGGGGAAGAAGTTCAACTGCATGGCTTGGAATAGAGCCCATGCCAGCAGATTGTGCTGGGTAGAAATAACACTAGTCTGTCTAGGTAAGATCAGTGCCAATGGCTCCAACTAAAATTAGAAAAAAGGAGACAGCACCTTGGCTCATGCTTATGTTGGAGACAAGATTCTAACTCCTGCTCAAGCCAAATGATGGCAATTCAATTCCTTCCTGCCAGTTGCAAATCCCTACACTACCAATGCAGTATTATTTAGACATGTGCAATCCAGTGCACCTAACAAGAGAAGTGATTCTTAGATTAGTCACTTAATGGATTAGCAACTCCAGTGCATACATTTATTCTGAGGTAATAGGTATTTTTCAAAATGATAGGCAGACTGTTAGAAAATAATTAGTAGAGCCCTATTAATTTGAGGTAGATAGGTGATATTCATTGATTAATTTTAGTGTAAAACTAAAAAATAAAATCAAGTAAAGAATGATATCACTGCCTCCTCAAAACATTATCAAAAAGCCCACAATATCCCGGCCAGCTTGGCTCAGTGGTTGAGTCTCAACCCTGAACCAGAAAGTCACAGTTTGATTCCTAGTCAGGGCACATGCCCAGGTGGTGGGCTTGATCCCCAGTGGGGGGCATGGAGGAAACAACCAATCAATGATTCTCTCTCATCATTGATGTTTCTATATCTCTCTTCTTTCTTCCATAAGATAAATATATATATATATATATATATATATATATTTTTAAGGCCCACGACAGTTTTCACGCATTTCAACAAATATAATTTTGCTCTAATCTTGTACATGTCATTAGGCCCCATGTCATAGTGGAAACTGGGCCAGGAATCAGGAAATATGGATTCTTTTTCTGTCTCTGTCACTTATTAACTATGTAAAATGATGCAAAATTTAACCTCCCTGAGCCTCCGTTCCTCGTCTATAAAATCAGTAACTTAGATAAGCACTATAGAGAGCCCAGATTCTGTAATGCTTTCTAAATCATTAGTGATCAGATTGTATTTTAAATGCATGGTCTTTATAACACATCTTGATATTAAGTCTTTCATAAATCCTTAGTTTAGAAGTCAAATATATATAATTAGAGACTTGGTACACAAAATTCTGCACTTTGAGGGGGGTGGTTCCCTTAGCCCAGTGTGTGCCCTCTTGCAGTCTGAGAGCCCTTGAGGGATGTCTGCCTGCCCTGTGCTCATCTGCCCCCTGGTGGCCAGTGCATCAGAGTCACCAGTTGTTCCACTGTTTGGTAAATTTGCATATTAGCCTTTTACTATATAGAATAGACAAAAGAGTTTGATTCGAATAGTAAAAAATTAAATAGTGTTGTGTTTTTTATTTGATATACTTTGTCATGGCAATACACACACTTATAAATAAAGACAATGTTTATGTCTCTTGGCATATACTATAACCTTTTTGGCAAACTTCAAAGCCATAGAAAGTCTCTGGGATCATTCAAAGTATTCTTTGAAGAAAATAGTATACTTCAATCAGACAGAAGGAACTTATCCCATGCCTTAGACTAATTCAGGAATCTTAACCTCTGGGAGAGTTTCAGGTGCTACATGAGTCAACACACTCAGAATATTCACCCCCAGGCCTCTGTCAGATTGAAACTGCTTTTCATTCTACATAGGTTGTATAATTGCATCATTGCCCTTACCTCCACTCCTAGGATTCTCAAACAATCTACAGAATTTTCTTCAAATAACCCTAATGCTCAACATGCTAATTCATGTCTCAGCAGGCAATGGAACTCAGCTGCTGCTCAAGGCTCCTCCAGTGAGTAATACCCAGCCAGGAAAGCAGACCTCCATTCTTGCTGGTTGATGCTAGACTATCAAAGATCTATCTGCACTGAACGCAATTCATAACATAATCAATAGGATAATCACTGTCCTGTCTGTCAGCATCCAGAGTTCTGCTTTGATTACTGGTGCTAGCTATTGGGATTCTGGGCCAAGTCCTACAATCTCTCTGGTAAATGCTATTGATAATTATGCTTCTTGAGCTTGTGCACTCTAAGAGTTCTGCAATCCCAAGTTTGGTAAAAAATATTGCCACTCCATATTGTGCACTAGTGTGAAAAGAAAATCTCTGTTTTATCCTCTTTTAGGTTGCAAACTCCTTTGAAAAATCTGATAGAATCAATTGACCTGTATTTTTTTCCTCAGGAAAAAAAAATCTTCCAAATAATCTTACACACAAATGCTCATGTCAACTGAAGAGATTCTCTGATGCGAGAAGGAAGTTCCACAAATGCAAGTGAACATCCTGGTCTAGAATCAAAATCCCTTCTGTACTTATTAGCTATATGATTTTAGAAATGCTGAATGTAAGTTTCTTATTCTATAAAAAAACATAGGTAATAAAATAAATCTGTCTACATCTTATAACTCTGTTGAGCATGAAATTTTTAAATATTAGTGTATATGAAACCCAACCAGTAGTACATAGATCTTTGTGGGACTCTAAGTTGCTACTGTTCTAAGATGCTATTAAAGGACTCTGCTGTCACAAGCTTTAAGGAGTCCTACCCTGCCCCATAGGCACCATGTCAATCAGAAACTGATTGCACATAATGGATTGCACTCAATATGGTTATTAAGCTTGGGGAGGTGAGAGTCACCAGAACACCAGAACCTGTTTCTAACTTAGGAGCCTGAACTCTTAGAGCCTGACTGATGAATGTCACTGTTCTTTCCAGCATTTGTCTGATTACTTATCTCTTTCTATATATCCAGTGAACTGAATATACTCTCTTGATCTTCCTTCTCTGGAAGTATTTTTATAACCTGGAGTTTTTCACCTCCTAAGGGACAGTTGCTCCTTCATTGGCATTAAGTCTTGATCTTCATGCGCATGTTTCTTAGTTATTGTTGTTGGGCTCCATACTCGACATCTCTACTCTCCTCCTCTGGTGTAAATAATTGGAAACCATATTGCAAAGATCATTATCCCTATTTTATTGGCAAACAGACTAGAAAATGCAGAGGTGTAGAAGGTACCCTCAAGGCTTACACAGTGTGTGACAGAGCCAGTTACAAGAATCAAACCCCATTCCCAATGGTAGTTATTGCTTTATTACAGTTCTTCCTTTGTTCCAGGAGGCCAGTAATATTAACCTCTTGTATATCAAACACTTTTATTTATAACAAAGGGTGGATAATACATACAAACATTTTGAGGCATACATTTTAATTCTGTATTTTTTAATTTAACATTTTAAAATAATTTCATACCTAAAAATAATAAAAATACTAGTAGTACTGAGTTCCCAGTTTCCTTACATACTAACATTTTATAAAAATAAGACATTGATAATACAAATGGCCTATCTAACAGACCTTATTCAACTTTTAATAATTGTCCTACAAATGTCCTTTTCTTGGACTATGAGCCAATATTTAGTAGTAATGTCCTCTTACTCTCTTTCCATTTGGGATGATTCTTCATCTCCCTTTGTTTTTCATGACCTTGACACTTTTTAAGAGCACTTCCAGTTATTTTGTAGTATGTCACTCAATTTGAACCGCCTAATTATTTCCTCACAATAAAATTCATATTGTTTATTTTTGGCAAGAACATGAGAGAAATGACTTCTTGTCCCTTTCTCAGCGAATCATAGGAATTGCACAGGATTCTGATATGTCTCATTGCTGGTTAATTTCAAACACTTGTTTTAGGTTTTATCTGTCAGGCTTTTCCATTATAAAGTTACTACTTTCCCTTTTGCAATTAATAAGTATTTTGAGAGAAGATATTTTGACACTATGTAAGTATCTATTTTCAGCCCTGATTTAGCATCCAGAGATTATTGTGGCCTGAAAAAATTATCACTGTGACACTTACCAAATGGTGATTTTACATTTCCATCATTATCTCTACTGTTATTAAGTGGTATTCTACAGTTACAAGAGAACTTCCTTTGCTCCCCATTTATAACATTGAGAACCATATTGAGTGCAATCCATTATTTTATCGCTCAAATGTCCCAGATGTGACCATTAGGAGCTACTTCAGGTTAGCTCCAGTGTTCTTTCAACATGTTTGCATCATTTTATAGGTCTTCCTTACTTTCTTGCACCACAAGATATTCCATTATCTCATTTTATTCATAATTTTTCTAGTCTAGCCCTAGAATCATTCTTTCTATAAGAATTGTTTTTTCTTATATTAGGTAATCATATTCAGAAACCAAGATCTAGGATCTAGGGTGTAGACATCCTCATCACTATTGAAGTATTATTGCTTCTCAGCTTTCTGCACTATTTTCACTTGGTATCGTAGCCTGGAAATCACAATATTCATTCATTACTTTTATAGTTGAACTCTACCCTACTGTGTAGAGTTACCACAGTACATTCAACCACTCACCCATGCATAACTATTTCAATAGTTTTAAGTATTTTACAATTATGAAGAATGCCACAATGAATAATTTTAGGCATGTGATTTTCATATTGTGGAAGGTATGTCTTCATGATAAATTCCTAGAAGTAAGACTGTAGGGTCAAATGGTGTATATATGTGATTTATTAGACATTGCCTAATCCTTGTGCAAAACGCTTGTCCCAATTTCCCTCACCATTCAGCATACTATGAGAATAAAACCTGCATTTTCAACTCTTCCTTCAAATCATTTTAGCAGAGATGCTAAGTAGCATTTGAGTGGATAATTTATGTTTACTATGTTTACTTCTTCTCTCTGAGTATAGATATCATCTAACCATAGTGCTAACAATCAAAGGAAAGGTTTACATAACTGGAAAGGAAGAGGAAAAGAAAGAACAAGAGCTGGAAAAAATCATTCACGGGGAAAAAATAGTTGGCTTTGATCACAACAGCACAGGATGAATGCATAGCTTAGAGTCTTCCCTTTGAAAGCTTAACAAACCAAGAAGGTTTTACTAGTAACTTTGCCCATGGCCAAGATCCATCTCTGTCTCCTTTATGTCCCCAAGACCCATACCAATATTACAACAAGTCACACAAAGTACTTGAACTATCTGTTTAAATGCCTATCATTAGACATTTAGTTTTGAAGTCAAGACCATCTATTGATCAACATATGTATCCCAACCCCTAGCACAATGCTAAACACATAAAATGTTATGTTAAAATTTTTATTATTGTGTTTTCCTGATGAAATTTTTAAAAGCTCATTAAAATAAAAACAAACATTTCCTGAGTGCTTACTCTGTCCCACACACCATCCGGAATGTTTTACATATATTGCCCCATTTCATGCTCTTAACAATCATTCAAGGTTGGTTGTATTATTACCCCCATTTAATAGATGAGAAAACAAAGACTTGCGAAGACAAATCACTTGCCTAAGGTGACTTATCATGAAAAAGAGTTGGGATTTCAGTGGAATTTAAACTGAGGTCTTTCTCATTCCAAAGCCCATGATGCTTCACTTCCTGATTCCTGATGCCCCTTATATCAATATTATGTAGGCAGGTTCCTACTCTGCCTACTGTCATCCCAAAGCCAATTCTATATTGAGGATTTCAGGCTATTGTGTTGCTATTAAGAATAAAAGGAAAGGTGGCCATTTTAATTGTTTCCAAATAGACTCTTAAAAAGCTTTCTGAGATTTTTACCTTTTGGCAAACAAAGCTTTCGCTTGTCTGATACACGCACACACTTATCACCCCCTCGTGACTTGGATTATGTACAAGCATCCTATTAAAGAGTTTTTAAAAGACTGAAATGTGGTTTCCTTTCTGACAGCAAAGGGAAAATAAAAAGATGTTCTTTGCCCTCCTGTTCTAATCTGCTTTTGGAAGTCAAGTTTGCAATTCCCAGAACTATATCACCAGCTTGTTACATTTCCATAAATCTGTCCAAGAATACAACACTGTTCACCCAAAAAATGTAATGTAAACTGTAAAACACATGCACATCATACCTGGATCCAATTTGCCTTCATTTTGTATATAAGTGAAAATAAAGCAATGCCTTATCTCTTACAAATGCCAATATCACATTACTTAGATAAGTGCCACCAAATCATTATTGAAATTCAGATAGCATTTGCCTTACTGGTAAAAGAAAATTACCTGCAATGCTTATTTTAAATAATTACTTTTAAACAAAAGCTTCTCTTCTGCATTGCTTATTTATCTTCTGAGACCAACTCAGCAGGGCTATGTATTTTATTAAAATTGCCTTCAGACTGCTAATGGCAGGGCGTCTGTTAGCACAGGAAAAGTGATGGCAGTTTGACTCCTATTCCTAATATTGGGAGTTAGTCCAGACACTTAAGAGCCAGAACTCTGCTGTGCATTTGACTATGTTATCAACACTTTAGTTGCTAATGATACTAGTGACAGCATTTCAATATGATGGGTCAGATTTAAATAGGAAAGCTTATAATTGTGCTTACAGAACCAAAGAAACTCCCTACTCCCCCCACACCCCCAGTCCCTTTTATCAGAAGATCAGCTGGTGTTAGGTTTCATGACTGGGAATTATTTGGTAAGCGTCTGTTCAACACATTTTTTTCTTCTCTTTTCTGCACCTTGAATGGAGAGCCTCCATCCCCACCTGATATCTACCCGTTCAGAAAGCGACAACTGAAAGCCTTCCCGTGGAGCAGCTGTGTGCCAACCACTCAGCAGAGGGTCACACTGATGACTTCCCTGTGGCTTTTATTTTCCCCACGGTATTCCACAGGCAAGGCTGACTGCTTGCCAGATATACCGAGTGCCACAACCGGCAGCGCTAAGAACCCCCCATCCGTCTTGATGGGAAGCAGTAAGCAACTGTGCTGAACACCTGTGTCAGCTCCTGTTCCCGGGGATACTCTGGGCAAGCAGTCATTCAGCATTCAGAATGGGACTCCCCTCATCTAACTGGCACTTCTGCCCAAAAACTTCTCAGGAGTCATATGATAACGGTTATGTTTGTCAGATCTCTATAACATCAGCGTGTTTAACTACTGCAAATAGGGTCACTCAGACAATCCATGAGCTAAATATTTTACTGTAAGTGTTTAAGGCAATCAGCATAATGAATGGATTTCCTGTTATTGTGGAAATAAAAACAGAATTCTCCATCAGTTCCTCATCATGATTCCATAGATAATGATGAAAAAAAATCCATAGATAAAAAGGGCAGTAAAGTAAAAATGGAGACAATAAAGTAAAACTTCTAAGAACTTTATATCTTAAAGGAGAGGTAGCTTGGGGAAGAAGGACCAAAGGGAAGTTTTTATTTATTTGTCTGTTGGTTTTAAGATGGGAAACCTGAACGTGTTTAAATGTTAAAGGTTTCAGTAAAGAAGTGGGAGGTAATAGAGAGAAGGATCCATGTATCTGCTCTGGCCAGTATGCTCAGTGGGTGGAGCACTGTCCCCTGCATCAAAATGCCAGTCTGACTCCCTGCCAGGGTACATTCCTGATTGGGGGCTTGATCACTGGTCAGGGTGTGTGTGGGTGGCAACTGATAAATGTTTCTCTCTTCCTTTTCCTTCCTCTCTCTCTAAAAAAATAATCACCAACAATAATAAAAAAGAATCAATGTTTCTGAAACTGACCTAGGAAATGGGGTATGAGCAGAGGTGAAGACCCTGGACCTTTGGAGAGAACAAGAACCTCCTTCACTCAGAAAGAGATGGGAATCACCCTAGATTCAATAATTGTAGGTGGGTATGTATATCTGAGGTAGGTATACCCTCTCCTTCCAAAAATAATGTTGAAGAATAATTTCGTATCTCTGTTGGAATAAATTAGAAGTTTTAGAAAAATTATATTATATATTCATAAACAAGTAGGATATATATGCTACATGAATATTTTGGTGGCCAAATAATGAAAATCTAAGCTTAGATACCTAATCACAGTTCTAAAATTATTTTAATGTATTAATTTACATTTGAAATATTTAAAAAATATTTTTATTGATTTCAGAGAGGAAGGGAGAGGGAGAGAGAGAAAGAAAGAAAAACATCATTAATGAGAGAGAATCCCTGATTGGCCACCTCCTGCACACCTCACACTGGGGCTCCTGCCTACAACCCCTGTAATTAAACCGTGACCTCCTGTTTAAAAGGTCAATGCTCAACCACTGAGCCATGCTGGCTGGACTAAAATATTTTTAATAAAATAAACAGTTATTTAGAAAATGGAAACTGCTGCTAAAAACATCACCATTAAGGTTCCTCCACCTCTTAAATTTTCATTGTTAATAGTCACTTTGATTCTTTGAAATGATAGCAATAATAATTTTAGAAATAAGCCTTTCTTCTAAGGATCAAAATATCTTCTCTAACCTGATAATTTTTCTAAAGATAAATATGAACATTTATCTTGGTTATTTATATGAAATAATATCCCTTATTTTCTCATTTATATTAAAAAATGGTCACTTCTAATTTAACCAATTTTTATTTACCACCTTAATATGTGTACTCAAGTTTAAAAACTGTAATGTATCTGCAAAGACAATAACAGTGCATTTCTCCTTACAGGAAAAAGTGGTCATTGGCAGGCAAAGGCAGGTTAAAGACACTAAGTCATCAGGATGATAAGTTTCAAAGCTGGTTCTAGAATCCATGTCCTCTAATTCCTACTAAATTGTTACTTTTTCAACTATTCTATGTTTCTCACAGTAAATATTCTTCTGGGTCATGTGATTATTATAATAAAACTATAGCATAATTATCAAACATATTCCTTTGCAAATAGAAGATAAAATTCATGACTTATTTGTGTACTTATACAAAGCTTTGTAGTTAGTTTCAATAGAAATTATAGATGACAAACAAATGGGAAATTGGGCTGTGCAAAGGAGCTAATCAAATGTACACTATTTAAGACACTGGGGGTTTGGGGTATGCCTGGGAAGGAGGGAGGGCAATGGGAAGATATGTATAAAAAATTAATTTAAAAAATGTACACTATTTAACTATTACGTGACATTGTCAGTAATGTCCCTATTACAAAACAATGAATTATTATACAAAAATCAAATAACATGATTAAAATGCAAAATAATTCTGCAATTTAAAGATATGAAAAGGAAAAATGATAGACGTATTATCATTAGTTCCTTGAACACAATCATCGGACAATATCCCGCTCAGATAAAATTGCTCTGATCATTGTTAATTTATTCTCACTTATAATTTACATTCTGTGGATAAAGTATAATTTTAAAAATGCTTCATGCAACCTGTAGGTCTGAGTGACATGTGAGACATATTATGCCCCTTACTGGCTAAAACCCCTTTAATAATTCCCATCTCACTCAGAACAATAGTCAAGGTCCTACCACAGTCTACCAGGCCCTATGTGATGGACTTCATATCATTCTCCCGTTCTCATCTCTTGTCCACTCCTTCCTCTCTTCCTGACATACAGCCCTTCTTGAAACTCTTTCAACACACAAAGCATTCTCCTTATACTTGTTCTTGCCACTGAATGTAACTTTCTTCACCCATATATCTATAATAGCCCCCACTCTTATTCTATTTAGGTCTTGCTCCATTTTCTCCTCTTCAGACAGGTCTTTCTTAGGTACAGTATCTAATAGTCTCCCATCATTCTCCACTTAGTCCATTTTATTTTCTTCTTAGTACTTATCCTTATAAATACATACATCAAAATTTTCAACTTACGTTTCCCTCCACTAGAATGAAAGCTCTGGACAGTAAGAACTTTTGTTATATGGATGGATGGATGGATGGATGGATGGATGGATAATCATCTTTTCATTCAATCTATTTAAACAGAAAATGTCTCCACAAAAACATTAAAAAATAAGCTTAAAATTCTTGTTATCTTCAAGTATCAAAAAATCCAAAGTATCAGCATAGATTATATTCATTATCAAATTATAAATTGGTAAAGATGGCAAATGATGACGTATTTTCTGTGTGTGTGCACAATGCTGTGTGCAGAATTATTTGTACTCCACAAGCTAGAAGGCAGCATAATGCAGTAGGCCTGCATCACGTCAAAAAACACAGAGTTACCCCTGTTAGCAATATTTCATGTGTCCTGGGTGGCAACTTAGACTTGTAAATTAGGGGGACTGGATTGAGGTTGTTTCTATCTCTCAAGATTAGGGATATCTGATGCATTTGTCTCTTCTTTCTTGATTTCGCTTCCAGACACACAAGAGCCAGATTCAATGTAATGTCAATATTTACATTAACAGAGGGATGCCAAGAAGAACCACCACTTTGGGCTTCACTTTATCTCTTTTTAATGTTTACTTCAAGGATATTTGTAAACTAAAATATTTGGGGATATTAAATACCAGAAAAACTCTTTATAAAAGTATCACCCAAAAGAGGTTTGCAACTCTGCAAGAATCTGTGCAGACAGACTTACAAACCCAATTACTAAGGCATATCATTTCTAAATATAGCTTTTTTGTTTGAGGACTCTTTATATTTATTTATAAGCAGAGATGTTAAGCAAGATAGACTTGAAATTATTTTCCTTTAAGATGGAGGGTAGTATTCTTTCAAGATACATAACAATAATAAACTGTGTAGACCCTAATGCTAATGCTAGAAAATCACTAAATCTCTGAAGCATCCAGGGGAACCTGAAGCTTAGCTCTTTTCTGAATAACCCATTTTATTTCAAGATGTGTGATCAGACTGAAGGACAAAGGCATTATCTCTGTGTGATAAAAACTGAAAATCCACTGGTGGTTGCTCAATAGGAGACCTGGAAGTGGAGGGGCTAAGTCCAACTGCAGAAGAGTTGTGGAGGTGGTAACACCGGAGGAGTAACAGAGATGGAATGGATCCCTAAGCTTCTATCAATAACTAAGCAGCAGTAGTGAGAGTTGGAATCACTGTTTAAAATGAGTGGGAGGCTTCTCTAAAGCTAGAGATGAGTACAAAGTCACTCATGGTGAAGCCGAGGGCTATGGGACTGCATATGTCAGCTTGGTTCCAGCTTACTGAGGAGTGTAGCTAACACCAAGCCTTCCACAATGGCTAACAAATGCTCATAGCAGACCTTTTGACTGTAGGGATCTTCCAATTTACATAGAAATTATCTGTTTTAATCAACCTTCATTTACACATGGTATTCAACATTCAGTACTTAAGATTAATGTTGGCAAACAAACTGATTCTAAAGAGTGTCAAGAACTTTTGGAGGTGTACCCAAACCCTGAGAATACAGCAGAGAAGAAAGAAAACTTGGTTTCCATGAACAAGTGCTCTCCTACTACAATTACATAGTCACATTTTGTATGACTTAAGGTTTTGATTCTAAAAAAGTTATCAAGAAACTTTCACCTCAAAACAGCTTACATATCATAAAAAATAATAGACCTATCTTATTAGGTTGTAAATTTTGTTCTGATCTTTAAAATTTATTTAAATTATGTTTTCACCTTCAAATCCTGAAAACAGTGGTTCTCAACCTTTCTGATGCCACGATCCTTTAATACAGTTCCTCATGTTGTGGTGATCCCCGACCATAAAATTATTTTTGTTGCTACTTCGTAACTGTAATTTTGCTACTATTATGAATTGTAATGTAATTATCTGTGTTTACAGATGGTCTTAGGCGACCTTGCTAGCGGTTCTCAACCTGTGGGTCACAACCCACAGGTTGAGAACTGCTGCTGTAGAGCCTAAGACCTTCGGAAAATATCAGTATATTTACATTACGACTCATTAATAGTAGCAAAATTATAGTTATGAAGTAGCAACAAAAATAATTTTATGGTTTACATTCACCACAACATGAGGAACTGTATTAAAGGGTCACGGCATTAGAAAGGTTGAGAACCACTGCCTAAAAAGAATATACCCAAATGCTGGATTTTTTTACATAAAGGTGTTAGTCATGATTTGTAAAACTGAGAACATACTAAGTTAGCACATACTACAAAAACTAAACAAGTGGCAAGAGACATGAGAAACCTAGAATGGATAGCAAAAGAATGAATAGCAAATGAAAATGAAAATGTCCTGACCTGCTGAGTCTCCCAGTCCAATCTCTCCCACTCCCGAAGTCCTTGTCTTATCTATAGCTTCCAATGCTATAAAAATAAAAGAAAAGGATTTAGTGAGAAATCAAATTAAATTCCAAAATACTCAGGTGAAAAAAAATTAAGCATCATAAAGAGAGTTAAACAAGATTCCTGAAACAAAACTGTGGAAGAAGTATTGTCATTTTCATTGTAATAATTTTCAAAAGACCAGATTCATAGCCATGTAACAAGGTCAGACTCAGGACTGTTCCAGTTAATGGTTGATAAATGAATAGTGAACAACTGAAAAACGAACATTTATAAATGACAGTCAACATATAATTAAGGACAGTTTTAATGTAAAAATACGAGCCAGTTATTTTGAAGCTTTACCAATTAAATCACTTTTTAAAAATATTTATGTCATTAGTTCAATCATATAAGCACATGTGTGGGTGCATAGCCCTGAGACTAGTTTTATTGAAACAATTTTAGCCATCTTTATAGTCCATGATGGTTAACTTAAAGTATACCTATAATACAATATTACTTACAGCTACAGTACTTCATGAAAAACATGCTAATGGGCACTAAAAATTATTAAATACAGACTAACACTTATCAAAGCACACTCCTGTGTTCTATTAGGATACTAAGTTGTATAAAAATATGTGTTTTACAAACTCATTGAACAACTTCTAGGTTAAAAAAATCACAACAAAAATAAAATTAAAAAAAAACCTTTCAATATACATAACTATTTTATTATGATTTTATTATTTATTTATGGCTATAGAATAATTTCTATAAGTGAAAGCTCATGATTAAGTTCTATGATTTGAAAATGTTTAGACATTTGTTAATGATGTTTTGTGATCTTGTTGGCAACATATTTATTAAAATTTTAAAAATATAAATTATATAAATTTGCTATATATAATGGTAGTGACCTGTATCATCAACCTGCTTATGTTGTCAGTATTTTAAATAAGACTTCAAAATTATTCCTTTAGGATAATGGAATTCCACCTCTGGGGCCAGGGTCTAATATACGAGTGGCAGGGATTTAAAGGTGATCTAGAATGAGGCTATGTATAACTTGTGTTGTTATTCTTCACCAGAGAATACTTCTTCCTATTGATTTTATATAGAAAGAAGGCAAGGGAAGAGGTGAGGGAGGGAGAGAGAGAAAAGGAAACATTGATTGTTGGGAACCAATTCCAGCATATAATAATTACAAGAGTTCCATCAAAAGGTTGATGGGACTTGGGTAGACTCAACAATGACTGAACCACATATGTAGTTTACCTGTTGGAAACAGCTAAACAGCACTTCCCCCAAACCTGAATAGGATTGCTTTTTGCCAGACAGCTCAGGGCATTTTATTGCCTCCTGTTGGCCAAACACCTTAGCAACTGTAGGCTATTCCCCAAACTGACAATGCTTCTGTATACCCTTTGATACCCTACCCTTTGAAGTGTATATCTCCACATTTGCCTTAGGACAAATTGTGTTAAATAAATAGCATAGGGTCCTTAGATAAGTAGTAGTCTTCAGTTCCGTTAGCTGAAGATCCTTTGACCCTCAATGCCTTTCAAAATTATCTTTCATTTTTGGACTCCTTCTTGAATCTACTCATCAGCCCTTTTCTCCAGAATGCTGAACCCTTTGTAAGGCTAGGAAAAAAACCCAGCAATTGATGTTAGAAACTTTTATGTGGTAGAGAAACATATACTGGAGCCTCTCATATGTGCCTCAACTGGGAATCAAACCCACAACTTTTCTAGTGTATGGGAGGACACTCAACCAACTGAGCCAGCTGCTTGGGCTTTTTAAACTTTTGATTATTAGTTCATATAGGACTTTACATTTTTAAAAGCTTCAATAATTTTAGGTGACTTTTAGTGTACCGAAATGCTTTTGAAGTATATAAAATAATAGGAATTTATATACACCAATACCAAGTGGAATTTATATTAGGGATGCAAAGTTGGTTTAACATCTAAATATCAAATGATGTGACATACCCTAGTGATAATATTAAAGACAAAACCATATAATCCTCTCAATAGATGCTGCTTTCATGAGAAAAATCCAATATCCTTTCATGAGGAAAACACTGACAAACTAGTAACAGAAGGTAACTTCCTCAACCTAATAAAAAGCATTCACACACAAAAACAAACAAACAAACAAAAAACCCCACACACAATTATCATACTTAAGGATGAAAAACTGACTGCTTTTCCCGTAAGATGAGGAATAAGATAAGAATGTCCACTCATAGAACTTCTGTTTAACACTGAATCTAGAGATTATAACCAGATTCATTAGGAAAGAAAAATAAATAAAATATATCCATATTGGAAATGAAGAAGTAAATAAAACTATCTTTATTTGTATATAATATTATTTTATTTCTAAAATCCTAATCAATTCACTAAAAGAATATCAGAACTTATGAATAAGTTCAATAGGGTTGCAGAATACTTGATCAATATGCAAAAATTAGCTCAATTTCTATACACTAGCAATAAACATTCTGCAAATAAGACTAAAAAGACAATTTCATTAACAACATGAAAAAGAATAAAGTACTTAGGTATAAATTTTAATAATAGATGTGAAAATCTTGTATATGAAAAACCAAAACAAAATAAAAATACTAGCTTCTTCTTCAAGGGAACTCCAAAAGGTGGATGATGGTGCTATGCAAGACACTGGGAGTCCTAGAATGGGAGACCATGGCGGCTTCCAGGGAGAATTTGGCAGTAGCATCAGGGCCAAGGTTGCAGCTGGGGAAAGGGTATGAAGGCTGTGGAGCTCAAGGAGGCAAGGACAAGGACAAGGAGTGAAATCCTGTCACCACGCCCACTTGGTCAAGAACATTAAGATGAAATCTGTGTAGATCTATCTCTTCTCCCTGTCCATGGCAGAATTTGATGTCCAAGGACATCCCTCAAGGACAGCTTTTAAAGATTATGCTGGTACAAAAGCAGACCCCACTGGCCAAGGGACCTGGTTCAAGGCATTTGCTGCCATTGGGGACTACAATGGACATGTTGATCTGAGTGTTAATTGCTCCAAAGAAGTAGCCATTGCCATCCATGGGATCATTATCCTGGCCAAGCTCTGTATTGGCTCTTTGTTGCAGGCTACTGGGGAAACAAGATCGACAGACCTCACACCTCCCTTGTGAAGTGACTGGTTTCTGTGGCTGGGTGCCCATGCACATCATCCTGGTCCCCATGAAGAAACAAACACTTTAAAACAAGGGGGTGAGGGCATGAGTTGGGGGTTTGGGAGGATAATAGGGGGATAAGGACACATATGTAATACCTTAATGAATAAAGAAATTTAAAAGAACAAAACAAAAAAGTATAAGGCTTTTCTTCTAAAAATAGTTTATCACTTACAAAATGAAGTAGAGGCCCAGTGCACGAAATTTGTGAATGGGGGTAAAGGGTAGATCCCTCAGCCTGACCTGCACCCTCTCCAATCTGGGAGCCCTCAGGAGATGTCCTACTGAAGGCTTGGGCCTGCTCCCTGTGATTCTCTGCTCTCTGTGGACCTGCTTGCTCACTGCACTGCAGGCCCTGGTGTCTGTTCTCTGCAGGGGCCTGCTTGCCCCTGCCACCATGGTCAGAGGCAAGCAAGGCCCTGCTCTCAGTGGGGACCTTCTTATCCCTCTCCACCATGGTCAGGGGCAAGCAGGGCTAAAATGATGACTCTGCCAGGGATGAGGGGACTGAGTGCCACCATCTTGTGGTTATCAGCGCCACCATCTTTGTGGCAGATGCATATTCCATCTTTATTAGTTAGTAGAGGAATAATACAAACTGCAAAAACTAATATTTTTGTGCCATGATTTTACAAAAAATAATACTTTATTACTGTGATGTCTTGATTGATAATAAATATGTCTGGCTTGAAAAAAACAAACAAATTCCAGTGATAAAATTTAAGTTTTCTTCTTCTATGTACTTAATCTTTAATTTTAATATGAATTCACTTAAATAAATACTCAATGGCTACATTATCCTATATCACATCTACCCAATTTTGTGATGATAAGAGTTATATGATTAAATAGCCTAATCAATCCAGTTATACAATCTAGAGTGCTTAACCTCTTTGTGTATGCAACTATACTTTCTACTGTTGAAATTTAAATAAGGTCCCATTCTTTCTCCAAGGTGTGCATGAATATTGCTTTGAGTTAAGTTGGAGGTCTGTTAAATAGGAACCATCTATCCATTAATGTGTTTATTCACTCAACAGAAACTCACTGGGTGCTTCTCATAAGATAATGTATATTTTATAAGGTAGAATGGAGAAATAAAAATAATATATGTTTCAGGATTATGTAGAATTCATTTTGTGTTCAGGCGTCAAGTTAACTATAGTTGGCAAACCCTTCCTGAACCTTAGTTTCCTCATCTTTAAAGTGGGGATTAATTTAATTAATATGTACTTACAGAACCCAATTAAAATGTTAATTCTCCTTCCCTGTCCTTTAAATGGACTCTGCATTTTAGGAAATAACAGTATAACACAGGTTATAATGTATATAAATAAACTAAAGGTGAAAAATTATAAAGTACACATTTCAAGTGATGATATATGAAGTGAAGTTATCCATTTCCGATAAACATAACATCACCATTACCAAATAGACATAGCACTTATATGGTTGACTAATAAGTTAATTAACTATCGAGTAAAGAAAATAGATCAACAATCTTAGCTTGTTCCGAGCAAATTCTGAATAATTGCAAGTTTAACCTTATGGAAGAGATATTTACTTGTTGGTATTATTTCTTCAGAGAACAAATAAAAATACCACATTTTCTCTATGGAGAATTTATTAACTCCAGCTTTCCCAGCTCCAGTATTTATATGTGACCACTGGAACATTACTTACTGTCTTAGTTCCTCCATTTCCTCATCATTTGATGGGAATGATAATATTGCATGCCTTATTGAGTGATTAATAGAATTAAATGAATTAATTGCTGTCAAGTATAAGAATATCTGGTCCATTGAGTACCGTTGAATAACATCATTAAGTACTTGATGTTAGATCATCTTATTACTCTTATTATAATATTTCATGCCATTGCAAGAACATGAACAAGTATTTTAATCAAATGTAAAATTAACATTCAATAGGAATGTGAAATGTCATAGGGAAGCTTTTATATGCATATTGTGAAATTCATAGTAGCCAGAAGAATTAAGTTCCATGACTGGCCAGTACTATACCATGTGCCTTTGTGGTGGGTAGAGAATAAAGAAGCAGTTCTCCCAAAGGAAACGGTGAGTATGTGTGTATGGGATGAAGGGGTTCTCTTTCTAGAGAGGAAAGTGATAAGGAAAGCTGAAAGACAAAGCAACAGTTGTCTAACTACATCTGCTATGTGAATAGGGATAGTCTTTGCTTGCCGTAATTCAGATTTTCTAATTTAACTCAACTCAGAAGATGTTAAACTAATAAATGATCTATATTTACTTAGAACATTTGGATTAATAAATCCATAGGCTGAGCCTAGAGGGAGACTACTTTCCCTCACTTTCTGCATCTAATTGGTCATTGAATCATGCTCTTCCCATTTTAAAATCTATAAAATCTGTCCCTCTTCATTTCTATAGCTATTACACTTCCTACACTCTTGTGCTTCTCTTACCTTATCTGAGCTCTTCTCTTTGCTCCAGTCTCAAACTCTACACATGTGACAACTTGGGCTTGTCCTGTCATTCTTCTGTGCATACTCTTCCCTCCAAACTCAACCCAATTACTGAACCTTCTCAGGGAATTCCTTCCTAGCTCTCTAAGGGATACTGATGAGGTTCTCATTTCACAGGACCTACCTACCAGTGGTAGGTTAGCATACATATGGATATACCCAGTTAAGGGTTATGTCAAATTATGATAATATTCCATGCTTAAAAGGTATATGATAAACTGTGGCCTTTCATATGTAGCTATGTGAAAGGTGAAAGTGGTTCAAATTTTTCAAAAAAAAAATTTGGATCACATAGATCAGCCATCTTACACATGTTCATATGTGCTTTTATTTTTAAAAGCAAATATCTGGAAAAATAATTCTAAAAATAAGAAAAGTTTATGCAAAAATATATGTATCTAAAATTATCTGGAATATAAAAAAAGAAATAAATCCAAATGGCTAACAATAGAGCATTGGTTAAATAGTTTATAGAGCATCTCCCTACTAAACTGCAGAGGAAAAGGAAGCTTAGTAATTAGCAGAGCCCTGATCCAAACAACACCCTGTGACTCCAGTGCCGAAAAAGTCTCTAAACTGATTTTGTTCCAAAATATTAATGTTCTAAAATGTTAATTATGGCTAATAGGTAGAGGATCTACCTGTAGTTCATATAACACACACACACACACACACACACACACACACACACACACACACGATATAAAAAAAATGACTCAAAGGATAAATGTGAAGATGTTACAATGTTACTTTTAGAAATATAGGAATTTATTATCTTCTTTGGCTAATCTACACTTTCTAAATATTTTGCCCCAAATCAAACAACTTTCATAATAATAAAAAGATTATTAAGAATAAAAAATTCTATACAAATTGCAAATAACTATTAAAGAGAAATAAAATATTTTACAAAGTTCTGAGTTGGTGCCCTTTCATAACCCCATCTTCCTCCTCAGCACACAGATGCCCACTGGACACTCCATCTGGGTCCATTTCCTGGATAGTAGCCAAAGATCTTTTTAAAAGCCACTTATTTACTTATTTAATTATGCGTTAAAAATGCATTTTTATGCATTAGACACCTAATCTACACCAGCTCTTTACTTCACAGCCACCCTGTGAAGTGTGCATTATCAACGCTTAACAAATGGGCAACATGTGGCAGAGGTGGTATGTGAACCCAAGACCAGCAGATTTTAAAATGCCTTTTCCTTCCAATAGGCCACATGGATCTCTTCAAAATGCACCCATCTATGTATCAATTCCCCATTTTGTTTTCTTTTCAAGTGTTAGTAATGTGTTATATAAAGTAATTATTACTAATATGGAAATGAGCTAGTCAGGTTATAATGGGAAAAAAATACAAGAATGGGAGGCCTCCCCCTACAGCAGAAATGGTCACTGCTCCTTCCTTTTATTTTATTTCCTTAGTAGTGCATAAAACTACTTTGTGCATTTGTGTCTGTGTGTGTGTGTGTATGTGTGTGTGTGTGTATGTTTTATGAACTCGCCTATTTTATTCACTACTTTACCTCTAGCACCTTATAGTGCCTGATTTAGATTGGATTTGAATATATACTTAGCAGATGAATGAATAAATATATTCATGAGAACATGTGTAAATTCTTCTCTTTACTAGCTGTGTCTCTTGACAAATCCAACGGCCTCTCAGCTTTTAAATCCCCATTTCCTTAATGCAATACTGACTTATGAGTTTAACTTCATTCATTCAAAACTATTTATTGAGCACCTATTTATATGCCAGCATCTTCTGTTCTAAGCAATGTGATAATAGCAGGGAACAAAACAGACAAAAAAACTCTCATTACTGACGAGTGAAGAAGAACAAGAATATAACAAGTTAGATGGTAATAACTATTTTGGAGACCAAACAGCTTGTGAATAGGAATCAGAGAGAAGAATCTATAATATCAAGATGAGTAACTGAGAAACAGGACATCTGAGAGAAGAGGTGAGGGACTAGGACATATGCATATCAGATCTAAAGAACTTTTCACACAGTGCGACTGGCAAGCTGGCATGATTGTATTTTCAGAGTGGCTGGATGGCAGTGAGTGAATGAGAGAGTAAAAGGCACTGGAATCAGATAAGTGAGAGAGGGGCAAAGGCAGAGGCTGTTAGACCCAGGAGACCTTTCTGTTGTAACTGTTTTAGGAAACTGGCTTTTGTCCTCAGAAAAATTATGAGCCATTGGAAGAGTTTGAACAGAGTGCTATATGATGTGACCCGTAGGTTTTTATTCCTCAATAGGATTGCTATTGGCATTTTGGATGAGCATCTCCTCTTTGTCCTGACCATCAGGAACATGGCAGGTCATTTAGCATCTCTAAACTCAGCCCACTAAACAACAGTAGTAATTTCCATACTTCTGACAATGACAATGCCCCCATTTATTTCTAGGTGTATGGTAAGAAGAGACTGAGGGTGGGTGTAAAGGTAGAGTCTGTTTAAATTATCTAAGTTATAGTTTATACTAGAGGCCTGGTGCATGAAATTCATGCATGGGGGAGGGGAGAAGGAAGTGTCCTTCAGCCCAGCCTGCTCCCTCTCCAATCTGGGACTCCTTAAGGGATGTCCGACTGGATCGGGCCTAAACAAGCAGTTGGGCATCCCTCTCACAATCCAGGACTGCTTGCTCCCAACCGCTCACCTGCCTGTCTTCCTGATTGCCACTAACCGCTTCTGCGTGCCAGCCTGATTACCCCTGAACCACTCCCCTGCCAACCTGATTGATGCCTAACTGCTCCCCTGCCAGCTTGTTTGCCCCTAACTGCCCTCCCTAGTGGGCCTGGTCACCCCAACTGCCCTTCCCTGCAGGCCTGGGTCTCCCCCACAACTGCCCTTCCCTGCAGGCCTAGTCACCCCCAACTTCCCTCCTCTGCTGGCCTGGTCACCCCTAATTTCCCTCTCCTGAAGCGTGATCACCCCCAACTGTCCTCCCTTGTAGGCCTAGTCCCTGCCAAACTGCCCTCCCCTGCTGGCCATCTTGTTGTGGCCTTTTTATGTCCACATGGGGGCAGGATCTTTTGACCACATGGGCAGTCATCATGTGTGTTGGAGTGATGGTCAATCTGCATATTACTCTTTTATTAGATAGGATAGAGACCTGTTTCACCGGTAGGGGCCAGATGGTTTTCCCTGAAGGGTGTCCTAGATCAGGGTGGGTGTTCCCTTGGGGTGGGAGTGGCCTGGGTGAGGGGCCTGTGGTGGTTTGCAGGCTGGCCATACCCCTTCCTCTCTACCCCTTTCCCTCCCCCAGTGACCCAAGCAGAGGCCCTGGTATCTGGGAAATTTTATCTTCTACAACTGAAACTTTGTAGCCTAGAGTGGAGCCAAGCCTTCTGCTCCTACAGCCATTGAAACTTTGTTACCTTAAGCACCAGTCCGGGTGTGCAGAAAGCTTGGCTTTTTCCATCGCCAGGGGCAACCCAAGCCTCCCTCCTGCTCTCTCTGTGGCCGCAGCCATCTTGGTTGGGTTAATTTGCATACTCACTCTAATTGGCTGGTGGGCATGCCTGGTGGGCATGGCTGGTGGGTGTAGCAGAGGTATGGTCAATTTGCAAATTACTCTTTTATTAGATAGGATTATCTTGAGCCAGTGTGGCAGAAGTGAATTCAGAATATTTTTTTTTCCAAATAGGATTTGCCAGTAAATTAAATGTGTATATGAGTGGAACTAGAAGTCAAGGATGATTTCCCACGTGTTTGGAGTAAGCAAAAAAAATGATGTAGTTGCTATTCACTGAAATTATTTAGACCCATGGTTGGCAAACTGTGGCTCGTGAGCCACATGGCCCCTTGAGTGTGGCTCTTCCATAAAATACTATGGCCTGGGTGAATCTATTTTGAAGAAGTGGCATTAGAAGTTTAAGTTTAAAAAATTTGGCTCTCAAAAGAAATTTCAATCATTGTACTGTTGATATTTGGCTCTAATGACTAATGTGTTTGTCCACCACTGGTTTAGACTAAATGTGGATGAAGCAGATTTGGTGAAGAAAGCAGGAATTCAGTCAAAACACATTAAAAACTGCTATGCAAAAGTAGATATACATATATTTTATACAAAAATGTTGTACATACTCTAACCACCCAGTATCTTGTGTTCATTGGTTATGCTCATATGCATGCATACAAGTCCTTTGGTTGATCTATCTACCCCACCTCTACTTAACCTGCCTGCTGTAATTTGCCTGGGTTGGGGGGGGGCGCAATAGGAAGATACGTATACATGTAACACATTAATAAAAACAATAAATTAAAAAAAATGTTGTACAATGAGGTAATGGGCACTAGTTCTGAACTGAAAGAGAGGGGCTGACAGAGACCTAGAGGAGCTGCAAAAAGCTGAGGTACGGAGATGCATGCTTGGAGAGAGCAGGTGCCAGAGTACCTGGCTGGTTTTCTCTGGCAGGAAGGAAATGGAGACTCTCAAAGGCATTGAACCCCTTATCCTGTGACACTGAACCCCAGATCCAGCTGAAACTCATACGGGGGGAGTTTGGACTGCGAAAAGGGAGAAGTGCGTGGAAATTTAGGGGAGTCGTGGAGGATCTGAAGTCTGGCGGCGCGCACTGTGCACAGGGGACCAACTGCTGATTGTGCTGCTGGCTTTCACGAGTGGGCAGGAGACAGACCCTCCCAGCTGCGTCACTTCTAACTCCACTACACCCTGGTTTCGGGCGAAACCCTGGGGACCCAGACTCCAGGGGAGCCGGAGTGCAGGGGAGCTGGAAAGGCGGCAGTCTAGAGGCACTGCGAGAGAAAGCACGCACCCGAGCACAGGGACCATTCCAGCCATTACCCAGTCACATGAGACTCAGGAGCCGTGGAGGGCGGGGCCAACTGGAAGGCAAGGCGGTCCCTTAAGCCCTGAGGCTCCACCCATCCCAAGCTCAACAGAGAGGCTTCTGCGGTTTTTCAAGTCTGATATCATAAGGCTGAATCCAGCACAGAAGTTCTCCCAGCATAGTGAAAATGCCAAGACTAGGGAAGGGATCACAAACAAAAGAAATGGAGGAAAACAAATAACTGGATATAGAGTTTAAAACCACGCTTATAAGGTTTTTCAAGAATATCCTAGAAAAGTTGGATAAAGTTAGAGAGACCCAAGAGGAAAGGAAATAGAACCAACTGGAGATGAAAAAGAACTAACTAGAGATGGCACAGATCCAACTAGAGATGGAACAGATACAACTAGAGATGACAAAGGACCAACTAGAAATTAAATATACACTGACTGAAATAAAAAATAGTATACAGAGACCTAACAGCAGACTAGAGGAAGGCAAGAATCAAGTAAAAAATTTGAAATATAAAGACTCAGAAAACACTCAACTGGAAAAGCAAGAAGAGAAAAGAATCCAAATATGTGAAAATACTGTAAGGAGCCTCTGGGACAGCTTCAAGCGTACCAACAACAGAATTGTGAGGGTGCCAGAGGAAGAGAGAGACCAAGATTCTGAAAACCTATTTAAAGAAATAATGACTGAAAAATTCCCACATCTGGTAAAAGAAATAGACTTACAAGTCCAGAAAACACACAGAACCCCATATAAAAGGAATTCAAAGAGGACTACACCAAGACACATCATAATTAAAATAACAAGAGCAAAAGACAAAGAGAGAATATTAAAAGCAGCAAGAGAAAAACAGTGAATTACCTACAAGGGAGCACCCATACGACTGTCAGCTGATTTCTCAACAGAAACGATGCAGACCAGACGGGAGTGGCAAGAAATATTCAACGTAATGAATAGCAAGAACCTACAATCAAGAATACTCTATTCAGCAAAGCTATCATTCAGAATTGAAGGGCAGATAAAAAGCTTCACAGAGAAGAAAAAGCTAAAGGAGTTCATCAACTCCAAACCAGTATTATATGAAATGCTGAAAGGCACTTTTTTAGAAGAGGAAGAAGAAATAGGTAAAATATAAAAAATTATGAACAACAAATTTGTATCTATCAACAAGGGAATCTAAAAATTAAGTGAATTAAAAATTTGATCAACAGAATAAACTGGTGAATATAATAGAATCAGGAGCACAGAAAGGGAGTGGACTGATAATTCTCAGGGGGAAAGAGGTGAGGGGTGTACAGGGAGAGACTGGACAAAAATCATACACCTATGGATGACGTCAACGGGAGGGAGGTAAGGGTAGAGGGATGGTTGGGAGCCGGGTGGAGGGGAGCTATGGAGGGGAAAAAAGAGAAACAAATGTAATAATCTGAATAATAAAGATTTAATGAAAAATATATAAAAAAAGAAGTCAGATTATGTCATGAAAGCTTTATTTGTTTTGTTTTATCTTCAAATAAGCCAAAGGAATAAATATAATAGTGGAAATTCAAACATTAAATGTTGTGTGGGGCGGCAGGCTTTTAGTGCTGTTAACATCCCACCAAGTCCATATTGCTCGGAGTAGACGTCCTACAGTGAGATTAGGCTCTGGCTTGGGAAAACAGTGGGTGCCACCACTGTCCCTTACCTCATACCGACTAAACACCACCACTTCCAACATTATAGAGCCAATTGGTCAATATACATAACCTTTTCTACATTCATGATCAATTCAAAGATTTCAGAGAAAACACTACATCCAGACATTATTTAGACACCCTTTATGGGTAGACTTGAGTCATTCTTTGGTGAACGAAAGAAGGTAAGTGAATCAACATGATGACCTGATTGATAAAAACATACAGGTTAGAGTTGCTAGGAGGAAGTATCCAATTGCACGCCTTTTCCCACCGACAGCATTCTGCCTGCTGGTAAGAAAGCAATGCTTATCATGGAAACATGACATTTCCCCCCAAACTCCTAGAGTCAGAAAACTTTTATCCTCCTTGAATTTATACCCCACTTATGAGAATTCTATTTCAATATTTTCTAGTACATTCCTGATGACTAGATACAGGTGAGATATTTGCATCCCCACAGAAATCCTTGCACACACACATACACATGAATGCACTTACTTCCTTGAGAATGTGGCATCACTTTTCAGACTGACTTGGCCTATTGTCAGATACCCTCTTTCTAAAAACATTAGCAGAAGGCGCTGGATGCAATTCTTCAGACAATGTGTACCTTCAATCACCAGTTAGCTAGAGAAATTAGAAGATGCATGCAAAGGTGGTTGCGTGGGCTGCTGTGGAAGGAACGTGATTGGGAAGAGATGCCCCAGGGGTTCCACATTGCTGTTTTGCTGGAAGGACAGAGTGTGTCATAATGGATTTCTATGAATTTGAGCCAGCAGGACTGTTAGATTGAGCCGGGAACCCGGATTGACAGCGCCTGCATGATCATCTAATGAGGGGACAGGGCTGCATGGGTAGTGCTGCTTCGCTCAATTAGTGGACAAGGCTTTTAATGCTGCTCTGCACAACTAAAGCAATTTTGATTACTTAGAGCTGAGTCTCCATTTAGGATGTTTCAGAAGCTAAAACGGGGTGTGTGCGTGTGTGTGTGTGTGTTTTAAATATAATTTATCTTGAGAGTATTTGAATGGCAATAAGCTATTTAAAAGCCAATCACATTACTTCCTATTTTCCCCTTAAGTAATACTGAGATATGTTTTTAAAAGTTCAAAAGATAGAATTTATTCTAGCAAATGAAATGTAAATAAGATAGTGAGTGATTAAGGATATGCAGAGGGTCTGTGTATATGTGTGCATGTGTGTGCATGTGCATGTGTGTGCATGCAGCCACTATGTGTGTCTCTCTGTGCCAGAATTACAGTTGGTGAATTTCATTCCATCAGCCAACATTATCAGGAGGGTTGCATATTTATTCCATATATTCACATTTAAAAAAAAATTCCAGATCTTGCCTTCTTTGGCTGAAAGGACATATATTTTACAATTTTTGATGTGGCAAACTGACGTTTTCACTCCATTATTTTTTTTCCTATGTCACTGCATGATGGAAAGCACTGCTATGAACAATGATACAATTTTCTTTAATATTGTGATTGTTGGCCCATATCATAACTAAGATCTTACCCTAACAGAGGTGATTAATTCCCATCATTCTCCTTAGAAATATATAGGGACTCTATACCTAACTCTAGTCATCTTCTTGCTTTCTACCTTCTCAGTGTGTTTAATTCTCAAATTGCCTCACACTGCATGAAATTCTATAAAATTTGGAGTATTCAATTAGAAGGTCATTGGGTTAAAGGAATTACTAAAGTGCAAGACACACAGTAGGTGCCAATATATTTTTGTTGAATTAAACACCAATTCTACACAGATGAAGAAAATGAACTTCATAGTTACATACATGCCTTGCCCCCTTCCTTTGTTCCCTCAGGTGAACAGCAACATCAGCATTAAAGATTGAGAACATGCATCTGTAGCTAAAGTTAACCATCACCATAGTCACTTTTTCTTTGTTAATTTTTTTTTAAGTAGGCCCAATACAAATCAATTTTTAAATGATACCCATCTTTATATTTTCATTTTATAAAAGAACTATGCTCTGACCAGGTGGCTTAGTTGGTTGGACCATTGCCTGTACAAGGAAAGGTTACAGTTTTTAGTGTTGGTCAGGGCACATACCCAAGTTGCCAGGGTTCAATCCCCGGAAATACATGTTTCTCTCACATTGTGATTCTCTCTCTCCCTCTCTCAACCTCTCCCTCTCTTTCTCTAGAATCAATTCTTTAAAGTAGAATGTTAAAAGAATATGAACATGCTGAATCAGATTCATGTAGGGCAGAAGTGAAGAATATGTTTAAAACGTTAACACTTTTGGCCACTGGAAAATCTATTAGTTAAGACGTATCAGACATTTTTTCTATTTTTTTATTTCCATATCATATTTTATTTTCTTAAAATAATTTTAAGAACTACTACTTTCTTGCCCCCAAAAGGGTTAACTCCAAAAGCATTCACATTCTCAGGGAGCTGGGTACATATTAGTAGAAAACAGCACATTATTGACGTTTGTATGGTAAGTAAAAATTAGAGAGAACAAACAACATGACTCAGGAAGCAAGTAATACCTCCTAAGTGGTGCTGTTTTTAATAATTATAATGACTTTAGAAACTGGGAAAGCATATGTACTGATTCTGACTCCCTTCCCCCCAGAATGCATAATATGAAAATCACACCCTTGACTCAAATTATTGCCAAAGTAAACTATTAATAGTCTCATTTAGTCTCGTCTCCTGTCAAAGGGATGCATGAGAGAGAGTGAAGGCATTCCTATTAGTTGTAGGATTTTTTAGAAATTAAAATTTAAGAATTAACTGTAATGGGAAAGTGTCAGTAATATACACAATTTACTAGGTATAAATCTCTTAGATGCGTCTCCCTCACTTCCTCTTTGTTCTTTAGTAAAGTATTGGTTTGAAGTATCATTGACAATGACTACTATTCAGCTTTCCACAAACATTAGTATCTAATGTCATAAATATTTTTCTATCCTTATTGATTAAACTTTATTTTGAATATATGTGATAGTTGCATGGTCCAAAAATAAAAAAAACCTATATAAAGGAATTCTGAAAAAACTTATTTCCATCCATCTCCCTTCAATTGAATCCCAACCACACATTATACCTATTTATTTTCATTAATTTTGGCTTATCCTTCCTATATTTCTTTTTGTAAAAATGCATGTATATATTTATTCATATTTGTCATTCTTTCTTATGCAAAAGATAGAAACTGTCTATACTCTTGCAAGTTTTTAAAAATTTTCAACTAACAATGTATCCTGAAAATGTTTCCACAGTAGTACACAGAGATCTTCTTCATTATTTTTTATAACTTAATGATACTTTATTGTATGGGCATACTTTCATGTATTCAATCTTTTTTTTTATGATGGAAATTCAGGTTATTTCCAATATTTGACAATTGCAAATACTATTACAATGAATAACCTACATGAGTATTTTTTAATTTTTCATATAAATTCTCAGAAACCACTGATGGGTAAGGAAGTTGCCTTAGTCTCCTGAGCCAGTGCCAGCTGCCTCCACATGCCTCCTATGAAAGAAGAGGGAAATCTGTAAGCCTGAATTACCTTAGTTGCTTTCATCAGAGCTCAGCTTGACTCTTACTCTTGAATATATAGAGTGGCCAGATTATTATGATCTCTGAATGCATAATAATCTGGCCACTCAGTGTACTTTCCTTGAGTATCTATCTCATTTATTTGATATCAAGATATTACAAATTGTGCACCTGATCAGTTTTCCCCTTTGCATCGGCTGATAGAAAGCTCAGAGCAAATAGGTGGTTGATTGCCAGCAAAAGTCTAGAATACTTTTGGTACCCACTTGAGATACAAATACTCTGAGTGGCCAGATTATTATGCATTCAGAGACCAAAATAATCTGGCACTCAGTGTATATCTGTGAAAAAAGTAAATACGAAATAATCTCTGTCGATATTAGGGGAAAGAAACGTATTTTAGAACTTTTCTAATTTTTTCTTCATTTCACAGTACTTAGAGATCCTAAACTAACCTAAACCCACAAGAAGTCCTAAACACATAGGAGCCAGGAAATATTCTCCTACATACAAACATCTTAGTAGCATGAGCAACCATTAACTTTCCTTAAATTTGGAACTCACATTAGGGACTTGATAATAGTGATGGAACTGAATGAATGGATGAATGGATCTACTGGATCCAAAAGAAACCTGACACAAAGCCTGGGAGTAGTTTTCAGGAAATTTAAGCCTCAGTTAGCGTTCTGAAGGCAGGCAGATGTGATTAATTTTTTTTCACTCTTCTAATAATGAGGCAGCCAAACATAATGCCAGGACTATCTCTGTTGCAGTCCCAATGTGATGGATGGACATGGGTCTCATTTCGTGGCTTGAGGTCACTGTGTATCCAATAGTACATTCTTATCTGTTGTCATAACTATTATAGGAATGATGATTAATGGCTTTGGGGAAGAGTAGAGGTTAGACAACAAGCAAAGAGAAAAATGCCAGGACTAAGAGGGTTTATTTAACCAGAGGCATCCCACTCTCCCTGGGTGGACCAGAGACTCCTCAGGGGAGAAAGGTAAGAGGAAGAGAAAAAGGAATGGTTGTATTAGTGCTTGCCAAAAAAAATAAAGTCTGAGAAATCCAAAGAGAGAGATAAAATGTATCTTCCCTAAGAATTCTGTTGATTTTACTTTTCCCTAAGAGTAGACTGAAGTACAGCTAATGCTCTGAGGAAAGCTCAGGGATTCTAATAAAGAATATAAAATAGGTTAATGCTTTGCACCAAGATTTGATTGATTTTAATACCAGGCTTTTTTATTTAATTGCATCACTTTTAATTCAAATATCTGATTCATCTATATTATTTCAGAAAGGGAAAAAAAAATGGAGTGTGGCTGCCTAAGCAACAAAATCATCCTATCTAATAAAGAGGTAATATGCAAATTGACCATCACAAGATGGCCACCACAAGATGACCAGCAAGGAAGTGCAATTTTGTGCAATCAGGCCTATAGGGAAGGGCAGTTAGGGGTGACCAGGCTGGCAGGGGAGAACAGTTATGGGCAATTGGGCTGGCAAAGGAGGGCAGTTAGGGGCAACCAGGCTGGTAAAGAAGGGAAGTTAGGGGTGACCAAGCCAGCAGGGAAGGGCAATTAGGGGTGATCATGCTGGCAAGAGAGGGAAGTTAGGGGTGATCAGGCTTGCAGGGGAGGGCATTTAGGGGCAATCAGGCCAGCAGGGGAATAGTTAGGCATCGATCAGGCTGGCAGGGGAATGGTTAGGGGTGATTAGGCTGGCAGGCAGAAATGGTAAGGGGCAATCAGGCAGGCAGACAGGTGAGTGGTTGGGAGCCAGCAGTCTTGGATTGTAAGAGGGATGTCTGGGATCAGGCCTAAATGGGCAGTTGGACATCCCTCGAGGTGCCCCAGATTGGAAAGCATGCAGGCTGGGCTGAGGGACATCCCCCACTCTCTGTGCATGAATTTCATGCACTGGGTCTCTAGTTGCTAATATAAGCATGTTGTCAGATCATCATTACAACATCACACGCAGGGCATGCACTGAAGCACCTCTTCTTAGGCAGGAAAGAGCTTTGCTAAGGGAAGATCATTCAGCACAGTACCGTCTGATGAGTGGTCATCTTAGAAGCAGGTAGAATGTAACTAATAAATAAAATGTGAGCATTTAAGTTTATCAAGAAGTTGCCTGTTTTAAGTTTCTGTAGTCATGAGCTTATTAAATTTTCTCTAAAACTGCTCTGTCACAGAGTATTATGTATGTATTCTAAATGTATTACATTTTTAAAAGGCATACCAGTTCCCAGCCTGCTTGGCTCAGTGGTTGACTGTCAACCTATGAACCAGGAGGTCACAGTTGGGTTCCTGGTCAGGTAACATACCTGGGATGCAGGCTGGATCCCCAGTGGGGGTGTGCAGGAAGCAGCCAATCAAAAATTTTCTCTCATCTATAATAATAAAAGTATAATATGCAAATTGATCAGATGGCCAAACAGCGGAATGTCCATCAGGATGAACTTCTGGATAAAGCCAGGGCTGCAAGGGGCAAGGCAGCAGCTGGAACTGCGAGGGCTTACCCTTGCACAAATTTCATGCAACGGGCCTCTAGTCATTGATATTTCTATCTCCCTCTCCTTTTCCCTTCCTCTCTGAAATAAATAGATATATATTTTAAAAAATAAATAAAAGGCATCCCAAAGAAATGAGATGTGGATGGGTGTGATGAGTAGATCTGGGGAACCAAATGGGTGCAGATGCCTCCACTGACAAAAGAAAAAGACCTATAACCCCCTCCTCCAGCCCTCCCTTCTTTCCTTCCTTCCTTCCTTCCTTCCTTCCTTCCTTCCTTCCTTCCCTTCCTTTCTTCCTTCCCTTTCTTCCTTCCTTATTCCCTCCCTTTCTCCCTCCCATCCTGTTGTGCCTGGGGCTTGGAGAGAGCTCTCTGTTTCCCAGTGATTCACTTCTGCTTTCAAGCTCTACTGGGAAGATATGTTGTATGCCACAGAAAACCAAGATGTTTGCATTCCCACCAATCCAGGGATAAGGCATTTTCCTCATACAGACACAAAACATACAGTATATGAATGTTTAATGGAGACTAAAATTGGGAGAGGAACAGAAAACAAGAACAGAGCAGGTTAAAAAAATATCTGCTTTCTCTCTATCAAAATACTAATTAAAATTCATGCACATGGGGATGATTATACATATATTTTTGAACTAAAAGTCTAACCTGGCACTATTTTTTGGCCTTATTTTTGTGACAACATTTTTGTCCATATGGCATGAAGTGAATCATTTTACATCTTTTTTTAAGCTCTATGTGTTTTTCTTGTTGTCTATTCCCTCTTCTCCCACCACACACACACTGGCAGCCGCTACCAAGTTATCAAATGCCAACTCAACCCTGCAAGCTGGCTGCATCAAGCTATATAGTACTGGCATTTTCCTTTCTTTACAGAATATTCTCATGTTCTCTCTCTCTCTCTCTCTCTCTCTCTCTCTCTCTCTCTCTCTCCTCTCTCTGACACACACACACACACACACACACACACACACACCATTAAAGCATTCTGAATATTTCTTCTTCATTTTCATGCTAATCTTTTGGATTCTGCAGGATTCTGCCCAGTTTCAGAGTGTGTGCAGCACTGGCTGCTGGTCTGTGAAGTTCCACACCAGCTTCCTTAGAGCCACGCACCCCTGGCCTGCCTTCTGTATGGCACGGTGACAATTAGTGGTTCACTTAAGAAATGGCTGTCAATTAATGGTTATTCGAGCACATGTCATCAGTGTAGTTGCAGAGAAGTGCAAACACCATGATTGTCCAGTTGTCTGCTTTTCTTTCTTTTAAAAGAAAGTCACACTAATTGATGCTCCTGCCTTTTCAGACCGAAGAATGCCTCTGACCTGCAGCACAGCCACACGGCCTGACCATTGGGCTTCTGGATGGCACACGGTTAGTCCACGTGCTGCCTCCTCCAGTACCGGGCACTGCTGAGTTTGTGTAGAAGGGCAGCAACTCCACCTAACAAATGTAACTTTAACAACAGTAAAACAACCTAATAGCTTCGCATGCCAGGGGGCTAATGTGGCGGGCCATTTACTGCTGCACTAAATAGCCCCGGTTTGATTCTCATTGCCAAGTGTCGAACTGAGAATTGCAAGGCAGGAGTAGCTCCTAATTCATTAGATAAAGGGGGTCATTGCTCATAGGGCTGGGGAAATGGTAGAAGGAGAAGACACTGAGCAAGGCATTCACCTTTCAAATGCCGTGAAAAGCGGGGCTACCTGTGGTCTGGGACAGCAGAGCCACTGCCCCACACAAGGGCTCTCTGTTCCTGACACTCACATGCCAACCTCTAACTATGGGCAAGTGTGCTTCATTTTGCAACACTTACCTGGAAAGAGGCTAGAAGGATAGGTGATCCTAAAACGGAAGCCATTATTTATTATTTATAAATCACTTTGACAAGCTTGGAACTAAAGCAACAGCATTAGGACAGAGTACCATTTAGCCTGGGCTATAAAATAAACCAGCAAGGAGTCTGGTCCCCGCCAAAGATTCTCCCTCATGCGCCCTGGAAAAAGTTGCTGTGGACAGTTGTGACCCGGCTAATAGGCTGGGCAGGAGAGAGAATGCTAGCAATGTTCTTGTTAGCAATACTACATCTCATAACATGATCTTTCTTTATTCCTTTTTATTTTTCTTATCAGGAAGTCAGAAAGAGTTCTAAGTTCAAACTACCCTGAATAGTCCCGTTAAGGTTACAGGGCCAAAAATAATTCCCTTATCTTGTTTTTCCCCCTCAACAGAATAAAAATCAAAAAAATGTCAAATGTGATCTCTTAAATTGGGACATCTTTATTTCTTGAACATTAGCCCTAAAACAACTGATTTCTCTAATTCCTGCCATCACTCAGATTGGCCTTGAATTACCTCCCAATAGGCCTCCCATGTGCTTCTAGATGAGAGTGTGTAATGGGGGATCTGTTAATTAACTAGAAGCAAAGTTGCTCGGTGGGGATCAAACACTGGATACGTCCTAAAACTCCCACAGAGAAGATGAAATGCAGCGCAAACTTTAAAGACTTCCCGTCATTAGCTGAGACCTTGCTGCTCCTGGCCCAGACCCCTCCTGTTTCAGAGAACAATGAGGACAATGATGGCAGAAATGAAATAAGAGCAGCCAGGGACAAAGGAACTAGCTATTTACCCGCAGAAACAGAAAGGAAGTGGGGGAGGGGGATAAAAAAGGGAGAACTTGCTTTTTTCTGTGGTTCCCATCTACTTTTAATTAATTTATGACTGCCAGGGAATTGCACAGAGAGCGCACCCAAACACATTGCACCGGAGCTCGGTGTTAACAAATGTAACATCTACTGTTTACTCCCAGGAAAAGTGCGTGGGGCTGGGTAGAGAGGGAACACTGAGAAAG
>JAAGEH010000311.1:22004228-22071158 GCA_011751065.1 Lasiurus cinereus | reverse complement strand
AAAAAAAAATTGAAAACTGGGCAAACTCTTGAGTAACAAAACCTGACTACTGAAGACTTTCATTCTCATTTTGCATTTTTTGCAGGATTCAAATAAGGACCTTCTCTGTATATCTAAAGTGCAGGATTAGGAGACCAATAAGAACACCAATAAAGGCAGCACAGAGAGGAAGTGCTGCCTCTCTCTATTTCAAGTTGAAGCTCTTACTTTGAGATGGACCAATAGGATGAAGGGAGCAATTATTTTAGAGGGGCCAATGGCTCTGCTCCCTCTCTTAACATTTCAGTTAAAATGGCCACACTAGAATTGTTTTCTTTTTAAAGCTCAGTGACAAGGCTTACTCCTCTGTTTTCCAATCACATGCTTAGAACAATCAGTGGAAACTCTACATATGGATGAAACAAGAAAATCCCTTAGGATTGTTTTGTGACTACTTCCCTCACTTTTCAGTTTAGACTTAACAAGCTCAACCACAAACTCAACTACAGGAAAAAAAATTTCTTAAGCATGTAGTTCATGGAGGAATAAAATATTCAGAAACTTTTTCTCACAGCATAGATATTACAGTTGTTCCTTTTATGCATAGTTTTATTATAAAAGACAAAAATATGCAAACCAATAGAAAATGCAAGATTGTACAAGTCACACAAAAGAAATGAGTAAATAAATAATGCTTATAATAAATGCAAAGGAAATGGGATACATATTAAAAAATTATAGAATATTCTATTCTGTCCTATATATATGAATTAAATGAAAATACATAAAACACACCAAAAATTAATAAAAAATAAAGATGATAATATTTTAAAGTTGTATAAAATTATGAAGATAAAACAAATGACAAAAATTAATATACAAAAAGTATACTATAAAAATAATAGATTAATATCATAAATTAAATTTATTGTACAAGGACACAAGTATAAATTACAAAACTGGGGGTATCAAAAAAATAATAGTGAAAATGTGGTAAAGGGAAAAAGTTAAATTTAAGTTGGCAATGAAAAATCCAAAATTTTAGGTTTTGGGGGGAGTTTTTTTCTTCTATTTCATAAGGTAACTTTAATGTGAGGTAGCTGTGGACAGGCAGCCAATTTCCAACAAAGGTGTCCTTCTACACGAGTTTTCTTGAAGGGATTACTTAGTGGGTGGTAAAGTATAAGGATTCTCTGAATTTGAGATATTAAAAATAAGAATGTAGTAAACATATGCTGAAGCAGTATCTTCACTGATACTGCTCCTATGGCAATGGAAACAAAAGAGAACATAAACAAATGGGAATACATAAAAATAAAAAGCTTCTGCACAGTCAAAGAAAGCATCAACAAAACAAGAAAGCCCACTGCATGGGAGAATATATTTGTCAATGTTATCACTGATAAAAGTTTAATCTCCAATATTTACAGGGAACTCATACAACTTAACAAAAGGAAGATAACCCAATTTAAAAAATAGGTAATTGACCTAAATAGATACTTTTTGAAAGAGGACATTCAGAAGGCCAAGAGACTTATGAAAACATACCCAAAGTCACTAATCACCAGAGAGATCCAAATCAAAATGACAATGAGGTACCATCTCACACCTGTAAGAATGGCAATCAACAACAAATCAACAAACAGAAGTGCTGGCAAGGATTCGAGAAAAAGAAACCCTCATGCACTGCTGGTGGGAGTGCAGACTAGTGCAGCCACTGTGGAGAACAGTATGGAGTTTCCTCAAAAAACTAAAAATGTAACTCGCATTTGACTCAGTGATCCCACTTCTAGGAATTTATCCCAAGAAACTAGAAACACCAATCAGAAATGATATATGCACCCCTATGTTCATAGCAACACAATTGACAATAGCTAAAATTTGGAAACAGCCTAAGTGCCCATCAGCAGATGAGTGGATTAGAAAACTGTAGTACTTCTACACAAAGGAATATTCCACTGTTGTAAAAAGGAAGGAACTCCTACCATTTACAACAGCATGGATGGATCTGGTGAGCATTATGCTAAATGAAATAAGTCAGTCAGAGAAAGATAAATATCACTTGATCTCACTTATTTGTGGAATATAATGAACAACATAAACTGATGAACAAAAACAGATCCAAAGACAGAGAAGCATTGAACAGACTGTCTAACCTCAGAGGAAAGGTAGGGGAGGATAAGGGTAAGTGGGAGAGATCAACCAAATGACTTGTATGTATGCATATAAGAATAAGCAATGGACACAGACACCAGGTGGGTGAGGGCATGAGCAGGGGTTTTGAGGGGGATAACAACACATATGTAATACCTTAATCAATAAAGAAAATACATTTTTTTTTAAAGAATGTAGTAGATGGAACTTTCAACCATGCTATTTGATCCCATTTAAGTATAGGTGTAGGCAGCACAAGGAAGGCCTGTATGCATATTTGGGATTAAATTTGGGATAGATTTTTAAAACAGATCCCTAGAAAGAACAAGCTGGAGAATATAAGAAGTCTTTTCCAATATGTTTAATTATGAACAGATCAAAGATAAGAGCTTGTGTCATAATTTTTACTTAGGAAAATATACTCAGAAGAATGAAGGAAAGGTACAACTTTCATTCCAAACTATCAAGAACAACCTGTAGGGAAACTTCTTTTGTTTTGTGAGCTCTTGATTCATATCCAGTTTTGGCTGTCCAAATCTAAACATGGAATCCAAGGCCAACTTCCTCACACTTCCTATTGTGCTAGGGCTGTTTCCACCCACTGTTCTGTAATATGTGCTCAGGAAACTGAAGATAATTTTAGTATCAGCTTGAGTACCATGCTAGAGGGCCTGTAATATGTGACTGCATAATTAGGTAGGCTAATATTTCATAGTGTAATGATATTCAATAATTTATTTTTCCAGTATCCCAGGAATATAAAGGATTATACCCAGATTTCTGAATCACTAAGATTTACCATAAAATCAATCCCAATTTTTAAGAAAGTCTAATCACTAGAATATAGAGCTTTCTAAAATGTATCACGTATTTACCTGTCATCTTAAAGATGGAGAGCTAGAGATAAGCATTATGATGGCTAGAGTTATTATAAGAAATAGCACAATTATACTTAGAAGGATTATCAAGGTTAAATACTACATCAGTGGTCCTCAGCAGGGGCTGATTTTTGTCCCCCAAGGATCTTTTGTCAAAGTCTGGAGACAATTTCATTTGTGTCAACACTGGGGGACATGGGGAGATGCTACTGGCATCTAGTGGATAGAAGCCAAGATTGCTGCTAAGCATCCTAAAAGGCACAGAACAACTCCTCCTTCCCACCCACATTCTCCCCGCAAAAAGAATCACCCAGACCAAAATGTCAACAGTGCTGAAGATCAGAAACCCTGTACCACATTAAACGGAACCAGTCCATTCTGACTCCAGGACTTGCACTAATTTTTATGTTTTATTTTGTTTTGCATTATTTGTGTTCCTCTCCTGCACTGTCTCATTCCATGAGGTCTTCAGAATGGCATTTCATCATTCTGATTTGCTACATTATTCTGTTGTGGGCTTGGGGAAAAAATTTTTTTTAATTTATTATTTCATATAACCTATGAAAGAAGGCTTTAGAGCTAACTATGAGTAAAGCGTCGTAGTTCAGAGGCATAGATTAATGAAATGATTTTAAATTTTCTAAGCTTATTTTGATTCATATCCTAATTACTAGAGATCACCAGACTTCAAATATGTGAAATATCACTGTGGTTTATTCAAAACTAAAGAAGCTGCATACAAGTAAAAAAACACATGAAACAAAATAACATCAGACACCATGAATTAATTTGTAGCCTACTCATATAAGATTAATAATATCTTTGAAAAACTGAGCTAAAATGTGCCTTCTACCCCAAGTAATAAAATTATTGTAGCCAAATGAATCTGACAAACAAGATTTGGAAGAGGAAGGATAGCAAGTTTAACCTTTTAAAAGAGTACCACTTATTATATGTGTTTAATTTTTTAGGTATTTAATTATAACGAGATTTAGGCTCCTAATTTTATATGGTAATGATGCATAATATTCATCTATACCTAAGTTTCAATAGTCAAAATCTGCTACTTACGGTATTCAAGAATAATAGAATTGAATTTTTAAATATGGTGACTTAATATCTAAGACTTTGCTTTAATTTAATTAGTAAAAAATTATGAAACTGTAACTAACCATTCTGGGAGTAATAAAAAAGTAATTGTAATCAGATGATAGGACTTGCACCTTTTTTCTTATAATTTGATAATCTATATATATAGTGGCAAGGAGTGCTGCTCAGTGTTATAATGCCATACATTAATCAATCAGAATACACATAAAGTTCATTAACTTAATGATAAAAGTATTACCATCTGGAAATTTCAGAAATAATGATGAAATTTTGAATTTCCGTAGGAAAATATTTAAAACTCCAGATTGTTGTAGGCCAGCAGGGAAGAAATTGGGCCAGATGCACAGAGATCTCAATTCTGATTCACTGCAGCTGCTACTACCTCAGTGAGTCTCTGCCTGATTGACAGGCACAGGGCTATTTAGTTATAGTTTTCTTACCTTCTAATTAGAAGGATCTGGAAGGTGGTAGTGGAAACCAGGGGAGGAAGATAAGCAAGCGGCAGAGTTGAGTAAGTTTGCAAAGCAGTTGATTGGCAATAAGAGACATTTACCAGACACCATTTTTTGTTTGGAAGTTTTCAGCCTTTACCCATAAGGGCTGTAGGCTGTATTTTTGTAATTATTCAGGTGAAATGCCATGAGGGCATTAAATAAGCAGGTGAAAGTAATAAACACATTGGGGAGTTCAGTGGAAGGTCAACCTCTGCCCAAAAGTAGGTCAGTATCTAGAACAGAAATATAGCAGATCTGGTATGCTAAGTGAGTTCTCTAGAAGCTTAAAGCAGGGCATCACTTGGGAAAAAGATCAAGGAACTTTGCCAAAGTCTCTTAATCATTAGAGGTGCGAATGTCTATTGGGAAATGAGATGGCTGCCAAGAAACTGTTTATTTTCTGCAGAAATTGGTGCAGTAACTCCTGAGTATAACTCCTAGTGGCTTATGTATATTCTGAATTTAACATGTTATTTTGTCTGAATAAATGTTTTAATTTCAGGCCTCCACTGGAAGTCAGGGTAACTGAATCACTTCAATGGTAGCTCCAGGGAAGAGGGGGGTACAGGGGTATCCATTAACCCTCCCTGAGACAGAGCTCCCCAGAGCTGCTCTGGATCCTACTTATCCAACATCTGAGGCACTATGACAATTTTCAATATTCTACAATGTTGAAAAAGCTAGCAAGGTTACTGTGATATGAAGACAAATGAATTTTAATTGATTAATTAAACTCAAATTGGTGAATACCAAAAGTTATTAACAAAGCAAGGTTAATCTAAATATAGATGTGTGTGTGTGTGTGTGTGTGTGTGTATGTATATCTATTATATATATATGTATATATATAATTGGATACTAAAATTAAATATCCTAGCAATGAGAAGTCCGAGTTTATATTGCAATTTCCTTCAAACTAACTTAAAATTTGAATGCTTTAAACTTAAATCTGAAATTTTTTCTTAAGATATTTTTGAAATAAGCAAACCAACAATTAATAAAAAAGTAATAATTATTAAATGTTTGAAATAATCAAGTTGTACTTCTTGAAATGTGAATAATGTATTTAAAACATTTACTGTCTCATTTAATTATTATTTCATATATAAAAATCTTGTTTACACAGCTAGCTCACATAAGTCATTTTGGAATATGCCTAATATTTTCAACAAATTTCCCATAGCATCAAACATGAGTGATAATCATCTGTAATCTATAAATAGATCAAAATGTAATTACATGCTTGAAGCAAATTTAATCTTTTTGTATTGTTATTAAAAAAAATCACTTCAGATTCTAATGGTTACAGGAATATATTAAAGATAACTCCATCTTGCCCTGGCCAGTGTGGCTCCTTTGGTTGGAGTGTGGTCCTGTACACTGAAGGGTGGTAGGTTTGAGTCCTATTCAGGGCACATGTCCAGACTGGGGGTTCCATCACTAGTTGGGGCTCATGCCAGAGGCAGCTGATCAAAGTTTCTCTCTCTCTCTCTCTCTCTCTCTCTCTCTTTCCTCCTCCTCCTTCTTCTTCTTCCTTCCCTCCCTCTCCCTTTCTCTAGAATCAATGTAAAAAATAAAAATGTAACTACAGCCGACACCGGTTTGGCTCAGTGGATAGAGCATCAGCTGCAGACTAAAGGGTCCCAGGTTTGATTCTGGTCAAGGGCATGTACCTTTGTTGCGGGCACATCTCCAGTATGGGGTGTGCAGGAGGTAGCTGATCGATATCTCTCTCTCATCAATGTTTCTAACTCTATATCCCTCTCCCATCCTCTCTGTAAAAAAAAAATCAATAAAATATATATATTTTTTAAAATGTAACTCCATCATCCTAATTGTCATTTAGGATAGCAAAATTGTTGATATATATTTTTAATGACACATATGGAATATTCCCATATGTTTAAAATGAAGGAAGGATTCCCTCTTCTTTCTCTTCCCTCTTTCCCTCCTCTTGCCCACCACTATGCCCCCCAAGCCTCCCCTCCTTGGTACAGTGCTGCCACAGGTTAACATGTATGTACCACTGAGGAGAGTGGCAGCTTTCAGACTGTGAAGGAACATGACCAGGGAACGGCCTGCATAGCTGATAGGCATCCGGTCTTTCCTCTTTATGCCCCAGAGAGGACCCTGTTGGGCCATAAAAACTAAGAAGCAAAACATGGCTCCTGGTGTTGACAACCTGAGCTGGAAAGGAACAAGTCTCCCTGCAACCCAAGGTACCAGGAATAAAGACAAGTGGAAACTCTCCATTCTTATTGTTAGTTTCCTTCTAGGGTAACAAAGAGAATTAAGTGTAATTAATAACCATGACCCCAACATATTCCATTTGGGGCAACATAAAGTTACCAGAAGAAAGGATGATATATGAGGACCCTTTAAGAGTAAAATATACAACCTCCCCTCCCTTGATAGACAGTAGAAAGGCAGCAGGAGAAAGAGATGGGAGAAAGAGGAAAGGGCCAGAAGGCAAAAGTAAAAGCTGCAACTACAGGGAGCTGCTCTGTACTAGGCACTTTACCCATAGTCTCACTACCAGGAGGTGACATTAGGCCCCACGAACCCCATGTCTGAGCTCTCAATTCCCACTTTCCTTTCTGTTTTCTTAGAGCCCACATATTTCATATCATCCAAATCCTGACCTGACCTTAGACATCCTACAACCCTAATTCCTATCCGTGTGTGCCATATTAAAGGATGCTCTGAAACAGAACTTCTGCCCACGTCTAACATTCAATGCAGAATAAAAAGGCTTAATCACATAAAACTACCTCTCCCTAACGTTGTTTTATTTTCCAGTTGCTCATTAGTGTGTGCATTAGTGTGTGGGCCACAAGCACTAACAAAGGTTCGCCAAATGAATGGATTTGTCTTTTATTTATAAGCATCTGTTTATATATTAACTAAAATAGAAATACCACATTTTGGTCAGAGTGTGAGAAAAGGGTAACAACCTTCAGAATCCCAACATCATCATTATCCAATATTGCATTACAATTGTCAGTCAGAAGAGGTTCTGAGTGGAGTAAATATGGAAAGTGAATTACTGCACTCCACTGAAAGGGAGAGTCCTACCCAATAATAACTGCACTATCTGATTAAACTGTTTATAAATGCTCGGAGTATGGCTACTTTGGCAGTGGCCCATTTAGACAACAACCAAAACAGGGCGCAGTTTTCAAATTCAATGCTAAATTTTCTTAGAGACAAAAAGGAATAAAATAGAACCTAATGCCACAAAAAGATCAATTTTTATCTTTGGCAAAATATATCACATTTCCGATTGTTGTTCCAAAGTGGGCATTCTGGTTGTTGTTGTTGTTGTTGTTGTTGTTTTCCCCCAGACTTAATCTTGGCCTGCATGCCTCCTTTTTATAGGACTTCTGAAACTAGGAATCGCCAGCATGGGGAGAGACCATTAAAGGCAGAGGTGTCTGCTATAAGCACAACATGTGACCGGGTAATATTGTCTGGATTAGTAGCTTTACAACCTCACTAAGCCCTGAAGCTACAATTATCTGGTTGCATTAAACTGAAATCACCTGAAAAACTTCACACGGAACAAGCCCTTGGAAATGTCTAATCTGCCAGTTTACACTCAGAAGAGAAAGTGGGATTTAGTGGTTAAGGACAAGTTTTCTGCTAGAAAAGTCTCCTCTTACAGCCAGTACATGGCTCTAAATGTCCAAAGACACTTCTTCAATTTATTGGTATGGTATTTTTTAAACTTTTTTTTTTTAACAAAGGAGATTTAACCTGGCCATTGCCTTTCAAGCCGATGTCCCAAGTATATGTGTTTGATGGGCGTACAGAAGACATAAACAATAAAACTGCATTGCCATGGAGGGAATGCACAGCTCCAGTGATGAGGTCTTATGCTCATTTTAGCAGAATGTATGTATCTTTTTGGATACGCAAAGCAATGGCACAACATAAAGCGATCCTAGAATGTGCACACTGAATCCTATTTATTGCCTGACCATCCATTCTTAAAAATAAAAACTCCACGAAGTGGTTTTATTCACATTCAGCTGTCTGAATTCATTTTGGTTTATCAAAAGTGTTTTCTTTTTCTTTAGTTTGTAAGGATAGTCAAATCATAAGCCTAATTTTAAAATTCTGATTTCAGTACAAGTTATTTAATGGCAAATCAAAGAAGCTGACTGGAGGTTCCAAGCAGGAGATACTACTATGTCTATGGTAACACCTCCTTGTCCTTGCATGCCTCTATTCTTCATTTATGAATATCGATGCTGAAAATTCATCAGCTTGCATCATATTCTGTGTTCCAAAAGAACAAAAGTTTTCTGCACAAAGACACAATGTATGGCGATTTGCCTATGCTATATCTTGAAGTCAAATGCCAAGATTTCCAGATGATAAAATGAAATCCTTAAATGTGCAAGTATGTATTTAAATTCTGTATCTTACACTTTACTGTTTCATCAGCCAAAGTCCTATTTAGGCAATAAGTCAGCTACCTTTTCCCCCCTCTGGTAAAATTAGTAGAGGGAAAAAAATTAACTTTTATTCCAAGCTAATATCTAACTATGCACCACAATACTGTCAAGACTGACAGCTGAATTTCACTCGAGACAACAGAGGTGTGTGGGAGGGGGGGGCCGGGGGGGGAAGGCGGGGAGGGAGGACCGGTGCGTGGAAAGGAAGAGGCAGGGCAAGTAGAGAAAATTTATATGTGAAATTAAGTGATTCCACCAAATGGTTGTTACTGTTGTGAACAACATCTATGGTGCCAGTATTGCTTTTCATGCAGTCATTCTGTTTTTCCATTAAAATTAACATGCAATATAAATTTTCAAGTTGAGATACTTATTACTACAAAGACATCTCTTAATGACATGTTTAAAAGCAATGTATAACTCAAGTATTTGCTAAGAATAGGTTACTAAATCTCTCTCCTATGGCAGGAGTTTCACTGGGTAAGTGGAATGGTTTAGTACAGTATCACAAAACAGAAAGATTGATTAGATGTACTCTGAATTCCCTCTCTTGGTTGTTAAAAATCATTAACAGTAGAGAATACCTAAGCACATGTGGACACTATGGAGAAAAACTTCAGGTTCACCGAGATTTCCCTTATTTAATAAGGCATATTATTTTGCAATCAAAGTATAATACCAGCATATATCAATACACTTAAAGCAACAAGATGTTTCCTATTAGTAAAATGAAGTAAGATTTTGAAAGAACTTAAAATAATTTCATTATAGACAGATTTAAATGCATGAGCAGCTTTGCCTGCTTTGATTACAAAAGCTTCTTTGTCCCTATTTTATTATTTAAAATTTTTTTCAAAGAAAACTTAACACACAGAATACTTTTCAAAATAACAACAAAACTCAGGACAATTAAAAACAATCTTATCTCTCTGTTCCTGGCCATGATTATGGCAGGAAGATCTCTAAGTCAGAACTAGGACTCACATAGAGAGATGATCTAAAATAACATTCAATGAAAAATAAAAGCCATCCTCTATTTTCATGATCTCTAGGGATCAAAGCTTCCTTTCTATTTTGCAGCATTCAGATGTCCAAAGGTACCTCTGGAGAAGACAATGAGGAAAGTGTACTTCTCTTTCAGTCTCAATGGCATAGTCAAATTCATTAGGCTGCCACTCAAAAACTATGCAGCTTAAGTGTGTGTGTGTGTGTGTGTGTGTGTGTGTGTGTGTGTGTGTCAGAGAGAGAGAGAGAGAGAGAGAGGGAGAGAGAGAGAGAGAGAAACTGTGCAGGTAAGATATACAGCATGCACACAGCATGCAGGTCTGGCAAACAAGTAAGTTACCACTTGTAATATATCGATATTCTGGGTTTCTCTTCTATTTAGGTTTCTAAAATACTGTAAGTATTAGACAACTCAAAAATATTAATCAGCTACTGACTGCTTTCAAAGTCATTGGTAATAAAGTAAGTTTTTTTACTTTATATAATTTAATTTTAAGTGAATTTAGGTACTTGGAAACAGAAAAAAATATTAAGAAGACTAGAAGGGTATGTTAAAATCATTTGTCACTATCTTGCTCTGTGAACCAAAATAATTAAATATGGTCAATTGCAAATTTTTCTTTGGGCCAGTCAGCTGGCATCAAAAGTTATTTTGTCTATTTTGTAAAGTTATATGAAGAACTTCAAAGATTTTCACAGAAAATAAATTTCATAAGGATGGGAGGAGAATTAATAAAATTTGAAAACCTTAAACTGAACTAATTGATTTGGAGGTATATACTGGTTAGAAGCTATTTTCTGATAGAGGAGTGGAGAAAATGTTTAACTCCGTTATGGCTATAAATACTGCGCCTCTTTCAAATTAAATCAATTTTCTTGATGAAACTAATTTCTTGCCTGAAAGGTATTAAAATAATTTTGTTATAGAGAAGGCTTTGCTACAGTTCTGCTCATTCTTCTACTAAAGCAAACAGTTCAATGTATGTGTCATGATATGCAAACTCTTTTTTCAAAAATAAGGGCACTTTAAAAACACTAGAAGATGTGAAATAAACTAATGTGCAAGATCCATTTTCAACTTCTTATACCAGCCTGACCTTTATTCCCACTGAGCTATACAAGTGGGGTTTCTTCTTGTATCATTCTAGCCTATTCTGAACATGAATATACATCAATAAACAAAGTAATGAAAATAAACTGGATAGAAAATTAATGAGATATCATTTTTCTATCCAATTGATATAATCTTAAGAGATCTTAGTGCTTATGTCTTAGAGACAAGAGATCCTTACATAGCATTAGTGAGAGTGTAAATTTGTACATTTTAATAAGGGTAATTTGGCAATATGTATGAAAATTTTTAAAGTGCATGATTTTTATTCCTTGGCTAGTAATTTATCATAGTACTTGATCTACATAATAACTGAAGGGTACAAAGATACATGCCTAACAAAATAGTCATTTGTAGCATTATTTGCCCACGTAAGTAATGGAAAACAACCCTAATGTCCACAAAGAGGGAATTAAAATTATGACACCATTTTAGGGGGAGGGAACAGTTCTTTATATACAGCAAGAGGATATAAAACAAACCATGTGGTTATCTCTGGGGAAAATGCAACTGTGAAGGCTTTTGCTTTCTCTTTGTAATTCCATTATTTTGAATAGTGTTACAAATTTTCCTTTTATAACAGAAAAGCAACTAATATTTTAGAAGACATATATATATATATAATCCTATGAACTTGGAACTCAAGACTTATATACTTTCATATCATAAAACATATTTTGTTTAGATCAATAGTACATGATTTACTAGAGATGTGTTATAAAGATTTTAACAACCAAAGCTATATTTCTCTGCTTCAGCTTATGAATAATCTCTAATATTTCCTTTGTTTCATAGTTTATGCTTCCATGTGAAATGTGTTTTTCTGACTATTTTGAATATATAAATAATATTCTAATTTAAGATTATAACAGTAATTTCTACCTTATATTTTTTCAATTGTAACTAAGACCTTAAAAGTGGAAAATGCTCAATAACTTGCTCTTTAGTAATTCAAAGAGAAAAAGAATTACTAAAGCTGTTATTCCAAATAGGAACTATATTATTTTCACTTGCCCTATATTTGTTAAACTTAATTTTTCACTTTCATACAACCAATCCATGTAACTATTTGTCTTTATATATTGTTTGGATATAACATTTAAACAACCATTCTAAAAACTCTAAGTCGCCTTAGACTAGCAGTATTACAGAATGATTTAACTGACTAATCACTTATCAAAAGAGCAACAGGATTTTTCATTAACTATACAAAAGACTTTTTTTTTTGTTCTTATAAATTACATGTGTAATTATTATCATAATAATATATACTGGGAGTCCCATTATACTACTGCAGAGAGTAAAGTCCCTGTATTAATATAATAGTCTCTCCATCTAACTATACTTGGAATTTCAACCCAACTAGAAATATTCGTAGTTTTGAAACCAAAAAAAAACAACTACCAGGAATCTTCCCAAACATGAACTATATTCTCTCGTAAATGATGGTTCTAGAGTTATTCTGAGCTCAAGTCATTTAACTTATCAATTTTCAAATTAATCAAGGTGACCACCTATTCTGTTAGGAAGATTCAGTGTAGTCAAGTAGATGGTTTCACACCAAGTCATTGTTTTCATATAGGAAAGGGAAAAAAAGAAAGCTTTCCTATTTTTTTTTCTATTGAACTTCTCTAATCTTAAATCTATGTGGCTCTTCATGTAATCTGAAATAGTTCTGTCTGAAAGACCTTAAACAACATCCGGAAGTGATCCACTGCTCCCTAAACAAAGGTGCTGCCCATGGGTCTTGGGTTGGTCTGTGACATGTGAGGAGTAGTGGATGCTGGAGACGCTTATAAAGCAAATGGAGGTAACTTGGTAATTTGCTGGCTCCCTCTGCCTGTACCTTTCTGTTCCTGCTGGCCTTCTCTGGGCATATGCGCAAGCTGGGCAAGCTCTACACCTGGAACATTCTTCTCCCCCTACTCTCTGAGTAGGGAGGATAGAAGTAAAAGGTTAAACAGTTGGGTGCTGGAGCAGATCCCTAGGTTGTCATCTTCTCAGTGCTAAGTTTCCCCCTGAAAGCTGGGGTAAATAATAGTGCCATCCTCTCAAGATATTTGAGAGAATTAGATAAGTTGACTCAGATAAAACAAACATCACGTTGCCTGGGGCAGAGCTAATGAGCAATTGGGTTTTATCATTTATAATTTTCACCTAGTTTATGCCTAACTCATGTTTCAGGAATGCTTTCTCTAAACATACTGATTAGGTCAAATCCTCCTATTAGAAGGCTCATCAATGTTTACCCTTCTTTTCAAGTATTCATTACATTCACAATTGTATACGTATTGGTTTATATAATTGTTTAATTAGTAGTAATTTCTCTTATCACTAGGCTGTGAGTTTCATGATGGCTAAGAACATGATTTGTGTTTTGAGAGTGTTTTTGTTTGTTTTTTGCTTTCTCCTTACTGTTGTAACACCAAAATCTAGGCTGTACCTAGAAAATAATAAGATTATAATGAATATTAGTGAATGAGCTAATGCATTGGTTGATTTCAGAAAATAGGAAATGACAAATAAACAAACAAAAAAACACACAAAAAAATAAAAAACATAGGCAACACACTCAAGAAATTTGCAAACAAGATGACTTGCCTAAGATTGAGCTGCAGAAGTTAATTCAATCTGATGGTCTATGTATTTGACACCTTAACACAGTGGTTCTAAATCTTTTTAATGCCGCAACCCTTTAATACAGTTCCTCATATTGTGGTGAGCCGCAACCATAAAATTATTTTCATTGCTACTTCATAACTGTAATTTTGCTAGTGTTATGAATCATAATGTAAATATCTGTGTTTTCCAATGGTCTTAGGCAGCCCTGCTAGCGGTTCTGAACCTGTGGGTCTCAACCAGTGTGGAGCATGCAGGAGGCAGCCAATCAATGATTTTCTCTCATCATTGGTGTTTCTATCTCTCTCTCCCTTCATCTCTGAAATCAATAAAAATATATTAAAAAAATAAACAAATAAAAATAAAATAAATCTATGCCTTCAACATTACACAATTGGCATGCATGTATTCAAAGTTTTGGCTTTAGTCTTGTTGAAATTTATATTTTAACTAGTGGCCCAGTGTATAGATTTGTGCACATGGAAAGTAAAATAATTGGAAGAAATATTTGAATATTGCTATTTGCTCTTTCTCTGTAATGGATGCTGATTGCTGTCTGTGCAGTGATCGATGGGGTGATTGGCCCCACTCACAGCTGCCTTGGCCTGGCACCACCCATTTACCTGCCCCACCATCCTGCCATGGTCCCACTATTGTAGGGGCCCATTAGGCTGGCAGCACCTCCACTGCTGCCTGCTGCCAGCACCAGATCGCTGATGCCCACCATATTCCACAGCACCCCCGGTGGTCAGCGCACATCATAGCAGCAGTCAAACTCCCAGTCAAACTCCAGGTCCAGGGGACAATTTGCATATTAGGCTTTTATTATATAGGATAACCTTTTTTCATAAAATGTCTATTTAAGTGCCATGTCACATTGACTACTAAAAAATTGCTTATTTTAATTTTGGGGGATATTACTTTCTCCATTGATTTTCTCAAATTATTTACATCTATACAAATACTATCTATTATCTGTCAAACTGATTTTTAAAGGGTTTTTGAAATAAAATATTTTAGGACAATCATATTGATCATTGTCTGCCATGTAAAACTCAATGTTTCAAACTAAAGAAAAAAGTGAAAGGAAATTAAAATAATAATCCCACATGAATGATTATCAACCTAGCATCATACCACCTGAGGGAAACTGTAAGAAACTAAGAGCCAGGAATACATTCTCATGTTATCAACTTTCTCTTTTTAATTCTGAAATTTTGGCTCTTTTTGCCTAAGTTCCTCCATACTATAAACACTGACATGTTGGCAGCTAACCAAGTAATGATTGGAAAGTGCTTCAAGATTAAATATACTTGGAAGAGAAGTAGTGTACAGGTGCAAAGTAAGAGAAATTTTTTAAATGTTTCCAACAAAATGAGAAAAAAAAACACACTAAATTCTTCTTGAGCCATGTTTACACAAGAGTAAAGTATTCCAACACCACTATAAGGAAATGGGCTTGCCTGGGGTTGATTTATCTCATTTATTAATGTATATACCCAATACTTCCAAAAGGCTTTCAGATGGCTTATAATGAAATACAAAATAAAAAGACCATAAGTAAATGACACAGAAAAAGAGGATTTAAGAAAGTCATAGAAAAAAAAACCAAAATAACTTAGAACAAAAAAAAATATATATATAATGTTTCTACCAACCATTTCCAAAGGAAAAAAAATATGCTGATATATAAAGATCACATTAAATATAATAAGCAAAAGTATATATCTTCCTCAAGAAAGAGAAATGTAGCAGCTCTCAACTACATGAGTGATTTATTTTTGAAGATGTCACAGAGGGGCATTCATTCATATAAAGAAAAAATTACCAAGTGACTCCTATATGCCAGACACAGTGCCGGGAGGTAGGAACACCCAGGGGAGAAAAAAAGACCTGGTGTCTGCTTGGAACTTGTAGTTTAGGAAGGGAGATGAGCATTAATCAACCAATCACAAAAGGATGAGTGCATACTTCCTGGTGGAGATAGTTCTAGGGGGAAGGAATGTAACATTAGGGTAGACAACAAGGAACTACAGATTGAGGGAAGGCAGCATGAAGAAATTAAGCTGGAAATGAAATCTGTTCAATGACTAAGAGTTCACGCAGAAAATGGGGAGGTTAGTTAGAAACATTAAAGAGAGAAGAGTTTGTGCAGAGGGCCAAGGACAGGAGAGAGCTGGTGTTTTTGTAGACTAGAAGGAAAGAGCACATATGATAAGGCTGAGGAAATTATCTAGGGGCCAGGAAGCAGAGCCTTGTGGGCATGCTACGTCTTTATCCCTAAATCAATAAGGAGCTCTTGATGGCAGCTCAAGAAATGGACAGAGAAGTCAGAGACGTTTCTATAAAATCATTTCTCAAACTGTCTCTATAGAGTCTAGGGGAATCTTTGCGAGGCTTTCTGTTCAAGATGAAGTTTTACTGGACTTATCAAAAAATACATGATAGTGGAAGAATTGTGTTGAGCCTCCCTTTTCAGAGGAGAAGAAATAGCAACAACAGAATTTTCTGGAAGTATGTTTTGAGGGATTGAATGGGAGGCTTGTAGAGGAGAGCTTGAATTTGGCATGTGGAGATTTGCCTTTGGAGAGAAATTTTTAGAGCGGCTTTTTCAAACTCCATGCTCAGAGGGCCAATATTTCTGAGATAAATAGATTGCAGCCTTCCGGGACTGGGACAAAAAAAAAAAAAAAAAAAAAAAAGAACTCAATGTTTTGTTCTATAAGAAGGAAGAAACAGGGAGTTCCTTTCTTTTCTTCTATTTCCTTTTCTTTTGTTAGGCCCATGTTCTCACCCTCTCTCCTTCCTGGTCATCTTTTGACTGTAGGTTCTTTGTTGCACACCACCAGCTCTCTCAGTACAGTGCTTTTCTTTCTAATTTGTATTATGTTCCCTATGTTTTTCTGAATATTTTGTTCTAGGTTGATGTATGATAGTCACAAAGAAAATGATGAAGAGGATCTTTGCATTAAAAATGACCAAAGAAAGATCGTGCCAAGAAAAACCTTAGAAATCACACAATAGTGATCATTCATGGAGCTGATGGTTAAAAACATATCCCTTTAGTAGGAAAGCTGACAAAGAATGACTGCTTGGCTGTATTGATCTATCATGCCTATGCCATTGATCATCTCTCTGGACTGACAATAATATTTATCCTAAAGACATAATTTCACACTTGCAGATCATACTACCCTGCACAGAATACTGCTTAGTAAATGTTTAGTCTTGAATGAAATGTTTTCCATGTATTGGAGAAGGAAGAGTGACTATGAAGAGATGTCCCCAAGTAATCAGAGATTCTAGCCTTTGATTTGTAATGTTTTCCCCTTCAACTGTGAGTCAAAACAGAAATTTTTTTTGTATGTGTAGAGAAATTGGGTCCTAACAGAAATATGGGTACATAAGTGATACATAACACAAGACCTTTTAAAAAATCTAACTGTATTAGAGCTTTCAGAGACAGGTTTCAGTGTTGTTGTTTTTTTCTTTTTCCTATCTTTCATCTAATCAGACAACAGCCTGTAACTTTACTCATCATTACATATGGCCTATTGACAGTTGACAACAACTTTATTTGTCATTACATATGGCCATTTACAGTTGACAGCTGCCAACCAGGCAAGTTCACATGCGTTGCTTCACAATCACATGGCATTGCAAAGCGTGGGGTGAGATACCAGGCCAATATGCCCTTGATCAGCCCAGAATGAACCACTGCAGCTGGAAACCACCACACTGAGATAAAACAGATCCCATACGGGTGCATTTAACCTCAGTATCTCACCAGTAAAACACTGATACCACATTCAAATTAAATAGTCTTAGATTTCACTCAATACTCTGAAAGCTCTTTTGTTCTGGTATTTACTTCTGATATTAGTACTTTTCTTCCTTTTCTATGCCACTCGATTTCCTTTATATGAAAGGGAAATGGTATTGTGATATCTAGACCACAAGGAGACCCTATTCCTTAAGACAAAGAAGTAGACATATCTCCACTTTGAACATGCCTAAGCACTGCTTTTAAATTCAGTGAATAAAAGATCATAGGGCCTGGCTGACATAGCTCAGTGATTGAGCATCGACCTATGAAGCAGGAGGTCATAGTTTGATTCCTGGTCAGGGTATATTCCCAGGTTGTGGGCTCAATCCCCAGTAGGGGGCATGCAGGAGGCAGTTGATCCCATGATTCTCTCTCATCATTGATATTTCTATTTTCTTCTCCCTCTCCTTCCCCTCTGAAATCAATAACAACATATTTTTTTAATGAAAGATCATAGGAGTTAGAAAATAATAGTTGAATCACAAAGATATGAATTTCAGAAATCTATCTCAACTGCCTATTTGCAATACCACCTCTAGTTTGAAGTATAGGGTATTGGTAATACATGAATTGAAAGTCAAAAGCCTGTAATGGTAAAGTTATGTTATACATTATATATTATATAGGCATATAATAAACATGTAAAAATTTATGAGGAGCATCTTCTTCAATATAATGCATTCACCTAGCACATTTTACATCTTGCAGTTTTAATGCATAACTACTCCAAGCAGGTCTTATGGAAAGGATTGTAGCTAAGACACAAATCACTTGCAGCCAGTGCTTTCTAACCTTTATTACCCCAGCAAGAGATAGAGAACTTTGAGACACAGCCTAAACTTGTCAAAACGATAGTTTTTTCATTAATACCAGCAGGAGAAGCAAATGAAACTGCAGTTGTCCACAGAACAGAGAAACTGACAGATTCACTAGAAGGTTCAGCCATTGTAGGATTTTGTTAAAAATTGTAAAGGCAGCGGTATTTGTCTTTGAAGTTCTGAAACTTCTTGGAATTCAAGCAGCTCAACAAAAAGTAACATGGATAATTGGGTTTTCCAAAACTCCATTTTAATTTAGCTTTTAAATTATTATGTCTAGTCATTTAGGGGGGTTAATTCATTCAAAAGTACAAAGTAAAATCACTAAGAATTGGGATTACGAATTATAAATTGGTAGTCACAAAACAGTCATAGAGATATAAAGTAAATGACAGGGAATACAGTCTATAATATTGAATAACTATGTGCAGTGCCAGGTGGGTGCTTGAAAGGAGAACCACTTTGTAAAGTCTCAGATTGTCTAAGCACTATGCCATATGCCTGAAACCAGTACCAAAAAATATTGAATGTAAATTGTAATTAATAACCAAAATTTAAAGAGACAATGAAAATAATTTAGAGAGAATTGTTACAAAAGCTACCCAAAGAATTCCAGTTCAGAGAATGTATGACATGGTATAATAAGTTAGATTATTCCCAATAATTTCAGTTGAAAGGCACTCAACAGAAACAGGCCATGATTCTGAATATTATATACTGGTTCTCATACTGAAAATCAATCTTCTCCATTCAGAATATAAAACACCAGTTTCCTAATCACTTGTCCTTTATAATGCCTATAAGGTTTTTTTTTTCCCCTAAACTTACCTTCTAAGTATTACAATAAAGAGCAATATCCAGTACTAACTTTCCTAGAGTTGGCAATTATATTATTCTGTAGTGAAATACTCAAGAGAGAACTGTACAGTGTTTGGTACAAGCTACGGGCTCACGGAATCAGCTGAGAGTAAGACTTATACCATTAAAACATACTGTATTTCTTCAAGATAAATAACAAGTTTTTGCTATTATTCTTATAAACCTGGGGTTTAGAGACTTTATTTGGTTCACTGTTATCCTAATTTTTTACAGAGCTGATAAAATTTTTTTTTTTTCCTAATGAACTACCAAAAGTATACTAATGTTAAACAATACTAGTCCCAAAATATATGTCAGAGGTATGACTTAGAATGCCAGGAAGTTCTATTACCTTGTTTAATATTTCGATGACCTCCTTGAATTCCAAAAAAGAAGTTACTTTCTACATTTAATAAAACATAATAAAGTAACTACCACTTATTTTCTTGTGTCTTCTGGTCTAAGCCTCTGTTATACCATAAATCTAAATTTGACTGAAAGTTCCAATCTTCTTTAAGAGACATCCCAGTCCCTAGTGAACTAGGCCAGATATTCAAAAAAGGAATGGACAAGGCATATTTTCCATCCATTGCCCAATAGACTTCAACTTCGCAAACAAACCCAGTTGTTTAAAAAGGTGCTGCTAAAAAAAGAAGTGCAGATCTTTGTTTTATTTGCTAACTTAAGTTTAGTATTGTTTTTTGTTCTATAAATCGCAATCATTTTTGCCTTTGCCAACAATACAAAACGAACAAATCTCAGCTATGAGGAAAGGGGAGAAGAAAACATTTATATAGTCTTATAAAAATGAACACATTCCCTAGGAAGTAGATTCATTTCTCTCATTCCATAGAGGGGGAAATGGCTGTGGTAAACATTCCAATCGGGTCCCTTCTATGGAAAATTAGGAAGACAATGAAACTAATTAATTTCCTAAATATCAGTCTTATAAAAATAATAGCAGAGACCTATGAAAATATATCTTTAGAATCTGAGCCAAGAACAGTTGCTGTTATAATTTGCTACACTTGCCTTAGTTTTCACATAGTGAATGTGCGTGGTTTCACAGGTAATTGGTAGCCCTGAGCACATGTAACTTACAATCACTGAATGAAAAGATTTGCTTTGGTGAATTAAAATGGAACAATTTCTCCAAAATAAAGGGAAAAGGGAAAAAAAAACAGTTGAGAGGATTAATAGGTAAGCATTTCATCTATTTATACATTTAATTAATTTGATGTTATAAAAGCTTTAGGCATCTAAAAATATAACTTTTTTATTCTTGTAAGTCTGAAAGATTTGGCTTTTGGAATAGAAACAATTTAGGTGGGGAGGGAATCATTGAATTCTATGTTTAAAAAAAAAAAAGGGTTGACCATAACCCAAGGCCCTAGCTCCTGCAGAGTGCCTGTTGTTATGAAAGCAAGGTGCTCCACACGATCTAATCATAGCACTAAACCTTGTTACAAGCCCTTTTACAGCTCCAATATCTGGGTTACATGGAAACACGCTGGAGAGCCTCCTTGTACTATGAAATAAATGTCATTCTGACTGGCATCCTCTCTTCCAGCAAGTAATTTCCCTCCGCTGATAAATCGATACAGCAAAAACAAATGAGAGCACACAATGGGCACAGTGAGGATTACATTTTTATTCATTTCAGAGCCCCTGAAGCCAAGTTTTTTAAGCACAATAGCAGAAAACGATGCATTTCAGCTAGGAAGCAAGAGAGATACATAGAGATATTGAGATTAAGAAAAGAAAGACAAAGGGGGGGGGAGGGGAAAGAAACAGAAACAAAGAAAGAGCTAAGAGACTGGAGGCAAGTGTGTCTCTACCAGGCAGTTCAGACACAAACTTTTATTGGAGGGTAAAATTATTATTTGAATTCCTTTCTAGCTCCTCATAGATATGACAGGAGAAACATGTGTACAGCTTGTTTACTTCTTTATTCTGTAAAGTTGCAGACCATTTGAAAAGGATCTAAGATCTTCCTCTTCTTGGATTATTTATATCAACAACCACACATGAAAAGTCATCTAGAAAAAAACCCAGAACTAGACATGGTAGAAGAGACACAGTCTACCTTTATTCATCTTCTGAGTTTCCCTCAAGTCATTTATATTTTATTGTCTTTAAGGCACAGATGGAAAGGGCCAACAAAAGAGAAGACCGCAGTGACTATTTATATGAGGAATGGGAAATTGTCATACAGATATTGTTTAAAATTGATCTTATAAGTCCCTAAATAAATGAATTGAGTATCACATAAAAGAAACATGACACATGTTTTCAAGTGAAAATTTTAGGACATTTTGTCTTTGGAAAGGAAAAGAGACAACTATTTCATAAAACCTTGAAACCTTCAACTGCTTTTGAAGGGACAGTATCACATTTTTATTACTTAGCATTTAACTCTTCTTAAGGCAATGGAAATAAAATGAAATTAAAAGCCTTAAGAAGGCTTTACAGATTATATGCTATTGTCATCGTTAAGCTCAAAATAAATTATTGGGCAAGTTACTCAACTATCTGTGCCTTAATTTCCTCATCTATAAAAATAGGTATGATGGTAATAGTAAGTAACTTAGGGTTTTTCAGATAATTAAATTAGTATAAGTAAAGTACTTAGAACAGTTGGTGTCACGTAATTGTAACCACCACTATCATCATCATCAGCATCATCCATTGCTTCTAAAGATTCAGTTACTTGTTGCATGTTGTTAACATATTCTGTTTGGCCTATAAAGTAACACATTCCAGCCACTGCACAATACTGGACTAGATGGACTAATATTCTCATTTAGCCACAGTTTTTAAATATTTTTAACTGTTCTGTGATATACCAAATTCAGTACATTCTCTCAGAAGAGCAAGTTAGAAAATGTATCACTATATCCAATCCATCAGTATTGCTTTAATATTTTATTTAACCACTGAAGTCCAGAAGATAGTGTATGCCTTTTTCCTCAATAAATATATATTAAATTAATATTCCCTACCATCTCTCCAATGATAATCTAAATCAGTGTTTAATATATTACAATCTTAATGTTATTTATGATTTCTCTCTTTAGGCTTTAATTGGATTACTTTTCATTCTTTTAAGTGCTTGGATTAATGCCTATTTATAATTCCTCTGTCATTTGTTACTGTATTCCATTGGTCCACCCATTTTACTCCTTAAGAGTGGGTAAGAAATAAGAAGTAGATCATACTGGTTCTTTATCTCTACAACAGACTTTGATAATACATGAAGAGAGGCAGGGGGAAAAAAGCAAGGTAGAAAGAATGGTGCTGAGTTACCCTGAACTCTGCCATTCTTTGTCTCTTACATCATCAATAAATAAGGGTGGGTATAAGCCTAAATCAGAGTCTCTCAATATTTTTTCACTATCATCTTCCCCAAAGAGTCCTTTATAAAATCTTCTCTCTCTAATAGCTCCCCCGTGAAATTTTAACACAACAGATATATTGCATATACTGTAGTATATGTATCTGTGTTTTATGCATAAAAAGGATAAGTCATTTATGCCTCCTAACAACAATTTTTGAGCCTTTGGTAGCATACCTTTTGAGAATGCATGAACTTGCATTCTTATTAGGAGAACAGCTTTCTTTCTATTTAGCACACTAGGTCCAATGTATATGGAGAAGGTGACTTGAAATTCAGCTGTAGTTTGTGTGTTTGTGTTTTGTTTTGAATGAATCTTTAAGTACTAATTCATGGTATAATTTATCTTATCCCAAATCCAATTGGAGGATGGGAGATATTTGGTAGCTTGAAAAAATGCCTAAGAGGCTACAAAACAGTTTTAGTATAAGAAGTAAGGGGGATGGACAGCAAAGTGGAATTATTTCAAATTAAAGCAACTAGGGAATTAGGTAGGTGGAATGTAATTATCTACACTGGAGTTTGGCCAGCCTTCTGGGCTGTTTTGAAAAAGGAAATGTTCTGTGATCTTTAATGTATAGAGAGGTATGTCCAAGTTTAATATCTCATAAAAAAAAAGAATAAGATTTCTAAGTTCTTATTTCCCAGAACATGAGTATCATTCTTCTGTAATAAATCTGAAACTGCTTATAAGTCCCATCCTTCTATTTGAAATAATCCATATGTATATATAAAAGGCTAATATGCAGTGTCCCCTCAGGAGTTCAACTGGGGGTTCGATTGCTTGCTATGATGTGCACTGACCACTAGGGGGAGGCTTGGGATGAAGGAAGCCTCTGATTGTCCCTGATCGCCAGCCAGGCATAGGGACCCTGCCCATGCACAGATTTTGTGCACTGGTCGTGCACTGGTCCTCTAGTTATTTCCTAAAACAATGACCCTGGAAATGAGAGTGTTGGGTAAGAGTTAGTAAAATAGGTCCAGCAATCAATGAAAGAAGAGGCAAGCCCTAGCATTATTTTGGCTTCTTTGTACTTCACCTTTGCTTTAAAATACATTTAAAAATTTGTAACAAATAAAAATCAAATCTGCAGCACTTTGAAATACAAGTTCTTATTAAGTCTGACCAACATTTATCTAAAATTGAACAAGCCCGTGTATGTTCTTTTGGTTACCTGAAGAAGTAATTCTTAAAAGAAGTTTGTTTTGCTCAAAGTGTACAAACCTTCCCCAGTGACTTGGCTGCCAAAACAGTGTAATGAAAACTGATATCTTTGCAAACTCAGGAAGCCAGAGATGTGTGCCCAATAAATGTAAGCAGACATTATATCCTTCATAATCAGGGCAGCATGAAGATGTGAACTGAATAAATGCTTGAAAAATATCATAACTTCTATTAGATGTATAGATTGGAGTGTTAGGCACCTTTTAGCTCAACTTTCATTTAATTTACAGCTCTCCTTTCTGTAGTTTGAAGGGAGCAAAAATTCTTGTCTCTAATTTTTCCCCTTTCATGACTTGACCATGAAGATGAAATCAGGGGACTTTAATTGCCATTCAGAGCCAAAGGCCTGCCCTTTGATATGGAAATCCCACTTCTGGATGCCTTTTCCAGGCCCCTTCTTCCCATTGCCCAAGAGGAATTTTAAGTAGCTTTGTCACCAGCTGATAATCATGCAGCTCCTTCCTGTTAACTTTGTTTTAAGTTGCATTATGTTTCTTTCACCAAATTGGAACTGCAAAAAGCAAGGAGGGAGGTGGGGTGGAGGAGAAAAGAGGGGGAAGAGGGGAAAAGAGAGAGAATGAAAACGAATAGGACTGACTCTGTCCCTTAGCATTGTTGAATTACAGTGTCCACCCTGTCAGGATGAAGTGTAGCCCATCCTGCACAAAGCCTCTCACTTTAAACACACAGGGAGCAGGAACGGATGAAAGCTGCCATGTACAGTTACCCCGGCATTGTCATCTGCCTGCTGCATGACTCCCGGCTTTGCTATAATTATTAATTGCACTTGTCAACTGTCATTAATTCCTCTTTAGCATCCCTGTCTCTGAGTAATTAGACAGAACAGCCTCACTGAGCTCATTGTTTAGAGTCCCTTGAAAGAGCCCATGGGCTTTCTGCAGAGAATACCATCAGGAATACAATAGAGCACTTCTCAGTTAACCCTTTGGAGGTGAGATTAGCACCTTTGTGTGGCCTGTTTAGTCCTGGTCAACTCCCTTAAACACAGAACCATGTTTTAAATGCTGCTTTCCTGCAGAGAAAGGCTATTTCAGTTTATTGGAATTCAGAGAAAGTCCTCAGGAAAAACAAAATTTCCAAATTAGCATCACTGGTTGTTGTTTTTTTTGCCATTTTTTTCTTTTATCTTATGCTTTGTATTTTGCAGAAGCCACATTTTTCAGGAAAAAATATTTTCACACATTTATTATATATATTTACATGCATATGTATATGTATGAATTATGCACGAAGTTTTTTCAGGAGATTATGGATTTCTCTAAGTCAAAATTTAGATTCCAAATTTTAGATGGACAGGATTGAAGCTCAGTTAGTCCTTTTATCAGACTCCCACGTAAGGAATCCGTTGTCAATGCTTTTAATTGTACAACTGATGGCTCTGAATACATTTTTAAATTTTATTTTAAAACCCCTACACTGGAAACTAAGCCATAATTGGCATTTGGCCAATTCCCTGAATTTAGCCAGTCTCAGCTGATCAAAGAAAAAAAAAATAGGCTGTCTTGTTGACATAGGGATGGTAACTCTAAATAAGTATTATTCTAAATAACATAAATAACATCAGACATAAGAAAGCATATCAGTATTTTACCATTGTTGGCATATAAAACTAAACTCCTAGAGCATTGGCCTGCGGACTGAAGAGTTCTAGATTTGATCTGGGTCAAGGGTACATGCCCTGATTGTGGGCTCGATCCCCCTGGTAAGAGGCATACAGGAAGCAGCTGGACAATGATTTTCTCTCATCATTGATGTTTCTATCTCCCTCTCCCTCTTTCTTCCTCGCTGAAATCAATGAAAATATATTTTAAAATAATAAAAATAAAACAAAATTAAACTAAACTCCTGATAGTTATATTTGCAAATTTTAATTCTTGAGCAATTAGCACTACGTCAAGAATGAGTTTAGCCATTTTCTAATAATAACACTGTTAATGATAATGTCACAATAGGTATCTATTATTTGTTTAAACCAGTAGTCATACAGTAAAGCTTCTTAAACAAGCTATTCCCACTGAAAAAAAAAATTGTAAGAGTTTCTCTTGGAAAAAAATAATCTGTAGAGTTTTGAAAAATAAACTAATTTAAATTTGATCACTAGGAATCATTAGAGCTATTTCCTATTTTTTCTTAGCCACATGATTTTTTCAAATATGAGATATGTGATTTTTAGCAATAATAAGAGTTACTGAGATCTACCTATGTGCTCTATCTACTTTATATCCATCAATACATTTAATATTAAAATCTTTATGAAATAGGTACTATTATCTCAGTTTTAGAGATGGAAAAACTTACAAGGAGTAGAGAAGAAAGTTGCCCAGGGTTGCACAGCTAGTCAATGGAACCCAAAATGTCTATCCTTACCACTCTTCCAGACCACCTATCGAGGACTAAGACACTACCCTAATTAGATTTTCATTCAATAGATAATGGATCTAGATTTCTAGCAGTGTTTCCAAAAGAGCACAATAGATTAATATATATAAAATACCTATAAAAAACTTGATACAAAAATGTGCTGGACACCTTTGGCACTTGGCATTCAGTACATTCAATCAGCATATTCAAAGTGGAATTCTGTGTGTGTATGTGCGTGTGTGTGTGTGTGTGTGTGTGTGTGAGTGTATGAAGAGAAAGAGAGCAAATAGATTCCACAGATGTTTAAGATTACTCCAACTCTCCTGGAGAAGTATATATGATTCCTAACTAAAAGGGGTTTTCAGACTTACTGAAGAAACATAATTTGTTCTCAAACAAAATTAACCCTCCAAAAGGTGCTAAATGGAATACAATCAATGAAATAGGTTGAATGAAAGAACTAAGATCAATGACAAGCTGATACAGAGAGGGTAAATGTGTATTATCAAAAGGAAAACCTTTCTAAGTATCAGAGGTAATAACAATGAATGAGGCTGGTTTGATAGGTAATGAATACCCATAACTAAAATCACTCAAGTTAGGTGATGATCTATAAAAAATGATATAAAGGAATGTCTGCAAAGGTTGAGCCAGCCTAAATACTGTGTAGTGTCATCTTGCATGTCTTAGATTTCATAATTCCTTAAAATAAATGATTAGTAAGGAAGGGAACTTGTATTTTGTTTGTTCTTTACAGAGAAATCATCTTGAAGAAATTGGAATTGAGCTTGACTTTGAAAGATAAATTGGAGATTAAAAGTGGTGATTAAAAAATCAAAATTAAATTATAAGAGCAAAGATAAAGAAGTAGAAATAATAAATATTTATGGAAAAGATAAGTTAAAAAGACCTGACACAAATATTAAGTTGAATTTGGTCGGGGGCAAGGTAAGTGGAGATGGTGTGAGAGGAGTGGGTAGAAAGCAATAGCATAAAATGTGTCTCATTTAAAAGGGGGAAAACTACCCAAAAGTATATTCAAGAGGTTTTTTTCATTGATTCAATAGCAAGAGATGGGTTTGATTGAGGACAAAGAGCATAATGGATGAAAGGTGAATCAGGAGACAGCTGGAATGTGGTACTAAAATTCAGTGGAGATAAAAACCTAGTTTTCATTGCTGTGACCATAAGCAAATTACTTGACCTCCCTCTACCTCAATATTATTGGATTGCTAATGACAGTAAGAGTTAATCCATGCAAACCACTTAGATAAAGTGCAGAATTTAATAAGTATTCAACAAATGTTAGCTATTATTAATATTAAAATATACATATTGGTAACCAATACATGTTAATGTATGGCTAGTTGGTATAAAATTTATGGTAAAGAGGGAGAGAGATGATTTAGGGTGGTATATTTTTCTAACAGAGCTGTTCCAAAGTGGAATGGACTTCCTTGGGAAAAAGTAAACTTTTATTTTAATAAGTATATTTATGATAACATTACCATTGTAATTATCTAGTTATTTATGTTGGTAGTAGAAAGGAAGCAAAGGGAAGGCTGGATGCTGTGAGTATGGTCATCTGAGTGGTTTAACCAGGAGTCTACAGCTTTGCACTCCCATGGGAATCACCAGTCCATTCCCTGCAGATCACTGGGGGAAGGAGTCCAACAATAGAGAAGATGGGCACATGAGCAGTAAAATTAAAATAACCTCAGGAAGGTACTTGCCTGTCAGTCAAACCTGGAAACAAAGATTATTGGCTAGAGGGGGTGGGGCCACCACAAGCCTATAAAAATTTTGGAATACATAATCACAGACAAGAAGCCTACGGTCCATGGCCATGTGGATCCTACAAGCAATGAACTGCAGTTGGGAACACAGGCTAAGCTAGCCTGATGCTGGACTGGACTGTGCAAACATGCAGCAGAAACTCTGGACACTTGCTTTAATCCTAGCTCTGCTGAAGACAATGGAACTTTTTCCTTGGTGGGATGGAATGAGATGGGACCTTGGAAATTCAAGGGTTTAATTCCACATAAATAAATATCTCTCATTCTCTGTGCAAGTCTGAGAAAATTCCTTTTCTCGTGACATTGCAAGAAGCCCACTTTCATCAGCAATAGGTGGCGACATGGAGAGCTCCCCACTGATAACAAAGAAGGGAAAATTATCCTATCTAATAAAGAGAGAATATGCTAATTGACTGCCACTCTCATAAGATGGCGGCGCTGACAGCCACAAAATGGCGGCACCCAGTCCCCTCAGCCCTGCCTCATCCAGCCTCAGTTTCCCCATTCCATCAGCCCCGCCTCATCCAGTTGGAGTCCCCCAGTCCCCTCAGCCTCGCAAGAGAGGACAGTTGGAGATGATCGGGCCAGCAGGGGAGGACAGCTGGGGACAATCATGATGGCTAAGGAGCAGTAGGCATCAATCAGGCCTCCTGGGGAGCAGTTAGGGGGCTATCAGACTGGCAGGTAGAGTGGTTAAGGGCAATCAGGCAGGAAGGCAGGTGAGTAGTTATGAGCCAGCAAGTCCCAGATTGTGAGAGGGATGTCCCAGGTTGGAGAGGGTACAGCCTAGGCTAAGGGAACCCTCCCCCCATACACGAATTTCATGCATTGGGCCTCTACTCTATCATAATGTTGTAAAGAGGTTTTCTGCAATAAGTGGGAAGTTGGAACACATGCCTGTTAGCTCCCTTCTCATTCTAAAATGCAGAAGTTCTAATTGCTAAGAGTAAATCTAGCAATTGCCCCTTTTGTCATTTACTAATAAAATCCTTAGTGCCAAATTGAGTAAAAGGTAAATATTTATGGAATATATTTACCATGATTATACCCCTACTTTTACTTTTATTTCCACTATCTCATTAACCATATTTTTTATAAGGAATCCATAGTTTTAATCTTTGGAGAAAAATAAAATTTAGGTAATTATTTTCCTCTATTTTGGGTTGTTATATAGTGTAAACTCTATTAAGAGCATATACTCTAGAATAGTGGTTCTCCACCTTTCTAATGCCACAACCCTTTAATACAATTCCTCCTGTGGTGGTGATCCCAACCATAAAATTATTTTCGTTGCTAATTCATAACTGTAATTTTGCTACTGTTAATGAATCGTAACATAAATATCTGTGTTTTCCGATGGTCTTAGGCTCTATAGCAGGGTCACCTAAGATCATCAGAAAACACAGAAATTTACATTACAGTTCTACCCAAAATGGAGGAAAATAATTACCTCAATTTTATTTTTCTCCAAAGACTAAAACTATGGATTCCTTATAAAAAATATGGTTAATGAGATAGTGGAAACAAAAGCAAAAGGAGGGGTATAATTATGGTAAATATATTCCAAAAATATTATACCTTTGACTACAGAGACTAAATTTGGCATTAAGCATTTTAGTAGTGAATGACAAAAGGGGCAATTGACAGGCATCAATAGACCAGCTACTCAAGGGCAAGCAGAGCTAGGGAAGTCAGAAATGTCTTCCAAGTGGTCTCATATAGTGCATCCATGTGGTCTCATGTAGTGCGGGTTACAATTGTATGGGTTACAATGAAATGTTTCTGGGACACAATTCTTGGTAGGAATGATGAGTTTTATGGGGCTCTTCCTTATATATAGCAGTCCTTAGGACCAATGACACCACACTAAAGTTCAGATCTTAAAATCCTCTTACTTGGGGTCATTAACAGGCATTCAGGGACAGACCTCTATGCATCTTTAGCATCTCAAAAGAACTGTATGTCCTTCAAACCAGGTTCCCTTAATATATATTATTTATCCTTATTGGGTATCTCCTAGATGTTGTGTAGTAACACATTTGAGGTTTTTGTCCTTCAAAGAAGTGGCGCTAACGTGTTCTATATAGTCAAACATTAAATAAAATACATATGATTAAACTCATGGCAAGTTGAACGCTAGAAAACTGGCATGCCTAGCAAAGTCAACAGCTGTATGCAAAGGACTCAGAAGAGTCTAATAAACTTTGCATTCTGCCTTACACCAGAGGGGCTGATGTACTTTTGCCTTACCCCATCTTAGACCCCAACACTTTTGAACAATTTTGAAGCCAAGGATCCCATTTATTGTTCCTTCTGCAACAACCAGTATCACGATTGGCATGTTAATGTGCAGCTTTGCTATGCAGTGATGCACCCTATTCCTTCCTCTCCATCTAACTCTAGATACAACTCTAAAAACAAAAACTGAAGCAGATGGTGCACACACCCCAAATGGGGTTGCTATCAATGGCCTGGATGAGTATACATACACATCTCCAAAATGTCTCATCAAGTAATTACCAAAAAGAAGACAAACCTAGAAAGCATTGAATCTTTGGTTGTTGGTTTTGAGTTATTTTGCTCAAGGAGCACTAAAACAAAGGGTTAAAATCAAGAAAAGAGATTAAACCCTTGTTAATGAATGTCTTAGATGCCCCTGTGCAAGTACTAATATATGTTGAGCTAAGACAAGCTGGCTGAGAAATATTTACATAGGTAGCATTTCTGCTTGCTCAGGAAGACTGCTTCAAACTAGAGCTTCCTGAAAGACAATCAGATCTCACCTCTAGTCACATTCATGCAGACTTGTAATTTCTTGTAGTTATGCAGCCTAATTCTTCCAAAACTTTAGGTCATAATTCCAAGAGTTATTAGGTTGGAAACAGCTTCTGGGCAAATGATGTTATTTAAAAACTTTTTATACCAGAAATAATTGTCAAATGACTTCTGCCTCACAGATAATCTTGAGGCCTAATTTTTAAGGTAATTTGGGTATTCTGAAATTAGTAGTTTTTATTTTAAGTAACAATAATCTTAAAACAAAAGGGAGAGATGAGAGGATAAATGCAATGATTTGCTAATAAGTACAAAGGCTAAAGTTAAGTAGACCTGCCTTTTCTGTTCAATTCACCCCACTCTTTGTATTTCAGAGACATTTGATAGATAACTTCGATATTTGCTCTTTAAGGATCTATCAGCATCTTGAGTTCTATTAAGTTTCTGTGTCACTCCTTTCTAACATCTGTAGTCTTGATGTACAAATTTCCTTTTGCAAACACATTACTTACTGTTAAAAAATTATTCCTATTCCTAAAGTTCAAATATTTGTCTAAGCTTTTTAATATCACTATAAAGTTTAAAAATAGGTTAAATGATCATGTACGCAAATTCACTTATTTAAGTATCCATATGAAGTCTGTTGATCAATGAAAGAATATAAAATTCATTTTGTAAAAGAGTTTCTTTAAATCTAAAAAGATAAATTCATTTGAATAATCCATGAAGTATATTTCACTATATTTTTAATAAAATTCTTCATACCCTGGATCATTTTATTGGAATAATAACTATTCATTGAGGTGTTTGGTTATAAAAGTGAGAAAAAGGAGGGGAGAGGTACAGTAGAACTTTTTAAAAAATCCAACAGTATGCCAAAACCGGTTTGGCTCAGTGGATAAAGTGTCGGCCTGCGGACTGAAAGGTCCCAGGTTCGATTCTGGTCAGGGGCACATATCTTGGTTGTGGGCACATCCCCAGTAGGGGGTGTGCAAGAGGCAGCTGATCTATGTTTCTCTCTCATTGATGTTTCTAGCCCTCTATCTCTCTCCCTTACTCTCTGTAAAAAATCAATAAAATATATTTTAAAAATAAATAAATAAATAATCCAACAGTAGACACATCTATGAATTCATGGACATGAGTTATTCTTACAACAATGGAAATAATTGCATCATTTAAAAAAGTGACTAAGAAACACTAGAATAACAGAATTTAATTATGGTTTTCAAAAGATGAGTATATTAATAAGGAATGATTATTTAGTGCCCACTATACATGATCTATGATTTATTTTCAAAATATTCTAAAAATCTTATTTCTTGGGCATTGAACAAGTGGAATTCAAATGAAGGCAAAGGTTATCATGACAGGAAGAACTACCTGAGACTGATCACCCTGGAAACAGTATGACCCCAACTCAACCAGGGGATTCTCTTAATATATCCTGGATAAAATTGTTGGAACTGTTACAGCATATTATCCTAGCCATATAAAATTTAGTTCAATATATTAAAAGTTCCCCAAAATATTTTGTCTTTCTTGATTTTTTTCTAATTAAAAATAAGAACAAAGAATTTAGATATGTTCATAAAGCACTCTATGTATATAAATAATGCTATCATTATAAAAACTATGTATGGATTACTAATGCATTCCCTATCAAAATTCCAAGGGTATTTCCCACAGAAAAAAAAATTCTAAAATTCATATGGAACCACAAAAGACCCCAAATAGCCAAAACAATCCTGGAAAAGAAGAATGAAGATTAAGTTATCATACTTCCTGATTTCATAATACTTCAAAGCTAGAATAATCAAAACAGTGAGCTATTAGAATAAAAACTGAACACAGATACCAAGGGAACAGAACTGAGAGTCCATAAACACTTACTCATATGCTCAATTAAAACTTGACAGGGGAGCCAACAATACTAATGCATAAAGGGTGGTTTCTTCAACCAACAGTGCTAGAAAATTGGATAACTACATGAAGAAGAATTAAATTGGACCATTTTTATACCACTCACAAAAAGTCAAAGTGGATCAAAGACAAACATAAAAGCTGAAACCAAAAAACTCCTAGAAGAAAACAGGGGGAAAGCTCCTTGATGTATGGATTACTACACTGATGTTTAATATTTAAAACTTAAGGTGTATTCTTCTTTAAAATGAAAGTAATATATGTTCATTAAGGAAATGTAGGTAATAAATGAAATAAAAAGACAAAAAATAAATTTTAATCAGCCATAATCCTGCAGTCTAGGTATAGTCTTTTAGCATTTTTGTTTATATTCTTCCAGTATTTTTGTTCCACGCATGATACACCCCTGGGTGTGTTATACATGTGCTTCTTGAATGTTCACAAGTTTCTGGATTCTCTGGTCATTAAAACATTATTTTTAAATGAAATTAATATTCCATAATCATAAAAACCACAATTTTTTAAATTAATTTTTATACATATCTCCCCATTGCCCCCCTCCCTCCCAGGCATACTCCAACCCCCCAGCATCTATGTTCATTGGTTATGCTTATATGCATGCATACAAGTCCTTTGGATTGATCTCTTATCTACCTCACCTAACTTTAATCTTCCTGCTGTAATTTCACAGTCTGTTTGAAGCTTTACTGTCTCTGTATCTATCCTTTTGTTCATCAGTTTATAATGTTCTTTATTATCCACAAATGAGTGAGATGATGTGATGCTTCTCCTTCATTGACTGGCTTATTTCACTAAGCATAAGGCTCTCCAGTTACAACCAGGTTGCTGCAAATGGTAAGAATTCCTTCTTTTTAATGGCAGCATAGAATTCCATTGTGTAGATGTACCACAGTTTTCTGATCCACTCATCTGCTGGCGGGCACCTAGGCTGTTTCCAAATTGTAGCTATTGTAAATTGTACTGCTATGAACATAGAGGTGCATAAATCCTTTCTGATTGGTGTTTGTAATTTCTTAGGATAAATTCCTAAGAGTGGCATTACAGGGTCAAATGGGAGATCCATTTTTAGCTTTTTGAGGAAACTCCATACTGTTCTCCACAGTGGCTGCACCAGTCTGCATTCCCACCAACAGTGCACAAGGGTTCCTTTTTCTCCGCATCCTTGCCAACACTTGTTGTTTGTTGATTTGTTGATGATTGCCATTCTGATTGGTGTAAGATGGTATCACATTGTCGTTTTGATTTGCATCTCTTGGATGATTAATGACTTTGAACATGTTTTCATGTGTCTCTTGGCCGTCCTTCTGTTGTCTTTCGAAAAGGTTCTATTTAGGTCCTTTGCCCATTTTTTTTATTGGATCGTTTATCTTCCTTTTATTAAGTTGCATAAATTGGCTGTAGATTTTGGAGATTAAACCTTTATCAGTGATAACATTTGCAAATATGTTCTCCCATACAGTGATCTTTCTTGTTGTTTTGTTGATGGTTTTTTTTGCTATGCAAAAGCTTTTTATTTTGATGTAGTCCCATTTGTTTATTTTTTCTTTAGCTTCCATTGCCTTTGGAGCAGTATCAGTGAAGAAATTCTTTCGGCATATATCTGAGATTGTGCTGCCTGTAGATTCCTCTAGTATTTTTTATGGTTTCCCTTCTAATGTTTAAGTCCTGTATCCATTTTGAGTTTATTTTTGTATTTGGTGTAATTTGGTGGTCCAGTTTCATTTTTTTGCATGTATCTGTCCAATTTTCCCAACACCATTTATTGAAGAGGCTATCTTGGCTCCATTGAATGTTCATGCCTCCTTTGTCAAATATTAGTTGAGCATAGTGGTTTGGATGGATATCTGGGTTTTCTATTCTATTCCATTGGTCTATATGTCTGTTCTTGTGCCAGTAGCAGGCTGTTTTTAGAACAGTTGCTTTGTAGTATACCTTGAAATCTGGTATTGAGATCCCACCTACTTTATTCTTTCTCAGAATTGCTATAGCTATTTGTGGTCTTTTTTTGTTCCAGATGAATCTATGAAGAATTCTTTCTAGGTCTGTGAAATATGTTGTTGGTATTTTAATGGGTAGTGCATTGAATCTGTAGATTGCTTTGGATAGTATGGACATTTTAATGATGTTGATTCTCCCAATCCATGAGCATGGTATGCTCTTTCATCTGTTAACACCTTCCTCTATCTCTTTTTTCAGTGTCCTGTAGTTTTCTACATATAGGTCTTTTACCTCTTTAGTTAGGTTTATTCCCAGGTATCTAAATTTTTTTGGTGTGATGGTAAATGGGATTGCTTTTTTAGTCTCTCTTTCTGTAATTTCACTATTAGTGTATAGAAATGCCACAGACTTCTTAGCATTAATTTTGTATCCTGCTACATTGCCGAATTCATTAATTAAGTCAATTAGTTTTGGAATGGAGTCCTTTGGGTTTTTTATGTACAATATCATGTCATCTGCAAATAAGGACAGCTTTACTTCTTCTTTTCCAATTTGGATGCCTTTTATTTCTTCTTCTTGTCTAATTGCAATGGCTAATACTTCCAGTACTATGTCGAACAGGAGAGGTGAGAGTGGGCATCCCTGTCTTGTTCCTGTTCTTAGGGGAAATGGTTTTAGTTTTTGCCCATTGAGTATGATGTTAGCTGTGGGTTTATCACATATGGCTTTTATGATGTTGAGGTATGCTCCTTCTATTCCCACTTTGCTGAGAGTTTTTATCAAGAAAGGGTGTTGGATTTTGTCAAATGCTTTTTCTGCATCAATTGATATGACTATGTGATTTTTATCTCTCAGTTTGTTTATGTGATGTATCACATTTATTGATTTGCGGATATTGTACCATCCCTGCATTCCTGGGATGAATCCTGCTTGGTCATGGTGTATGATCTTTCTGATGTACTGCTGGATCCGATTTGCTACAATTTTGTTGAGGATTTTGGCATCTTTGTTCATGAGAGATATTGGCCTATAATTCTCTTTCATTGTGGTGTCTTTATCTGGAAAAACCACAATTTTTTAACCCAGAGCACATTTTTTTGGTTTGTAGATTGTTTCAATTTAGTGTTAATATAAATACATATAGGTTATCCCCAAAAATGTATACACATTTTAACAGATTATAGCTCAATTTTGAAAATGAAATATATTTTAATAAGCATTGCCTTTATTATTCAAAATGTGTATACATTTTTTTGGTGGATACCCTATATGTAAAACATTAAGTAATTTCCAAAAAGCACAAGATCAACATTGAAACAGATTTTAAGGTGTATTGTATAAAATAAGCTGTACTCTGGTTAAGTAATACATGTGATAGTACTGGCCACTGTAAATGAGAAGCCTCACCTCAATGCAATCTCTTTGGTCATTGTGATATTTAAATTTTTGTCAACTTGCTAAATGAACTAGGATCTCATGATTTATGTTCATTTATTGAATTTTTACAAAAACTAAAATACATATTTTATGTTTTACCCTCATTTGGTTTCCTCCTATTAATTGAATATTCAAATTATGCCCCCACTTTTCTGTTCATTTGGAAGCAGTTTAAATTACATTTCAGTTACATACATGAACATGTGAAATTGACAATAATCTGACAGTTTTCACAAAAATGGCAATTTATATAGTTAAACCGAATATATTACAAATGTATTTCTCCATTCCTCCTTTGTTTGTCTATCATCAATTTAAGACAAAAAGAAGCTTTCTCATTTAAGTGATCAAATATAACAAGAATTTTCTTTTGTGATTTGCTTCTGACATAATGCTTAAAAATAAGTTTCAACACTACCCATAATTTAAATAAATATTCACCAACACTATCTCTTAATATCCTTATGGGTTCTTTTATTAAGAATGTAAACCTTTAACCTTTCTAGAATTTATATTGGCAATAGTATGAGATTTAACTTGTTTCTAAATACTTAGAAAATTGTTTTATAACCAATTCACTCACACAGATTTAAAATACCTAAAATTACACTTATATAAAAAAGCTTTCCCATGTTAAGAGAGAATGAAATTCCCTAATTACAGGTCTAACATCAAGTTTATATTACCTTACATAATGTTATATCCTATCTAATAAAGAGGGAATATGCTAATTGAATTTTGCACCCTCACAAAGAGGGTGGCACCCACAGCCAATAAGGAGGGAATATGCTAATTGACTGCCACATCCTCAAAGATGGTGGCACCCACAGCCACAAGATGGTGGCGTCCAGTCCCCTCAGCCCTGCCGGGTCTGCTGTGTGCCTGCCCCCAGGCAGGTTCAGCTGCTCTCCCAGTCCCCTCAGCTCCCAGCCACCCAGGGCCAGCCTGAGGCACAGGCAAGCCTTGGATGGTGGTTCCCCAGCCACTGAGGGCTTCCCAAGGTGCAGGCAAGCCTTGGATGGCGGCTGCCCAGCTACTCGGGGCTGGCCTGAGGTGCAGGAAAGCTGTGATGGCAGCTGCCCAGCAGCCCAGGATTGGCTCGAGGAGCAAGCAGAAACAGAGGTGTGATGGCATCGCCTTCCCATGATTGCCAGGTCACTTCCCTCCCCTGAGGGCTCCCAGACTGTGAGAGGGGCAGGCCAGGCTGAGGGACACCCCTCCCCACCAGTGCATGAATTTTCATGCACTGAGCCTCTACTTATATTCTAATAGAGGCCCTGTGCATGACCTTAGCAGTTATGTGGAGAAGGGAAAAGCTCCCACCACTGTCACTGTGCTCACCAGACATGTGGCTGAGCAGAGCTCCCCTGGTGGGAGTGCATTGACCACCAGGGGGCAGTTCCTGCGTTGACATCTGCCCCCTGTTGGTCAGTGCACATCATAGCGACCGGTCATTCTGCGGTTTGGTCAATTTGCATATTAGCCTTTTATTATATAGAATTTATTGTGGTACAGTATGTCATGCCATATTATACAGCATAAATTGTTTTTATAAAATATGACATTTTAAAAAAATTTCTCTACTAACAGATCCATAGATACAAATATCATATAAGAAAATAAGTACCACGGTCCATAACTATTTTTAAAATTAGTAAATATTTATTACATTTTATAATGATTTCAGCAGTTCAACTTCACTGATTTATGCAAAATGTATTTTCATTTACTGAATGTGACCATGGGCAAGACTTCTTCCACTGAGAATATGTATAACCTAATTATGCAAAAAGTTTTATGGAGACACTTTGCGTTCAAGGTTTTTTCTCAAATTGAATTATTATTGTTAGAACTGCTTCTTTGTTGCTTAGTATTCTAAAGAAAGATGCAAAATTAAGCCTTCCTTGCTCATATACATTATTTTAAAGACTTCTGGTCAGCAGTTCATGCATAATTTTATTTGGAAGGAAAAATCCTTCTAATTATAATTGCTGAATAACAAAACAATACTCAAGCAGTTGTTATTAAATTATTAAGATGCATATGATTATCTGACTTGTATAAAGTAATACAATTCTAATTTTCCTATAATTTTTGAATGATTCTCACTCATTATTTCTTATCAATCAAGAAGCTGAAAGTCAAAGGTATTCTACATAGACCATTATTTTCTGCCATGCTTGTGTTTTAGAGCTGTTTCAAGTGGATTAGCATTGGATACTCAAGTAGCAAAATCTGGTTCCAAGACCAGTACAATGGAGCATCTCTAGTTAATTGCATTATCTTACTTATGTTACATTTCAAAATGAACTCTGCAATTCAAATTTTGCTAATGAAATTCCCCTGGTGCATATGTACATACACTTGAAACACCCAGAAAAATAAGCTTCTAACTTTATGCTAAACTATTCAAATGGATATCTATATTTGGAGGTAGAGCATGAAGACAAGCATGATCAGGCATTTAAACAAATAATTTTGAGTTAAGAAAAATTATGAGTATAATACGCTTAGATTTAAATATTGTTAGCATGCTTTTCATAGTGTTTTCATCTATAATGTTTTATTAGCTTGAGAAAACTAAGCTGGAAGTATGTATTTCTAAAAAGGCGTCTATTCGAGAGGTTGGGTGTAGCAATAAAAGATGATATACCATGATTTATACGGAGTTATGAAAAAATGAGGTATAGAATGTTATACTCTTCAGGAAATACAGAATCACATAATGAGTTATTAATGAGGAAACAGTGATTCAAATCAAAGACCGCACTTTTAGGAATCCGTTCTACTGTATGTTGCAAAGAACTGTAGATGAAGGTATAGAACGTGGGCAATTAGTCACACAGGTATAAAGCATCACAAGTCCTGTATCTGTGTAACTGTGTAAATCAGCACCTTTTTTTTCTGCCCCTTTTTGTTTGCTTGTTGTGTATGTTTCTGTTTTGTTTTTTTTCTTAATAACCAGACTTTTGAATTCAGAGGGTCATTGGATTTTGCCATAGCCTTTCAAGTCTTGTTAATTATTATGTGTTTGGAGTAATGCACATTTTTATCTACAGGTGGCAGACCTTTTTAAAATCAACTTCAATCATATTCAGTATTTTGTTTTGATGGTGTGTGTTTCACCCCCCTACCTTCAACTGCCACCCACATTAAAATGTACGAGTGTGCTGCTCAGAGTTCTCGTTAATGTTGCACAATTTAGATGACAGATTTGTTAACAAAGTGGCTCATTCTCAAAGGCCAGTGAACCCTGTCGAGATAAATGCCTTAAAAATTGTATATTGCAGAGTAAGCTTTAATTATAAAGAACTCACTTGACAATTTACAATATATTGGGATTATTTTTCTTTTTTAAGTAATAAAGAGTTTTACTTTCTAGATTAAGGTGAGTGAAGGAAAAAAGGGAGGTTGAATTTGATGAAGAGTTAAAGCAAAGAGCTTGCTTCTTTGCAAGTAAGAGAGAAAGGTGACCAAAAAGTCTGTATAAAAAAACAACCACTTAGGATCACAAATTATTAACTGGCTAAATGGTTAAAGCAAGTAACTATAAATGCAGTGACAATTTAAAAGAATATTAAAACAGAAGGAGATAAGCAAAACAAAAATAACTACCATCAGTGGTATGAATAACCAATATTCTCAATTTACCTCTGCAAAATCTTAGATTTACAATACCTATGTGAGGTACTTATTTTTTGTGTGTTACTTTTGTTCAATGCAATATAAAGTCTAATATTCAACTCAGCCTTTTTTGCATACTGTTGATATATGTAGAGGATGTTTTAACATGATGTATTTCAATTTGTACACAAACAGAATATTCATAATTTTATATTTCTAAAACATTTTTGCAATACTTGATATCCTGTAGATTTCTTTAATAAAAAAGAATACTAGAAAAAAATAAATGCTTGTTTTAATGTCCTATTATTCTTCATTTCTAATGTGAGAAATTCTTAATAAGCATCTTAAATTATTTTTCCTAAATTTGAAAGATGTATCAACTTAAGTTATACTGTTTCCAACCATGCCTCACCCTCATAGAATGTACCACTAAAGAAATAAAACTATTTGCTGCTTTATTTTAATACTTACCTATTATAGAATATATGTAGACAACATACACAGTTTCATGAAGGGTTAGAAAGTCTGCAGCCATGTAACCACCACACAGGACAGACATCACTGACACTCCCCCTTGGGTGAGAAGTGCTCTGACCCAAATCTCCCTCCTTCAGCTCAACTATTTTTCATTCCCAGAGATCAGCACTGCCTGGCTCATTTAGTAGTATTTTCTCATGTTTCTTTATAGTTTTACCATCTACAATGTATTTCTGAACAATATAATTGTTGGTCTGAAATCATCCTATATACAGTATATTCTTAGGTCTTTGATTTTTTCCCCCACTTAATATTAATTCGATCACTAAAATGTGACCATTTTCATCACTTTGTATTTTATTGAATAACTATTCTACATTCTCCCTCTGCTCAGTGGCAAATGAACTGTCTCCAATTTTTGGCAAATACAAATATTTCTCCTGCGAATATTCTTGACCATGTCTCCTGAAACACAAATGCACATATTTCTACAGGATATTTATCTAGTGTTGCTATGCTTAAGCAGTGGTATACATTTCAACTTGACTAGGTACTATATCAGAAAGTGATTGTTCCCTTTTGGATCCCAACAAGTGCTCTGTGAGCTTCGATGCTGCTCTGCATCCTTGTCAATGCTTTGACCTGCCAGCCATTTTTGTTTTCCCCTTCTGAAGCATTCATGGAGGTGTCTCATTATGAGTTAATTTGTATTTCCATGACTAATAGTGAGACTAAGCACTGCTTTTATATGTTTGGTATGTTGGATATATTACTGGACATTAGAATTTGTTGTTTTGCCTATTTTTCTATTGGATTATGTGACGTTTGACTTTGATTCTTAATTTTAAAAAAATCTATTCTGGGCATCACCTGTGACAATGATGTTTTGTAAATTTTTCCTACCACTCTATGTCCTGTCTTTTCACTCTTGTTATGGTGTATCTTAAAAACAAAACAAAACAAAAACAATGCAGCCCCTAATATAAGTGGTAAACATTGGATGATATGATGTGTCAATCATAAATTGTTAAAAAATGCATCACTAGGGTGGGGAGGTGATAATGGGGGAGGACATGTGTGACAGGGGGAAAGGAGAGGTAGTATATGGGAAATCTCTGTACCTTTTGCTAATGGTATGAACCAAAAATTGCTCTGAAAAATAGTCTACTAAAAATAAAGTTGGGTATGTGCTTTTTTCCCCTACTCTAGTTCATAAAGTTATTAATTAGTTAATAAAGTTATTTTCTTAGATTCTCTTATATAAGAACTAGTGGCCCAGTGCATGAAATTCATACATGGGGGATGGTGTTCCTTTTGCATGGGGGAAAGGAGGGGGTGTTGCTCAGCCCAGTCTGCACTTGGAACCTCTTGAAGGATGTCTACTGCCAGTTTACAGGGATAGGGCCTAAATCAGCAGTTGGACATCCCTCTCACAATCTGGGACTGCTGGGTCCAGCAGCTCACCTACCTGCCTGCCTAACTGGTTGCCCCTAACCACTCTACCTGCCGGCCTGCTCACTTCCAACTGCCCCACTGCCAGCCTGATCACCCCCAACTCCCCTCACCCCTGCTGGCCTGCTCATCCCCAATTACCCTTCCCCTTGCCCTACTTACCCTCCCCACTGGCCTGCTCACCCCAACTGCCCCCACTGATGGTCTGCTCACCCCCAACTGCCCCCCTGATGGTCTGCTTATCCCCAGTGGCTCCTGCCATCCCATCCTTGCCTGATCACCCCCAGGCTACCCAAGGCCCCTCCTTTTTTTTCCTTTTCTTCATCACCTCTTTGAGCAAAGGCCAGGGCTGGCTGGAAGCAAGTATCTAGGATTTATTTATCTTCTATGATTGAAACTTTGTAGCCTCGGTCAGGGCAGGTGGAAAGCTTGGCTTCCTCCATTACCAGGTAAACCCAAGCCTCCTGCTTGCTCCAGTTCCATGGCTGACTACCATCTTGGTTGGGTTAATTTGCATACTCGCTCCTGACTGGCTGGTGGGCATGGTTTGGTGTAGCAGAGTGATGGTTAATTTGCACGTTTCTCTTTTATTAGTTTAGCTATGGGATAATCTCTTAATTTTCTTATTGATTTGCCTCTTACACTGAGTTTTTGATTAACTAAATTGTGTCTGTGTGTGTGTGTGTGTGTGTGTGTGTGTGTAGTATGAGGTTGAAAACCAATTTCATTCTTTTCAATTAAAATCACATTTCCCAGTATCACGCATTTAAAAACTTGTTATTTCTTTACTGTTTTAAAGTACCGCCTTTATTATAAATAAAATGTCCACATATCCAAGAGGTTTCTGAGTTCTCTGTTCTTTCTCATCTTTCTACTTACCTACCCCTGCAGTAATGCCACACTTTCTGAATTAAGATAGTTTTTAATATTAGTAGGGCAAATAATCTCACCCATTCTTTCTTGTTTTGTCTAGAATGTCTTGACTATTCTTTGCCTTTTGCATTTCAGAATCAACTTGTCACATCACACACATGCACACATACACACACATATAACTATCCATACAAATACCAAAAAAATCAACACAAAACAACCAGTTGGCATTTTGATTGTGATTATATTGTACTTACAAATCAATTTGGAAGTAAGGGATATCTCTACACTATTGGATCTTTCAGTATATAAACATGGTTTACCTCATCATTTAATCCAACCCTGAAAATATTCAATAGTTTCACAATTTTTCCTCTAGAGCTACTGCACATCTCTTATTACAGTATACTAGATAAAAACTGATATAAAGAAATATAGTTGATTTTAGTAAATGCATCAACTTGACTAAATTCTCTTATTAACTCGTATCATTTGTTGATAATGACAACTGGTTGGTTGTTTCTCAATCCTATGAACTTTATTTCTTTACTACATTGACTGTTGTGATATTGCCTTTGTCATCCCTGATAATAGTTATTTTCCCCTTTCCACTTGCTCTCTTGCTCAATCTCATCAGAACTTTGGAAAACTCATTCATCATTGGCAGCAATCAATTTTTCACTTTCTTTGTTCTCTCTTTCACTTCATTAAGTTTGCTCTTACTTCAATTTCTTCCTTCTGCTACTTTAAGTTTATTTTGTGGTCTTTTAAAAAATTAATTCTTGGGCTAATAATTTTAATCTTTTTTTCTAATATATTTATTTAAGGCATAATTTTTCCAGTAAATACATATTATAGGCATTATACAATTGATACCCATAGAATGTTCACTGTTGTTAATCTAAAATATTTATAGTTTCCATTGTGATTTCTTTTTAATTTTGAAACTTTTTTCTAGCTATATGTTTGTTATTTACTTGAAGCTTAATTTAATTATGATTCCAAATCTTTGAAATGGCTGAGAACTAATAGATGACATTGTACCATTAATGTTTATAACTGTACCATGTGTTCTTCAAAATAAAATGAATTTTGTAAATGTATGCAAGATTGTATGTATGTCTATCAGGTCATCTGTTTCCTTAATAATTTTTTAAGTTTATATTATTTGGGGCATTTAGATTTAAAATTATTCTATCTTCCTATTAAGTTGAAACTTGAATCATTTTTAAGTTGATTCTCTTCAGTATCTTTTGGGTCTTTAAAATCTATTTTGTAGACATTAGTGTTTACATGATAAATTATTTGCATGATAGGGCATATTCCTTTAATATTGAGGTCAGACACATGAGGAATCAATGCTTAAGGAATGCCCAACAATAGGTAGGCATAAGTGGTACAGTGAGGAGCTGAACCCAGTGTGTCTCCAACACTTATATTCCTCAACATTATGTTTTTCTTACAAGTTACAAAGATTAAAGTCAGCTTAGTTTCAGAGGTAAAATGCTCTCACTCTAATGTCTGCAAAAAATTTCTCACAGATTGCTACTTAATTGTGATTTTTCACTTAGCTTTAACAATTTCCCACTCCTTTAATGTTCTAAAGCAATGTGTGTGTTTTTTGCCAGTGTGCCATAAGAATTCTTCAAACATGCAATACCTTATTGTTTAGATTGTCAAATAAAAAGAATGACAGCAGCCAACATAACAATAGCTGTCTGGTACAAATGAATCAAAAGCATACCTATTTTTTGTCAGATCAGAAAGAAATATATTTTGTGATGCATGGCAAATTTTGGTAATTACTTTATATGTGCCATTAAATGAAAATGTTGAAAATCGCTAAAGTAAGAGAATATTTTAAAAAATTCTTATACAAAATTCTTAGAATTGTATAATATCCTATAACATGAAAGTGCTCAAATTTATCTAATCACAACTCTATTGTTGGGCAGTTTAATCAATCTCAAACTATTCCTATTATAAATATATGAAAATTAACATATTTACATACTAAATGCTATCACCTTAATTATTTCATTAAGTTTCTTGGAAATGAAATTGCCAGATGCTGTTACTTAGGTCCTGATATCTGTTTTCTTATTATTCCACTCCACATTTATATTGCAAGACAAAAACTACATTTTCCAGCCTTCTTTGCAGTGTGGTACACCATGTGATCATGTTCTAGGCAAGGGAATGTAAGTGTAAGGAATGTGGACAGACATCTTTCAGAAGATATCCTTAAAGGGAGAAAGCTTGATCTCCCAGAAATACTCCCTTCCTATTACTAGAATATGAATATGAAGGCAGGTATGCCAATACTAGATATTCCAAGATTCTAGGTAAAAGCACATGTTCAGGGTCAGAGATGCAGGATCTGGGCCCCTGAGGAAGATGGAGCCATCCAACCGCTCTGAACTGCCTATACAGACTTCACATCAAAGACATATTAAGTTCTATCTTTTTAAAACACTTTCAGATTACTTGCAATCAAATGTTTTTAAAAAGAATAATGTGGAAATGTTGCATAGAATGCTTTTGAAACATTTAAGGCTCTTCACAGAGTTGGCTAAATCACTTCCTGGAAAATTAAGCAATATAACCTTTTCCCTACATTATTGAAAACACCCACCTCCCCACATTCTGGTTCCAGCACTATCATTCCAAACTACTTTTTATTAGAGTAGTAAGTGATAGTAACTTTTTACTAGATGAATAGTAAATTTTCATTTCTTTTGTTAGCTTTTTATATTAAAACTAGAGGCCTGATTCACTAAATTCATGCACATGAGGTGGGGGGGGGTCCCTCAGCCCGGCCTGAATCCTTTCCACTCAGAAGATGTCCTAAACTGGCAGTCAGACATCCCCTTTATAATCTAGTACTGCTGGCTCCTAACTGCTCACTTGCCTGCCTGCCTGATCACCCCTAACCATTCTGCCTGCCTGCCTGATTGTCCCTAACCACTCTGCCTGCCGGCCTGATCCCCCTAACTGCTCTCCCCTGCTGGCCTGATCCTTCTAACTGATCTCCCCTGCTGACTGATCACCCCTAACTGTCTTTGCCTTGACTCGGCCACTGTGGCTTTGTCTGGAAGGATGTCCAGAAGATAGTCTGGAAGATGTCCAGTCTAATTAGTATATTACTCTTCTATTGGTATGGATTAATTAAATACCTCAACACTAATTTGTTCTTATGTCTTATTTTTTAAATTATGAAGTTAGTGTCTTTCTTACAATATAACAGTTATTTATGTGTAATGTTTTTCATATTTATTAGAAGTAGGCCAGTTTGTGATTTGCCTTTTATTTTTACTTACACTGGTAGTTTTATTGGTAAAATTTACTTTTACTTACACTGTAGTTTTACTGGTAAAGTTTTATATTTGCAATAAGCATTTGTGACTTATTCCACTTCCATTAGCATAAAATCAGTTACTCACTACTCCTTCCTGCATATTATATTTCATTTGTCCGTGACTACATGAAGCTTTATTTATTAACTTAAAAGTATTATTTAGATTTATGAAAATTTATTTTTTAAAGAAGGTAAAAAACCTCTGTTGTTTCTAAGGGCTTTCACAAATAAATGTGTAACTTAAAGTTTTAGAAACATAGTCTCAAGATTTTAAGAATGGATTAGTAGCAAATAAGCAAGTTTTAGTTCACTTTGCAAGAAGAACACATTTTTCTTATTCCTTTTAGGCCTCGAAAGAGAATGCCTTTTCCATCCTACAAACCTCTTCACAACAACAGGATCAGTTATCTCCAAACGTTGCTGAGGCCACCCCATATCAGTCAGTCAGCTACAGATTAGAAAAGAATTTTCAACTGTAGCTCTAAGGTGAAACCTTCAATTCCTATTTCAAGAGTATGACTTTTCTTTTGAAAAAACAAACAAGAATTTCATAAATGCCTACACAGATAGATGCCCACAAATTTTCCTGTCAAATGAATTGGAATGGGCCTCGGCAAAATTGCACTTTTATAGGTGTTCATGAAAACTTATCCTAGAATATTTAACAGTCCATAGAAAATTTTGTAAAATATGTGATCTACTCATTGTGACTCTAAATATTTCTTTTGTAACAACAACAACAAATTATCAACTGTTTTAAAACACGTTTATCAATGGAAATAAAAAGCCTTTGCAACTTTAAGAAAACATGTCTCTCCTTAAGAAAATGAAAAGATTGTTGCTATCATCTGCCTTTATAATGTAATGTTTCAAAATCATAATTACATATTAAAAAATTATGTACTATAGTTTTCTATGCAGATGTCATAAATGTTACTTATAAATTAAAAATAAGAGAAGGCATACAAACTTCCATTTTGGGGAAGTAAGCAAATGTAGTAACTTATTTTTCAAAGGTGTATATTATGTTTTTTATGAGTGTACCTTTTTCCTGCCCAATGCAGTGCCAAAATTCTCTGTTCAGCTTTCAGAATCTTGTAAACAGATTCAAACAGGAATCGTGTCATCAGCAAAAGGAATGCTGGAAAAAATAAAATTAAACAATTAACAGTGCACATTTTTTAGTTAATCTATCAACATAAGACTTTTGGAAGCAGGAGGTACCTAATCTTTTCAAACAGTTTATGAGTATATACATATGTAAATTTATAGAAATATATAATAATTATAATAAAGTCGTTGGTTTGAAAAAAGGCATTACAATGCCACCAGAGTTCATCTTAAAATGTATATGCATATAAGTTATGTTATATTCATATATGCAAATATGTTCATTCCCTTAGAAGTTGTTCATTTTGTCTAATTTTCAAGTAAATATCCTGCAGATACTTTAGGACAGGAAAATTCTTATTTCTTGAAATAATTTATGAGAGTTCTTCAGGTATCCTCATAGGCCCCTTATTTGATTCCATTCAAATACATGATAGTAATAGTCAACTCATAACTGTTTTGTGGGAGTCACTCAGTTACCACTATATTCACATCCCCACTCTCGGTATCTCTATGAATGCCCAGCTCAACCTCAGAAACAATGCACTTGCCACTTTCAGGAATGAATCAAACTCTGGATCTGCTACCAATTTCCCCAGACTGGACAGAAATGGCCCCTGGCAACTAACTGAAATCCCCAAGCATCAGACTTCTAAAAGCGAGGAACATGCATATGGTGGCAGCCACAGCATCCGTTCCAGCTCCGTCTCCTTCCTGTCAATTCAGTTCATGGAGAACAGAGTAATGCTTCAGTGTTCACTCATATTACACCCCAGATTGCTCAGTTTTGACCACAAGGCTTATGGAATTTGAGATGCTTTATTACCACAAAGTATTTATCTGGAGCATGATTGGTAGGGAGGAATTTTACTTCATTCTAACATCAGAACTCTTAACAATATTGACTAAAATCCTAAAGTCCCCTCACAGACAAAGTGAAGACTGAAAATTATTTCACAAATTACTCTATTAGAGGATTTCCAAAATGAAAAGAGTTATTAAAATTTTTGAACCTCAGAAATTATGCTGTTGCAATAAAATAAAAATTGTCTGCCATTTTTAAAATTAAATTTTTTCTTTAAAATGTTGCTTCAAAATATACACCAAACTCTACTCTTTTTTTTTTCCCAGTTAATTGAAATGTCACATCTTCTACCACAGTGGAATTTACTTGAAAGTGAAACAAATTGTGCCATATTCTATATTGGGCAACACAGAAATACACAGGTGGTAATTTTACCCACAAGAGGGAGCCTGTATTTATATATTTTTTTTGTCAGAGAACTCAAAAAACTTGAGTTAAAATATAAAATTCTAAAAAATTTGTTTGGTATCATAATCTTTATGTCAGGTCAAATTTTGAAATAGTCAAATTTCTGTAAGCACATTTTCCTTCAATTATAACACATCAGCATATCAGAATATTAAAAATATAATTAGAATTTTTTAAAATTCCCAACCTATATTATAATTAGCATATATATATATATATATATATATATATATATATTCATATATATATGAATACACAGGTAATTTCCAAAGCAGCATAAGAGAAAATTCATTTGAGGTGCTAGCAACATTACTTAGGTAAAATTGACTAGAATTACTATTAGTGCCCTATATCTGAATTTACACAAAAGTAAAAGGATATTTCAATTATCTACTTACCAGAAAAAAAAAAGCAAAATAAAAAGGGAAAGGGAAGAGGCTAGCATAAAACAATAATTTTCTATGTATTTATGGAACAGAAAACACGCTATTTTTAAAATTATGGTGATGGCCATTCTCACTAATATCACTTAAAACTGGCCTAAGAAAGGCACCATGATGAGGTTTCCTTTCTTAGAGCTGTAAAAAGGATCTCTTTTCTTTAAAAAAATAAGTAAACTTGATTTCTTAATACCCTATAATCTCCATACATAATATCTTAAATTAGGTACAATTTTTAAATAGATACACTCTGGGTTTTATAACAATAAAATAATTCATTAATTTAAAAACCACCTCATAAAAAATAATCTTGGCAACTTGTATCTAACCAAAATAATCTGTTCTATCACAATAAGAGACACAGTAATAATTCAGTTGAAATTTGTTTTGTGATCCTTTGTAAAGACAGATGATAAACTGCCTCTCCCTACCACCCCCCTCAGTTCTCTTCTCAGCTACTTGAAGACCCTACATAATAAAAGCCTAATATGCTAAGTGTCTGGTCAACTAGTTGGTTGTTCAACCAATCAAAGCGTAATATGCTAATGATATGCTAAGTCTGCTCAACTGCTCACTATGAGGTGCACTGACCACAAGGGGGCAGAGAGTCAACTGATCAACCAGTCAAAATGATGTTCTCTGATCACCAGGGGACAGACACTGTAACTAGTAGGTTAGCTTGTGGTTGGAGTCGGGCTGATCGATCAGGACTGAATGAGATAGGCCAGGCATATCCTGGAGCACTTCCACAGTCCCTCCCTTGCTGGCCAACCTCCTCTATCCCTTTCTGGCCCCCTTCATGCACTGGTGGGGTTCCTCAGCATGGCCTGCACCTATTTACAATTCAGGACCCTTCAGAGCCAGTTTTGGTCCTATCCTGCAGGGCAGGCTGAGGGACCTTACTATTGCATGAATTCATGCACTGAGTATTATATGACAGGGGCAGGGAGTTGAGGAAGAAGGGGTTAATCACTGCTGCTCTTCCTCTGGAATTCCAACCTACCCATTATCATTTTTTTCTCCCACTAGTGACTATAAATCTATTGGACCTAAAATCAATATCTTATAAATGACATAAAAAATATATTCAGCTCTGACTGGCATGCCTCAGTGGATAGAGCATCAGCCTGTGGACTGAAGGCCCACATTCAATTCTGGTCAAGGGCACATGCCTGGGTTGCTGGCTTGATCCCCAGTAGGGGGTGTGCAGAAGGCAGCCAATCAATGATTCTCTCTCATCATTGATGTTTCTCTCTCTCCCTCTACCTTCCTTTCTGGAATCAATAAAAAATACATATGTATTAAAATACTAGAGGCTTGGTGCTCAAAATTCGTGCACAGGGGGATGGAGGTGTCCTTCAGCCCAGCCTGCTCCCTCTCCAATCTGGAACCCCTTGAGGGATGTCCAACTGCCCATTTAGGCAGGATTGGGCCTAAACGGGCAGTTGGACATCCTCTTACAATCCAGGACTGCTGGCTCCCAACTGCTCACCTGCCTGCCTTCCTGATTGCCACTAACCACTTCTGACTGCCAGTCTGATCACTCCCTAACCACTCCCCTGCCAGATTGATTGATGCCTAACTGCTCCCCTGCCAGCCTGTTTGCCCCTAACTGCCCTCCCCTGTGGGTCTGATCCCCCCTAACTGCCTTCCCCTGCAGGCCTGGGTTCCCCCCAACTGCCTTTACCTGCAGGCTGAGTCACCCCCAACTTCCCTCCTCTGCCGGCCTGGTCATCCCTAACTGCCCTCCCCTGAAGGCCTGATCACCTCCCTTGCAGGCCTGGTCCCTCCCAACTGCCCTCCCCTGCTGGCCTGATTGCCCACAACTGCCCTCCCTGGCAGGCCTAGTCCCTGCCAATTGCCCTCCCCTGCTAGCCATCTTGTGGTGGCCATCTTGTGTCCACATGGGGGCAGGATCTTTTGACCACATGGGGGAAGTCATCTTATGTGTTGGAGTGAGGGTCAATCTGCATATTACTGTTTTATTAGATAGGATAGAGGCCTGGTACATGGATGGGGGCCAGCTGGTTTACCCTGAAGGGTGTCCTAGATCAGGGTGGGTGCTCCCTTGGGGCATGGGGTGGCCTGGGTGAGGGAGCCTATGGTGGTTTGCAAGCCGGCCATGCCCCCCAGCCACCCAAGCGGAGGCCCTAGATCTGGGGTTTATTTATCTTCTACAACTGTAACTTTGTAGCCTGGAGCAGAGCCAAGCCTTCGGCTTGCAGAGCCATTGAAACTTTGTTGCCTTAAGTGGAAATAGAGGCCTCCACTGGCCAGGGTGTGCAGAAAGTTTAGCTTCCTCCATCTCCAGGGGCAACACAAGCCTCTCTCCTGCTCTCTCTGTGGCCATAGCCATCTTGGTTGGGTTAATTTGCATACTCACTCTGATTGGCTGGTGGGCATGGCTGGTGGGCTTGGCTGGTGTGTGTAGTGGAGGTATGGTCAATTTGCATATTACTCTTTTATTAGGTAGAATTTATTCATTTGATGGACTAATATACCCAAGTGTCTGAATCCTACTTACACCCTCTGTTTTGAAAAGGGCAACAGACTCACTTCCATCAGTAAAAGGTTGCTCAGTCACTCTATATAATACTCTGTGGTGCTAGAGCGCTGCACAGAGAAAGACCGCCATTGTTGAAATTTTATGCTTGTGACCCTGAACTTCTGTCAGTGCACACAAATAGGGAGGAGCATGCAAGTAGCTTCAAAGAGCTTTGCCATGTTCTGAGATGGGTTTGCAGGTCTCTGTTTCCTTATCTTGTTTCACAACTTACATAACATTTTGAGTGCATCAAATATTACATAATAATATTGGGGAAAAAAACAGAAAGAGATCAACCAAAGGACTTGTATGCATGTATATAAGTCTAACCAATGGACACAGAAACCAGGGGGTTGAGGGTATGAGTGGGGTGTGTAAAGGGGGAAGAGGAAATAAGGATACATATTTAATACCTTAATCAACAACAACAACAAACACGACTTCTCTTTAATAGTGAAATCTCTAAGGATTGAAAAAGTGCATAAAAAGTCCTTACAAGTAGAAAAGCTCAGTAACACATCAGAGATATTAGTCAAATAAACATAGTGTGAGCCCTGCTGGTGTGGCTCATGGTTAAGTGTTGACCTATGAACCAGGAGATTACAGTTTGATTTCTGGTTAACTCACACCTGGTTCCAGGCTTGATCCCTAGTAGGGGACATGCAGGAGGGACCCAATCAATCTCTCCCATCATTGATGTTTCAATCTCTCTCTCCCTCTCCCTTCTTCTCTGAAATCAATAAAATATGCATATATATGTATAAAATATTACACACATACACACACATGTATTTATTATGTATATATTAAATGTACTATGAGATCCCTCCATGTTAACCAGTCACAGATGAGCTCTGGAAAGACTGAGAGCATTTCATTTATAAGAGACATCAGTGAAACAATCCAACTAACTATCTGTTAGTTATTTACATATTAAGAAAATATGATGATGAAGTTTTTCAGTTTACAGAATATTCTTCTTGTTTTAAAGAATAGTTTATTGATTTATTGAGAGAGAGGAAGGGAGAGAAAAATAGATGTGAGAACACATCATTTGGCTGTCTCCAGCATGCCCACTACTGGGGATTGAGCCTGCAACTTGGGCGTGTGCCCTGACCCAGAATCAAACCAGCAATCTTTAGGTGCACGAGAGGACTCCCAACCAATTAAACCACACTGGCCAGGTATGAATATTCTTTAATTCAGAAGATTAGAGACTTAACTTTAAAAGCCATTCTAATCATGAGAAAGTATATGCTTAGTCTAGCAACAACAACAAGAAAATCCAGCTCAGTTTACCATTGATTGGGAACTTTATTTTGATAATCTCTTCTCTTAGCATTAATCTTTTAAATACATCAAATAGAAAGCCACCCTGTAAAACTCAAAGATACCTGCAATGCAAAGAAAAAAAGATGGTAAAAAAAAATCAAAGCTAAAAATGAAGCAAGGCCTATTTTCCTGGAAAAAGTATCTTTTGACTTACTTTATTTCAATGGGTACAAATTGAAATAATCAGAGAATAATGAATAGAAAAAGCAACTTTAAAACATACTTTTGAGAGAATTCTAGCAACAGGTCAGCATGAGATTTCCTATTCAGTTTTACTGGCTGAAAATTCATATAGTTATACAATTTCAAAAGAAAAAAAATGTTCTTTATTCCATTTGCCAACCAGAGTCATTTATCCCCTATTAGATAAAGTATAATAGACTCTACAGAAAGGGTCACTGGCCTTCCATTTAATGATATTGCCAGCCCCAATCTGCATTTTCCCGGCAATGTCCCTCAACACAGAATAAATGGCTGATCTTTCCACAATAACAGCTGATTTCTATTTATTAAGCTAAAAAGGTCACCATTTTCTACGGCTGGGCCGCCCTGCACTATTGATAATTTTATGCATAAACAAATGGCAAATTTGTGCCACATAAATATGCATTAGCAATTACTTTTTCCTAGGGCAACGCTTACTGCATGCAAATGTATACCTCACAGGGCCTGGTAGCTTTTGTTTTAGCTCTTCAACAGTGAAACAAAAGAGCACAATAAACAATTTTAAAATTGCCAATCAATAAGCAATGCAAATGCAAAGGTAAATGGCAAGAAACTTGCTTAGAAACTACAAAACAAAAAGTGAGGTTGTGGAGGATAGTGGAAGTATTTTCCATTTCATATTGTTTCATTTCTTTCTCTTTCATAATGAAAAGGCTAAAGTACTCTTGACATAGAACAGCTAGAGAGACTGGTGCTCAAGCCGATGCCAGATGGGGCAAGTAGAAAATATGCACATGTTGAATAAACACACACACACACACACACACACACACACACACACACACACAACACCACAAAGAGGCAAAGTGGGTGTGGGGAAAACTGTGTGCCTATGTGATTCAAATGGATCACCTATGAAATTTCAGATCTTTCCATTTCAGAGATCCAAATAATTTTAAAACTGGAAGGAGCTACAGAGAAAAGAACCAAATCTGAGTTCCACTGCACTTTGCCAGGTTGTTATTTTCAAGTATCGCCTTCCTCAGACAAAGGGAATAAGTATGATCAATAAGTAGGATGTTTTTAGGAACATGAGGAAAAGAAGTAAATGAGATTATACAATAAAAAAATAAGGTGCATCTCACGAAACATCTGCATGCCCAGATGTTTAAGATCAAAAACTCTGTATCTCAGAACAATTAAACAATAGGGTCAATGGCACAGAGAGAAGAGGCTAATAGGGAAAGAGGGAATAAGGGTAAGAAAACCTGGTTAAACATATGTGTTACCTAATTTGAACATGAAAACAAATAATAACTCAAAAAAAGTTGGCATTTTTTAAATAAAAAAGAAACTTTAGGAAAAGATTTTTTAAGTGTCATCTGCAATGTACTTTCTTAAATGATTTCTACTTAATAGATCAATTACACTTGATTTTCACAGAAAACATGCCCTCGCACACAGGCACGGGGAGGTTAGGAAACTTGACCAGTTACTTGAATCAGTGCTAACCCTGGGCTGTGCCCAGTCCGATGCCAGCACCTGCAAGCTTCCCTACAGCCTGATGCTGCCACCTTATCCTTAAAACCCATCCCTTTTAACCCAACTGAAAAATCTCTTCCTCACTTTTAGATGGCTTTGCCTTTGTATAAAGAAGTCAAATTGGATTTTTTAAAAATTAAATTGGCAGGCCTTATGCAAGTTTCTTTAACCAAGTTAGTACAACACTTTAGCTTCTGTAAAATATACTAACAATGATTTGCATATTAGCCTAAAGTTACATTAATTCCTGTATACTTAGAACATAGGATAGTTTCAGTGTTATTGGTAGAAGTGGAATTCTTGGGATGCTTCAAAGAAAAGAATTTCCTCAGTCCCCCAAGGGAGATAGGATTTGTGGAAAGCTTTATCGATGTTGTAAAATTAAGGAGCTTCCCATTCCAAGATCTCATCGCTGTTCGCCTCATAATGGAAGATGTCCAATCTTGTCTTCAGCAGGGCCAGAATCAAGGCCACTGCCCAGAATTTCTGTTCCATGGTATAGTCCAGTCCAGCATCCTGCATGTGGAGTCTGAGTCTGCATGGCCCTGGCCATGTAGCTGTTTAAGGCCACGCGACTATGAAGAAAGAATAGGCCAGAGCATGGGCAAGTCACAGAGCAAGAGAGAGCAAGAAGAGGAGGAACTGGGGATGTGCCCATAACCAAGGTACATGCCCTCGACCAGAATCAAACCTGGGACCTTTCAGTCTGCAGGCTGTATCCACTGAGCCAAACTGGTTAGGGCAAGAGGCCAAAGTTTCAATTATCATCATTTCTTGCTCAATTCCTTACTCTCTATGCAAAGTAACAATTTCAAACTGAAACTATTGATATCCCCACTAATCTGTAGTTTGTACAAAATGTGTAAATACTTGTATTTTCTACTATGCACAATGCATGTAATCTATACTAATAAAGGAGAAACAGGCAAATTTACCATCCCTCTGCTAAGCCCACCAGCCTATCAGGAGCAAGTATGCAAATTAATCCAACAAATATGATGTTTAATTTGCATACACAGGTGCAGAGAGAAGACTGAAGACAGCATAGAAGGAAGCCAAGCACTGCAGAAGGGAGAGAAGTGGCAGAGAAGGGAATGAGGCAGCCAAGACGGGAGGGAGCGAGGCAGCAGAGAAGGAAGGGAGCGAGCCAGCAGAAAAAGGAGGGAACAAGGCAGCTGAGACAGGAGGGAGCAAGGCAGTGGAGAAGGGGGCTTTGCTCTCTTCTCTGCTTTGCTCCAGTCACAGGAAACCCTATTCTTGCAGGAATAGGCTCAAGGAAGCCTATTCTTGCAGGAATCTTCCTGCAAAGCCCCTCTAGTAATCAAATAATCACATTGCATGTGCTCAATCCCACTTTTATAGCAACAAAATTAGGTTTAGATACAGGGTACATATGAGGGATTCAGAATGTCATAGAGAACAACAGAATGTCTGATGAGGACTTCGTGTAGATGGCAGGATAGCAGTCACTGCCTCATTTGTCCTGAGTGAGGGTCTGCCAGCCTCTATGCCTTAGGCCCTTTCTCTGCCTGTCTCCTGCTCAGCAGACCCCTGATATGTGCTGGCTCCTATGGTTCAAGTTTCCAGGGCTCCTCTGACAAGTGGCTTTTAGGTGAATCCATCTGCAGTGAGGAGATTAGAGCATGGTGCAAGTGAGGCCAGCACCATGGTGCACATGTGTGTGTGTGCATGGGTGCACATGTGCCTGTGCATGTGCTCATGTGCCTTGCACTATCTCTCTCTTTCATTTACTTTTTGTAACAAAATATAGACAGTAATAAAACAAACCCCAATCAAGAATCTACAAGCATCAACATCTATCAACCTTCTGCTATTTGAATTTCTCTTCCTCTTTCTCTACTTTCCCAGGTGTCTCAGGCAGCAGCTCCACCTCTGCCTGGTTCCCCCTCCATTGCTCCAGCTTTCATCCAGTGACCCTGAAAATCCTGCCTCCTCCTGTCTCCCAGCATATGGGTGGTAGTAACCTGTTATTCCTGACTGCTAGGTTGTGATTTTATATTTATTATTGTCAATGTATAACAATTTTCCCACATTACATGCCCCCTTTTCAAATAATCACAGTGGCTTCTCTCTTCCTGCTTGGTCCCTGACCATATAAATGAGCACCCTATACAGTGCATATTTTATTTTGATTTTATCACCTAGTTGCAGAACTATTATTTATCCTCTATTCATAGCTCCCTGGAAGCAGGTCAAAGCCATCTAAATACGGGACCCTTTCAATGGCATGGAGACAAGCATGCTGGTCAATACCTGCCAAATCCAAACTATGGTTCCTTCTCATGTATCAGAATCTATGAAAGAGAATCCTTCTATTCTTATTTCATATATATTGTCAACTTTTTAGTTATATGTTTTTTAAAATATATTTTTATTGATTTTTAGAGAGAGAGAGAGAGAGAGAGAGAGAGAGAGAGAGAGAGAGACATCAATGAGAGAGAACCATGGATTAGCTGCCTCTTGCATGTCCCTTACTGGGGATCAAGCCCCTCAGCCCAGCATCCGCCCTGACTGGAAATTGAACCAGTGATCTCTCAGTGTGTGGGACAATGTTCAGCCAACTGAGCCACACTGGCCAGGGCAATATCCTGTTGTTTTTCAATTGACTTTCCTTAATCTATGGTCTATGGGCCAAAGAAAGAGCAACAGAGACTTACAACTGTTCCCGGAAATTATACCCTACTGCATAGTATCATAGGTATCTGCTAGTCTATTTTAAGAAACTCAATCTGTAATAAAAACATATTTTTTTCCAGTAGATGATAAGGATTAATTAACCAAGTTTATGTCTTAGATAAGACATATTTAACATGTAAGCATTTGTTTTTTCATAACAAAACATCATCTTCTGATGTTAGAAATGAACACACACACACACACACACACACACACACACACTCCATAAAAATGACTGATGTTAGATGGCTCTTACAAAATTACATTTTGAAAAATTATGGGACTATGAATCAGACATATAGATTAAATTTCCCTGAAAGAGACAAGTGCTTAATAATTAGTGGGAATGGATACAAATAATATTTATGATTTTATCTTACCCAAAACACTTGAATAATTATGCAGTGATCATATAGTGAGAAAATACTTACCAACTTTGAACTGTAATCTATGAGGAAATTTTAAAATACAAAAAGATTTTTTAACTGAAATGATGGACTTAAATACACAAGCTGAAACTTTAACCCACTTTAACATAAAGTCTTTAAAAATATTAAGATGAAAAGACTTGCTTTAAGAAAAGTTCACAAGTCTTTGTAATTTTTAATGGCAGCAATCATAATGCCAGCAAAGAACAAGAGGAGGCAGTCAAAAAGAGAATAGAGTTGATAATTGTAGAGGGTCCAAATCAAAGTTAGATAAAAACCCTCCCCAAGCCGAGACCGGTTTGGCTCAGTGGACAGAGCGTCAGCCTGGGGACTGAAAGGTCCCAGGTTCGATTCCGGTCGGGGGCATGTACCTTGCTTGCGGGCACATCTCCAGTGTGGGGCGTGCAGGAGGCGGCTGATCAATGTCACTCTCTCATCGATATTTCTGACTTTCTATCCCTTTCCCTTCCTCTCTGTAAAAAAATCAATAAAATATATTTTAAAAAAAACACTGCCTAATGTTAAAACAATATTTTAAATATTGGTTCCAGAATTGGTTTCCATGGTAAATGCAGGGACTTGGATAAGTATTCAACACCCAGAAAAGATCAACTGGAAACAGGGAGCACAACAACTGTGCTAAATCAAGCCAAATAAAAGGAGAAGATACATTTACCTAAAAACAGATCAAATTTAAGGGTATTGAAAGGGGCTAGTCATTAAGTAGAATCAAGACATTTTAAGGATTGCAACTGACAAAGAATAGAGACTAGATATATTGTCTCTTGCTCCACAAGAAAGAACGAGGTACTGTTTTATTTTGTGTGTGTTTCATTTGATGAAAGGTTGTAGAGAGGTAGATTTCAGTACATTATGAAAAGTAACTTTTTAAAATTGAGTTATACAACCTAACCAGTTTGTGCCAGTGTTTATAGCATTAGCCTGCAGATGGAAGAGTTGTGGGTTTGATTTCTGTCAAGGGCATGGACCTCAGTTGCAGGCTCGATACTTGGCTTGTGGGAAGGGATCATGCCACAATGATGTCTCTGTCTCTCCCCTTCCCTTAAATTGTCTCTGAAAACCAATGGAAAAAATATCCTCAGGTGAGGATTAATCAAAAAATAAAAAATAAAATAAAATAAAGAGTTAGGCAGCAATAAACAAAGCCAAATGATTTAAGCTAAGGGTCTGTATTCATTCCTAATGAGTCACCCTCCGACTTGGCTCCTTATTGTCCAAGGGATCGTGGACACGGTCACTTAAGCAATCTCTGCCTCAGTTCCTCATCTGCAAACTCTTCCAAATACAAGTGATACCAAGGAAAGGTAGAGAATCAGACAGACTGCAGGACCTCCCGTCAGAGAATAGGATGCCTGGACTGAATGGTATACTGAATCATCTAGCTTTTAAGATACATTCTAATCTAAGATGAAATTATTCTATTGCTAAAAAATCAGGCTTATATTTTCACACAATTTCAGGCAAGGAAGGCTAGCACTAAAGATTTAAAAGAGAGAAAAATGTGCAGCAATTCCCCATTATTAAAACAATTTTAGCATCACCCAGAGAAAAGATATTCTCTTTTCTTTTTACCAAAGATGAAGCTATGGTACAAAATACAAAGTATTTTTTGTGAAGTCAGATATGTGATTACTTAAATCAGCAACATCCATTTTTAATAAATTTATAATATTAACTTTTTTTTTTGTTCTTTAAAAGCCTCTGGCTACTCAATTGATAGGTACTTTTCTGATACTGAGGAAACATGAACAAAGTCCTTATGTCTTTGAATGCTGAGTGCTGCCTCCTTGGGCTCCTCTGTCACAGCCACTGAGCACTGAGAACAGGAACACAGGAGAGGGAGCTAAGCAGGGCCACAGGGCATCTTCAAACGCAGGGATCCTCAAATTCTTTTTTGCAATGCCCTGAGGGTTTCCCTAGTTATTTCAAGGAATGCTCTAAAATGTTGAAGAACTTCTTAAGACAAAATCATTTTACTTGTTCTTCTTTTAGCAATTATAAAACTGTGTCGACTTCTCAAAGTATTTTCACTTCAGCTATCTTATTGGATCCACAGGCCAACACTCAAAGGTAGGAATGACAGGGAATGATCCCTCTTTTGAAAAAAAAAAAGAAAGTCTCAGGAAAGTTATAACTTGACTCCAAATCCTAAAATCACAAAGAAGTAGAAAAAAAGGCAAGAACTCAAGTCCAGTCTTTCCCATTCACAATGCTACATCACAGATCCCACACATGGCTTTGAGAACTGGCAGAGAGGTCATTTTCAAATCCCTCCAATTCTGGATGTGTAAATTCACTGCAGGAATTATGAATCTTGATTAGTTTATGTTTTACTCTTTACTTACCTTCTCCTTCATGTATAGAGTGTTCCGAATGTTCTCACTCTTAAAAATGAGAATGGCACCATGGTTTTCCATGGAGGGCTATTTTGCCCCTCACCCCCCACCCCTTCATGGGGGACATTTGGCAATAACTCCAGACATTTTTTTTACTGTGACTAAGGTTTGGAAAGAAAGTGATACTGGCCTCTACTGGGTAGAGACCAAGGAAGCTCCTAAATACCCTACAATGCACAGGAGAGCTCACACAACAGAGACTTATCTGGCCCAGAAGGTAAATAGCCCTGAGGTTGAAAGACCCTGGATTAACAGTATTTTTATTTAAGCCATCTGTTTTTGTCTTTTATTTTTGTTACATAATCATAATCATAATAATGCTTTCAGAGTGTAACATTTGCTGGGTACTAATGACTAGGTTGGCATAAGGCTATGGGTTCTCAGGTAGTCACTAATTCCACAAAATGACCTGTGCCTTAGTCTCTGCTGTGTCAGAATACATTGAACAGCAGTTCAAGTGACAGAGGTCACCACAGCTGAGACAAACGAATCATAAAATCACTCGTCATGGTATTTATAACATTTTGCTTATAAGAAGGTTGAAAATACAATGATGCAAATATGGAAAGAAAAAGGCACACATTTTGATGATACAAAATGAGAATGAAAATTTATTTGAGTCAAGGAAATAGCCTCTTAAGTTCGTCATGATGTATAGCATACATCATAAACTTCATGACAGTGCACATTCAATCTTGAAAATGAATTTGGTTAGCTTTTTATGCATTAAATCATTTCAATAAGCATTGTAACAATGAATACCCTTTTCAAAGAGAAAGTTCTCACTCTTTGTTTATCTTGTCCACCTTTCTTACAGGAGCCAGGGATCTCAACTCTGTTTCCCATGCACAGGGACCAGGGTACCATCTCCCAGCCTTAGTTACACTTTTAATATGAGCCAAATAAAAGCCCTGATTCTGGGACAGGGAATGGCCTTAGTCATAAGATGCCTCAAAGTAGCTCTTGCTTCCTTAGAGTTTGCTTATTGATGTCCTCAGATATATTAACACATAAATAATGAATTAGGGATTTAGAGACAAACTGTTTTAGTTCACACACCACTTCATGAATCTGATGAAAGTTATAAACACAATCTATAGAAAGAAAACTTACCATGATGAGAGACCATTTTCTATGGGTCCTGTGTTTCTGTTCATCTTGTGAGTGGAGGCACCACTGCCTTTCTTTAGGACTACTCTTTTGAGTATATTCATATAGAGAAAGCCATAGAAGATAGTGTCTTCTTCCAGAGCAAAAGGCAGGTATATTTACAGTCCATTATGATAAGGATAATGTCTTAGTGTCAAAGGTTAGTCATGCTTACTCCCCATTATAAAAGAGCCAGGTTCCCTGTGTTCTTGTTTTCTCTCCCAGCATTATAGGCATCACCAGACTCTCTTTGAATCACCACGTGGGGAATGGGGCTCAGGAAACAGGTATGCATGCTCATATTCTGGCTAATACTACTATTGCTGGGCTGATACACTGTCCTTTGTCTCTGATCCAAGATTCCAGTGTCTTCTGACAGCACCCATGAAACTGTGGCAGGCTGATATATTAACTTGTAAATAGAGTAAAACTCTCAGACCCTTCACAGTCCTTAACAATGCATATGAGCAACATTAAGCATACCGTTTTAACAGATGGCCATTTTGTCCCCATATGCAAATTCAGAAGGCTAAAGTATCTATTTTAATTTCTTAGTCAGAAAATAGAATGGAATGACCATAGATTTTAATATCTGAACAAACAATACAATGTTAAGTTTATTTCAACAAAAATTCATGTAGCTATTACTAGTAATAGGAATAGCATTGGTTGAGTGCTTTCTATATGCCAGGTACACTGTATCTTAACAACTATGATGTTAGTTTATTCTGACAATAACATTGAGGAGGCAGCCATTATTATCAGCATCCCACAGGAGGAAACAAAGAACTATGTAAATTAAGTAACTTGGTCAAGGCTACATAACCCTCAATGTTGGAGCCAAGATCTAGGTCCAGAAATGGGATATAAACTCAGCTTGTGTCCTTATCACCTTTCTTTTCTGCCTCCCGCTATGAACAACACACTGGTGGTACAATGGCTTGGTCCCAGCCTCCGACAGACTCATGCTTTCAAGAGAGAGAGAGAAATTAATAGATAGTTTCAATGGAATGCCACAGGGTTTTGATCGAGTATACGCAAGAAGAGACTCAGCCTCCCATGGAGTCACAAGTAGCCTCCCAATCTAAAGGATGACTGAGATGAATCATGAAGGATGATTAGCAGTAGGTTAGGTAAACAAGTAGGGGTAAGACATTTGCTGATTTTACACATAAGAAAATGAAAACTCAGAGACATAAGGCCAAAGTCACACAGCTGCTTTGAAAAAAAAAATAATTGTAGTTTTGATGGTTGCTTAACTTTTACTACCCCTTGCTGCCCTCAAAAATTATTCCTCACTTTTTATTGGTAACAAGAGCAGCAGATAATGCTAAGAATTATTTAGTGTTTATACAGTCATTATTTCTATTTTATTATTATTATTATTTTAAATATGAAATCATTAGGTATTGGACATTCAAGGAAATAATATATGAGTACAATGTCATAAGAGTATCTACATGCTAAGGATGGGCATAGCACATCACACAGTATTCAAAGGGTTAATGAATCACTTGGAAATTTAAATATCATTTTCTGCTAGATTTTATTGAAGGACTTATCATGATTATAGACAAAGTTCCAACAAGGTCAACATCAATGTTCCAAATGCATGAGCAGGTAAGCTAAAGAGAGATCAAATAAATTGTTTAAATGTTACAGCATAGGTAGTTCTCACGAATGTTTCTGCAACTAGTCTAACTTCCATTAACATAGTTAGAAATTCTCTGATATGAAGAAAATTACTATAACTTCAGATATTACTCTAAGGAGCTATTGCTGTAGAATAGAAATGAAGAGATGTAGATAAATCTGCTAATGTTCATCTTATTCACATAAAGTGTGCATGAAGGAACAGAAAACAGAAGCAATAAATTCAAGGAAATCATGCCCAATAAAAACTTGAGTCCAGTTGCAACACACCCTAAGGTACAGGTATGGTACATTCATATAGATTTTAATAGAGATTCAGTATGATTGTGTGGACAGTATTCAGATCTGGGAAGAGAGGTACCATGGAGTATACTTATCAAAAGGACAAAATATTATCACAATATTTCTGGTTGGCCAGACTGCTTTTTTTAGGACAATAATACCATCACCATGACATATTGTATTTAGTGTCACTATACAAAAGACACTTCAATGATTGCTAAGAAAAATGGAGATGAATATGCATGAATGTTCCCTATAGTTGCCAATGGAGGTAGAGGTAGTTATTACAAAGACCTAAATTAAATAACTACTGTACTATAATTCATCCAACCGACTTTTAGGGAATGCCTGTCTGAGTAAGGCACAATGATAGGCTGACAACTAAAGAAATCCAAGTGAAGTACAAGTGAGGATTGGAGTTATGGAAAAGTAAATATGCTAAGAGCTTCTGGCATTTCTAGTACCGTTATTAACAGGTTTAACCTGAGCCAGAAGTACCAAGATCAATGACAACCTAGGATCAGAATCACTGACATTAATAATATCAATGCTCTTCATTCTCATCAAATTGAGGAATTATATTGGGGTGAAAACACTGCATATTGTCCAACAGAATTTGATTAAAAAGGAAAGTAATACTTGAGGTTTAGTTACTTGAAAAACTACTTAAAGTTGCATAAATAACACTTTGACTGAGATTTTTTAAATACTTAGAATAAAACTTAGGAAACTATATTAACTTAAACCAATCACTAGTCATGTGGCAAATGCTTTTTAATATTTAAAGAATGTATGCATATATTGTTTATTATCACAGTTTTAGGCCAATAAAAGAACATTAAATACTTGGCACTTATGCAACTGTTGCAAAGTATGTCCTTATTAGGAGAGGATGCAAGTTTTATGAGACCTAAAACTTATATGATTTACTTTAAAGGACTATAAAATTCTGATCTTTTCATATCAACCATAATTTTAGAGAGAGAATTTTATGTACAGAATAGAAATTTATAGAAGATTTCATAGACACTTATAGATACAAGGAAAAGATAATTTAATCTTTCCAAAGGAATAGTTGATAGAATTTTGTTGTCATCCTTGCTGTTGCTGATAGTTGCAAAAATATTCTTTTGGGGAAAAAAACCAAGATGGTGGCATAGGTGAAAACCGAAACTTCTGCCTTCCACAACAATTTCAAAACTATAGCTAAAAGACAAAATGGTCATCATCTAGAACCACAGGAAAGCTGGCTGAGTGGAAATTCTACAACTAGAGAAGAGGGGCTCACGGAGACTCAGAGGAGGTGCAAAAAGTTGAAGTACAGAGACAGGTGCATGGAGAGGATGGACGGTGGAGGCCTGGCTGGCTTCCTCTAGTGGGAGGGAGACAGAAACTCCCGACTGCACTGAACCACAGTTCCAACTGCACTGAATCCCAGTTCTGGGTGAGAACCATATGGGGGGAGGCTGGACTGTTGAAAAAAGGGAGGAGTGCACAGAAACTGAGGGAAACTCAGGGAGCCATGAAAGGCAGAGTCCTGGAGGTGTGTATGCCAGTGCGTGCACAGAGGACTGACTGATAATTGTGCTGCTGGCTTTCTCTAGTGGGAGAAAACAGAACCTCCCAACTGCGCTAAACTCCATTTCTGACTGCACTGAACCCCAGTTTCCAGTGAGACCCTGGGTACCCAGGCTCATTTGGATTCTCAGAGCTCATCGAAACTCTGGGGAATCACAAAAGGCAGAGGTGTGGAGGTACACACATGTGCACACAGAGAGGGCTGCAGCAATTACTCAGGGACACTGAGACTTAGGGGCGTCATGGGGCAGGGTTGATGGGAAGCCAAGGCTATCTGCTCAGCCCTGACACTCTGCCCCATCCAAGCCAAACACAGAGGCTTTTGCAATTTTGCTAGTCTTAAATCATAAGGCTGACTCCAGCACAAAGTTCTCCTGGCATAGACACAGTTGATCCTCACAACCAATTGTCTTAGAGGTCAATTTCCCCCATTGATACCAACAACAATCAAGACTTAGCTACAACAAGGCTGTACACACAGTCCACAAAGGGCTACACCAAGAGAGTCCACCTCAGGTGACTGGGGAGGTGGAGCTATTGGGCCATATAGGATACCTAGCACACAAAGCTACTCTACCAACTCAGGGAAGCAGCAAAAATGCAGAGACAAAGAAACAGATCACAAATGAAAGAAATGGAGAAAAACAAATGACTGGATATAGAGTTCAAAATCAGTTATAAGGTTTTTCAAGAATTTCCTAGAAAAGATGGATAAATTAAGCGAGACCCAAGAGGAGATGAAAAAGAACCAACTAGAAATTAAACATACACTGACTGAAATAAAAAATATCATATAGAAACCTAACAGCAGACTAGAGAAACACAAGAATTAAGTCAAAGATTTAAAATAGAAAGAAGCAGAAAACACTTCACTTGAAAAGAGAAAAGAAGAAAAGAATCCAAAAATGTGAAGATAGTGTAATGAGCCTCTGGGACAAATTCAAGCATACCAACATCAGAATTATGGGGGTGCCAGAAGAAGAAGAGAGCAAGATACTGAAAACCTATTCAAAGAAATAATGACTAAAAACTTCTGTCACCTGGTGAATGAATAGACTTACAAGTCCAGAAAGTGCACAGAACCCCAAACAAAAGCAATCCAAAGAGGACCATACCAAGATATATCATAATTAAAATGCCAAGAGCAAAAGACAAAGAGAGAATATTAAAAGTAGCTAGAGAAAAACAGTTAATTACCTACAAGGGAGCACCCATATGATTGTCAGCTGATTTCTCAACAGAAACAATGCAGGCCAGATGGGAGTAGCAGACAATATTCAAAGTGATGAATAGCAGGAACCTACAACCAAAATTATCCAGCAAAGCTATCATTCAGAAATGAAAGGCAGATAAAGAGTTTCACAGATAAGAAAACACTAAAGCAGTTCATCACCACCAAACCAGTATTATATGAAACTCTGAAAGGTACTCTTTAGAAGAGGAAGAAGAAAAAGGTAAAAAAAAATTATGAACAACAAATACATATTTATCAACAAGTGAATCTAAAAATCAAGTCAATAAAAAATCTGATGAACAGAATAAACTGGTGAATATCATAGAATCAGGGGCATAGAAAGGGAGTGGACTGACAACTCTCAGGGAGAAAGGAGCGAGGAGGATGCTGACAGAGACTGGACAAAAATTGTACACCTATGGATGAGGACAGTGTGGGGGAGTTAAGGGCAGAGGGTGGAGTGGGAGCAGGGTGGAGGGGAGCTTGGATGGGAGGAAGAGGAACAAATGTAATAATCTGAACAATAAAGATTAAATTAAAAAAAAGATTCTTTCTTTACAACTTGTTTTTTATAAAGTCATATAAAATTTTCAGACTGTATTAAAGTTGAGAAAACCTTTATCAAATTTTTTATGAGATGTAAGATTTTAAAAACTTGTCTACAAAGTAGCTTCTGGCTTGTGGAGCCTGAGAAAGAAGACACCTACTAAGAAGGTCTCCTATTGGCTAGCTGGGCTCAAATTAAAAAACAACAACAACAAATTACAGGACATTATAATAATTTCTACCTGCATTGTACTAAACTGCACTGCCTTCTCTGTGTTTCTGCCATCTGAATCAGCCCTTATAAAGGAGTTCCTGGTATCCTAACTCAATCAGTAGGACTGAGGTTTTTCCCATCTAATCTCCATCAGCTTCTTCACTGACCAATCAGAGAAGCTCTATTCTGATCAATCAGGACAGTGACTTTTGGACCAATAAAACTGCAAAGACTTAGAGCTCTGTTTGCATGAGGACAGACCAATTAGAAAGAGAGAGAGAGTGGAAGGAGAGAGAGAGAGAGAGAGAGAGAGAGAGAGAGAGAGAGAGAGAGAG
>JAAGEH010000311.1:21991238-22004218 GCA_011751065.1 Lasiurus cinereus | reverse complement strand
GAGAGAGAGAGAGAGAGAGAGAGAGAGAGAGAGAGAGAGAGAGAGAGGAAGAAATATCAATTGGTTGCCTCCTACAGGTGATCGAACTGGGATTAGGAATCAGTCCCACAACCTAGGTACATACCCTTGATCAGGAATCAAACCCATGATCTTCAGGTGTGCAGTCCTATGCTCTAACCATTGAGTAATGCTAGACAGGGTCTCATCAAAGATTTTTAATTTTTGTGACCTTAAACTCAGGTGGTTGCACTGGCCATCAGTTATGTTAGTTAACATAAACTATTATATACTATATATCTATTATAATAATTGTTTTACTTAAAGGCTATGGTTGAACCTACAAAAGAGTCTTCAGTATAATGTATAAAAACCTACAGATACAATAGCAGAGATGAAAGAAGGGAATGAACATGTGGCAAGTACAAAACAAAACAAACAAACAAAAAAGAAAACCTAAAAACAATTAAGGAAGCCCCCCCAAAAAAAAGTTGTATGGGGGGGAACCTTCAAGTATTCTATAATTTAGAGATAGACATTGATATTCCAGAAGGTACCATTTGTATACCAATATCAGCATGATGAACTATGACTCTACTGATTTTCCACTTGTGTTCTCAATTTTTTAAGCCAAAGGAAGTAATCCCACCACCCTGCTGACACAGAATATTGAAAATTAAACCACACACTCTACTTTACTATTAAAACTGTGTTGTTCTTGTCAGATTTCTTTTATAAATGCCTCTTTCCCAAATAGCACAAATTGTCATATCTAGTTTATGTCTTTTGAACATCCTATAGTGTGTCTAGTGAAATAAATCACCGTGAGACAATAATACTTAGAAACATAATAGGCCCTAACTGGTTTGGCTCAGTGGATAGAGCATCAGCCTGTATTCCAGTCAAGGGCATGTACCTTGGTTGCCGGCATATACCCAGTAGGGAGTGTGCAGGAGGCAGCTGATCGATGTTTCTCTCTCACTGATGTTTCTAACTCTCTATCCCTTTCCCTTCTTCTCTGTAAAATATCAATAAATTACATATTGTTAAATATAGTAACAGAATAGAGCAGCTACATTAAATAGTAGCCAACTTTAATAATAAAAGCATAATATGCTAATTAGACTGGAAGTCCATCCAGAGGAAGCTGGGGCTATGAGGAAGCCCAGGTCCTGGGTGCCAGAGGGAAGCTGGTGCCAGAAGTCAGCGGGAAGGAAGGCCTACTCTTGCATGAATTTTGTGCATTGGACCTCTAGTTTTTAATATTATTCTGACAACCTTAAGTCTCACACATAAAATAAGTAAGATATGGCAGTAGCTTAAGTAAATGCATCAGAAATACATGCATTTATAACTGCAGATTTAAAATGCTAAACAGAATTCTGATGTAGGAACCTGACAGAATTTGATCAAATGTATCCATCTGTTCACCTTCGTATAAATAATGCTCACACAACCAGTGCTGAGCCTCTTCTAGGACAGGCCTGGGACTTCCCTTACATCTGTCACTTCCCCTGCTGACAGCTGCCTCCACAGGTACTCAGGGGCCTTCTTCCTAAACACTCCAAAACAGTATCCTGAGGGAAAGGCTCCAGGAAAAAGCCACTTTGGTACTTCCCCTCTTTCCTCCTTATTTCTGCCTCCATCACTAATATTAATGGCCAATGTAACACACTCTCCATGGATGCATGGAAATGCTTCCAGAAAGCCCTTTGGTCTCTCATTTCTGCCACTTGAACTCCAAGGGGACTAATGCCATCAGCAAATGTGAACGCCTCCAAGCAAATGTGAACGTGCTGCCACTCAGAGAAGCAGAGTTCTCACACTTTCTACCTCTCACACGCAGCACATGGAATGAAGTCATCAAAACGCACTGCAACCAACTCTTTCAAATACTCCACACCATTGATGTCTCTAAAAAAAAACCCAATGAGGAACAACAGGACACTTTTAACCTTGTCTGTGGATGAATCCGAAGGGTTGGTGGTTGCCTCTTACTGAAGGCAACCGAGTTCCTGGGAAAATAAAGTATACTTCAGAGGGTAGGGGAGGCTGGGGAAAGGTCAATGGGGGAAAAAGGAGATATATGTCATAATATATGTAATATTTTAAACAATAAAAAATAATAATAATAAAAGAAAATAAAGTATACTTGCTGCACACTAAGTTGCTCTGATCAGACACGGATGAAGTCAAGGGAGGGAAACCTAATCTAAATTAGGGAAATGTAACCTACACGAACCAAGGGATTTATTGCTGTTGAACTTGCAGCTGGCCTATGACTGCCTTTTCTATGCTTTTTCCTCTTCATGAAAACCCATCATGTGTAAAAGACAGAATTCCACTGACACAATGTAGTATGGGAAACAGCCTACCTTCACCAAGTTTGCAGGATTTTACATTTAGCAATAATAAATCCCCAAATTTCAGCATACATAGATTTAATCATCCATGTATGTATTTATACACATGGATGTATGAAATTATAAATAACAGAAATTATATATATATATATATATATATACACATATATATACATACACACATATATCTCACACACATTTGTAGTTTCTTCTATTGGCAGCAAATATTTTCCTTAGCTAATTACTCTCTACATTGCTAAAGGACCTTAGTATCCTCTTCTTCAACAAACTAACACTTTCCCTCCAATTGCCTCTTGGTCAAGCACACTTATCTATTCAGGATCTCTACTACAACACAGAAAACTGAGTGGAGGAAGGATGCATGGACTGGCTGTTTCAGGCACCTCGCAATACTTTAATCCTGAAATTTAAAACTGCATTCATGGCACATGAGAATTTGAAGGGAAATCTGTGAACAGGAAAGTCCTTGCTCCGCACCATTGGTGCTTACCAAGGACATGGGTCTCCATGAAGCCAGTACTGTTTTTACATGGTACTTTTCATTCAGTGCATCTAATATGCTCCCTTTAGACTATATGAATCAGGACTTGTGCTTGTGTCTCAAGCAGACTTAGTTTGTTCATGAACATTAGCTATAAAACCTCTTTTTACCCAGTGTATAATTTTGGAATATTGCTTTGCTTTGAAATCTGAGCCACTCATAAAAAGAATAAAAGAAAATAGCCCTAACCAGTTTGGCTCAGTGGATAGAGCATCAGCTTGCAGACTGAAAGGTCCCAAGTTCGATTCTGGTCAAGGGCATGTACCTTGGTTGCAGCACATCCCCAGTAGGAGATGTGCAGGAGGCAGCTGATGGATGTTTCTTTACCATCAATGTTTCTAACTCTCTATCCCTCTCTCTTCCTCTCTGTAAAAAAATAAATAAAATATATAGAAAAATAATAATAAAAGAAAATAAATATGAGAACTAACGTATCCTCAGATGGTGCTGGGAAAACTTCCTATCTTTTATTAGAACACCAAACAAAAGTTAACCTGAGACTCTGTCACAGGACAATTAGGTTCTGAATTAGCAGAAATATCTGAGAAACTGATTTTTTTTAAGGTATGACTACCAAAATTCACCTGCCTCATCTTTTCTCATGAATTTCTCAGTAGCAACATTGCAAAATAACTTGATGGAAAAAGTACCTCTGCTACCACGTTGTGAAATTTCCTCCCTGACACATTAGGGAAGTCACAAGCATTTAAGACTATTTCACACAGAAGTCACAATGTCCTCCCTACAGCGCCCCTCTCTGCAGCTGTGTGTCTTCAGTCAGGACAAGGGAACTCTGAATAGACCTGACCATGGTTTACAACAATGAGAACCTAGACCTGTGCTTTGATGTGGATTTCTCCCTTCACCTTTGACATGGTTGTCCGTGATAAGCATGACTTGGATATTTAAATATAATGCCAAACTTATGAATAAGTAAGAAAGGTGTCTTTTGTGAACTTGAAATGCAACCAGTGTGGCATTCTTGCAGTAATTTGTTTTTTAACATACATATTTTTTCTTTTCTTTTAGAGAGAGGAAGGGAGAAAGGGAGAGAGAGGAACCTAGAAGTGAGAGAAAAACATTGATTCGTTTCCTGCCGTATTCACCCAACTGAGGACCAAACCCACAATCTGGGTATGTGCCCTGATCGGGAATTGAACCTGCCACCTTTTTCTCCAACCAACTGAGCCACACAGGCCAGGGCTCATTGGATTTTGGATAATTCAACTTTCTGACAGTAGCAACCAGGTAAAAATGATGTGGCAGTAAAAACAACATGAAAAACAACTATGCAATCAACATGTTCTCCGATTTCTCTCCTGAGGCAGTTCTAAAAGGTATATCTGTACTCATCAGATATTGTCTTCATAAGCAGTACTTTGAAAAACACTAAATCCGTTTATTTCTTACATAGGAAAATTTCTTCCACCTGGAAAGCCATACACCCCACATGCACCTACAGACAGTCACACAGACACACACAGACAGACACAACATGGCCCTGGTGTTAAGCCCTAATCTACTCATCATGCCAATTCCAGACAATTAGTTGAATTAATGATTTCTAAAAATATTTAATAGTCACAGATATAATGGTGGTTATACAAAGTAGTTTATAGTTTTAGACGACACTAAAATATAGTTTCTTATTCGTCCGCTTAAGTTTCTTCCTTGTAATTAAAATTGTGGCTGCAACCTATAATTCAGTCAAAATCTTGAAGGGCGACTGATGGCTTATTACAAGGAGGCTAATCTAACATGATGTACATTTCAGAGGACAGCATTTATGGTTTTTAAATCACTGGGTCTTTCTGTGCAAAATTATCAGTGCTGAGCTAGCTCCGCTGCAGCTCTCCCATCCTCAAAGGCTCTTTCCTTTCTTTCCAATGAAGCAAGCAGTTCTTTCCCTTACCCACACTTCGCCAGGGAAAGACAGCCCAAGACTGCAGCATGGGTACCGGGAAGTGGGATTTCATTACCTACTAACAGGTGGCCCACAGGCTAAATCAACTAACCCAAACAGGTAACGCCTGTACGCTCACTATTAAATATTGCTAAAGCTCCAGTATTGTTTAAAATAATGACCAGATACATCTTAGCAGGCAAATGGCTCAACAAGCCAACAAGGTATCATTCGTTTTGAGACTTCCTTTTGTATTCTGGTTGCATTCCAGGTGCCCAGAGTCAGGGCAAGAACTTCAGGAACTACACACTGTGGAAGCTCAGCAGCTGTGGGTCTGGAACTGCGTGTGACTGCTCAGAACATGTTCCTAAGGAAAAGGATTGCACAAGGGCATAGTATACCAACTGCTAGCTTAGAACTGCCTGCTGGTGGTGAAGGAGGTAATAGTTCTGCTCCAGAGAGGAGCAGAGAGGTGCTCCTCAGCCAGCCTCCACTGCCCTCTCCCCTTCCCACGCCCTGATTCCTTCCCATTCTCACTTCCATATGGAATTTAGATGACAGATTTGAATAGATATGCATGTTCACTATCAATGAAAAGCCATTAAACCCCCTTCAGTAAACATTACTCTTATTGCCAAAATGACATTTTCTACAACTGTGGCAATTTGAAGTTAAAAGAAATGAATTTTCAAAGAACTTGCAAAATACTACCCACCTTCTGTCCAATTTTAACTCCATGAAAATATACAGGTATTCCTAATATTTTAGAAACTTACAAGATACTTTTACTCTATGTAAGTGAGTAATAAGGCAAAAAAAATTAGACACGTGGACATTTTATATTCAAATATTCTGCAGTTGCACTCGTAGCAATAGGGTCAATAATACTAGAGCAGTTGTTATACATTACCACCATTATAGTATTTAATATGTACTTCTTTCACTGAAAGCTCAGAAAAATACTGAAGGAAGGACTTTTATTACCCCACACATGTTAACTTTTATGTTTCTGCTGAGTCTTTGTCCTGTGCTGTCTGCATTTTTCTCCTCCCACTGGCCCTGGAGTCAATCACATTTCAATGACTGACCTGAGTAGCTTTGACTCTCGAATCCCCTCTAATATGAAAGAGCATTTAGTAATTTACAACAGGATTCATATTTGAAGTGAGACCCCTAACTTCAAATGTGAGAATGCATAGAGAAAAATGGACCTAAAACTGAAAGAATAAAGGCTTATCAAAAGCATCTCTCATTCTTACTCTCCAGCCAGGTGAGAATCTCATATATAGTCTCGTTCCCTTTGCACCTGCAAGTGCTTACATTACAAGGCCTTAGAGAGTATGACCTGTCCAGGCAGAGGTTTACATTTTACAACTTATTCTCTATTGTTTAAAAGATTTAAAATTTTCTGCACAGCATCATCAAATCTCCAGAGAAAAGAAGGCTATATAAATTCAAAATAAACAATTATTAGACAGCATATGTGGTGATATTTTGGATATTCCTGATAGGCCTTCACACTGGCTCATGAGCATGAATTCACTTAATAAATTGCTTTAGAAAGGAAAAAAAAACATAATCTGTCCCTAGTAAATGTCATTGTTCCCTATTACGTCAACTAAGTGCTCTCCAAGTTCTGCATCAACAAAGGTTTATTTTTAGTGAGAAAAAATGTATCTCCTCAGACTTGATGCTTACCATTACTGTCCGTCCTTGATTTTAGGGTTCCTCATCCTGAATTCTACATGGTATTTAATTTGCTAAGATGACAGAGGGCATTAAACCCTTCATATCCCCAAGACAATAAAATTCCAAAGTAAATAAAATTCTAGAGGCATTTTTCTAAAGGAACAAACAAATACAAAACTTTTTCTCATAAACTTCAATGAGGACAAAACAAGGCTGGATTTAGAGAATGCCCGATAGCCAAATAAAGCACTGTAATTGTCAACAATTTAAAACTTATTTTAAAATAACTTTTTCAAAAGCCATAATACTGTATCTTTAAAGACTGATAAAAACCTGAGACTGAAATCCTGCCAACTTCTGGGTTCAGAAAAATAGGAAAATATGCCAGAATGGGACAAACCTGAGGAAAGATTCTACAAATTAAAGTAAACTGTATTTCAGCTATATCTGCATTAACTATACATGTTAGCTAGTTATAGGAAGCCTTAACTATGGTGTTAAAATGCACCATCTGGAATCTTGTAAAATGAACTTTTACCTGATGGTTAGTGGCAACTTATTACTAAACACAAGAGAGATGTGTGAGCTATTTTGGACTCAAAAAGGACATTATCCTCGCAACAAGACCAATATTCACTCAGCAATGTATCCCCTGAGCAGTAAACAGACCACAGAAATGGCGGTAAAGATCCTGCATCCTAAGGGATTTCAGTCTCTGAACCAAGCGCCTTTTTATTCCTTCTGTGACTCTCTCCTCATGACTTCTTACTTTCAGAAAGCTAGTCAGTCATCGTTCTTCCAAAATAATAATCTTTATTCAACTTTCATACTTTATATCTTCAAAACAACTATGTTGCCTTTCAGATAGCCCCCATCTTTGGGTAACTGAGAGTCTACAGGTCAGAAGTTATGAGAACCCAGCTTTAGGACTTCAACACTGGAGGGTCGGGTACATTTAAAAATTTCTGCGATATCACCTTGTCTGTGCATATTGTATATATGTGAACTAGAGTGAAATGCAGTCTGCATTCATCTAGAATGCTGACCCCCATCTTTCCAATGATCCTTGTACAGTGCCACAGAAAATGGTCCTCTCCCACCACCGGCACTCCACCATCCTAGGAGTAACAAAACTCCAGGGTCTCCAAACATCTACCTAGCACTGCCCTGAGGATGCCCCAGTGCTTCCTGCTGTGAACTGGAAACTGCTGGCACCTTCTGCCCATGTAAGACTCAGGCACCTGAAACCTGTGAGCTCTGCTTCCCACTTGCCCCCAAGTGAATACATGACATCACTGTGGATCCTGACACTGTAATGGTAATATTAGTTATTGAGAAAATATTCCATGTCAATAGGTGATTTAATTCTCTGAGACTAATCCCACTTTGTGCTGAAATACCATAATAGCTATCTTATAAAGCCCCCAAAGTCTTGTCTGTGTCGGGATTATTCATGGAAAGCAACAATCTCAGTAGTTACACTTTATCATAATCATGACTATATCTCATGATAAATTGCATACAACCATGAATATATCTGATGATATCTAATGCTGTACTATGATAACCGTGAATTATGCACATTCCCCATCTCCACAATTAAATAAAAGAGTATGGGCCAAAATGCAACTTTATAGAACATTTCCAGCAAAGCTAAAACAGTTAGCTACTTCATAAAATATTGGTAGAAAACAAAACAAGAAAATATTGCAAATTTTTCAATCCCTTATTAGAGTTTTTAACACTATATGGTTTTGATCAAAACACATTTATTTCTGAAGTGATTCTCTTCCTGTTATTTTTTAAACCAGTGTGAGGGACCACATGTACACTGTTGCTCTCCTCAGTGGAGGTTGGAGAAAATGCATTTTCCTGTCTCTCCCAAAGCAGATATAAGGGATAAAATGACTGTGATTAAAGCTGATTTGAACACAGCAAAAATGTTCTCCCTCAGTTCTATTCCTTGGACAATATATATCAATTAGGTAAAACAGGAAGCAAGAGTCATTTTTTACAACAATTGTATACATACAATTATTTATATTCACACACATAAATATACATTCATAAGGTCTTTATAAAATCTTATTGACCTTAGCAACACAATATTTTTCGCTAAGTTTCTCTTTGATATTCCAGCCAAAAAATGAAATATTGAAATCCAAGTGGTAGAACATTCTCATCTTTGTGACAAAGTGCCATTTGGATGCAACAGGATTCAGAGATGTCAAGGAATAACCTCTGGGCTGTTTCTGTCTTATTTGTATACATTCTCATTCTCTCGCACCTCTCTCTCTCTCTCTCTCTCTCTCTCACACACACACACACACACACACACACACACACACACGTATCTTCAAAAGGTATTCTTTGATTAAAATAAAATATAACAAAATAATAAGATGTGTACATTTCTATGAATTGAGCATCATTTAGATTTATGGATATCTTGATTTCCTGGATCACCGAATCTATCCACAAAGGCCCACAGGGAATAGTTTTACACAAGGTCTTTTCATTATAATTTATACTAGAAGCACTTTGTAATTAAGAATTTAGGATATGTTTTCAAAGAACTTCAAGGTGATGCTCTTTTTTTTACAAAACATGGGAAAAGCAGGTCCTAAAATGGTTTATAAAGGGATGGGTCATACAGAACTTGAAAGTTTTCTAAGCATTCCAAGGACCCAGGCCAGTGCTATAGTTAACACAGTTCGCTCAGGGTAATCAGAAAAGAGGCATTGCAAATTCTGCCGAGAGTTTTAATGTGGCTGGGTGTGCAAGTTGCAACCCACAGGAAATGGTAGGGAAAAATGAACTGCCAAGGATTTTAACACTGAAAGTGAAGAGAGAATACAATCATTGTTGCCCAGAATCAGCCTCCTAAAATGAGTGATTAAGTAGGGACAGGGTCCAACGTGTCACAATGGGACATATCAAAAGCCATTATACAGGGACAGCTGATGACAACAGTGCTCCGAGTGAGGAAAAGGAAAGTGCTGACTTCACATTAGTTATGGGGGGAGGGAGGGACGACAACAGTAATAACAACAAGAACCTATTTTTCTAAAAATAATTCATAGTCAATAAACTGTCCCAAATTGAAAATGACACCAAGATTCATTATGAACTAGAGAGGCCTGAGAAAAGGGTATATGTAAAATAAGACAAAGCTGAGAAAAGAGACAGTTCTTATACCTATTGTTATTATAGAAAGACCATCAAAAATAAAGCACTGAGCACAACAGAAACATATACTAGAGAAAAGGAAGGGCTGAGAGTATAATTCCCAGGTGACATTGTAGACACATACAATTTTTTTAATGTCACCAAAAGTATGTGAAATGTACACAAAGTGAATACAGGGGTGGACAAAAATACAGATGTTAGTATGTGAAACACAGTGTTTATTCTTGTATCGTTTATTTATTTGTATTATTATGTATTAATTATTTTTGCATACAAACAACTGTCAAGCCTTTCTTTGCATAGGAACAAAAGTCAAAAACATATATCTATTGGCCCATTGAAGAATGTCAAGTAAAACATATTCTGTCCCTGATATAAGCAAAAGTTATTCCCTTCCTTCCTTCCTTCCTTCCTTCCTTCCTTCCTTCCTTTCTTCCTTCCTTCCTTCCTTCTTTTCCTTTTCCTTTCCTTCCCTCCTCCTTCCATCCCTCCTTCCTTTCATTCCTTTTTGTTTTGTTAATCATCAACAAAGGATATTTTTCTATTGATTTTTGGAGAGTGAAAGAGGGCAGGGGTTGAGGGGAGAGAAACATTAATGCTAGAGAAACACATCGATTAGTTGCTTTCTGCACTAGCCTGGCAGGGAAGCAGGGAGCAAAAGTTTCTCAATTACTGGTATTTGAGACTCCATTGAAATATTAATGTTTACCAAAAAAGGGGGGTCTTATTTAAGCTAACTTTCCTATAAATACTGAAAACTTTGTGTGCAAAAGTACTATACCATTGATATTCAAATTATAATCCCAATCGTCTAAGAAAATTTGAAACATTTCTCTAAAAATCTGTATTAAATGATTGTGCTTCCAGCACTGCTAACATCTCTTACAAGTAAATGAGAGACAGCCCATCTCCTCTGCTGTATTATATTTTTTATAAATAAGTCCAGCCCACAGTCAAGGGGAGAAGATTACACAGAGATATGAATGCCCAGAAGTGTGACCATGGGAGAAGTTACCTTAAAGGCTGCCTGCCCCAACAGGTAAACATAAAACTCAGAAAAATCTATTGATTGATCTTTTTTTCTTTAAAAAAAAAAGTCAACTTTCAAATTGAATATTCTGCTAAAACATACTGTTGAGATTGTTGAATTAATGGAGCTCTGAAGTTCTTTCCAGTCCTAATACACAGAGAATTTATGGCATATTCCAGACAAAAATATGTCAGAATTTAATTCATGCCTTTGAAAAGTCATTAAGTACAGAGCCCAAAGAGGAAAAGGAACATAGTTAGGTGGCCTCTTGAGGGCTTGCTAGAAATCCTTGAGCCTGCATAGCTGTAAGAAAGAAAGATGTCAATCCTTAGGGCTGAACCCAATATGCTTTGTGACAGTGACTGTGATTCTGTTGGACACTTGGTACCCAGCAATGAGGGGACATCTATCATATCTGAAATATCAGTGGCTTGTGATGAAAATGAGTTCTGCCTTAAATTCCATAAGCACATCGAGAGTGACTGGTAGGAGCGAGGTAGGGTGAGGCAGCCTTGTTAGATTTGGCTAAGGATAGAAATCTTTTTGGCAATTCCTAGGGGAATACCTAAGTGAGGGAGAGGCAAGGAAAGCTATTTCTAAGATCTCCACCTCAGACTCGAAATTTCCTAAAAGACAAAACATGACAAAATAAAAACAGAATCTGGAACTCATCCTAGAAAGGGATGGGTTCTGCCCCAGGAACTTTAGAATTAGAAAGTGTAGATCTGACCTACTTAGAACAGGTTTTGGCAGGTGTAAACCGAGTACCATGTCCTGCTTCCAGCATTGTCAGACTGTGTCCCACACCCATCAAAATTCTCCTGAAGCTGGAATTCAGGGCTGGCAAAAAATGGGGAGGGTGGGGAGAGTTGGCATTTGCTACACACCAGTGAGGAGCCAGGGAGCCAGGCACAGACTGAGTGATGCCTACACCACTACCTCAGATCCTGGAGATAAGAAGATGGAATTTGGCAAAGCAGTTCAAAGCTTGTAGTGGGGATTTCAGAATGCCAGAAGCAAAGGAACAAGAGGACAAGAGACATTGCCTTTTAGCCTATAGTTCTTCCACCAAAGTTGTGGACTGGGGTTTTGCAAAGAATGTTATCTGGAGTGTAAGATCATACTCCACAAGGAGAGTGGAGAGAGTCCTCCCTTGCCCAAAGAATAGAACTGAGGAAAAACATTTTGCTGTGTTAAAATTGGTTTTGATCACAGACATCTTATCCTTGGGATTTACATTGGTTGTTGACTTCCTGTTTCCAGGGACAAGAAGGCACATTTTAAAAAATATATATATTTGTATTGATTTCAGAGAGAAAGGGAGAGGAAGATCGAGAAAAACATCAATAATGAAAGAGAATCATTGGTTGGGGATCGAGATTGCAACATGGCCTGTCCCCTGACTGGGAATCGAACCGTGACCTCCTGAGTCATAGGTGGACACTCTACCACTGAGCCATGTGGCTGGGCAGGAAGGTGCATCTTTAACCATAAGGAAGTGCAATGGCTTTTCTGGCTTTGCTTGTGGAGAAGACAAATATTGATTGTGCCTACACAGCGCACATGAAGACGGTCTGCTTCCTAGATGCTGCTCGAAGGAGCAACACTTCAGAAACTTCAGGAGCTCAGAGAGCAAACCATGTCCCCCTCACACTCAGAAGAGCTGAATTCAAAGGAGAGGCCAGAGAGGGGACAGATGCTAGGCTGGGAAGGGGGCTGGGAATAGTAGCTAACCTTCCTCTTTTACTTTTTCATGTGAACAAGATCAGAAAGCTACTCAGTTTTCAGCCTAGTCCCCAGGCTCAGGGAAAGAAAAGGACTCTGAGATGGAAGAGAACAGAGTTGCTTATAATGGGCACCCTGTGTTACCTCCACCAAATCACAGCATGTCCTCCATCTTCTGCCAAAGACCAAGGCTCACTTCCCATAGATTTCAGGACTGATTAAAGAAGGCAACAATGGAAAAAGTGGTTTTAAATTCCCTATAGATTTAGCTGTGGTAAGACCATTCCTAAGGGAATTGCCACACTTGGAAATTATCCATAAGCTAGACATCCTCTTCTAGGTATAATATCAAGGGCAGCATCCTGCAGTGTTTCATGTAAAAGGGTTCTGATTGTCAATCAATATTTATTAAAAGTCATGCTCTGTTAGCCAAGTATTCTATATTTATCTATATCTATATATCTATATGTCTATATCTATATCTATATCTATATCTATATCTATATCTATATCTATATCTAT
>JAAGEH010000311.1:21866915-21991228 GCA_011751065.1 Lasiurus cinereus | reverse complement strand
TCTATATCTATATCTATATCTATATCTATATCTATATCTATATCTATGTCTATATCTATATATTAGAGGCCCAGTGCACAAATTTGTGCACCAGTGGGGTCCCTCAGCCTGGCATGCAGAATCAGGCTAAAACTGGCTCTCCAACATCCCCCAAGGGGTCCTGGATTGTGAGAGGTTACAGGCCAGGCCGAGGGACCCCAGCAGTGCATGATCAGGACCGAGGAGGGATATGGGAGATTGGCCAGCAGAGAAGGAACAATGGGAGGGCTTCAGGATGTTTCTGGCCTGACTGGCTCAGTCCTGATTGGCTGGATGTCTGCCTCCTGGGGGGTCAGTGCACATCATACCAAGCAGTTGAGCAGCCTTACCATATCAAATAAATAACAAAGAGCTAAACAATAACTTGCTCATTACCTTCCCCCATCACAAATCTGAATTTCATTTCCTCTTTGCAAATGTACAGTAGACCTTTGATAAGCCCATGGAATGATTTCCTGGGTTCTCCTACAAGTCCCAAATGTGCAAATATAGATATATTTATACAAGAGCTAATTGTTCATGAATTATAATTCTATTGAGAATTTTGTACCGCCTGAGTTTAATTCCATACCACGAGTTAACAGCCAAGCTTTCACTAAAATTTGATTTCTCACATGATGGTCACACTTCAGGAGACCAAGAGCAGTAGAATAAAGACTTGCTTGATGGGATACAAATGCTGGATAGTCAGCACTTTTCTCTAGCTGGTAATTAAGTTGATAATACTAATGATATACTTCATGTACAGAGGGCTAACAGTGTACCAGACACTTTATACATTATATTTATGTTTCCTCTATGCTATAGCAATCTTCATAACCAATTTTTGAGATAGGTTCCACTATCCCAATTTCCCATAAGGAGGCAGTAGTTTAAAGAGATGACCCAAGTGTATAGTGAAGGACTAAGAAGACCAAGTCTTTCTGACTCCAAAGCCCAGATGTGTGACTATCAAGCTATGTCACACCCCTCACTAGTTATTGTCTCTAAGATATCAATGCACATTTCAAATGTCTTGGTAAAATTACACATTAAATCACACAGCTGCAGATGCTCTGGGAAAAGCAAAAAGTATGAATGTTAATAAGATAGAATACCTATTGTATGATATAACAAACTTGATCCTTGACTTAAGCTGCCCTCTTTCTATTCATGCTACACAACTCTCCTGGAACAGGAGAATTCAATTAACCTTTCAGGTACAAACCATGTAAGAACTTTCATACACAGCACCTCCACCATCATTCTCCCTAGTATTACTTTTTCTATTTACTAGTGAGAAAACCAAAGCTAAGAAAGATTTAGCTAAAAGATCAGTCTTTAAAGACATAGATCATGCTTTTTTTTCATTTCTAAACTTGCATGTATTGTTATGCTTGCGTGCACAGGACCTGTTTCAGTAAATGTTGAGTAATAAATAGACCAAGTAAAGGAAGTAGGATCTGGCAGGGAAGGTGCCTTTCTTTTTTGCCATTGTACAGCTAGATGCTCAATAAAAGCTGTTGAAGGAAGGTAGTGAGGAAATGAGAGTAAAGGAGTTCTTACTTCAAACCTCTCTCTTTTGAACTTAGAGCTCCACTAGACTAGTTGTTATCATCTGTGTATTTAGCATATCTAGCCCAATATCTGGCACTCAGTAGCATTCAATAAATGCCAATTGACTATGGGATAACTACTGAAATATCAGATAAAAAATCTTTTCAATACAACCAGAGACTCCCAATGGCAAAGTAAACCTAAGCCACTGAACAGGTCAAGGGCTACCAAAAATGAAACAGATAATTGGAGAAACTTTAATAAGAGTATAGAGAAACTATCATTAAACTCACAAATATGTATGTAGCAAAATACACAGGTGGTAAAAGTAGGTTTGCATGTGCTTGTAATAAATACATTAATTTATAATAATAAAACAAGAATAAACTGATTTGTGAGCTCACAATTGTACACCTACTTTTGCCTACCCCTTTATAGCCCTATAGAGACACAGACGAATAAGTATTATGAAATTCTTCATGTCCAGATCCTAGAGCAATTACTATCTTATAAGAAAAGGTTAGCTTTTTTTAAAGTGTATTTTTATTGATTTCAGAGAGGAAGGGAGGGGTAGAGAGAGAAAAACATCAATGATGAGAATCACTGATTGGCTGCCTCCTGCATGATCCCAATAGTGAGCTGGAAACCCTGGTATGTGGACTTAACCGGAATAGAACCCCCAGTAATGAGCTGGAAACCCTGGTAAGTGCCCTTGACTAGCATAGAACCCTCAATAGTGAACCAGAAACCTGGGCATGTGCCTTGACCGGAATAGAACCCGGGACCCTTCAATCCACCGACTGAGGCTCTATCAACTGAGTCAAACCAACTAGGGAAGGTAGGGGAGGGAGGGGGTAAGAAGAGGTCAACCAAAGGACTTATATGTATGCATATAAGAATAACCAATGGACACAGACACCAGGGGGGTGAGGGAGGCAATGTGGGGATAAGGACACATATGTGATACCTTAATCAATAAAGAAAAAAAAATTTAAAGGTTAGAAAGGAGAATAAAATCCTTTTGGCTGTGGTTTTTATAAACTGTAGAGAGCAGTAGAACAATTATATCACTATAGGTTGTATGTTCTACTTAATAAATATGGTCAAATTCTTATTCTCTTCTTCCTTGCAGAGCCTACATCTCAAAAATAACCTTGAAATGGAAACAACCAGCTTTTCTACAGAGCCTGATTATCAATTTGCACCTCTAGCAAAGGAAGACCTAGAATTCTATTGTTTTGTTAATTGTCAATTTGCATCTTTGAAAGGTGTTGCATTTTCTCTTCTTTCCAGCAGGTTAAGACTAATTCTGTATGTTAATAAATATTATAAACACTTTTCACAGAAATGTAGTTTGCTAAAAAGTGTGTTATTATTCTCTATTTGCCTCTACTTAATTATTTACACCTTATATTATAAAGTTGATTTTATCAAAACTAGTTAAGCAGTTATTTAAGTTGATTTTTACTCAGAAAAAACTTTTTAGACAAAATGCTGTTTGAAAGTACCAGTTATTGATAGTCATAAAAAAGGTACAAATTAATTAAGGCAAAATTTCACACATAGACTTTTGATATTTACCATTAATAAGATGATTTGAAAAATATTACCTTCTTTCTGGTACATATACAACATAAAAATATATAACAGGTAAAAGCAAAGGTCCATTTTACCAAGTAACAGGAAAGATGGAAATACAACTTGTAAAAAAAAACAACAACAACAAAAACATTAGCAAAAGCGATACAAATAAGATTATTCCTTACACTTATGTTTACAAGTAATCGCTTGGAGAACTAAAAGTTCTTAACATGCTTTATCAGTACTAGTTCCAGTACTTGAGCCAGAATGATATGATCTTTTTGATATGCTTGTCAAAGCAGGTATTTTTAATCCACTGCCACATTTCTCCTATCTGATTGCTAGATATAAAATCCTAAGTCAAATATTATGTGGTAGCTCTCAAGCTTTTGAGCTCAGGGAAGTGGTGTTTAAAAAGATCAAGTGATTACTTCCTGTTATATCCAAGTGAGGATGTTTAAAGGCTGTTTCTATTGCTAAGAAAAATAAATTCCCATGGCATAAGTAGTCTTAATTTATTACATTTATTTATATTCTTTTTCCTTACAGGATTTGAGAAAGGTAACTTCTATTTGTGTTACTTTGTTTTAATGATGTATCCTTACATTATATTTAAAAGGTTTCTTGAAAGTACTGACACTTTGAAAAACATTTTCTTTAACATGTAAATCAACTTCCTCAATTCAGCCTATACCACAGGATTTGTGTCTCACACATACACACACACACATACACTATACACATTTATTTTAATGAAATCTATGATATTGGCCACATTAAATCTATTTGGGGAGGAAATGAGGAAAATCTGATATAGTAACTAGAAGGAGAAGTCACTGGATACAAAGAATTAGTGAACTAATGAAGAGTTGAGTTTTATCATAGTGATACCATTGTAATTAGCTATTCCATATAATAAAAGGGTAATATGCAAATTGGCCAAACAACAGAGTGACCAATCGCTATGACAGGCACTGACCCCCAGAGTGCAGATGCTCAATGCAGAACCTGCCCCCTGGTGGTCATTGCCTCCCACAAAGGGAACACTGCTCAGCCACAAGCCAGGCTGACTGCTGTAGAGCACAGCAGTAGTGGTAGGAGCCTCTCTCACCTCCTTGGTAGCTCTAAGGATATTCAACTGACTGCTTGGGGAGTGAGCCTAAGCCATCAGTCGGACATCCCCCAAGGGCTCCTAGACTGCTAATGGGCGCAGGCTGGGCTGAGGGGTCCTCTTTTCCCTGAGTACATGAATGTCATACACCAGGCCTCTAGTTTATTAATAACAAGAAAGGAACAGAGGAAAGGCCAGACATTATAGGTATGTTCCCTGCAAAACATTAGAAGAAGGAGACTGAACAAAGGGAAGATAGAGGAATGCCCAGTAAAGTTGGAATGAGCAGGGAAGGTCCTTGCTGCCAGTCACACCTGGGAACAGAGGTAATTGGCCAGAATGGGTGTGGCCACTGCAAGCCCAGGAAGATTTGGAATACTTAATTCAATGAACAATGATGTCCATTCTCTTGTGCTCTTGGTTCCTCTTGGCATCCTTGGCTCATAGCTCTCGCTTGGCTTCCTGGCATTCTCCCATGTGGCCCATGGCCATGCGGACCCCCACACACAATGGACTAAGGACTGCACCTACACTGTGCTATACTGGACAGACTCCAATCTGGAAAGGGAACTCTGGCTAGTGGCTTTGCTTCTAGCTTTATTGAAACCCCAGCTACTTCTTCTATGACTGGACAAAGGGAAATGGGACTTTAGAAACACAGGGATTTAATTCCATACAAATAAAAGTCATTCATTCTGTTGGCTTAGTGGAGAGAGCATCAACCTATGGACTGGAGGGTCTTAGGTTCCATTCTGGTCAAGGGCACATACCTGAGTTTCAGGCTCAGTCCCCTGGGCCCGGTAAAGGCAAGTGTTGGAGACAACAAATCTATGTTGTCTCTCACATCAATGTTCCTCTCTCTGTGTTTCTCCCCCTCCTTCTACTCTCTCTAAAAATCCTTGGGTAAGGATTAACAAACAAAAAAATAAATAATAATTTTTAAATAAAAAATAAATCACTCATTCTCCTATGCAAGTATCAGAAAAAACTTTCCCTCAGGATATCATAATATGTACACCCCCAATAACACACACTTTGTTTGATATAAAGTGCAAAGAATTAATTATATGCCTAAATAACTGAATCAAATTTTGTTGATTTGTAGGTCAAAACATACAGACAACATTCATTGATAGTTTAAGTTAAAAATCTAAGCTGTAAAAGACATTCAGTGTTTTGTTTTCTTTTTCTTTCCTCCTTTATTTTTCATTTTTACTTTAAAAGAACATACTTCCAAATTTTAAAGTGGATCTGGAACAGCAAACATGCACTATTATATTTTTTGTCTGGCTAATTGGGACAGACTCTAATTGGCCTCTCTGTTTCCATCCTTTACCAAAGCCTGTGTCTTTCCACACAAGCAGAATAACCCTTCTTTTTGAATACATGAATCCATTTTCTCTGCACAAAACCCTATCAAGGTTTCTCATCTCATTCAGAGTCAAAGCCAATGTCTTTACAATGTCCTCTGAAGTCTAAATGGTCCCCAAATGTTCCGTAACCTCATTCCCACTATTCACTTCTTCATGCACTCTGCTCCAGCCAATGGGTTTTCATGCTCTTCCTTAAGCACCACAGGCATGCTTCCATTTGCTGTTTTGTTTTATCATGTCCATTATATGCCCATGAAAGCAGGGATTTTTTTTTTATCTGACTTGTTCATTATTATATCAACAGTATCTAGAACTGTGCCTGGAACATAATAGGCATTCAGTAGTACTTCTTTATTATAGAATGCTAACACTGCTGCATTCCTCTACTACCTATAACCTCTTTGCATTGCTTATTAATACATCCTCAGTGTGAAGAACAGTTCCTGGTCCATAATAAATATTCAATAAATGTTAACTAGTAAATTAGTAGGCTAATTAATGAACTAATAAATAATTTTAGCAAGAAACAAAACTATAACATAATGCAATCTCCTTGAAATTAAATACTAGAGTTGCCTATTTACCATTCCTCGCCATCTTGCATTTTTCTTCCCTCTTCATTTCTACAAGGATTTTGTCAATTTCTCTTTTATTTTAATTCATCTTCTGTGCTCTTACGAGGTAGATCTAGTTATGTTACACTTCCATTTCTAGCTCTCTATAGAAAACACCTAAAAAAAAATAGCTGAATTGAGCTAAGGTTGTACTTCTATTTTCTCTTCTTGTTTACACACATTTCTTAAATTTTAAAACTTTTTGCTGTTAACATATACTACTTGTTAATTAGTTAAAAGAATCTAAGTTTAAAAGATTAAAGCATTATAAATATAGAACTTTTATTCAATTCTTTGAGTGGTAGTAGTTTAAGAAAATGGGAGTTTATTTTATTTACAAATTAGTTGGTACAGAAACATCTTCTTCAAAGTTTCAAATTAAGATATATATATATAGGTTGGTTTCTTCCCATCCCTTACTGGCTTTATTATGACTTTCATTACCAGGATCAAGAGTAGAAACGTCAAAATAAAATATAAAAGTTTCTTATTGCATAATTATCATTCAGGAAATCACTGAAACAGCTTTACTAGTTTTCTCTAGTTGCAAATAGAAAGGGTAAAGTAGTCCTCACTGCATCTTTCCAGCATGTGGTCTTCTTTATGCCAAAGGCCTTGGATGGGTACAACTTCAAGTCCCACAAAGAAATTCTGAAAGTGACAAATACCTGTTCATCTAACTCAGCCTTCAGAAGACGGAGGCATATGACTCCTTTAAAACCTGCCTTCAAAACTAAAGATCTTCAGCCACAGGCTTCTCTTTCACATCACCTGGGACCCATTGGTGATCACATAGCTAAGAAGTGACCTGTGTTCCTTCAAAGGCTATGTAGCCTCTGCAGGCAAAGCCATGCAGGGATAGGCACCTGTGTAACTTGGGGTATTCCCTAGGTTGGTAATTACAGAATAAAAATCACTGGAGTCCTCTAACACATGAAGGAGGTATCGGGAAGCTGAATTCTGTGAAGATTATTTCAAAATGAATAGTTGAATCTTTCGCTGTATCTTTGGCATAAATGGGGTAAAGGTGGGGTGAAATGAAAGGGGTCGGGCAATTGTCCTGGCACCCATTCATACCTACCAACCACAGTCCCAGAGGAATCACCACCTCTGCCACCCATAGGAAAGTACACATTCAATGGCCTCTTCCTGACAGTTAACAACAGACTTAATGTTGGCACCTCCTATCTTTTTTTTTAATATATTTTTTTATTTCAGAGACGAAGGGTGAGGAAGAGAGAGGAACATCAATGATGAGAGAATCACTGACTGGCTGCCTCCTGCATGCCCCCTATTCTTCCCTCTCTCTACTGAGCCAAACCAGCCTGGGCGGCACAATCTATCTTGATAGTGTTTTTTTTCAGATTGCGAATCTCCTGTACAAATGGCAAAATGTTCAGCACTCTTTTGACTCAGTCATCGTGAATGACTGGCATTCCTATTGTGCTCCTCCAACTTTTGGGTGTGAGAAGAGGAAGGAAGTTGAAAATCTGCAGAAATATAAATTAATACACAGAAATTCACCAGCTTCAATATCTTTTAGTATGCATATGGGAGTAATGTAATAGAACTATGTCAACCACATGTAAACTCCACATGTCATTTCAAAATGTAGAGAGAAATTTATTTTTTTTTTAAATTAAGAATAGAGGCTTGCTTTAAAAAGCATTCCTTATTAGGTAAAAGAATCTAAGTTTAAAAGATTAAAGCATTATAAATATAGAACTTTTATTCAATTCTTTGAGTGGTAGTAGTCTTCATTTTATTTTTTTTATGAAAGTAAAATAGGGTTCTCATTCATACAAATATATTCGTACAAATATGTCTAAGCAAGAAAATGATGGTGTCTCCTTTGTCAAATATTAATTGAGCATAGTGGTTTGTGGAATATAATGAACAACATAAACTGATGAACAAAAACAGATCCAGAGACAGAGAAGCATCGATTAGACTGACAAACCTCAGAGGGAAGGCAGGGGAGGGTGGGGGTAAGAGGGACAGATCAACCAAAGGACTTCTATGCATGCATATGAACATAACCAATGGATACAGACACCAGTGGGGTGAGGCATGCGTTGTGGGATTGGGAGTGACGGGGGCGGGGAGGACGACACATATGTAATACCTCAGTCAATAAAGACAGGAAAAAAAGAAACTGGTGGTGGCATGAGGTAATTTGACTCTAAAACACAATTTAAAAATTGGAAAGCTTTTGATGAAATTTTTAGCTTTAAAAATCACAGCAAACTTAATCCAGGGGTCAGCATCTCACAATCTCTAATTTTGGGGAGCCAGGGAGCAATCAAACTATTAAAATGAGCAAGAGGCCCACCCAGCGTGGCTCAGTAGTTGAGTATCAACCTATGAACCAGGAGGTTCTTCCCGGTTTGATTTTTGGTCAGGGCACATGCCCGGGTTGCCAATCCCCAGAAGGGGGCTTGCTGGAGGCAGCAAATCAATGATTCTCTCTCATAATTTATGGTTATATTTCCCTCTCCCTCTCCCTTTCTCTCTGAATTCAATCAATATATATATATATATATATATATATATATATATATATATATTTTTTTTTTTTTAAATAAAACAACCAAGAGGAAACCAGCTTCCTAAAAATCATAGAACTCTAATGCCTGAAGGAGGAATTCTGACCATGAAAGAGATGTGAGTCTTTTCTCTCTCTCTGGGACAATTTCTCACAGTTGTATTTAATGTAAGTGACAACTATGAAAATATATTCTGGATATTATTTTTAAAAGCAATTTGTAATACGTTTTAGAAACATATCTATCTGAATGGTTTACATTGAATGAAGAGCTTCAGTAATTTAGAATACTATTGATTATGAAGACCTGCAATTTTGAACAAATCTAATCTATATAAAGCAAATTTGAACTTTGATTTAGTATTTCTCAAAAAATGAAGCAGTATAATCATTATTCCCATAATTAAAGAGTTTTCTAAGTTGTTGTCAACACTACTATGATAGATATTATATAACAATCGCTGAAAGATCCTTCACCGAGTCATTTAAGATCTTCATTTCCATTCCTTAACCAGCTTGCCCCTAAGTATCTCAACCTGATACCAGCAAAATACCAAGAGCATTCATGCCAGTGCTGAGGGACTTCACCTCCAAATCTTTAACACCGCATCTCCACACAAAAATTTTTCCAGGAACCTGGGTGGTGCTGCTAAGTGGTTGAGTATTAACCCAGGCACCAGGATGTTGCAGGTTCGATTTCCAGTCAGGGCACATGCTTGGGTTGCAGGCTTGATCCCCAGGAGAAAGTGTGCAGGAGGAGGTGTGCAGGAGGCAGCTAATCAATGTTGATCTCTCTCTCTCTCTTTTTCTCTCTCTCTCTTTCTCTCTCTCACTAATGTTCTGTTTCTCTCTCCCTTTCCCTTCTTATTTCTTTAAAAAAAAAACAATAAAAACATGTTTTCAAAAACCTCTCAAGGAACTCTTCGTGAAGTTCTCACATTAAGTAATGCTAAAAACACCTCTTTGACTTTACCAAGTTATTTCTTCCACCCTCCTTTTCCTTCTTGACTTCCTTTCTTTGTTGTAATTCATCACTTAACTATACACTCTTTGTTAAACACCCTCAACTTCTTATTCTTTTCTCTTTTTATACGATACAACCTGAAACTGTCTAAATTTAGATCAATGAAGAAAGAGACATACCACTATTTGCTCTTCCTTTATTATTCCAAATTTTATATATTCTAAATAAAAATATTTCACAGCCTTCTTTGTAGCTAGATGTAGCCATGCAACCAAGATTGTAAGAATCTAAGCTAAGGTGGTATGTGCAATTTCTGGGATTGGACATTAAATGAGAGGGAAGAGGCATGACTTCCTTGTCCTCATTGTCCTCAATGTATATGGTAGGACTGGAATACCAGCAACCGTACTGTATCTTGAGCTAGGCTTGGAAATGGCTCAGCAATTACATAGAAGGCCCCAAGTCCCTGAACCCATAAAGGGTCGTATTAGTTCTGAATTTAAGCTATTTTCATAAATTTATGTGGTTTAGCCTTTTCTATTTTGGCTTGTCCTATTACTGGAAGACAAACCTAAACCAAGCTAATTAGACTGACAATTTGCCTATCTACTTTTACACTGTTCAATGCCTCAGTTTTCCTCTTGTGTAAAATGAAAATAACAATAATCCTTAATTCATTAATTTGTTCTAAATATTAAGGATTTAACAGTGCCTGGTACAAAATAAACATTCAAAAATGTTGGTTATTATAATTATCACTATCAATGTGAGAGAAACACATCAATTGGTTGCCTCCTGCACGCACCCCTACCGATGCCCATGATCAAGCCTGCAACCAAGGAATGTGCCCTTGACCAGAATCAAACCCTTGACCCTTCAGTTGGCAGGCTAGCACTCTATCCACCGAGCCAAATAAATTAGGGCTGAATTACCAGTATTATTTTGTTTCTAAATCCAATTCCATGTTTCTCAATAACAACATATTTTTTCGAAACAAAAAAACTGGAGTCAGACTATACTTCTTTATGCCCCATGATCAATTAATAATTATGTCTTGGTTTTACTCAAGAATCTTTAGAAGTTATCCTTTCTTTGTCCCTGATGCTTTTTCTTTGTTTAAGCCTTCTTCATGTCCAATCTTAGTTTGTGAAATATCTACTCTCCTCTCTTGCACAAATTTGGCCATAATTAAACTGTACAACTAAATCAATTCATTCTTAAAGTCATGAAACTTTTTTCCTGGGACTGACCTAATAGAATATTCTTTGGATTCTAAATGCTCTATTCAATTTACCATCTTTAGAATGTGAACTTTGCCTTTTTCTTCTATCTGTATTGGGCTGTCATCCTTCTTTGTCTCCTTATTAGCAGGCCTGATAGTGTAAGAATATTAGCCAGAGTTAACACTATAGCCAGAATGTCAGAATGACTACTCCTTACAAAGCTAATTGGTTTACATGGATTAAAACTGTCTAAAAACTCAGGTCTGATATTCATTCACAATAGGTCAGGAACTACTGCCTGTGAATCAATAAGTTTATTCATTAAGTAATAAAATTCCATGTACTTAAGATATTGCTACTCTAATTTATGTTTGAGCAGAAGAAATCTCAAGTGAGTAATCATACTGATAGGATTCTTACTAATTATATTTGCATGAAATTTGAAGATTAAACATTAAGTAATTTCAATTAAAGAGATATATGAAATGTAATATTTGTATCTTTGAAAAAGGTGAACATTATAATTTTTTCACACTTAAGTGTTTAAATGCCTATCATATAAGAGCTAAAGAGTACAATACAGTTAAGCTCGATAATAAGCCACTACATATATTTTTAAATTTCATGTGCATAAATATTATATGCTGATTTCACATCACATGCTGATTTCACATTCATATCATACTAAAGACTATCTTTGTCTTATAGTGTTGACTAAACATATTGGAACAATTAATCATTTGGTCTATTTAACTAGATTACAGGAAAACCAAATACATACTTATAAAGCAAATTCTAACATTTCGAGGAAGCATCTTACAGGGTTACTGTAAAAAGAATATTTACTGCCCACCTGCAGTAGGTTGGGTAAAGAATCTTTCATTTAATTCAACCTTGAATGAAAACAGAAACTGAAAAAAAAATGCTATATTATGTGAATGAACCTTAAAAGGTTTAGAAGTTGGCCCTGATATACTCACATTCTCATCCAACTGGAAGTCTGATATATTATATTGAAAATGTCTTAAAAATGTCTTTTTTTTTTTTGAAAGACTACAGGACCTTTATTTTCCCCTTCCCACCAGACTATAAATGCTGGAAGAACAACCTGTCTTATGGCATTTTGGGCACACAATTTCCCTTCGCAGAAATAAATTGGAAGTACAGAGTTTATGTCTATTTGATTCCCATCTGTCAACTAAACAGCAGCAAGATCAAATCTATCGTTCAATTTCTAAGGCTGTTTATTAGTTATATGCTTGATCATGGACTTTTAGGAACCCCATTCATAAGATGAAAAAATCAAGACAGTAGCCTCTGTCACACTGTGGTGAATTTAAATTAAATGTACATAGGTTGTTTCTCATTAGCTGTCATGCACTATCATTATTAACAAAGTGTTCTTAAATACTTGATTAAGGCACTATTTTTTTAAAAAAATATGTTTTTATTGACTTCGGACAGAGGAAGGGAGAAGGAGAGAGAGGCAGAACCATCGGTGATAAGAGAGAATCATTGATCAGCTGCTTCTTGCATGCCCCTTACTGGGGATTGAGTCTGAAACCAGCATATGCCCCGACAGGGAATCAAACTGGTGACCTCTTAGTTCACGGAGCAACACTGGCCGGGCAAGCTACTATTTTTTATGTTACTTATGACAAACTAAAAAGATCACTTCCCCCAGATGGGGAGAGACAGCATAAGAACTAAATAAGGTAGCAAAGTCTGTGCTAACTACTATTGCCAGTGAACAATGTTTACTGTAATGAGTATTATGAATAGAAGTAATGGAAATAATGGTATTTTTTAAAGAAAAATGGGGTATGTACTTACACACATATGTGTATGTCCAATTATTCATTCTTGTATGGATTCATCTTCAAGACTGACCTAAATTTTCTTTCCTGTCAAATGTCTGAAACTGTTATGTTGGTGTTTCAGTGAGCTGACGTTTCTCACAGATATTGTACTGAATTGTCTCACATTTTCTCTGTGTTATACCTTTGATAACAAGTTAAAAGTGGAAAAAGGAAAAAAAAATTACCTGCAAACAAGAAATCTCTGTTAATGGAATTCTGCATTTTACTTGGGAAAGAAACCAAACCCAGATTCAGAAAAAGATAAGATGGCAGCATAGATTAGTTCAGTGAGAACAATGGTGTATATGTCATAATCTCCAAACATTACTTCCTAATCATTATGACCTCTAAAAAGTTCAATAAATTCAAAATCAAAGTCATCCCCCCCATTGAAACAAAATGTGCTTATTCCTGTGTGGCGAAGTCATTTGTTTCTTCCTTAAGCCTCATTCAGTTTAATAAGGTGGAACTTATCTAAGGTTGGTCTCAGGACCAGCAGCATCAGTGCCATTTGAGAATTTGTTATGCATATTCCCAGACCTTATAAACCCACAGATTCAGAATCCAAGGGGGCAACTCCATTAATCTGCCTTAATAAGCCCTCCAAATAATTATTTACTATTCTAATAAATGTACTAAATTTTATAAAATGAATTATTTCATTCATTCTCAAGACAGTTTAGCAAGGTTGTAGAATAAAACAGATAAGAATATATAATTTTAGGATGGAAATATATATGTTATGGAATTATTAAAGGCAAGATAATTCTAGTTCTAGCAATCATATAATTTTATAAACCTTTTAAAAGTTACTGAATCTCATCAAACAATTTTTAATAATTATTTGTAAAAATGAAGTTGAGACCAAAACCCTTAAAATGTAATTAATTGAACATAATAAAATGTTATACACACTGGGATTATTGGCTATGAAGATTAAAAATGTAATCTTTCAGCTGGACTTGTACTATGAAAAATGTTAAAATTTTAAATATGTTTTCATTGACTTCGGAGAGGAAGGGAAGAGAGTCAGAACCATCAGTGATGAGAGAGAATCATTGATATTATAATTGTATCTTATATGTATATCTATAAATATAAAACACAATTATAATATTACATAATTTATTTATGACATTTAAATACCACATTTTAGGAAAACAATATTTAGCCTAGATATGATATTTCAGAGACATCATAGAAAATCACATAAAGAAATCAGAAAGACACCGAGAGAAACAACAGGAAGACCAAGAGAGAGGGTATGTAATGAGTCCTGATTTAGAAACAGATAGGACACAGCCAATAAAATCTCAGTGCCTTCCCCTCAATGAAGAATCTAGACATCTGTAAGAATATACTACTATCAGAATAAATTTGTCCTGTATCTACAGAGGAAGAAAAGCATGCATTTTCATGATAATAGAGAACACGTATTTCAGATAGGATATTAAAAAAGACATTCTCAACTGTGTGGAGTGATAGATACTAAAATAAATCCCATGATTATTAAGAATTAGGTTCCAGAATGAGATGGATAAACCATCTTCCAACTGACGACAAGATAATCTTCACAGCCTTGTTGTGAGAATCACATAGAGATCACTTTATATAAAGATCAACATCCACTGAGGAAAGGAGAGGAGAGAAGAGGAAGAGGGAGAGGGAGAGGGAGAGGGAGAGGGAGAGAGAGGGGGAGAGGGAGGGGGAGAGGGAGAGGGAGTTAGGTACGATGCTCAGTACTTGTCATTAACTATTTGTTATTATGAAGACTTAGAAAATTTTAAGTCAAGTGTCCCAAGGTTAGGCAGAAACTTTATCACAGGCAATTCCAGTCCCAAGAGTCTATAATCCTAAGTATTATTGCCATCTTCACCTTCTCCTAATATCTCCAAGTCCCCATTTGGTGATGTAGTCATAGACATGTGAAGATACTGATATGTGCATGGAGAATTAGGAAGACTACCTCACTTTGAATCGTAGTGCAATCACTTATTCACTCTGTAATTGAGGACAACCTCTGCACCTCTCAGAGCCCAAGTTTCATCTTCCCTAAAACAAAGATGAAGAAGCTCATGTGGTTCTCTGGTGTGAACAAAGTAAGGATCATGTGTATAAAGTGCCTAGTGTAGCACCTGGCACAGATTGTGTACCTGCTAAACAGTTACTTCCTTACTTTCTTCCACAAAAAAAAAAAAAACCTGAAAAAAATTTTTCTATCACATTCATGTTATTCCTTATATACAGGGATAGGCAACAGTAGGTTTACAATTGTGAGTACATGAAACACAGAGTTAAATAAGGTTATTGTAATAATCACAACCTGCATATCTTTTTCCATATGAACTATAAGTCTACTTTTGCCCACCCCTATATTTAAAGTCATACAATAGCTCTCCTTAACCTGAGTATCTGTGAAGATAACAAGTATTAAGAGAAGTCCATGATGCAATTTGGAGTGGAACCAGAGTTAGTACGTACTATTTTCCTGACCTCCCATATACAACTGACTATTAAGGAGCTCACTGTACCCTCAACAAACTCTCAGGACTCCTCACATTTTTGTTCTATTGCTCTTATTTATATCCTTATCGACCCCTACAGGATGGTAGTAAACCTCATGAGAAAATGAAGGATGTCAGGCATAGAGGTGGTAAGATTTTGATGAGGGCAGGAAGCAGTGCTGTGCTCCTCCCTACACTGGCCAGCATTTGCTGTGTCCCCTGCCCAAAGCGCTCCTCAGTCAGACACTGGTATGATTCCCTCCCTCCCCTTTTTAAGGTGTTACCTCAAATTCCACTTTCTCGGTAAATCTTGGCCTAACCACCACCCTATTTAAAATGTGTATGTGCAAACATATATACACATACATAATGCACTCCCAGTCTCCCTTTCCTCCTTTGATCACTCTCTGACATGGTACACACTATTCGCATCAGTTCTCTCATCATCTGTCTTCCCCCATGACAGCGTGAACTTCATGAAGGCAAGGTTTTTTGTCTTTTTTTCTTCACTATCTGGCCTTGAACACAATATCTGGAGCATGATCAATGCTCAATAAATATTTGCTGAATGAATGAGTTTCACAATGACATAGTATGTAGAAGAGGAAAGGCGAGTATTTCTGATAAATAACAACAGATATATTTATAGTAATTTAAAATGTATATGGTGATTAAGCTGATCTCTTGATACTGCATATCTGCTCAGAGCTCATCTTATGTTACTTGTTATACTGCAGTTTTAATTTCTTCCTCAAGCAAAGAAGCTGTTTCTTCTCATGAGAAACTAACTGGATTTATCTAGTATTGAGTTATCTCAATTATTCCTTTTCAACACCCATGAAAGACATGCTGAAAGTACCCCTAAATTTGATGTAATATGTCCCCTCTGGTGTACAGATAAGGGAATGAAGCGCTGGAAAAATGGAGATTTCTGGAAGTCGGCGTCAGTGCTGGACTCAGCTCTTCTAGCCAAACCTCAGTACACTTTTGAATGAATCTCTTTCTCCAAATGACTCATAGCTGATAAAACTTCAGTATCTTCATTGCCTACACAGTATTTGTGCCATTTAGACTATGTTTGCTGATTACCCAATCTAATCCATTCAGGAGAAGGCAAAGATCTATCCATGATAGCAAATCCCGCTTCCTAAATAAGCTCTTGTCTCAACTCCCATATTTGAAACATTAACAATGTGCCCACCTGGACTTCTTGGAGGGCTCTGGTTTGCAGGGACAATATATGCTTTGGTTCATCTATGGAACAATCAGCTTAAAAAGTTGTATTCAGATATTATTAATGTTTTCAAACCCACTTCCTATTTTCCTGCTGAAATCCCTGCCAAGCCCACACTTCAGCAGACACTAAAATAATTTGGGTAGTTGACATTCAATCCAAATTTTCTATGGGAAATCTGCCAGATTTGACATCTGTGAGAAAGTGGGTAATTTTTATTATCCACAGAGAGCAAAAGCTTAGTTTGATATTTCTCTACCTCCACACATCTCCCTGCAGTGGAGCTGTTAATTCTGATATACACTAAAAAAAGTGGGTAGCAAGGAAAATCATTTAACTCTTTCACCCTTGTCAGAATAAGGCTTAATTAAAGCTAGTTTTAAAGAAACAGTAGCAATGAAAAAAAGAAGTTTCCAAGGCGAGGGAAATGCAAACTGCCTTTATTATTATCACATCATTTCGCCTAAAAATGTTTACCTCTGGTTTATGTGTTGCTTTAACACGACTATTTGTCTTTAAAGCCCCCTTCATTTGGTTTAAAATGTAAAACCAAAATTTCAAGTTAATTTTCTTTTTTTGGAATATTTTTATAAACCCTTATAATATCTGACTCTGTAGTGATACAGAAGTATCACTACAAAAAATCACACAAAAATATTTCCATTGATATTAAATTTTATTTCCAAAGAGGCAAGACTAAGATATGTGTTGAATGCTTAAAGTTTACCTTATTTTTTAAAAGAAAAGGATAAACCCAGACATTACCATATCCTTAAATGTTACCAAGGTTTATATACTGCAAAGGAAGTCACATAATTCACTATAATAAAACAGGAATCCCCCCATTCATTCTTCCAATCCTGTTGTTTCGCATGACTTAAAAAGCAGGAGGCAACCCATCAATTTTTCACTCTCACATTGATGTTCTTGTCTCTTTCCCTCTCTCTTCCTCTCTCTCTAAAAATAAAATAATAAAAAATCTTAAAAAATGAATATGGCACACAGTTTTAAATTGATAAATGTTTAGAAGTAGGTCAAGGGAGTAGAAACATGGTGATTCTACCATTTTCCAATGGTAGAATTCAAACACTGGATGTATGTGCTTGATTTTTAACACAAGAGAAAATGGTATAATAACCTAAAGTAACCATTAAGAGAATATGTAACTCCCAAACAAAAGAGAAAATAAATAAAAGATACTGTGTATCACAAATGACCAAAAAAAAAAAAAGGTATTGAAAAGAGAAAATGTAGTTCAAAAGATGATGTGATAAACTATGATTAACACATCAATTATGACAACAAAAAGTTATATTACCTTTTGGGGAAAAATTTCAGATAATGTTGAATTTGTTGTTTTGTTTTAATTTAGTTTAAATAACAAATTCAGTATTATGTCTCCATAAGAAGTAGACCGAAAAGAAATGTTTAAGATGAAAAGAAGAAAAAGGGGCAGAGCATGCCTGCGTTGGGGTAGGTTCAGGGCCGTTGGGGCAGGATGAGGGCTGTTCTTCATGATGGTGACAGAGAAAGAGGTGAATCTGTTTTGGAGCACAGTCAGTACCTTCATGTCCCTGGGATGCCTCCTGCCTGGGCCTCCTTTACTCCTCTCAGTAATAGTGTGGCCACTGCATTTTGCCTCAACTTTATGACAGAGCAAGTTTCCTATAAGATTCGTGAAGGCAGGGATTTTTATAAGTTCAGTTCAAAGCTCTATCTTTGGAAACAGTTTAGCGCATGGCAGGCATAACAAGCAGATGTTTTGAATGAATGAATAAATAAATGAATATATCTATACAGCACACAGTCATTTGATGTGATCCATCTCCTCTCTCAAACTTCCACTGAATGAATAAAAGCATTTTGAAATAGTTACAAACCCAAACACTAAAGAAGAAGAGAGGAGGACTATCAGTCATCAAATGATGAAGGGAAAAAGAAGTCCTTCTTCCTTTCCAAATGAGTCTCTATCACAAGGTTCCAAAAATCTCTCTACCAGGGGGCACTGTCTTTTGTTTTCATTTTATTATATCACAGTAATAATCTTTCTTGAGCATTTAGCATATTCTAAGCACTGTTATAAATACATTACATATATTCATTTCTTTAATCCTCCAACAATTATTATTTTTCCTATTTTACAGCTGAGGAAACTAAGGATAGGAAAGAGTAACTTACTTGTTTGAGGTCATTCAGAGAGTAAGTAAGACACTAGGATTCAAACCCAAGTAATCTGGTTCCACAGCCCACTCTATTTTTTTTAAAAAAAAATACACTTTTATTGATTTCAGAGAGGTAGAAAGATATATAAATATCCTATATAATAAAAGCCTAATATGCAAATTGTCCCCTTGGTTGATCATTCAACCTAAAGTTGACTGAGAGATCAGGAGTTCAACTGCTCATTATGACATTCGCTGAGCACCAGAGGGCGGTGCTGAACATGGCAGGCATCTGTGACATGCTGAAATCTCTTGCTGGCTACCAGGGGTTGGGGGTGACAGGGATGGAGGTGTGGTGAGAATGTGGGGTGTCCACTGAGCTCGCTCTCACTCCCCTGCTACCCTCCCCAGAGATGCCAGGGTTCATGCGCCAGAAAAGTCACCTCCTCACTCCCCATGTTCAGATGCCAGGCACCCACAAGGAGCCCCCTGCACCCACACAGCCTTTTCTGGGTGAGCCAGGCAGCAGCTGCCAGGATGCAGAGGCTGGCTGGGCTCCCTATGGGTTCACACAACAGCCAGTCTGTGAGACCAGCCATGAGGGAGCATGATGCCCATCTGGCTTCTGTGTGGTACTGCTGGAAGGCCCAGAGGCCCACGCTATACCCCGACCAGTGATGTCCAGCCTCAGCAACGCATCTCTGCTTGGAGACTCATGCATCATGACTCAGGTAGTGCTGCCCAAGGCCTAGAGATCAGCTGGGACCTGCCCTTCTATGCCAGACGCTCAGTGCATAAATTTTGTGCACTGGACCTCTAGTCCATTATAAAACAAAATCATTATTTGGCTGCCTCCTGCATGCCCTAGACTGGGGATCGAGCCTGCCGCCTGGGCATGGGCTATGACCAGGAATTGAACCAAAACTTCCTGGTTTCATAGGTCAATGCTCAACCACTGAGCCATGCCAGCCAGGTCACAGCCCATCTTCTTAACTACTATGTTGTAAGAAGTATGTCCTTAGAAGAATTAAAATATTTATACAAACTCACAATGAGAGGCTTATCCTTTTTTAGAGGAAGATTAGGGCTGGGAAGGGAATGCTGGCATTTTGAAAGACAGGCAAGTGACATGGAAAAAATGTATTGAAAACTTAAATTATGATCTTGAATATGAACCTCATTATTTTATCACTGTCTTTAACTCCACATATAAAAAGGGTTCAGACTAGGCTCATTCTCTATATATTTTATGTACAATTTTCTGCTTGCATTAGCCAAATTTTCAATGTAATTTCAAAGTTTAGGAAATGAAATTCTTTATCGAGTATATTTTCAATAGCTGCTGGTTTCAGGCTAGGCAAGGAATATTACCTTTTATATATTCACAAAATTAAACTTTTTTGTTATACTAATGTGCAATTGATTTTAAATATCCTAAAGTCAGACTTGGAAATTTGATATTTTAGGAAATAGGACTTTTTATGTCAAAGTTCAGCATAACATTCAGACAATCATTCAAAATTGTAGAACTGTTGTGAGAAGGGGACGGGGAATGTGAGAGGGACAAAATCAATGAGACACAATCCTAATTCTTGAAGAACTTCAATTTATGACATCCATTGAGAGACAAGAAAATCAACTAGGAAACTCTGGCATGAAGACTCAAAACACATTATACAGGTGTAACTCAATATAGTATAAAACACACTATAAATTCTCATATGGTAATAATTTCTTCTTCCATACAGGGCATAGTATATAGGCCATCTTGCTTTATTATCTAAATATAGTTTGCTAAATGAAAAAGAAAGAAAGGAAATCTCCCCTCTCCTTTAGGGACCTAAGAAATACAAATAAAAGTAAAATATCTCATAAGAAGTAAAGGAGAGGAGGAGAGAAGATGCCTTAGGCATATCTATCACTATAGAGCAGTGAATATAATCCTCTTTTATTAACAAGAAACCAAGTTGAGCAGAGAATGAAGATATGGCCTAGATATTTCACAGTCAAATGCAAACCTCTGAGCATTTTCAGGCAAATAATCTTTGTAAAAGCAATTGTGCTATTCAAAATAAACTTCTGTGGACATACTCACCAAATGCACGCAATAGAAGCTTAAGTTAAGCACTCTTGGATGCTTCTGAGATCTCAGAATTCTCTGCTACAGTTAATGATTTCAATGGCATGGGTATCATCACATTACCAGAGCCCACGCAGTAATCACCCACTTAGAGTTTTTAGAAAAAATCAAAGAGAGTAATGTCTCCAGAGAGAATATTAGCTGAGTTTTTTTCTGTCTACATGGCTTTCCCCACCTGAGCAAATGAACAACATTCGCTTTGCTTCCTGTAGGTTCTTTAATCAGGCATTATTTCCACGTCACAGTTCTCAGATGTATTTCAACTGTAGTAATACCATTATCCAGTTTATTGAGTTTATATTTCTGACTCTAACTGTTGAAAGATGAGACTCTTCTATTGTCTCTTTTTGGTTTGGTAGACACGTATTCCTTGGGTTCTTGAAAAGGACATTGCAACAAAATAGTGAGCCTTAAAAATGACATAGCCAGCAATGCAGAAAAGAGAATTTTAGCTAGTGGGTCACGTAATATAACTGTATGTAGAATTATTTGGTATGAAGAAATGAGGCAAGAACTTTCTTGAATCATATGTAATCAAAAGGTAACACAACAATTTTTTTGCATTAAAAAATTAGTTATTTCACCTGGACTGAAGTGCACTTTTCTTATTTTAAGGGTAAAATTAAAGAAGTAAAACATTTTACATCACTCATTTAGGGGATGTCAAAAATCTTTTATATTTATAAAACATTTATTTTATTCCTACAATAAATGTTTTACTTTATTAGTGTTAAACTTTGCTATTTCAATTATTTTATATTTTATATTTCTCATGCAAGTTATTTGAAATCCTTAATGGGTATATATGCTACAATGTGTTAAAATGCTAAAATACCAAGATGCTTATAAATCAAGACCAGACCAGATGAATGTGTGCTCAGTTCCTCATGGAATACATATGTATAAGGAATCTCTACTAATAAAAGGGTAATATACTAATTAGACCAGGTCAACCAGATATCTTCTGGTCGTTCAGTCCTCCTTCCAGACAAAGCCATAGTGGGGGCCAAGGCAGAGGAGATTAGGGGCAATCAGGCAGGCAGGCAGAGGACATTAGAGGCAATCAGGCTGGCAGTCAGAGAGGTTAGGGGTTATCAGGCAGGCAGGCAGGTGAGCAGTCAAGAGACAGCAGTTCCAGATTGCAAGAAGGATGTTTGACTACCAGTTTAGGCCTGATCCCTGCAGGGCTCCCAGACTGGAGAGGGAGAGGGTACAGGCCAGACTGAGGAATCTCCTCCCTCCCCAACCCCCAAGTGCATAAATTTCATGCACTGAGCCTCGTGTGTGTGTGTGTGTGTGTGTGTGTGTGTGTGTGTATGTGTGCCTGTTGTATATGTATATGTATATGTATAATTATGTATATGTATATGTATATGTATATGTATATGTATATGTATATGTATATATTCTAAAGAGAATGAGGGAGACCAGAAATGTAGTGAAATAAATATATTATACTTGGGACCTATAATTAGGAAATAAGAGCTGATGTTTGAAATGGTTGTTGTACATCCTCCTGTACTTTTTATGTAGCCCAGAGTCATCTCTAGATTTTGTTATCAGGTTGATTATTCAATATTATTTCACAAATGTTGACTGAACATGGACTATGTAGAGTGTGGTGCTGAACAAAGCTGTTAGCTTCCCTGCTCTCCTGGACCTTAGAATCTAATGGTAGAAACATACAGCATCTTCTCTCTTTCTCTCTCTCTCTCTCTCTCTCTCACACACACACACACACACACACACACACACACACACACACAGAATTACTGAAGAAAAGTAGAGAATGCAGTGTGGTGGAAGTACATAGGTGTGGGGAAGCATGAGACTTAGAAAGTTTGTAAGGAGGACATTCTAAAAAAAGGGAAGTGTGTGGAAGGCCACCCACCCTGTTTATTGGAATTCTGACTTAGGAGAGTGACAAATATGGCACTATTTTTTTACCTTTCCAAACAACTCTGTGCATGTGCAAACCCCTGGGTCTTTACTAGAATCCTTATGCTTAATCTTTGTGTGTCCTTGCTTAAAGAATACTAGAAACACATATGTCCTGCCGATATTACTCACCCTTCTGATTTATCTAAAATAAACTTTATCTCAAACTGCTGCTACAGTAAAAACCTAATGAGGCAGACAATCGAGGCTTTCTGGTTCCTTTAGCCAGGCAGTCCCTTAGCCCTCTCTTTCACAACACACATTATGTAGGAGTAATCCATTCATCCATTGTTCAGGGTCTGCTGGTCAGCCCTGCCACATAGGATATGTGAAAAGAATTTGACTCCCTCTGAAAAATTAGAATAAGATTTAAGGCAGAACCCTTTGTCCCAATAGTGAAGTAGTAGCTTATGGGGCTGAGTGTGATGGGGAGTGACAGAGGAAGATAGAGCATTCTAGAGAGAGGGTATAATGTGGTAAGAAGGACATGGTGGTTATACTACAAAAAGCAAAAAAAATAATTGAAAAGGAAAAGAAATTAAGCCACAGACATAGCCAAAGCAGGAAACTTTAGGCCTTGTTAGGGAGTTGGGTGTTTATCCTAAGTGTAGTGGGAAACATTGAAGAGTTCTTTAGTGTAGTGATAGAATCAGATTTGCGTTTTCCAAATATCACTGGATGAAATGAGAAAAATAGAATGCAGAAATGATTGCATGCAAGACACCATTATGTGGCAACTGTGTCAGCAGAGCCAAAAGATGCTAGTAACTCACATTGGAATGACAGTGGTGGATATGACAAGTGGACATTTGGGACAAGGTAGTAATTGGAGGCAGGGGATGCTATGGTGTGCCACAAACGTCCCCCTTCAGGATCCAGGCAGTAATTTCCCGGCTCTGCCGAACATTAGCTGCAGAGAGCTCACAATTGAGTCACTTCTGGAAAATGGAAATTTCCTTCAGCTAAAGGAATTACTTTCTCTAAGGTAATATCATCCCTGGCAATAACCTAATCCCAATATCTACATGTGAGGGGAAGGGCAAGATGGTACAGTGGCTCAGCCCGCTTGCCTGTATTAGGGATAGCAATGAAGAGCTTACCTTCCAGATCACCACTAGACTCTGTCTAACCTTGTTTACCTCATCCCTGGTAGCCCTCTTCCACAAACTGCCTGCACTTCTCTCTCTCTCTCAATCTCTCTCTCTCTCAGTCCTTCTCTAGGGAATCCAACATAAGACAGCAAACAAGGGGTTAACTGTTTACTTATTTGCTTTTAGGTCATTGTGCAAGTTATTCACACACATTCACTAATGCGCTGCTTTAAAAGAAAATGTATCTCTGGAATGGTTAATTTAAGATTATCTTGGATCTGGTATTAGACTAAACCAGTGGTTGGCAAACCGTGGCTCGTGAGCCACATGCGGCCCTTTGGCCCCTAGAGTGTGGTTCTTCCACAAAATACCTCAGCCTGGGTGAGTCTATTTTGAAGAAGTGGTGTTAGAAGAAGTTTATGTTTAAAAATTTGTATCTCAAAAAAAATTTCAATCATTGTCCTGTTGATATTTGGCTCTGTTGACTAATGAATTTACCGACCGCTGGACTAAACCAAAGAAGTTAACTTGCTACTCAACTGACAAGATTACAGCAAAGCTTTGGTACCCAATTCACTACCCAGGAAATTAAAATCCAAGCAAGAGACTAGCCTGGCCCAGTTAATGGACCTCAGGTTTTTCGTTCATTGGTTTTTCACTGAAACTTCCCTTAAAACATCTGGGAACTAAGGCTGGTGAACAAGTATCTGACTCTGGTGTGAACCAGTAGACGCTAAATGGGCTTGTCTGATCTGTACAACAGAGCGTTCAACCCGGCAATTTGAGCATATCCTTTCTGCTTCATTGGTTACCAATGGATTTTCTGTTAAGTTCAATTGAGTCTGGCACTCTTTTTAGCCTTTCTCTTTTGAGAGAGAGGCTGATGCCGTTTAAAGGTCTCACTAAAAAGCAGAGTCCTTTGATTGAGAACCTCAAAAAAAGACACTATCGAGCACACCTTTGAATACAGAGCTACACACTCCCTTATGTTAAGCCCAGCATGGGAAGCCTAATTGTCAGAAGCCTTTTTTATTAGTTCATTGTTACCAAGTGCACATCCCCACGAAGGCAGTTGAATTGGGGAGAGGACTCTGAGAATACTGATCCAATGTATAAATTTCATGTAATCAGTGGTTCTAGCTCTAATAACCATTTGGGCAACCAAATCTCCGTTTGTTTTTTTTTGCATTTTCTGATTCTTAGTCCCTACTCTGCTAGAAGAAAAAGCACAGTCTTATACAAATGTCAAAATATAAAAGTCCTTATGTTGTAAGGTAAGTTAAAAAGATGATTACTAATCTATTTGCAATGGAGTGTTTAGTTTGATGAGACAAGTAGAAGCAAAAGCACCTGATTAATAATAATTAAAAATCTCTCATTGATTCTACTTTTATAATCACAATTTTATTTAAAAATCTATCTGAAGATTTGTCAATTGTCTGTTCTTACACCAGACCAACCCTCACCCTACTCTATATCACATGGGGTAAATCTCACACATCTTTCTCCAGGATCTATTGCTGACAAGCATTAAATCTCTACTGTTATCTACATCTCCTTGGGGGGTCTAGTTCTCAGAAGTTAGCCCCTTCCCCTGAGGGCCGCTGCCACTCTGGGTCCAGCTCCTACTGGGCAGTCTGGGCTTCTGATTTCTTGGCTTCTCCATCTTTAAAGGTAGTAGTTGCTTTCTGTTATTGATCATCTCCATCTTAACTAACCCCCTGTGTTAATTTAAATTTCTTCTATACCCTGCACAGTAAGGCTCAGTTGGCTCCGTGTTTTCCTGTGCACTAAAAGGTTGCCAGTTCAATTCCTGGTCAGAGCACATGCCCAGGTGGTGGCTCGGTCCTGGTAGGGGGTGTGCAGCAGGCAGCCGATCTGTTTCACTCTCACAATGATCTCTCTCTCTCTCTCTCTCTCTCTCTCTCTCTCTCTCTCTCTCTCTCTCTTTCTCCCCCCTTTCTAGGAATCAATAAAAAATCATTTTAAAAAATAAAGTAAATTCCTCCTATGTGACATGGCCTCAGTTTTCCTAACTGGTCTCCAAAGGACGCATAGACAATCCAAAATTACTTTAAGTAAAAACAGGTCCTAATTTACTGCCACAATTTGTGCTAAGGTTTGTTTTAAAACCTTTCTGCCCAGAACTTATAGTACTAAATGATAAATAACAAGTCTTCTTTATCTGACTCTTACCTAATTTTCTGAGCTTCATCACTTCCTCCTTCCCTACACTTTCCTCTAGCCACACACACTCATTTCACCACATATGTTCACCGAAGACCTAATTAACATCATGTTTGCCTGTGGCTTGGAATGCCCACACTCACCTTTTTAAATTAGTAACTCAATTGTTCTGGAAAGCAAGTTTAATAGCCATCTCCTCTTGTGTCACAAAGAAAACATGGAAAAATAAGGGTTAACATTATGGGTACAAGGTGGGATGTGAAATAAATACCAGACTAATAGCTTGTGGAATCCCTGGGGATCCAAATTGGCTTCTTACTCACCATCTGGTCTTCTTCTACCGCCTATGATAGGTCTGCCTGAATCATTTCTCTACCTGTTCTTCTCTTTGCAATACATCCCCTCTACTATGAAATCTTTACATCAAAGTCACAGAAACATAAGGAAGGATATTTAGAGTAAATCAGCTTCTCCATAGCTCCAACTCATTACCTTTTCTACTTGAACTGAATTAGGGAAAGACAAAATGAGAACACAGATGATATTATATAGGTACATATAATATCAGGTAGGTAATAGAATATATATCTACATGCAGAGCTGGGACACAGTGTAATCACATTTAGTCTATGTCTTTAATCTGCTCTCAGCTTCACATTTAGATTTTGTTTTATTCATGATTACAGCCCCAATTCTAAGGACAATATATATACATGACAAATACTTAACAAATACTCAACAAATATTGAATAAATATTCCTGCAAAAACAAACAAACAAACAAACAAAAAACAAGCTGCTCTGGTTGAGTCACAGGTAAGATGTTGGAGGGGCTTCTTAGAGGGGAAAGATCCAAGGCAGAAACAGGCAATGGGGAAAAGCAAGTATCTGGTGGGGATAGGGGCCGCATCACCAAGGCCATAAATCTAACTGTAAGTTGTGTAAATTGTTAACTTGGGGATTGTTGGCATAAAGGATTTAGTGCTACTTTGTAACTTTGAAGGATTTAAGAACTTAGGCACTTGAGAGTAAGTTGTCATGCTCATCAAAGGAATGAAAATCACATAAAACACAAATGGCGCCTTCAAAATCCCTTTTATGTCCCTTATCCTCCCATTGTACGCTCTCACTGCTACTTGATCAGCTTGTGGTTTGGTACTGACACAAACAGGGACAGCATGGGGGAGTGGTGCTGACACCAACAGGAACTGCTCCTCTCTTTGCATAGCTCTGCGCCAAGGATCCAGCCTTGAGGAAGAGTGCAGATGACCACTGGCAGGCCCTTGAACATGACGTCACAGAGCCAGAGAGACCACCTCTGTGAGCTGACAGAGAGGCCTAACCCTCTTCAAACATTCTGATGCATCGATAGTTCTCATCACATACAGAATGCTTCTGTATTTCTCATTTTAAATGGAATTTGCCAATCCAAAGTCATGTGCTTGGGTAGCTTTTTTTTTTTTTTTTTTTTTTTAGCACACCACAACTGAAAAATATCTTTTAACAAAGGTCAAGCAAAAATACAAAACAAAGGCTTGTATTTTAAAAGCAAAACTTGGACGATGTTGATTTTCCAACCAGTCATACAGCATATTATTGAAAATGCACTCTTATCAGAGAATGGAAGCATCTGTGCCCATTATAGTTACAAAAAGGAAACCTGGGCTGCATATAAAATCCCTCCAACTTGTACAAAAAAAAATTTGTACACAAACCCTATGGGATAAGAGTCTTTTCATGATTAAAGAAACTGTTTACACACTTAGTCTGATGACTTGTTAGTGGTCAAGAAAGGCGCTTCTGTTTAAATGCACTGTGAGGCTCTACAGCCATGCTTCTCAAACCAGAGCCTGGTCAAACTCCTGGGAAAATGTGCTGGTGTGCAGGGGTAAGAGAATGTCATGATGAAACAGGCCAGCACCTCCTATTGTATCAGACTTGGAAAAAAAATACTAAGTAATGTAAATGTAACGCAAACACTATTTTATTTTAGCATGAACACAGCTGTTCTGGGGACAGAATGCAACATTCACAACTATCCCATATAATAAAAGCATAATATGCAAATCAATGGAATTGCAGAACAACCAGTTGGTGATGGGTGGGGCCAGCGAGCAGGTGGCACCAGGCCAGGCAAGGCATGTGCTAGCAGGCAGAGAGAGAGGATGGCAATGTGAGGGGGGGCAGCGGCAATCAGCGGTGGGGCGCTGGGGGCCATTGCCATCCCCTGATCGCCTGTCCAGTTGCCTCCCGCAGAGGGAGGCCATGGGCGGCAGCAGTGGCAGGGCGATTCAGGGTGGGGTTGCCCCCATACTGTCCTCCGATCAGCTCACAGGGGTTGCCTCCCACAGAGGGAGGCCACCTGTGGCTGTGGTGCAATGGGAGGCAGGGCCAGCTGCTTGCTGCCTGTGCTGTCCCCTAAACCATTCATTGGATATCCCTTAAGGGCTCCCAGACTATGAGGGGGTGCAGTCCAGGCTGAGGGCCCCCACCCCCAAGTGCACACATTTTTGTGCACTAGGCCTCTAGTTTTATTATTATTATCTATACTAATAAAAGAGAAACATGCAAATTAACCATCACTTGGCTATGCCCATAAGCCATGCCCACCAGCCAATCAGGAGCAAGTATGAAAAAAGATGGCAGCTGGCCATGGAGCTGGAGCAAGCAGGAGGTCGCCTCCAGCAATGGAGGAAGCCAAGCTTCCTGCCCGCCCTGGCTGGTCCTGCCCTACACTCAAGGCTACAAAGTTTCAATTATAGAAGATAAATAAATCCTAGATACTTGCTTCCAGCCAGCCCTGGACTCTGCTCAAGGAGGCACTGAAAAATTTAAAAAGAAAGAAAGGAGGGGCTGGGACCTTGAGTCTCCAGAGGTGATCAGGCCAGGATGGGATGGCAGGGGCCATTGGGGGTGAGCAGGCCATCAGTGGGGGGTCAGTTGGAGGTGATCAGGATGGGGGGGCAGTTTGGAGTAAGCAGGCCAGTGGGGAGGGAAAGTGGGGGTGAGCAGGCCAGCAGGGTAGGCAGTTGGGGGTGAGTAGGCTGGCACAAGAGGGAAGTTGGGGGTAATCAGGCTGGCAGGGGGGCAGTTGGGGGTGAGCAGACCAGCAGGCAGAGTGGTTAGGAGCAATCAGGCAGGCAGGCAGGCAGATGAGCGGCTGGAGCCAGCAGTCCCAGATTGTAAGAGGGATGTCTGACTGCCAGTTTAGGCCCGATCCCTGTAAACTGGCAGTAGGATATCCTTTGAGGGGTCCCAAATTGGAGAGGGTGCAAGTCGGGCTGAGGAACATCTCCTCTCCCCCACCCACTGTACACAAATTTTGTGCACCGGGCCACTAGTAAACAATAAAGTTCACAGAACTTTCACCTTCCAAAACTTCAGGTGACTCAATCTTCAGGGCCTACCTCTAACTATAAATTCCAAGGCCCAGCTCAAGTTCTAAGTGCCTGAATATTCTCCAGAGACTCCAGCCCACCTGGCCCTTTCTTTGGCTGGATTTTCACTGCTCAGACATCCAGAAAGTGCTTTGTCACTCTATTATTTCATGTTTCATTTGTTTCTTCTAAACTATTAAAAATCTCGTTGAGGACAGGGTCATGGTCTGTATAGCCCTGCACTTGTTGTTGGTTATATGAATTATTGCTAGAAGTCATTTTAATAGTAAGACTGTGCATATTAATACTCCAAATAAAAAAGTACACAATTAATAGTGATAATTCTATAAGAATGATGGAACGATTACTGCACTTAACCTTTCATCCTAGGATCTAAAAGTGCTTTCAAAATATTAAATATTTTCATCCCATTATTTCTTTTAAACACCTAAATCCTTAAATTGCACATGGATAAACTACAAAGTTCATCCCTACTTCACTGAAGGCATCAAGAAAATTGTCACGAAGAACGCATAGCCCTCAGGGCTACCTACCGGCTTTGTGTGGGGCTCCTTCACATAAGCTGAAGGCTTGTTCTGTTGCTCCTTAAACTCACATAGTCCTTCTGCCCTACTGCTGCATTTAATGTAAACAAGGCAGCTCCCTGTCCTAGCTGCTTTGGCTTGCAAGGTTCAATTCTATCAAGGGCAAATGTCCCAGTTTCAGGATCAATCCCCAGTAGGAGGCATGCAGGAGGAAACCAATCAATGATTCTCTCTCATCAGATGTTTCTAACTCTCTCTTCCTCTCTCTTCCTTTCTGAAATCAATAAAAAATATATTTAAGAAGAAAAAAAAAGGCAGCCCCAGATGATTCCATTCCATAAATGATTCATACTACCCTGTGTCAGTGTTTGATTGTCTGGTCCAAACACACTTACACTTCATCAACTTTGTTTCAATTATATGTCATTTCATTGTGAATATATTTCTGCTTTTCTTCAAAGTCAGACTTCAAATCTTCCAGATTCAGGACCTCTATTGAAATGCGGGGCAATGAGCATCATCAATGCATCTAGGGAAATTTTCCTGGAATCCTTCCACATTACTGATAATCGGAGACAAATGTCGGGTGAGAAAGGTTAGAATGAGAATTTACAGAACTACTGTGCTGTTTTGAACCTTGACTACTACAGAACAGTATTCCAAAGTTGGATAAAATTTAAGACACTTTTGAAGTAGAAAAGAATATATGTGACATGCAGAATACAGCATAAAAGTACTTTTTATTAAGTTGGATATGTTTTTCAAGATTATTAATGCTTTACATAATGGCTTTACCATCTAAGAAAATCAATGTATAGGGGAGTATTTAACAATGACACTCACACTGAATTTTAGCAACTTTTGCTTTTTAGAATATACTTAAGAAAATGTATTTAAATGAAGGGAACTTCCATTTTGAAAAACTTTTCAATTTTGTGTGTTAACAACTCTAGGATATGACTACAGTATTAAACTATTTGTCATGAATTGACACCGCTAAGTGCAGTCCTAGACAGTTTTCAGCAAAGTCAGCAATACTAATTGCTCAAATTAAGGCCTCCAGAGTGTTTGAAATCACTGTAGAGAATTGATGAACTGACCTGGCCCCAGAAAACTTCCAGAGATGCTTTGAAGTGTATAATGAATGCAATGTTTTAAGTAGTGGTTCACCCATGTTTTACCAAGGTAGATATAAAGGGAAATTCTTTCAGGTTGCAGTCACTTAAGAAATAATATAGTTAATAAATAAAAATCAAAGCCTACCAAGTTAATGTACCACTTTTGAATATTTCTTTAATTGCATATTTCTGTAAGAGACACTTGAATCATGGCATTAATATGTGTGCCAGTTACTATTTTTGAAACAAAATGGATATTCTAAAGTTTGTGATCTCCTAAGGTACAAAGGACTCTTGCAATAAAGCTAAAATGCAATAATGATACTGCAATCTAAGATCCTTCTATGATCAGCCCCTCCTACCTTGCTCCAAGCTTATCATCCGCCACTATGTTGCTGTTAGATTGACTTCCTTTCCTTTTGAACATATCTTGCTCTTTCCCTCGCCAGGAATATATGTTTGAAGATTCCTCTGCCTGGAGAGTTCTACCCTTGGCCTTGAGCAGAGCAGGGTGTACGGTGTTGTACATATCTTGGAAATTACTTTACTCCACAATTTATCTAATGAGGTTCTCCCCTCTCCTTATTTCCTTCTATATATCCTCCTTTAAAATGTTTAATGGTGCAAAATACATGTAACATAAAACTTACCATCTTAACCATTTGTAAGTTCATAGTAGTGTTAAATACCCTCATGCAGTTATGCAACCCACCCCTATAACTCTTTCCATCTTGCAAAACAGAAACTTTATACCCATTAAATAAGTCCCTTTCCCCCTCTAACTGCAGCCCCTGGCAACAAGCATTCTACTTTATAATTTCTACTACTCTAGGCACCTCTCATAAGTGGAATCACACAGTATTTGTCTTTTTGTGACTGGCTTATTTCACTTAGCATAAATGTCCTCAACGGTCCTCCATGTCATAGTATATAACAAAATTTCTTTCCTTTTTTAAAGATTATCTATAGCTATACCTATATCTATATCTATGTATTTTATCCATTCATTCATTCATGAAGCAACTTGGGTTATGAATATTTATACTAATAAAAGGGTAATATGCTAATTAGACTGGATAAACTGGACATCCTTCTGGACAAAGCCATGGTGGTGGAGGCCGAACAGAGGCAGGCAGGCAGAGCAGGTAGGGGCAATCAAGCCAGCAGGAGAGAGCAGTGAGGGATGATCAGGCCAGCAGGGGAGAGCATTTAGGGCCATCAGGCATGCAGGCAGGCAGAGGCAGTTAGGGGCAATCAGGCCAGCAGGCATAGGCGGTGAGGGGCGATCAGGCCCTAACCTGTGGGATTGGGCCTAAACTGGCAATTGGACACCCCTGAAGGGTTCTGGATTGGAGAGGGTGCAGGCCAGTCTGAGGTATACCTTCTCTTGCCCCCCTCCATGCATGAATTTCATGCACTGGGCCTCTAGATGTGAATAATGCTGTTATGAACATGGGTGTACAAGTATCTTTTTTGGAGACTCTACTTTCAATTATTTTAGATATAAACCCAAAAGTGTGATAGTAAACCATATAATTATTTTTTTAGGAACTGCCGTATTGTTTTCATAAGTACCTATACCATTTTATATTTCTACCAACAGTCAAAAGCGTTCCAATTTCTCCATATCCCCTCAGACACTTGTGACTTTCTGTAGTTGTTTTTAATTGTAGTTTTCCTAATAAATGTGAGGTGTTTCTATACTTCATTTTTAGCATGTATCTACCTTTATTCATTCATTCATTTTAAAATTATTTCTTACTGAGAGTTTTTGAGATAGAATTGTCAAAGAGATTGAGAAACCAATCTAAAAGATGTGATAGATACTTTTTGAAATGGTTTTGATGTAGTCTGGAATTAAATATCCTAACACTTAAATTTTAATTGATTCTGTTTTCTATTTTCATTCCAGACTACACCAAAATCACCTCAGAAAGTATCTCATCTTTTTAGATGAGTGCCAAGCTGAAAAGGCTCTTACTTCTTCCTGTAAAAATTTTGGATCCTAGCAGAGCTCAGCCTGGACTGGGATCTGCTGTTTCTCACTTATTAGCTTAGATGGCCTTCGCTCAACTATTTAGCCTTAGTTTTCTCATATGAAAATGGAATAAATGAATTTACTTACATGGGTGGGGTTTATGTTTGTGTGAGAATTAAATGACCATATCTGGGACATAAAAAGCATTCAATAAATGGTAGATATTAGTTTTAATTATACATCTGATTATCCCCTATGTTGTGATACTATAAGATTCTTGCACACAGTCATAAAATTTAAATATCACCTATTTAATGATTTTTATAGTGTGTAAACTAAATGAAATGAAAAACTATATAAACTTGCTCATTAATTATGATTTCCTAATTTCTTCATCTGTACCTTTATCCCAGTCTTATTCATGATTATATCTCCAGGCCTAGCAAAAGATTTGACATATAATAGACATACAAAATATTTATTAGCCCTAAACTCCAAGTATACAGGATTCTACAACTTGCTCTTCACTTCTGAGCTGGGTTCTGTGGGAATATTCTAGCAACTGCTCCTCTCTCCCCGACCTCCTGCCATGAAGTTAAGAAATTGTGAAGCATTTTAAAATTGTTCTAAGAAGCAGTCCCAGATCATTAGTAGTTTGTAGAGAGGCATTGAATTAGAGTGGCCTTTAGGCACCTAGGTTCAAAGAACTGCTTAATTCCTTTCCACTATACTTAAAATATCATTTTTATTGTTATTAAAAATTGTTATTGTCAACTCAATGAACATGTTACCCAGTTCCCAGCAGCCTAAACTGCTGAGGTAAGAAATTATAATGATTAGTTATTACAGTGAAAACCATTACATGAATGCAATGGGGAGTCACAAAGCAACAACTAGATAATTTCTGCCTAACTATTGGATAATTAATGCCATAAGAAAATAACATGTACACATTGGGAATGAAGGATTATAGATTATTTTCACTTATTTTCTTTTTGTGGCAATTAAATTAACTATCTTTGATTTCTCACCTGTTACCATGGTTATTTTCAGTGATCCAGATCATTAATGTCTTGAATAGTTACATTAAAATTACAGCTCTTTCAACTTGCAAAAAGATTCTGAAGGTACTGTGAAAGAGAAAGCTATTGGCTTCAGGGAAAATAAATTGAATGAAATTGTTTAATCATCTTAAAGCTAAGAAGTCCCCATTTGGTTCCTTCCTGATTTTTTTCCAGTCATATCACTGAGATTTTATTGCCTTAGGACAGCAATGAGTAAGCAGGTGGTTTTGTGAGAGTAATTCCTAACTATGCTATTAGCATCCTACTTGGGTTGTTAGTCCTCCCTCTGAACAGTGGGAATAACAACTTTTCTCTACCTCACTACTGAAAATTCTGGGAAAATACAATATATTAATTATATGGTGAGAAACAAACATTGAAACAAAACCAACCCTCAATTCTCTAAAAAACATTTAATAACAGTAGGAGCTCTAATGGGGTCATGACTACTGGGTCCAACAAGTTCATGACCTGGATCATTGTCACCAGCTCTCTCTCTCAGGGGTAAAATCAACTTAGGATATATCAAGATAAAGAAGAGGGAAGGTGATTCTTGGTTTCTGGCTAATATGACAAGGTGAACATTGGTGTCATTTGTTAAGTTATGAGCACTGATGAAACATGTTTGGGTGGGTAGAGAAAAGTTAAGTTTTGCATCCGAAGGTCTAAAAAACAGAGTGATAAATTTTCATAAAATGAGACTTCCAATCTAGCACTCTTCCACCAAACTGATGATGAGAGGGAAGAGTCTTTGACTCTTTGCTGTTTGCTTACTTCTATCGATGCAAACTAGAAAGAAAAACTAAGACACTTCAGGTATTTAACTTCATTTTTAAGTTTAAGACATTTTTAAACTTCACTCATATAATAAAGTCACAGGATTTTCAGGCTGGAAAATATCACACAAAGTGTATTAAGTTGAAAAAAAAAATGTGCTCTCGTAAAAGCATGTGATTAGCTCCAAGGTTACTCCGTGAATGAATGATGATGTTAGAAATTAGCTGGAATTCTACTGATAACCAGAGCAGGGCTGTTTCCAGGGCATGGACAGTGTAATTCTGAGGCTGGTTGATAGCCCACATCACCTGTGGGTGGGGACTGGGGCATGGATCTTACACACATGCTGGGCCCCTTCCCTGAGATTCTCTTCCAGGCAATCAGGAGGAGGGAGGGGGCAACTGTCTATATTTTTAAATGCCTTCCAGGTGACTGATGAGTGACCAGAATCAGAACTCAATGTACCTAATATTCCATACTAGTTTTCCTTAGATCATTTTATATGATTTTTTTAATTTATATGGTAAAAAAAACAATTTTTTCCAATTAAATGCTTTCAGTTTATAAGGCAACTAAACTCTTCATTATCGCTACCATGAATTTGAAGATTTAGAATTGTTTGACATAGATGTAAATGATAAAAGGTCTTCCCATTTCTATGAAAAATGTTATTTTCAGCACAAAAATGATCCAATATAAATGCTTCCTTTTTATAAAATGAAAATCCCTTGGCTATGATAAAATTCTTCTAGAAATTTAAAGTAGCTTCGTACTCTTAAGAATAAATGTCTAATTTAGGCATTTCACTTTAAGTACTTAAAAAAAAAAGAGTGATGCAATAGGTCAAAATCCAGCCCAATTTATTCTTTACAGATTATAAAACACTCAAAAGGATAAAAAAAAAAAGTAAAGGCTGTATTTTATATACAAAAGTGAACATTTCTGCATAAACAGCATTAATACCAGATTTTAGAAACAATGCAAACAACATCGTCAATTTGAAAACCAAGCAAAATTGGATTTACCAATATGACATGAAATAATCCCTAAGCACTGGCAATCAATCTTGACATCAGTGAAAGAGTTGCAGAGATCAAAGCTAAGTGAAGCAGCTCCAAAGGACATAGCGAAGGCTCGGAAGGGCTGCAGGGATGAGAGGTAGGGCTAGCACATCTGGCTGCAGTCGAGAGATGAATACGGTGAGTTATTTTGGTCCGACTGGCCATTATGCCTCAGAAACATGCAAATGCTTTCCTGGTTTCTTTCTTTTCTGATTCCATAGCACCTTTGTTTCTCTCTGTTCCTCCTCCTCCCTCGCTCCCTCTTTCTCTCTTGGTGGCCATTAACTATACTGACAGTTTGACAGGCTGAAATAAGGAAATAAAACACTTAAACATTGTTTCCTGATGTATGCATTCATCTCCTCTGCCAAACACAGATATTGAGGAGATACTTCACTCCTCCTGTCAGCTCACTAAATTATACCCCAGCTCGCAAGCAATGCGAGCTCAGGTCTCCAGTGCAGTGCAGCGCCGTTCCTTCCAGAACATGCAAGAACTTCGTTCTTTTAGCCGAAATCTTTCCTGTACCTTTTTTTTTTTAATACCGTATTTTCTGAAACTATGGACTGAATTTCTGTATAAGAGCTGATCATTTGCTCACTTTTTAAAAAATGTTAGAATTCAGTTTAATTTTCTAGAGTTTCTTTTTTTCAGAGGGATTTACTTAAGCAATGGCAAATGAAAGGCCAAACGGTGGGTTAAATGTTCTGTATTTCTCATAAACAATAGAGAATTTTAACTTTTTGTTGTTGATGTTAATCTTCACTTGAGGATAATTTTTCTTTTTTTTCTTTATTGATTAAGGTATTGCATATGTGTCCTTATCTCCCCCACCACCCTGCATTGTCCCCCACCACCACCCCCACTCATGCTCTCACCCTCCCGAAAAAGATAGAGGGAGAGGGAAAGACAGAAACATCAATGTGAGAGAAACACATTGATTGGTTGCCCCCCTCCACCCCCGACTCCCCCGACCACCACCACCACAGCCAGGGCTGGGGAGGAGCCTGCAACCAAGGTACATGGCCTTGACCAGAACCAAACCTGGGACTCTATAGTCCACAGGCCAATGCTCTATCCACTGAGCAAAACTGGCTAGGGCAAGAATTTTGACTTTTGAAAACCAGATGCTAATGAATCTAACAATTATTCTCTTGACAGGTCCAATGACAGACAGAAGAAAGATTGATCGTGACATCCAAAAATGTGCCAGACCACAAACAATAGATATTTCTTCCATGTTTCTTAGTTTTCATGTGGCAACTAAAGTCAAACCTCTGTACAGAAAACTTTGATATTGTTAGAGAGAATAATTAATTTCTTCCAGAGGAGACTGCTGTGGATTAAATTTTGAGAGAATAGTAAGTGACAGGTAGGGATGATGACTTTGTGTCTCTTTTAATCCCTACCTGAGAATATGTGTTGTGTTTTGTTTTGTTTTTTATTTTAGAGAGAAGAAGGGGGAGAGAGAGAGAGAGAAAGAGAGAGAGAGAGAAACATTGATCAGTTGCCTCCTCTACATGCCCCTTACTGGGGATGGAACCTGTAAACAAGGTAAGTGCCCTGCCTGGGAATCAAACTGTAATCTTTTGTTATATGGGATGATGCTCCAACCTAGTCACCCAGCCAGCGCAGGGATGAGGACCTTCAATTATTTATTTACCTCCCTCTGACCACTATTTGCATGAAAGAGAAATTCTCAAAGTGAAGTATTTAAGAATGTGGAACAAAAGGCAATGGAAGTAAACCTCTCAGCCCTTTTCTTCGCTTCATTCGCTCAGCAGCAATTACTTAGTATCTACTATATGTAACACACAAGTGCAGGTTCCTTGAAAGATGCTAAGGAGCTGCCATTAAAAAGAAGGAATTCTTACCATTTGCAGCAACCTGGATGGAACTGGAGAATCTTATGCTTAGTGAAATAAGCCAGTCAATGAAGGAGCAGCACCACATGATCTCACTCATTTGTGGATAATAAAGAACATTGTAAACTGATGAACAAAAGGATAGGTACAGAGGCCATAAAGCATCAAACAGACTGTCAAATTATAGCAGGAAGATTAAGGAGAGGTGGGGTAGATAGATCAATCAAAGGACTTGTATACATGCATATAAGCATAACCAATGAACATAGACACTGGGGGGTTGGGGTATGCCTGGGAGGGAGGGGGGGCAATGGGGAGATATGTATACATGTAACACAATAAAAAAAAAGATGCTAAGGAGAATCCCACAGGTATCCTGCTGGCTCCTCTCAAATTTTCTGTCTAAAAAAGATGCCATCATCATAAGGAACTAGAATGCCAGGTGGAATGTAGACAGATAAAATGCTATGGAAATTCAGTAAAATGCTATGGAAATTCAAAGGAGTAAGGAATATCCCTACTCTCACATACAACTAGGAATTCACATCTCAGTTTGGTTGAAAGATTTTTTTTTAAAAAAAGTTCCTCTATGATAAGACCTACTGTTTTATTGGAATTACTTGTTTTACATTATATACCTCTTCTGTCGGGCCATAAAATCTGCAAGGCACTGTGCTTGTCTGCTTTGCTCATGACAATACAGTATATTAACGACTGGTCTAGTGAGTGGCATGTGGTGTGCACCCAATGAGTGAATTGTCTTGTCATAATAAGTAGTGACTGGATCTGAATCTCCTGAGGATAGTTTTCTGAGTTTCTCATTCATGTGATCCCCTCTCTTATTGAAGTCCACCAGTAAGACAGATGGGAGGCCTCTGGAAAACTGCTGGACACCCCCATGACCAGAGATACAATACTTAATTAGCACAATTGCCAAAACGTAGCCAATGACCATTTCTATAGAGCTGAGGGCTTGCTAACTCACAGGGAGCTCTTCTGCAATCTGACCATTAGTGATGACAGGATGAGTCACAAAGGGGATGCCCAGGAATGCTCTCTGCAATGCTTCTTGCTCCTGTTTTGCTTCATATTTTTTCCCAAAGAGTAATGCTTTCTAAAAATGCCCTGGCACCATCTTCTGAGAATGCTAATCCAGTTATTGCTCATGTAAATTATCAATAGACATGAAATGTTACTACAGAAAAGATTATAAAAGAATAAATACAAGGATAGGTCATTTATTAAATCCATTTGAAGAACGGCTCAACCAGATAAGATTAAATTCTTTTACAAGAAACTATTAAGTATCCAGATCACTTGACTTTATCAAAAGTTATCTGAAATAGTAAAGCTATTATTTATAAAGCACTTACTTACAGGCACTAGGCAGGATGTCGCAGGAATATATCTACACTAAAGTCTCGTGATCACCTTGTAAAAAAGGAATTTTTGCCTGGCTGGAGTGTCTCAGTGGTTAAGTGTGTTCCTGCACACAGGAAGATTGCCGATTCAGTTTGGATCAGGGCACATGCCCTGGTTGCAGGCTGATCCCCAGCAGGGGGCGTGCAGATGTTTCTCTCTCTTCTCTCCTCTCTCTTCTCTCCTCTCTCCTCTCTCCTCTCTCCTCTCTTCTATCTCTCTCTCCTCTTTCCTCTCTCTGTTCCTCAGATGAGGATTATAAAAAGAAAGAATTTTAGCCCCAAATCAAGGCAGTGAAAGATTGGTCTAGAAGTTGAGGAATACAACCCAAACCATTTCCTTTCCAACTATTCTGCATTCAGCAATCAATAATCCAGTGATTACATTTATTTTGGCTTTTTCACAAGGAAATTCTCCTTAGCAGTCGTCATAACTTTTAAGCTAAGCTCTTTCAAGTCAGTAGAACATGCAAAATACAAACTTAGTTACCTGACTTGAAAAACATATCAATTTTAACATGGCATTTGTTATCACGTGAAAAATGTCTTAAGTAATCTGATTGAAAACACTATTGTGATAATGGGGTAGAGGATTATGGGTGAGGCTAGGCTAGGCTGGGCGATGAAGATCTACCAGCTGCTCTTGCTAGAATTTGGTGAGTAAATTAGGACATACATAGCAGGACACTTGGGACTAATTTCTCTTATATACCTCTTGCTCTTGCTTTCTCCCACTGTTTTCTCAAATGTCTTGGCAACGTACTACCTTTTCAAATATTGAAAAGTGCACTTTGGAGGTTGGGGTGGGAATGCTTTTTTAGTTCCCCCTTGACCATGTATTTGGAGTGAGATAAGCATAAATCTCACTCCCAAAACTGCACTTTTTCTACTATAACATTTTACCTTCCAATTGTTTCTTCTGGATTTGAGAGGTCAAGAGAAACCCTGCTTTTACCATGCTCCCAGGCCTCTCTCTTTAGATTAAATTAACATTTATTTTGTAAAGGGAGTGGAAAGTTAAAAATCTTCCTCAGCTTATAAGATACCCAAATGATTCTACGTATATCTTAACCTTGAGTAAAAACATACTTTCAATAGGACTAAAACTATCTCCTTTTACCATACTTATGTCTTTTCCCAATTCTATTTTTTAAAATAGAATACCCATGTATAATAACAGTAGGACTTTATAATATGAAAAATGAAGGTAGTAGAGATAGAAATGGAAAGGACTAGAATTGTATGGAGATAAGAAAAAGAAGAAAGAGAAAAAGAAGGTAAGGGGAAGAGAGAGGGAAGGAAGTGAATCTTTTTATTTTGTCTATGCCCTTTGGTAAAGTTAGAGGTTTGCTTTAAGGCAAAATTGCCTCTTTCAGTATTCAATGTTATTTTCTTTCTATGCAACTTCCTTCATAAATAGGTTAATCACAGAGGCAATTAGTCTCGCTACACACAGGATGTCACTATTTCCTTATATAAACAGTACTGGCACACATGTTCCAGGCAGAGAAAAAATATCAGTCAAGACCAAATTTCAAAATGTATTAGAATTTTGTACTGTGAGATGCTATTTTATCCAGTTCAGGTGAGGCTTAATTGTTAGCACACTCCTTATTTATTACACAGTCTTTCTGTTCTGTTCTTATTATGGAAGTGTTGTATGTGAACTAGTTGTTCTGCTCAAATCAGAATAAAAAATTCCAAAAGGACAAGGGATTGTGATACTGGCTAACTAAACAGGAATAAGGCAGGCCTTATTATCAAGGCAAATAGGAAAAAGGGAGTTGGAATTGAAAAAAATAAAGCTAATTCTATATTAGTTTAAGCAAATGTTCTGACCCATGCAGCCTGTGAGGATTTTAGCGCAAGTATTGTATTTTATATAATCAGAGTTTGGAAATTAGTGACTACTATAGTTCTGAGAACTAAAGGATTCGTGGCACCAGAGATGTTTTTCTAAAAGTGGAATATATGTAGCGCTGGGTAGCACGAGCCAATCTCGGTGACACATGTGGAATTCACACGCCAAACTGTGAAATCACTAACGATGGCATCCACTTTAGCCAGCAACTCCTAACTTCTGATGACTGCTGTGTACTTACCAAAACCAAGACAACAAAGTGCTGATCAATAGAATAAATTGCTGGATCTTATAGTAAATACATATTCATAGAGGGTACTCTGTCCTTCTTGAGCGTGGATACCCTGATGACAGAACTGTAAGACACTAATGACACACTGCCATGTCTGATTCATTAGCTCACTTTTTACTGTGGTGATAGTGAAAGCAAGGTCTTAGGGCCAGAACCATACATTAGCCAACATGTTCCTTTCTCTTCTTTAACCATAGACTATGTTATCCAGTTTTGACTATGCTATCAGAATAAGGTTTACCGTCAGCCACAGGGTGAGAGAGGTATACAGTGACCATTTGTAGCAGAAAAGAACTCAAATGCCATTTCCTTTTATATGATGGTTCCATTCCAGACTTTTCATACACAAAGTACAACATATTGCTTACAAATCAATCCAGTGGAGTGTGTGCTTCAGCCCTGGGCTCACGCTGCCTGGGTTTACATCCTGGCTCCACCTCTTACTAGCTCTTGAGTCATAGCAAGTTACTCAGTTTCTCTCTCAATTCCCTCAAAAATGGGTATAATAATAGTAACTTGATTCATAAGATACTTAGGAAGCTTACATTAGATTCTACAGGCAAAGGCCAAGAACAATATCTGGGGAGAAAAGAAGTTCTCGGTAAACGATACAAGTATTCTGAAATGAACAAAAAGCGATGGAGCTTTTTTTCTGATTTTATAAGTCTGCGTGTGTGTGTTTGTGTGTATGTGTGCACGCGTGTGTTTAAATCTGGAGGTCCTGATTTAAATTCAACCTCCTTAAGAGAAAGCAGAATTTTAAACCGTGGTTAAAATTCTACAAGTTAAGTGAACTGAGAATTGTAAAGCCCTCTATCAGCATCAGAATCTCCCCATAGTCCAGTCTGGAACAGCAGTCTTTCTAGAATGTCAATCCAGGCTTACCTGAGTGTATATGAGCTGCAAGGCAGAAATGGGCTTTCTTCTTCTATAATGAATCCAAAGCTACTGCTGATGACGCACGGATGGGCAGGAAATGGAGTGCTCCCCTTCCAGCAGCCACTGAAAACTTCTTAAGTAACTTTTTTTGTTGCTAAAAGGTCATTGGCTCTATTGCTTCTATTTTATTTGTTTGCCTTATTTCCTCTAGGGAGTTTGATGGTGGGTAGTTAAGTCAGCTTTGCAGTTAAGCCAGCTAGGCAAATAAGTTGTTTTGACTATAGTGACTACAAATATAGAGATATGTACATATGCATATTCTTTCCCATGCATGCACCAAGATAACTCCAGAAAGTATGACAGTGAAAAGTATATTACAGATGGCATAAAGGATACCATTAGGATGTTCCCTTCAATGTGACAGCCAAATAAATAGTATTTATTGTAAGTCTCTCACATACTCATACACACACACACACACACACACACACACACACACACACACACACACAGTGGTTTCAGTCTCACAGTTTTTTCATTGGGGGATTGCCTGATGAGATTTAGTCATTTGGTGCAAACAGGAACCTCTAGGTTTTAGAATTACTAATCTTCTATCTCCAGCCACTGCAACAGCTGATTTGCACCGATTTCAAGGGTAACCAGATCAATTGTGTAGACATTAACACTTAAGAGGACATGGGGAAGGGAGTCGACTGAAACAGCCAATGAAACAGACCATAAAATCAGTACTAAAATAGACACTAAAAACAACTAGAATTTCTTCACAGCCTAGTTCTTTTGTACACAAGTTAGGACACAGAACAATTCAAATCAACCCTGACGCCAAGACTATGCCTGCAGGTAAGGAGTGAACACCAGGAGCAGTTAAAAGCTTGCTATTAATCTGGCCTGTCAATCATGTGGGTATTACTCCTTCTGCTTTAACTCAACATTTCAGATGAGTTTTCTACTTAACAATCACTTGTATTTAAAATGACCCATTATCATTTTTTTCAAAGTATTTGGGATTTCAAAAGAAAATCACAGTAAGCTAAGATATCATGTTAAAAAAATGAGGTCTATTAGTATAACAGCATTATACACATAATAAAATGCCCTGATGCCTCCTTAGAATCAAGTGATTTAAAAGGCTCCATTCCTCAAACACTTGGTTCACAAATATGCAAAAAAGTAATTAGATAGTATTATTTGTATGACACACTGAAAATAATATATCCTATACTCATTGATGCAAAAAGTACATATAATTACAGAGCTGTGGTTGTATTATTTACGTTTATCTTCATTTAAAATTATTTAAATAATGAAAATTTAGTTAGATGCCATGTGGAATGGTATCTAACTAAATTTTGTGAAATGGTTTTACTAATGCCTTTCTCCTGTTTGCTCTGCTTCCCCTGCGTAACCCCCTTCCTCCCCACCCCTTTTCTCTCTCTCTTGGCTCCTGACTTTATTGGGGGAAAAAAGATAATTATAATAATAGTGTAGGTTCATTTTTTGCTACATAGAGTTTTATTTTCCCCTCTCACTTTTCCCTCTTCCTGCCGTCACCTCTGGAAGATCGCCAGTAGCCATGCTGGAGAGGTGCCAGGGTGCCCTCTTCTGCACACGCTGAGTGCCTCTGTGTATATCTCGGCCCGTCTTTCCTCAGTTACCATTTACAATATTGAGTGGAAAGTGCAGGACGGAATAGTCAGCATTTATAAGTCAACTGGTTATGTGATACAAAAATATATAGCCAACTTCAGAATTTATAGCAATAACATTTATGTATCGTATTACTCCTAGAACAATCCAATTTATAAAGTGCCTATTGTGTATACATAAGGAATAATCAGAAATCATTTACATTAAACAGTGTCAACTGGCAAAACACAACTTTCCCGCTAAATTCGGCACAATGAGATTAATGAGGTTTTTTTTTTTTTTTTGGTGGGGAGGGAAGCACGCTAAAAAAAAATCAACTCTGATTCATCCTAGGTGGATAACATGTCCATATAAAGGAGCAGGTGTCTGTGGAATGATTTAGAATACCTATGGAACATCTCTGGAAAGTTTTAACTTTCTCTGAAGTAGAGAGCCGTCCACAAAGTAAGCTGGGAATGTGGAAAGAACCCAAGTCTGTCACCAACCTCAGGCTTTCTTTTATTTCTTCTCAGTAAAGAATGGATTTAAAACAAACAAACAGAGAAAACCCGAAGGCCCTATTTGACCAGCTGTCTGACATGTTTTCATGTACAGGCACTTTTAGAAAACCTGGGGAAAATTATGTAGATTACCTACTTGGGTCTTTGACTCCTAGTTGGAGAAAAATCTCAATCAGCAACCAAAGCTATCAAAAGTCCAAAAGTGAAACTCAAATATGCATGTGAATTTTCTCCCTGGGTTCACTCCTTATTCAGAAAGGCAACTGTCTTTAGAAACCCATACTTTGGAGTTTGGAATTAAACCCATTCCCTCTCCCTAAAAATCCCTTAAAATTAATAATAGGGAATGTTTTGACTGGTACATCTGTTCCAGGTGTACCAGTTAATAATTGCAGATTTTGTAATCAAAGAAAACAGGATAATTTCAAGAGAAACGTCAAAAATGCTTTATTTAAATAATGTCCATTGCTAGCTACACATGCCCCCATCTTTCAAGTAATTTGTGGATACCGTCCCAATAGAACTTTTCTTGTTTTGAGGCAAATCATTCAGAGGCCCAATTTTCCACTCCTCCATATATTTTGAAGTGCTGCTCAGAAAGTGCATGTACCATCCATCAGAATAAGTGGTAATCTGAAGCAGCAAACTTTGGTGAATATAGCAGATGAGTTAATACTTCCCAGGCAAGATCTTCTAACATCTTTAACTGGTTTTAAAGTGTGTGATGGTGCATTATCATGAAGCAAAATTACTCTGCTGTGTCTTCTGCCACATTCTGGTTATTTCATGATTAAAACATAGTTCAAATTGATTATTTGTTGTCTATAGTTATCAGTATTAATGGTTTTCACCTTTAGAAGCTCATAATACACTACACCTTCCTGATCCCAGAGCATTGTTTTCTTTCTGAAGCAATTTGGCCTTGCAGTCGATGTTGATGGTTGACCTGGATCAACCCATGATTTTATACATTTGGGATTCTCAAAATAAATCCACTTTTCATCGTCAGTCACAATTCAATGCAAAGAAATGTGCTGTTGAAGCAACATTTTACTGATGACTTCTCAGTTTTCCATTTTCTTTCTTTTCTTTAAAATCTTTCCCATTGCTTGATCGGAAATTGTTTACTGAGCAACATTTAATCTTTCTTCAAGTGATTTTTGAGTTTGACATGCATCTTCATCCAATAATGCTTGTAATTGCTGGTTTTTAAACTTTTTTAGGTTGACCTGGATGTTCTTTGTCTTTCACATCAAAATCGTCACTGTTAAAGTGTTTAAACAAGCATTCACAAGTATCTTGAGATGGAGTATGTTCACCATAAGCTTCCCGAAGTATTCGGCATCACTTTTCTTCAAGATGAAGTAATGAATTAAAACTTCCCGCAAATGCTCTTTTTCTTTAGCATGAAATTTGACATTTTTAAGCATGAAAATATCTATGATGCTAACACCTTCGGAAAATTTGACATATGAAGTTTTGAAGCTTGTTGTCAATACAACAAAATGGCATACAATATCAAATCACATATATATCAACATATGTATAACTCCACCTCTTGAAAAAATCCGCATTATTAACTGGTACACCTGGTAAAAGCATTTAATTTTATCTGAATCTCACCTACACAGCTGAATTAGACATCATATAAGAAAAACATATTTTGGATTTCTCCTAACATTATTTTGGCCCTCTATTTTCTGTCTTTCGAAAGGATTACAGGAGAGACATTTTCTTCCAGCCTTAACAATATTCATTGACTTCTTTTAGCTAAAATTTTTTCTTATATACAAGTGTTGTTTTTTTCTTTTAAAAAACTCACTTCTCAAAACTCTATTGATGATGACTATTTCTCTGGAGAGGAGCAACTCCCTATCTTGGTAAAAATTAAAATGGAATCTGAAAAACAGAGAGAACTATAGAGTAGGAAAATCTGCAAACCAGTTTTCAATGAATGAACTACTGCTGTTTCTTAGGCAAAGTTAACTGATACTGTGTAAGGATGCATTGTAATCTAGAAAGCAAAATAAAACAGAAACTATACATATACAGGGTAATAACAGAGCTTGGATTTCCCAACTGAAGTGAGAATTGGTGGTGATTAGAGGATTTCAGGAGAAGATTTTTTAAAGTAACATAATAATCTGGAAGGCAAATATACAATGGCTTTTGTAGACATGTTTTGAAAACAGAACATCCTCCAAATTATCTAAATTTCAGTGGCATTAATTGGTAGGAAAATATAATGTAAATTTTCTCAACTAAGAGTATTAAACTTAAGAGGCAGTGACAAGTCGCTTTAGCCATGAATAGAGTTTGGTTAGAAAGCTTATCCACTCAAGAGGAAGGAACCTTGTTAACTTCAGGAGGTTTTTGTTTGTGTGAAGAAAAACAAGATGACACAGTGAACCTTTCCTCATTTAACTTGTTTATTCTTTAAATGTTTCTGATAATCACAGAACTCTTTCCCATTTTTGAGTGGCATTTTGAATCACTTAAGAAGAAAATTCTTATGCTCAGCAAGGCAACTTAAAATCCCAGGCTAACTCCTATTGGTCAATAAACTGAGCAATCTATGTAACATGAACACATGTCACATTATGACTGCTACCTCTGTGGCTGCTACTCTAACCTCTGCATTTTCAAAAGGTAACTTTCCCTTCAGTACTAATGAAAACTATACAATCACTATGTAGGCATTTTTATAATATCTGAATTTTCCCATGATTGACTTACTGTTTCTACCCATTCTCTCTACACTTCTAAAGTAAAAATAATTTTTAAGAAAATAACTTCTTCACCAACATGGTCCAAAATAAAATATGGCTAATTTTTTTTTAAAGTCAGCTAATCAACAAATAGTTTGGGCCAATTATCTTTTTTTAAAAAAAGACTTCCTTTACAAATTACTTTCATAGACCTAATTATTACTTTTTTAACTGAACTAACTAAACTGGAGGGTTAAAATGCATAGAAACTCAGACTCTCATACCAATAAAAGTTGTTGAACCATCATTGGAAAACTTCTCTTTTTCCCTAATGGCAGTCTTCTGATGTTGCTAGTATAAAGTTCTTACTGTATATAAAAGATTTTACCTCATTTCCTTATACAAAATGACAGTAAAGAAATACCTTCAGGCTGAATCATACTTTTCCACTTCAGCTACCAAAAAAACAACTTCCTTTTCATTCTTACTTTGATATTCTCATTTAAATAACTAGCTATATGTGTTATACTTGTTTTGACTCTTTTCCTCAAGAAACAACCGCAATAACAATTCATTTTCTTGGATGGCTATAAGTATCAATGTTATGTTTTATTTGTTCCAGAAGACATTGATTCAGTGTTACTTTTAGAGTTTCTTAACCTACAATCCATGGATTGCTAGAAAATCTGTAAGTTTCTGAACTTAATTAAGAATTTCATATGTATATATCTATGGTAGAAAACAAACCATTCTTTTATGCTACTGAGCATCCATGGATCCTCATTCAGTCACCAGTACCGCATTTCACTCTGGGATTTAACCCTTAGTCCATGGAAAATTACAAAGCATACTCCATCCCCTGCTCCAATAGAGGTACATTTGGATGAGTCTATGATAAAATCAAAGCAAATTAATATAAAGAGAATTTTCAGTGTCTCTGAAAAAGACACTCTCTCTTTGTCCTCTTTGATCTGAAGAAGCTTAGTGTATGCTGCTGGTGAAGCAATGCTACTGCACCATCTTGCTCCCAAATGGAGCCAGAGACTGAAGCTGTATTTGTGGAAGCTGAGAGATGGAGAGAAATTGAGTCCTGGTTACATTATTTTAATCCAGAAGTTAGCTCTTTGCCTTGACTTTCCATATTTTCATAAACAAGTAACACACACACACACACACACACACACACACACACACACATTCATAGCATATTACTCTATAACATTTGCATAGCCAACTCCTTCAGCTTAACTGTCACTGATTTTCTCTGACCTTTCCTATCCTAATAAGCATAGTATGCAAATTGTCCTCTCCACAGGGAGTTCTTCCAGGAGTTCGACCAGGGGGCAGGGCCATCCAGGGGAAGGGTGGGAGGCCTTGGCCCCCGGTGGTGGGGGCAGCAGTGATATGCAGCTGGGGGAAGGAAGGGAGTACCCATCGAGTAGCCAGCAGCTGCAGAGGACCCTACCAGTGCACAAATTTTGTGCACTGGGCATCAGATCTATTATAAGTCCCCCTCTCTTTAACCTTTACTTATGTCCATTCTAGTCCATCCCGTCTGTCTTTAATCTCATTATATACTGACAAAATCTTATGCCACCTGCTATGTCTTAATTTGGTACACAAAAATGTAGTCACTTTCCAAGGCTATTTCAGTCAAAGATTATACAATGCAGGATTATTTTCCAGTAGAGTGAGAGAAGGATGGGGCATGTGAAGGAGGGAAACAGACATTAAAAACTGAATATTCAAAGAGAAAGCTATCAAAGGTAACAAATAGAGATTTTGATTAGATTTAAGAACACATATTTTATGTTTAAGCAAATATCTTTATCGTGAATTAGGAGAACCAGCTCTATAAATGATATGAGTAGGTATTTCGATTAAATGAATTGATTAACAAACACCTCTGGAATATCCATCATAAAGGTTGATTTATGTTCCATTGCCAGCAGTAATTCAAAGAAATGCCATGCTATTCAAAAAATATTACATGTTGTTCTCAACACTTGCCAATGTTATTGCACCATGTAAGCTTGACAATATCCATATTCTTTTACCATACTAACTATGCATAAAAGCTGATAATATTAAACCACTTTAAGTTTACATGGGCATCAGCACATGAACCACTTAAATTTATAACTCTGATGAATGGCTTTTCATTTGTAAATTTATAGTGTATCCATAATTTCTTTAGGGAATCAGGAGGTTCATTCAAAAATTGCCACAACATTTATCTATGCAAGGATGATGGATATGGTTTGTACAATTAGATGCTTTGAGAAATTAAAATCATATTGCCAAGGAAAAGGACATGCTCTTTCCTGGTTTGCTCACATTTTTAAAAATGACCAGAACTCTACTCTCAGCAGTTATAATAGTTTATCTAGATAGCATATTAATATACTTATTAACTATGTCCAAATATAATGTTAGGGCTGCATAGCATCAGTATGAATTATTGGACATCAAGAACACTCAAACTTATTATTTTATTCCCTAATGTTATTCCTCTCTATTAAGCTATAAAAAATATAAAGTATTTTTAGGATATAATTTTTATTATTTACATTTACTACACTTATAGTATTTAAATCTTCAGGACTACTCCCAGAAAACCACATGAATTGTTGCAAGCATAAACTATAACTTAAATAAAATTATTCAAATAAAATACATATTTGCCAACGATCAAACTAAACAAATAGTCTTATTTATCCCAATACAGACTTTACTCAACTGGAGAAGTCAATGAAGTAAGAGAAGATAAAGATAATAACTGTCTGCCAAAACTGGTTTGGCTCAGTGGATAGAGCGTCGGCCTGGTGACTAAAAAGCTCCCAGGTTCTATTCCAGTCAAAGGCATTTATCTTGTTTGCAGGCACATCCCCAGTAAGGGGTGTGCAGCAGGCTGCTGATTGATGTCTCTCTCTCATTGATGTTTCTAACCTTCTATCCCTCTCCCTTCCTCTCTGTAAAAAATCAATAAAATATATATATATTTTTAAAATATAACAACTGTCACTAAAGTAACCAATAAAAATCAGAATAGTCACTGTGATAAGTTTGAAGAAGAAATGCACATTGTTGCTATGTGTGATGTGCTCTGGTGTTTTCCTCCCTTCACTTGTGGACATTTACCAATGTAAATGGGAAATACACACAAATCCCAGTGCTGTGTGTGTGTGTTTCTAGAGCAGTCTTACTTTTTAAAAATCTATCCTATTATTACAGAATCTCCAAAAGATAGAAAGTAAGTTTAATGATTTGATTTGGTTATATGTAAAACAATCTCCAAATTATCAACTCTTTAGTTCATCCAGGCAAAAAAATTGTGCCAAAGCTTTCATAATTTATAGACAAAATATTTATTGCATATTGAGCTTTCTGGTCTGCATAAAACAAATGTAATATTAAAAATAATAAAATACAGTTTACATACCCTAGTAGATCGCTAGCTCCTTGCAGACAGGAATATATTTTGCATCATCTCTTAGGTCACCAGAGGCCAGCACAGCACCTGGCACAGAATACATACCCAATAAATATATTTGAATTGGTTAAATGATACAGTGCTGATTGGAATCTATTAGAAGGTATGAAATTCAATGAAATAACCATCCTACACATCAACACTCTTCCTCTATACCCTACATTATTAAAGTAGCAGTGCACATTCTTATACATTTGAATGACAACTTTTCTCGAAAGACTCAATTCTCAAAAATAATTGCTCCTAAGTGCTTATTACATTATATATTCTTATTGTCTTAGTTTCAGTGGAAGGAATAAAATGTTTGAGATCATGAACTTTGGAATTAGGCTGACAGGTCCAAATCCTCCTTCTACCATTTACTACTTAAAAGGTCACTTAATCTCTCTAAGTCTCATCTTGTCTTTAAAATGATGATAATTATAGTATCTTTCTAATAATGTTCCAAGGAGTATAGGAAACAGGGCTCAGCACACTGCCTGACACACAGCACACCCTCAATAAATGATAACTACAATTTGTGCTCATTTGTCTTTCCCTTCCCTCCTTGTCTGTGTAGTGAAGAGTTAACCTTAACCAAGCAGAGGTCTTGCTTTTGCCTTCAACTATTGGGAGAAGATCGCTGGGCTCTCAAAATGCCATTCCTGATAGGAGCGCTGTTGTTTGCTTGAAAGCTTTGGCCAGGGGAGAGTTAATATGACTGATGATGTGGGCTTGGGGCTTTGGGCTGTGTACATAAATTTTGCCTCCAGAAGCATCTGGAGACTAAGGGTATCATCCCAGCACTGACATCCAGGCTGGAGACTAAAGGTCAGCCATGTGGGCCATATATGATCAAGTCCCATTAAACATTCTGGACACCAAAGGCTCACTCAAGCTTCCTGGGTTGGCAACGCTCCAGGCATATAGTCACTTCTCAGTGCTGGTAAAGTAGCAGGTCCAGACTCCATGGAGAGAGGACAATGAAAGCTCTGTTGTTGATTCCTAGAGCTTCAGACTCAGTCTTACACACTTCTCTTGGCTGATTTTAATCTGTATCCCTCCCCTGTAATAAACTTTAACTATGAGTATAACAGCTTTCGCTGAATTTTGTGAATACTTCAAGCAAACTGTCAAACCCGAGGGTGGTTTTGGAAACCCCTCAAACTTGCAATTAGTGTGAGAAGTGAGGGTGGTCTTATAGGGAGGACTGGCTTAAATAGTTAAGTAATTGTGAAGTTGGTGAAATTCTCATACCTTCCTTCTTTAAATCTAAATATCTTACTTTATCAGGTGAACTTTAGCAAAGCTTCCATATAAAAAAAAATCACTTCGAAGTGATGATGTCTCTGTATATATTGTATGCCGTTGCTTTATTTTTCCTTACACAAACAATGAAAGCTTCTCTCCCATAATAAATATAGATATCTTTTGTTTTGGCAATGTGAATGGTATTGCTACTTATAAGTAAAGAAGTTGCATACATGAAATATTTTTAAAGGTAAGTAATAGAAGATCTGTCAAGATCAGATGCTAGAAAATTAACCTCATTAAAAGATATATATGTTTTCAAACAAAATATTGATTAATGCATATACAGGAGTTTTTCACCCCTTTCATCCAAAAGTAGTAGGTTCCTATGAAACCTTTTGTAAGCTGAAATGGTGTAATGCTAACTAAAAGAACTCTAAAGATCTTTGCTTTTATAAACTGTTACTGTACTAATGTAGGTCTTTTGTAAAAGCAAAGTGGCATAAGGGGAACTTTTGAAAAGTGAGGTTACCTGAGCTTCTTTTGATTCTCCTAACAGTTTGGTAGGTAAAATTTTAAGATGACCCTCAAAATCCCCTCTATTGATAAACATGTTTTGCATAATTCCCAGAATTGTGACTATGATGGATAGGATATATTATATAACATAGTTGACTTTCAAAAAGGGAGAGCCCCAGTTGATGTGGCTCAGTGGTTGAGTATCGACTTATGAACCAGGTCATGGTTTGATTTCCTATGAGGGCATATGCCCAGGTTGTGGGTTTGATTCCCAGTGTGGGGTTTGCAGGAGGCAGCCGATCAATGATTCTCTTTCATTATTGATGTTTATATCTCTCTCCCTCTCCTTTCCTCTCTGAAATTAATTTTTAAAAAACACATATATTTAGAAAAACACACATAAAAAATCAGGGAGATTATCTGGGTGAGTCTAATACAATCACATATATTCTTAAATCTTGGTTTAGAGATCAAAGACAGCAGCAGATGGAGATTTGATGCATTAGAAGTATTTGACACACCATTCCTGGCTTCAGGATAAAGCAGATCACATGGAATATAGCTAGCTTCAACGAACTACAGACACCCCTAGGTGACAACCAGCAAGGAAAGAAAACCTCAGTATTACTAAGAGATGAATGCCAGCCACAAGAATAAATTTGGAAGTGGATTTTTCCTAAAGTCTAGACAATAACTTAGCCTGGACAACCATGATTTCAATCTTGTGATTCCCTGAGCAAAGAACCCAGCCAAGCTATGCCTTCTTGAGGCATATGTGGGAAACTACCACACATTCAATGTCTGAGGACAGAGAATCTTTTATTATCTGAAGGAAGACTGGGAGTGACTTAGAAAGGATCTCTCTCAGGTGTCTTCATAGAACATGCTACCACAATTGCTCCCTGTTTCACTCTATTTTTTCAACTACTACAAAGCTGTAATATTAATTTTTAAAAAATACAAATCTTATCATGTTGTACTCCTGCTCAAAATGACCAGTTCTGATGGCCTTTAAGACAAAATCATTCATTCACTGACGCAATAAATATTTAAGTGTGTACAATATGCTAAATTCTGAGCTAGGCAGTAAGAATTCAATGGTAATTATGAGAGACAAGGTCCTGCTCTTCACTAAAAAATTATCTTTAGACAATATACTTCTCATTTGCTTCAATTACCTTTAATCCCTAACTAGGGTTTCACTCCTCTTGGAATCCCCCTTTGGCCCTCCAAGAAACATGAAACACCCTTCCACTGTGATCTCATAAAATACTGTATCTGGTTGTATAACAAAATGTATCACATTGTATTAAAATTGCATGTCTGCATCCTCCATAAGTGGACTTTACGGGGAGAAATTCAACAAATGTATGTACCCCCCAAATTTCTAGAGTAAATAAGAGATTATGAATAGTAGGTCCTCTGGGAGAAGCTGAACCTGGACCTAATGAGTGGGATATACAGGATATCCACATAATAAGGGGGAGTTTTCCATGTTAAGAGTAGGCAGTAGGCTAAGAGGTAAGGAATGAGGGCCCATGAAATACCTGTGCTATCTGACACATCTTAGGAATACTGTGATGATAATGCCTCCTTATCTTCACACCATCTAATGCAATTATAAGTTCTGGATGTGTGGTCCAGAGTAGACACTCCAGTATGCAAATTGGAGGTCAGCTTCTATCCAGAACTAAGGGCCCATTTATCAGCTTACTTAATAAAACAACCATCTGGAATAGATTTTGAAAGTGAAAAATAGTTTAAAGATTTCCAAAACATTCCCCATGAAAAAGCAAAAGCGAACTGTGGATCCTAAATAGATGGCACCAATGTGGGGACTCTTGGTACCTAGGGAGAAAAGGGATAGAAGTCTAGGGCGAGGAGAGAGGCAGAACAAAGAGGAAAGGCCAGGCTTTCTCCATATTTTGGTATTTAACCTGCAAGGGAGTAATGTAAGATTATGCCAGTCGAATAAAAGGAATCTCCCCTTTTGTGGACACTAGACGTTGGGAAAGAAATGAGAGAGCTCTCGGGCCTCTCGAGGAATCCCTGTTGTAAGTCTTGATCCATCTAACCTGGTGAGAGAGTGGGAAAAGAAGAAAACAAACAGAAGAACAAAACTATGGTAGTTCTACCTCAATTAAATGGTAACGTAGAAAGTACCTTACCCTTTCTAATACATGAATGCAGGCCCAGAAAAGGAACCTGGCATGCCAATCATAACAGGAGAATTGGCAGCATGTGGAGCAAAAAGAGACAGATGTTAAATGAGACTGAGGTGATCAATAGTAATCATACTGTAATCAAACATGTTGATATTTTATAATAGTAACCATAAGTAGGCACTAAAATAAGTGCTTTACGTTTAATATCTGGCTTAATTCTTAGAACAATTTTACGGAATAGAACTTCTATTGCACCCATTTTACACATGAGAAAATTGGCCCAAGAGATTAAAAAATGTGCTCCAGATCACACTGGCAGAAAAGTCTTTAGTTAACCATGATACTCCTATTAATTGTAACCAAAAGAATTCAACAAAGACACTGTGAAAAGTGCAAAACAAAAGAAATTCTAAAGAAATCGTATGTTAGAAATGTTGGACAGACCATTTTTGAAATGAAAGTTAAATGAGAATACAGTAAGAAATCGTTGCTCAAAAAGTTTATTTCCATGAGGTAGCAGTATACAGATGCAAGGAAAGTTGGCACTGGGAAGGACAAGATCATTTCTTCATTTCATTCTCCAAGTGAGGAAAATTAGTTTAGTGGGGAAATGGTAGGACAGTGCCTGGAACGCAGGTCTCCTTTCAGACCACTGCACTTTCCAGTGTTTGTCTAATCTATCTATATATATAAAAGCCCAGTGACCAGAACAGCAGAAAGACCAGAACGATCAGAACGACCAGTGGCTATGATGTGCACTACAGCAGACAACCAGCCTGAACTGGGCCCCTATGACCACCCCATCCCTGGCTAGCCTGGCCCCCGATTGGCCCTACCACCCCAAACAGAGGCAGGGCAGGCTGACCAACCACCTACAGCCCCTCCCTGCCCCACCAGTCCAGCCCAATGTGTCCCCATGAGGGCTGGCCCACTGGATCCCACTTTAGTCTTTGATAAAAGCAATAGTGGTTGCTTTGAAGCCAGTTTGCTCAGTTTCAATTCCTGTTCTCACTCTCTGACTGCATGATCTTATGCCTCAGTTTCTGCATCTGTAAAGTGTGAGTAATGATGCTTACTACATACAGTTGTGGGAATTAAAATAATTAACACATATAAAACATATAGAACCACTCCTGGTAAAAGTACTTAATAAGTGCTGGCCTTTTCTATTACTGCGAGAGTATATTGAAGAATAAGAAGGCCAAAATATCAAGAGCCACACAGCAGAAAGAGTATAAATGGCATGTTAATACCATTTGAGATAGTCCAGACTTTCCATCTAAAATCATATTCCTTACTGACCTAAGCACACTATATAGTCAACAGAGAGTAAATTTTTGTCAGCACTAGGGAGATCGAAGATGCTAACGGAAGTAATGAACTAGCAAAGTTTTAGGCAGGAGTCCTGGCTAGCTTCCAGGCTTAGCTTTATCATTAGGCACTGAATTTTGAAAGCTAGAGTAAGTCTCCAAGTCTGTTTCCTTCTTGGAACTTTCCTACCTCAGGATACTTGAGGAGAATTCTCAAACTTCATTAATAGCTGAGGTCAAAGAGAAGGTTTCATATATTAATTTTAATTCTAACCAAGTGAACAATGTATACCCTTTAATTACCAAATCTTTTGTTTTCTTGTTTTGCATCAGACTTCCTGCCACTATTAATTTAGGCATAATTATAGGAAAACATGTATAATTTGCAATTCAAACAGTCTTTAATCTTAAAAAATTTTCAAAGGGTGGAAGAAATGGGACCTAGTCCCCCAGCTCTGTCCCTTCCATAACCCACCACTTGCTCAAGGGATCTTAATGCTCCAGAAAGAGTGCTGTATAGCTTTAAAATGACTTCATTCCCATATTTACATATTTTTAATAGGGCTATGATGAATCTCCTTCCGCTTGACTCCTATTTTGAGCTGTGATATTTTAATCTCCATTCTTGCTGCAACTTAGCAGATGAATGTGCAGTGTGACAGAGCTCAGAGGAAATAGTATAAATAAAGCAAAGTGGAGCTATGACATCTCACATTTTATAGCTTTTTTATTGTAGCCGAAGCATAAACAGAGCACAGCTGTGTTATACTTACCGCTGTGAGCACTCCCTCAATCCTCACCCCCTATTGCTTTTAAAAAGACAGTGATCCTATTCAGAAAGCTTTGGCCTTGGGCAGCATGACCCCACCAGGCCGCCTCTACCCCAGACCTCCACATTTGACATGTTTCTCGCCTTTCAGATGTAGATTTGTTGTGTTCCATATTCTTCCTCTGACTGAAACCAATATGCTAACTGCACCCCATTCTGTACTGCAGCAACAGCGCACTGTTCTTACCTATGGGAAGATGGCTCCACCACCAGCACTATCTTTCCACTCCTCCTTTTTTGTTAATCCTCACTTGATATTTTCCATTGATTTTTTTAGAACTAGTGAAAGGGAGGGCAAGAGACAGAGAGAGAGAAAAACATTGATGTGAGAGAGACACATCGATTGTTGCCTCCCGCACACACTCCAAGGAGGGCCAGAATCCAGCCTGCAACTGAGGTATGTGTTCTTGACCAGAATCCAACCAGAATCCAACCAGCGATCCTTCAGTACTCAGGTCAATGCTCTATCCACTGAGCCAAAACAGCAGGGCTGTATCTTTTTTCACACCTTCTTAACACACACACACACACACACACACACACACACACACACACACTGAACCCAAGTAGTTAACAAATGCTTACTTAACAGGTGAAATGCAACTAGCTGGAAGTATTCGAAACAGTGCACTCTCTTAATGAAAAGCCCTAATAGAATGAAATAGTTGTATTTCTCACTTTCACATGAACTTTTAGTCACATTTGGGTGAAAGTGGAAATGCCAAGAGAGCCAAACAAAGTGAGAGTCACTAGAGCTGTGTTGAGATGTGCAAAATAATTCTACATGTTAACATAGTCCTCAAGTCTTAGAATTTTCCTGGCTGCTTACATGTTTCATGAAGTCCAAAAAAAGACAGACAGAGTAAAGCAAATTGCAAGCACCTTCGACTCTGACAAGAGTGAAGTCATATATACAGGACTTATTAGTCCAGGACAAGCACCAGGTCTAAAAGGAGCCAATCGAGTCCTTCTTGGGATGTTGTATTAAGTCGAATGGGAAAAACAGCTCAGTAAGAAATTCCAGTGGTGTCATCAATGGTGTCACTTCCTCCCACAGGGAAACGTGTCTCTACTACAGCAAGAAAGAGTTAAGTTGACATCCAAAATGACATGTAGACAAGAGAAAGGGATCAAGCCCTGAGAAAGTATGGCTCCCTGGTTCCAACTGTTCCTGAGGTCCATCTGCATTCCTGCCTCCTCCAATTTGGTTGGTTGTATTTGCCAGTACTCCCGTACCTACCAATTTTTCTTACACTGTCTCAAATTGGATACTCTGTTACCAAAAAAAGAATCCTAACTATGACACCTTCCAGAAAAAGGTTCTTTTTTTTTTCAGTTGAGTTAGGATTTATTCTTCATTTTTCAAATGCCATCACACTATTTATGGGGAGGAAAGAAAACCCTCTGAACTTGGAGAGGAGCGTGTAATAAGAATTCAAAAGACACATCCATCCAAGTGAAAAGAATGGAGGGGCCTAGTAGCCTCTACATGTGATGTGAAGTGAAAGACAGGAAGATTGATTTACATCATCATTATCATGGAAGGAGAAAAGCACAAGAACACAATAACTGTGAGAACCACCTCCATTGACATACGTTATTGTTTCAAAACAAGAGGCCCCACTGGGCTAACACAGGGGCAAAGTTGGTATCCCAAGCTTCTCGGCTATCGGCCCACAGTTGCTCTTCTGCCAAGCTCATTGCTTACCAAGCTGCCAGCTCAGCCTAGGGATCTGATTAGCAATTTGCACTTTTGTGAGAGGATTAACAGAATTCCTTTGTTTTGATGTCGGATTATCAAACTGCATCTTTAAAGAGGTGTGACCTCATCCAGATTCATAAGCCAGGTCCCTTGAGAATGACTTGAATTTTATTCCAATTGTGAAACATATAATTTCATAAAGGAGTTGCTGTCAAAACATGGTACTCAATTCTTGATGTGTGTGAAGAAGCACATTTATAATGTAAATAACCTCAGAAGTTTTGTGATATTTTAAAATAACCCATCTGGTGGGAAAACAAGGATTTTTCAACCCATTTGATTCCAGCACCAGTAAACTAGCATGCAACCAGCTCATAGAACCTAGAGACAAACCCCATTCCCAAACTGAGATGCATGGTTTAAAGGGCATGTATTTTCAGTTATCCCATGCTTCCAATATATATATTTTTTAAATGGAAAGTAAAATGCGTAAGAGAGTAAACTAGAAAACCAAATAATTTGATGACTAATGTCAAAGTGATATCAAATTGTTTACACTGCATGGTTTATATGCCCAGGTTTACTCAAATATAAAGATGAATGAGGATAATATAATAAGAGTTTTGTATTTCTGTCTGTTCAGTAAAGTCCCTGAAATTTCCATAATAGTTTGCAACAAGTAAAACTTCCTGGGATGGGGCACGGTATCTATAGAGCAGTATGCAACAGATAGAGAAAATTAGTCTTCACCTAGCACTAACATAATTTTTACTTGTGCTACCAATCACCAATAGAATCCATAAGAGCAGTCAGCCTGTGGAAGGCGTGCATTACTGGTGTGAGAACCGATTTGAGGCCACTCTATTTAGATGGCCACTCTAGCTACAAATAGTAAAAAGCCAGTCTGGCCACAATAAATGCCCAAAAGACAGACATTGATAGTGATCAAGTGATGACTTTACTCATTGGCAAACTAAAAAATCAAAACAAGCAGCCAAGATATCCTGTTGCATAAAGAGGAAACAAGTATGTTTAAACATGTATTCTTATTTTTAATATTAATATAGTTTGTTACCCCAAAGTTGAAAGATTTAGGGATATTTCTTTAAATTGTATAGCTTTCAATTACTAGGAGAGTTTATAAGATAGTGTATAAAGTATAGGGTAGGTTTGTCTGTGAGCACAGTATATAAACACATGACATTTACAGTAATGCTTCTTACTGGGTGGTTATGTGAATTAATGGATTCACCTGAAAAATATTTTCTAAATACTCAAGTTTTGTACCCCAACTTATAGCCAGTAGATGGGATAAGATCATATGTTTCTGAAAAATCTAAGTTGGGTATTATAAGAATATCTTTTTAAACTGCCCTCTCTTCTCTTTGAAAATAGCCCCTCTATCCAGGATATTTTATCTAACTAAAAGTTGAAAAATAAATTCAAAAGACTTGTAGTTAACTAACAGAGATGTATGGATGTTATCAGAGCAGACAAATGCTGAGGGAGGAGAGTAACAATGACAAAATAATTTAGTAAAATTTGACTTTAACCCCCAAAGCTGCTTACATGAAATTCAAGAAGAAAACAACATGCATTATTTAAGCCTTATTTAGCCATACATATAGAACACCTGCCAAAATCAATTTTGAATTATTCATTTAGTTAACATATATTTATTGAATATCTCCACTTGCCAGGAACTATCTTGAGCTGTAGAGATGAGCAGTCAACAAACCCAACAAGCTAATTGCCCTCATGCAGCTAATATTCTTCTCAGGAAGACAAAACATAAACATGATGTTAATAGCAATATACTATGTTAGGAAAGTGCCATGGAGAAAAAAATTAAAGCAGGGAATTAGATAGTGTTTGTGGAAGGGCTAGATGCAATTTTAAGTAAAGTAGAAGATAATGCCTCACTGAGAAAGTACCATTTGAGTCAAGAGCTGAAGAAAGTGCTGGAATGACTTATGCAGAGTCTGAATAAGAGCACTACAGGCAGAGAGAGCCTTGCAGGAGTGCAGAGGCCCTCAGAGGGGTAGTGCCCAGCATGTTAGAGAAAGAGCTACAGGCCCCTATGCTTAATGCAGAGTGAGGGGTGGGAGGTAGAAAGTGAAGTCAGAGAGGGCAGGGTGGGAACTGACTGCTCCTTGAGGGTCACAGTAAGAATTCTTCCAAGGAAGGCAGCCAATAGAAGGTCTAGAACAGAGAAAGCTGTAATCTGACTAGATTGATTTATACTTTCAGGGCTCAATCCTGGCTCATGTGAAAGCAGACTGAGAGGGAACAAAGGTAGGAGACCAGATAGGAGCCTACATCAGAAGCAGAAATGATAGTGCCTTAGACCAGATTGGAAAGAATGGAAACACAGAAAGGTGGCTGGATCCTGGAATTATTAAAGTGGCACTGACAGAGTTTTACTGAGTATAAATGAAAGCAAGGAGTCCAAGAAGAAAGCTGTGGGCTCTGAGCAATGGGAAGAATGGATTATCCTTTAAGAGCTGGGGAAGACTTGCAGAGGGGCAGATATGAGAGGCACATATACATCAAGTGGAGCAGCCAAATAGCCATTTAGGTATGTGTATATATAGTCCAGGAGAGTGGTTACAACGTAAGAGAAATTTATGGTCTCAAACAAAATTTTCTCTAGTTCTTACCACTAAAAATGATTGTCTTCAAATGAGTCTTTATTTAAAAGACACAAGAGCATTGGCAGTGTCTTCAATGATGGTGTTTTAAAAACTACAGAAATCTTTATGTGGCCATTTGGTTTTAATAAAGATAATTCCTTAAAGCTCATCATATACTAATAAATCATAGGCAGCAAAATTCATATTGTCAACACATGAAATGCATGCTAAAGTAATAGCCTAGGTTTTGTGGTCTGCCTTGATCTATAACCAGAGTGTAGACAATCCAAAAAGCAAACATGAAGCATCGCTCGGATATGTATGTCTCACACTTTTCTGAGAATGGCAAGAAAACTTCCACTCATGCTTGTAAGGGTCTGTTGATGAGACCTCATACTGTGCACATTTTAAGTTTCATGTTTATCTTTAAGATTTATGTGGAATTTAAAAAATAGATTTAAAATATTAAATGTTTTAACGTTTTCACTAAATTACCTGACAGTCCTCAAAATCATTACATAAAATTGACTTTGTAATTTGTAGATTACTTATAATCATCATCACCTTCATCATACCTATTTTCATTAAGTCCTAGTATGCAGTAGATGTTTTGTACCTACCAAGACCTGTGTATTATTTTATATGTATATATGTATTAAATCAGTTAATTCTAATATTAAACATATTATTCATAAATATGTCCTACACTATAGCCCGATGTCTCGTGAAAAACAGTTGTGAACAGAGAAATTTCTTCTCCTTATTGTGAAACTAAAAAAAAATCCCCAAAACCTATTAAAGAATAAAGTAATATACATAAATATATGAAATTGAAGCAATTGAAAAAGTTTCCCTCCTATGTATTTGTCACATAACTTGGAAATATGTATCTAAACAATAATCCCATACCCAAATATCCTATTGAGTGAAATGCCATCCATTACAATGAATTGATAATAATTTATTTGAGTTGCAAATTGGTAAAAATTAAAATGGCACTTATAGAAATAAAAGTAATATAAAACCATTGGTTTTTAGTAAATAGCAAAATTCACTGTGGAAAATAATGGAGAAAAAAGATCAATGTAATTTGTAAAAACACAAGAAATATATAGTCAAGTATTTATGAGATATAACTGGATGTCCAGAAATAAATTAAAATAAATAGAAAAGTATAATTCCATAGTCTTGGGTATTTCTTCCAAATCCTACATCCATTTAAGTTGGCAGAGGGTATCAATGGTTTATTTGGATATTGTCCACAGTTGTAAATGAGCATCTTTGTTTCTGTATTTTGGCAGTGGACCATGTAAATGATTATACTGCTATATATTTAATGTAGTAGATATAAAACATGGCACAAAGTAAAGTATCAATTTTAGAAAACCATGAAAGGCAGGCCACAAATAACTTCTCTAAAGTCATCAATGTAAGTAGCCTGGAAACGGATGGTTGCTGAATACAACTTCTTCATTAATCTGATCACTTAAATAACTCTCCACTCTCTTGTCATACATTAAACCTCATCCTATAGATACTGACTTTGCAAAGGAGTGAGGAGTTGCATAAAGCATGCCTCCTGGGTGTAGCACAGCGGCAGATGTGGGTCCCATGGGAGATCTATCACTCCCCTTATAAATCCAGAAGGAGTCCTGCAGGGGAAAAGACCCTCATGTTTCTTTGACATCTTACATGCATCACAGTAGCCAACTATAATTTTCTTACAGAGAATATTAAAGTGCCATCTTATCACTGTCATTTTAAACTAAAAAGGAAAGTAGGCCTAATATACATAATCAGTGAAATTGTTAAGTAGGCACATTTTATTTCTCCAAACCTTACATCTTCTTTGATGACAAGCTTCTCTATTTTTCTTCTGCCATTTCTCTCCCCAGACTGTCTCTGACCACATGAGAGTCCAATTTATTTGTTCAGTGAAGTTGAACTCAAGGTGTACACCCCATACTTATATTATTCACTTTGATTTCTCACTCTCATCAAAACATACCTACTCTATGTTCTCTTAGCCAAAGGCCATACCTTGAACTTCCAAGATCACAGCTGGCCAAATGATAATACAGTTGGTGCCAATATGCCAGTGGTTAAAGGCAGAGACTGGGAGTTACAAGGGAACTTTCACAGGTAATTAATCCAGTCCTTCATTTATAACTGGCATTCTCTATATAGTTTCACTATGATCATCTCAGATTCGGTACAACTCTATTTCCAGAGATCAAATTTGGCTTCACCTTGAGGCAACACATCCAATTTTAATTTTTCTTACTGGTCTCAGATCTGGATATACATGGAATCAGTTGTATTTTCACACCCAGGTGCAAACCACCTCTCACCCTTCTTTGTGCCCCAGGAAAAGATTTCTGTTAAGCACAGAGACTCTCTAACTTCCAAGCTTCTGATTGGGTCTTAAATAGGAGGCATCAGCAGGAAATCAGAGAGAAAGTGAAGAGTGAAGTCAAGATATATATTTCTGCAGCCTCCTCCTTGCAGGTGAATATTAGAGTCTGGTGATGTCTCTTCAGGCAAGTAGAACTCTCCATTTAGCACCCCCTCAGTTCCTTCAGGCCTAGGCATAGTGACAAGTCCCTATAATTCTTATTTCCAGAGTTCTGTACCAATCCTTGTTGATTCTTTCTAATAAAAGCTTTATTGAGATATAATTTATATATCATACAATTAACTCATGTAAAGTATATGATTAATTGTTTTTGATATATTCATAAAGTTGTATACAATCATCACTACAATCAACTTTGGAACATTTTCATCACTGTAAAAAGAAGCCCTATCCCATTAGTGGTAACTCTCCATTTTCCCCCTACCCTCAGCACTAGGCAGCCCCTTATCTACTTTTTAACTTTATAGATTTACTGGAGGTCAGTTACACAAACTCATGCATGGCTGGGGTCCCTTGGCCTGGCTGTCTTGTCCAGTCCCAATTGGGGCAATAGGGAGTGGTCAGACTTAGAAGGGACCATGGGAGAGCACCAGGGAGTGTCCAGCCCTCTCACCCAGTCCCAATCAGCCGGACCCAAGCAGCAAGCTAACCTACAGGTCAGAGTGACCACCCCTGATGGTCAGTACACATGATAGCAACTGGTCAAGCAGTTGACTGTACGGTCAACTGATCAGTCAGACACTTAGCATATTCCACTTTTATTATATAGGATTATCTGCACATTTCATATACATGGAATCACATAATATATGATCTCTTGTGATTGGCTTTTATCACTGAATAATTTTTCCTGGCTCATCTATGTTGTTAGCATATGTTTATTTCTTTTCATTTACCAAAGTATATTCCATTGTGGATATACCACATTTTATTTATCCATTCATCAATTGATGGATATTTTGATTGTTTCTACTATTTGGTTATTATGAATAATTCTGCTCTGAACACCATGCACAAGTTTTTGTGTGGAATACATTTTCGTTTATCTTGAATGAAGCCAAAAGTAGAATTGCTGGTCATATGATAACTCGTGGTTTAACCTTTTTGAGGAACAGCCAGAATCTTTTCCAAACAACTTCCCATTTTGCTTTCCCATTAGCAATATAAGAGGGTTCTAATTTTTCCATATCCTCAACAACACTTATCCTTTTTCACAAGAGGCCCAGTGCATGAAATTTATGCATGGGGGTAGGGAGGAATTTGTGTCCCTCAGTCCAACCTGCACCTTCTCCAATATTGGACCCCTTGAGGGATGTCTGACTGCCTGTTTAGGCCTGATCCCACCAGAGGACTGCTGGCTCCCAACCAATCACCTGCCTGCCTGCCTGATTGCTCCTAACCACTTCTGCCTGCCAGCCTGATCACCCCCTAACCACTCCCCTACCAGCCTGATCAATGCCTAACTGCTCCCCTGTCAGCCAGATCACCCCCAACTGCCCTCCCCTGCAGGCCTGGTCACCCCTAACTGTCCTCCCTAACAGTCTGATAGCTCCCAACCGCCCTCCCCTCCAGGCCCAGTTCCCCCAAACTGCCCTCCCCTGCAGGCCTGGTTGCCCCTAACTGCCCTCCCCTGCAAGCCTAGTCCCACCAAACTGTCCTCCCCCTACTGACCTGGTCACTCTCAAATGTCCTCCCCTGAAGGCCTGGTAGCCCCCAATTGGCCTCCCCTGCAGGTCTGTACCCCCCAACTGCCCTCCCATTCTGGCCCAGTCACCCCTAAGTGCCCTCCCCTACTGGCTTGGTTGCCCCTAACTGCCCTCCCCTGCAGGCCTGGTCCCCTCCAAATGCTCTCTCCTATAGGCCTAAGTGCCTCCCAACTGTCCTTTCCTGCAGGCCTAGTTGCCCCCAACTGCCCTCATCTGCCAGCCTGGTAACCCCTAACTGCCCTCCCCTGACCACCCCCAACTGTCCTCCCTTGCAGGCCAGGTTCCTCCCAACTGCCCTCCCCTTCCAGCTATTTTGTGGCAGCCATTGTGTGTCCACATAGGGGTGGTCATCTTTGAATACATGGGGGCAGCCATCTTGTGTGTTGGAGTGATGGTCAATTTGCATATTACCTCTTTATTATATAAGAGAATTGTAGGCATCCTACTGAGTATGAAGTGATATCTTATGTGGTCTTGGTATTTTTAATCCTGTTAATATAGTTATAATTTTACCCTGCAATAAACTCTTCTCATATCATTTCATTTAAGTCCATCATATGTTTCTTGCCAGATCCAGACTGACTCAAAACCCAATTCTCTCTCATACTTTTAAAGATTATTTTGAAATTATTCCCATATTTTGCTTTTCAGGCTAAACAATTCTTTATATGAACTATTTGTTTCTATATTATTTACTGCCTTAATTAACTATCTTTAAACACTAAGTTCACAATGTCCTTTAAATTACTTTACATATAAGTGACAGGTAAGCTGAACAGTTTATATTTTACCAGGTGGTCATGTTATTAATTCTGGACACTATATTTATTCTACTAATGTAATAAAGGTGACTACCTCTTGTTCCAGCAGCTCAAACAGCAGCTATGTCCTACTATTGGCTTACATTAAACATAAAATCAACCATAATATCTTGACAATAGAGTATCAATTCAGATATCTCCTATCTATATTTGATTGATTGATTTAAAAATTACATATATAATTGCTGTAACACTATTAAATTTCACTTTATTAGGTTTTGGCCAACCAATATTGAGTCTATTACTGACTTACTGAGCATCGAATGAGATAAAATGGGTTAGCGTGCCAAATGTATCCTTTGCTAGAAAAGGTCAGTATTAGTTTCCTCACTTTCATTCTACCTTCACCAGAAATCTTAATAAAAACAATCAATAGGAAAAGCCAAGGAACAGAATGGATGGCACCTGACTACAAACATCTCTTCAGGTTAATAACCCTATACTAATCTATCCCTTTTAGATATTGTTCTTCAGCTTATTAGATTATATCATCATATGGCACACCAAATCAATTTCTGTCCTAATTTCTGAGAACTTTATTATGTGAAACTATATTGTATAACTGATGAAATCTGGTAATAGGGTAGCTCTGTTAAAAAGAAGTTAATCTTGCATGATTGGATCTCAGAGAACTCATACTGGCTTCTTCTATGAGTACTGTTTTCCTTTTAAGTGTTCAGAAATAATTTATACAATAGTAGAATCTAGAATTTTATTAAAATCCTTAAAACATAGCATTTAAAAATATAAACTTTTCTCCTATTTTAAATTCAGGTTAACAATTACTCATCTTGAGTCTTCTGGCATTGCATTTCTTCTATATTACATTTCAATTTTATCAACGAATCTTCAAAAACAATGTATAGTTAGTAACTACCTTACCTTATATCCTTCCCCAATATGTACAAGTTAATTATGGGCACTTTGACCATTCAATACTTGAAGTCAAAACATCTCAATGTAACCCTTGATTTTGCTTTCCGTATCTTTCCACAGCCAAACCATCAGTTAGAGCTATTTATAATATATGCAATTTTGACTATTTCTTGCCATTTTACTATTGCCACTGTAGTACAAGCCAGAGTCATTCCTCACTGAATAACTGTAATGGTTTCCCCACTGATATCCCTGCTTCCACTTTTGTCACTTTACAGTCTACTCTCCACACAGTAGCCATGGTAAGCTTTTTAAAATGTGCATCAGATCAAGTCACTCCTCCAAAAACAACCAGCTCTCCAGCACTCCTAGAATAAAATCCAGTGACCTGACCCTGCCTCCCTCTCCATCTCCCTAATGCTCCCCCCTCTCTCTCTCCTACCACCTGCTTTAACTACACTGGCTTTCTTGCTTTTCCTGGAATTTAACACACTCAATGTCTCTTCTGGATCTCTGCCTTTACCATTTCATCTCCCTAAAGTGTCCCCGTAGATTTTCATATGACTTGTCATCACTCATGTCTTAGGGGTCATCTCCTCAGAGAACTTTCCCTGGCCTCTTTATCTAAAATAGTTACTTCCAACTCTACCCCTTACTCTACTTCATTTCCTTCATTTGATTTATCACTCTCTTGAAATGTGGTATATTTATTTTCTTATCTGTCTTCACCCCTAAAATCCAGGCACTTTCAGAGCAGGGGCTTTTTCTGTCTTATTCACCAATATATTTCCCACATCTACAGTAATAAATAACACAAAGTGGACATTCAAAAATAATGTTTAAATGAGTTGAATATGAACCCCAAAGGAATAAATCTGATAATATAAATTCTGATCTTGGTGGAGACAGGGAGAAACACATAGGGCTGAGGATAATTGTGGCAAGTATTCCAGTCACACCATGCATTAGAACCCCTACCTGAGAGCAGAGTCTTCATTCACTAACTACATCAATCAACAGACCAACAGGCCCGGTCTGAATCCCCTGATATCAAAAATAGCATTATACAAGAGCCTTCAATCTCAAGTGTGAGGCATGGGAATTTTTACTATCTCAACCACCACTCTCCCAATTATAATAAATGAATAAAGTAGGTTGAAGCTAAGAAAAAATAAAGCAAAATTAGAATCTAGCAAAAAGCAAACCCCATGCCTGGGGCAGCCTGGGGCTGATGGATGATGACAGCTAGCAGACAAATCCTGTTCTCCATTCTAAATTCTGTCTACTAAACAAATTAGCAAGCTCATCAATATCTGCACGGCATTTACCTTCTGCAGCAACAGCTGCTGCAAAATCACGATGCTGAATTTTTGGGTTGTGGTCTTGCAGATAGGACACAATGATAGGCCAATCAGGGTGGGAAACAACAAAATGACAGCCAATATTATAGGGAAGGGTTGCAAGGGCTTGAAAGATAAGCAGCGTAAGGGTCTCTTCTCTTGAATCTACCACTCACCCTTACTCCTCCCCCAATAACTAGACGTTTGAGTGATGGGATATGAAAAGTTAATTCTTGTGCACATAATTAGCTATGTAAAACTTAAAATAAAACATTAGCTTGTTATCCAGAAACTTGTGAGAAGTAGAATCTTATATTATGCTTTAAGGCATGGTCCTTTTCATGAAAACTAGTACTGTTTGGAAATTATATTTTTAAATGGCAAAATTCTTCTCTTTGTTAAATGATATGATACAATATGATCTTCTATTTTAGTATGAAATAAATTTTGTTCTGCAAAGAATAGGGGAAGAGCAAATACAAAATATACAATACAACAAATACTGTACATATTTTCTTAAATGTTTAAAATGAAAATATCAAAGGAGGACATAAAGGGTTTTATGATTACTTTTATAGGGAATGGTCTGTATGAGCCTACATGAATACAAAAATGGCAAATAGTCTTATGTTTTCTTATATTTGGGGAAACATAAAAGTATGAGTGGCTTAATTAATGATACACATAGTATTTCAGAACTAAGAAGCTGATCACTATTCATTAATTAGGAGTAATTCACTGAAAGAAAATAGGAGACACAATAGACTACTCGAGTCCTTTTCCGGCATTTTCTCATCAGAGCCCTGAAATTCTGCACAGTGGGTTCTTTCACTTACACCAAGAGAAGTCCAGCATCTCTCTCTCTGGCTCATCATGCCCCTTCATACTAAGAGGCAAATGAACAGTAGAGGCATCCCAAGAGAAGGCAAGCCTCTGCTCACCTGACATATCAAAAGAGAAGGTCATCAAGAATCTTATTGTAGCCGAAACATGTTTGGCTCAGTGGATGGAGCGTAGGTCTGCGGACTGGAAGGTCCCGGGTTCAATTCCGGTCAGGGGCATGTGCCTTGGTTGTGGGCGCATCCCCAGTGGGGGGCGTGCAGGAGGCAGCTGATCGATGTCTCTCTCTTATCGATGTTTCTAACTCTTTATCCCTCTCCCTTCCTCTCTGTAAAAAATCAATAAAAATATATATATTTTTAAAAAGAATCTTTTTGTAGCTGAGTGAAGCCAAGACACAGGACAGAGACGTGAGGGGCACAGCTCAGCTTCCCATATGCCTTCAGCAAATTCTACTGTTTCAATAATTTGTGCAGAGGCTGCCCCAACACTAACTGGCAGGGTCCCTATTCTACTGGCTTTGCCAATCAAGGCTGACATTTGTTGACTGTCCAGATCAAGTTAAAGAGCTGGCTACTACTGGGGATAGATGTCAAGGTCCTTGTCATTTGAAGAGGTCTCACAGAGCAGGTATTGTTATTCCCACCCCTCCTCTGCTCTCAAGCATTTGGTATCTGTCTTCTTAAGGCATTCACCAAGTTGTACAATTAATCCTTATACAATTGCTTATATCCCCATTAGATTATGAGAAAACATGTGTAATTCTTGGCAGGGGAGGGGTATATCTAGAATAGTACCTGAAAGAGCTGATCAATGCTTTATAAGTGACAAACGAAAGGGTGTTCTATTGTTCATATTCCCCTTAAGTAAAAAGTGAAGATGAAAACAGAGTAGAAGGGCATTATTTCAAACAACAAACAGAGTATTTTTATTTTTTCATAATATTCTTAGTAGCTTTCTGAAAAAGTCTACGCTTCTTTTGCAAATATGATAAACTTTTGCAAGAGATGGTGAGATTCAAGAGGTCAGAGATCATTTTCTCTCCCTAACATAGTGCTTGATGGTCTTATAGAGCCTAAGTAAATGCCTGTTGATTAATGAGTAATCTATTATGTCTAGCTAGATATTGATGATTCTTTCATTAATTTTCCTGTCACTCATTTCGCCTTCTTAAAAGAAGAAAATAATTTTAAAAGATCAGTCCCTTTCTTCTTCAGTGAACAAGAGTCTTATCTAAAATCTACCAACACAGGGGTGAGGACTGCAGGAGCACTCACCCAGGCACGGAGCCTGGAGGATGGGAACAGATTACACAGAACTAAATTTTAAAAAGAGCTACCATTTGGTCAGCAGCCTCAGGTCATTCGAGCCTAGAAGCCACAAGTCAGTGTCTGGTATTGAGCATCTACTAATCTCACTCAAGAGAAATTTGGGGGAAAAAAAAGAGCCAACAAAGAAATGAAGGTGTTGCCCTAACCAGTTGGGCTCAGTGGATTGAATGTTTGGTTCCAGGTTCAATTCTGGTCAAGGGCACATGCCTGGATTATGGGCTCGATCCCCATTAAGGGACATGCAAAAGTCAGCAGATCCATGATCCTCTCATTATTGATGTTTTTCTCTCTCTCTCTCCATCTCTTCCTCTCTGAAATCAATAAAAAATGTATTTTAAAAAAAGAAATTGAAGTGTTAATGGTGACTTAAAGGTAGTAGAAATTGTTGAGGAAAATAACCTCACAAAATTCTTTTTCTATGGCTCTCTGATGTGCTGTGTGACTTCAGATGTATGAGCAAGTTCTCTGTACCTCACTTTTCTTATCTATGAAGCAGGTGGTGGAAAAAAAGACCACTAAATCCCATTCAATGTCAATAATTCTAATAAGTATTTCTACATTTTGTGACCCTTAAACTTCCCAGAATGTGACTTGCAGAGTGAAAGTAATACCATCTCAGTCTCCTTGTGGAAATAAACCATCAATCATGCATATTCAGGATTGCTATCTCCCTCATTATCTATTCTGGGTGCCTGAAATAAGTGACTTTGCTAATTTTGTGCTCAGATGGGCTGGTGCCTTGCCACCTCCTGCTTCCAATCTTCCAGAACTCTCAAGCTGAAAATCACTTCCCAACAGGGATTTCCTGGGTGCCACTAGCACTAACATCAAAGCCATCAGTTCAAGGGTCACATCTTCTCTCCCATTCCCCTGTCCTCTCTGTCTGGCCTGCCCTTAATGAACAAAATGCCCTCTTTATCTCAAGAAAGTGCAGGCTGCTATGAGAAGGAGTTTGGGGAGGGAGGCTATTGGTTGCAATTGTTTGAAAGATTCTAATAATTGCAGCAAGGGATCCATCTTCCAGTGTCACGTAAGTTAGAAAATGGGTCAGACATAATGCATGTGGTTAAGTGTCTAAACTGAAAAGGTGCTATTTTATTTTAAATGGCATAGTCTTTACAAAGGCTGAGTTTACTGGTGCAATGCTCTCTCATTTTTAAATGTATCAGGAACATGCCCTCTGAGGGTCAGGCTTTCATTTGCTGATGTTAATTCTTAGCTGCCTGCTCCTCGTCCTTCATTGTACCCTGTGTCTTAGCGGGGCATGCTCCTGATTCCCTGCTATATCCAGGCAGGCCATGTAAATAGTGTTTATGTTAAGGAAATCATGTTCAGTGTGACTGCAGCACACAGAAACTGATGTTGTTGTCACTTTAGATTAAGCTCTTATTTTAGTAAAGAAGGCAATTGGAGCAGGCAGCTGAGTGGCCGAATGAAATATTCAGCTCATTTCATTTAGAGCTGCCCTGTTTCCATTGTTCATGCTGGCAAGACTGGTTAACCCTATAGATGCCAGCATGGCAGGCCTCCACATTCAGGCCTCATCCACCTAACACTTTAAAATATATATAGTATATATTAATTGATTTCAGAGAAAAAGAGAGAGGAAGAGGGAGACAGAAACAATGATGAGAAAGAATCATTGATTGGCTGCCTCCTGTATATCCCCGACTAGGGATAGAGCCTGCAACCTGGGCATGTGCCCTGACAGGTAATCAAACCATGACCTCCTAGTGAAAGGTTGACATTCAACCACTGAGCCACACTGTCCCAGCCAGCTAATACTTTTGAAGTCCTCTATCTACACACCTAGCAGTAATCAGGCAAATGATGTAGGAAAAGTCATCCTGGATGCATCTTTGGGAACTCCTGTCCATTTGTGTACCCCAAATCGATGCTTTAAAAGGGGGCTGCCTGTACTTGGGAAGAATATGTCTAAATCTCCAGGTACAAATGGAAGATAGTTGAGCACAGAGATGCTTAGGACAGAGTGTTAGTTAAAATGCAAAATGTGTTGACCAAAGGAAGATGTTGGGCTTAATTCCTTGAAACACCATAAATACTGCCCTGTGACAATGAGTTATTTAAAACACAGGTAGATACAACCAAGACAAACATATTAGTTACCTATATTTTTGTTTGAAAGTTCTATTTGGAAGGATTTATGTATGAACAACCTTAATAATACTTGTTACTACTTTCCTAGGGAATGCTATTAACTGTGTTCTGGCCACATTTCAGAACTTGACCCACCTGTTCAGAGATTGTCCTACTATTACAACATTATAATCCACTAGAGGCCAGGTAAATGAAATTCGTGCACTCAGGGAGGAAGGTTCCTCAGCCTGGCCTGCATTCTCTCGAAGTCTGGGAGCCCTCAGGCAATGTCCAACTGACGGCTTAGGCCCACTCCCCACAAGGAGAGGGTCTAAGCCATCAGTGGGACATCCTTAGCGCTGCTGTGGAGGCAGGAGAGGCTCCACCACTGTTACTGCACTCATCAGTCATGAACCCGGCTTCTGGCTGAGCAGTGCTCCCCCTGTGGGAGCTCACCAAGAGTCAGCTCCTGCATTGAGTGTCTGCCCCCTGGTGGTCAGTGCACATCATAGTGACCGGTTGTTCTGCTGTTCAGTCAATTTGCATGTTAACCTTTTATTATATGGGATTCTGACCAGAAAGTCTTCTGATTTAGGAGGATTTCTCTTCTCTTCCGTTCCCTCTTCCTTTCCTTCTCTCCCTTCTTCCTTCCTTTTCATTTTTTTTACTTTGATAAGTTAAAGCAGAAAAGGTAGTTTTCTTATGGGTCAAATGAAGGAATCTTAAAAGTTTTTCACCCATAAGAAAATGCTTTTTAGAATAGTTTAATCACCTCAATGCCCTGAGAAGGTAGAAATTCTTTTTAGCTACAACTTACAGATATTATTAATGTCTATAAAAAGTACCGGTCATTTGAAAAAAAAACAACTAATTATTATTATGGAAATCATTCTGTTCTAAACATATAATGAGTAACAATTATATAGTAGACTCCATGCTAGTCTAAAAGTGACCTTCATGGTATCTATATATTTAATAAGTATTTATTCTGTGGATCCAGGTTTTGTGGGGGCCCAAAGCTTATGCAATGTTAGAATAAAAAATACAAATTAAAATTTTTAATTTAACATAAAAGTGAATAAAGTGAAAAATACCCCAATAAATTATTACTTTAAATTACTGATAAATATCACAAACATCACAAAATCTGGAAGAAAGCATATATTCAGATTAACTAGCTCTCTGACCACACCTCTCTAATGCTTTCCCCCTGCAGTTGTTGACTGCACTCTTTGATTGTCTCTATTTATAGAGAAATAGAAAGATAATCCATTTTTTCATCTAATTTGTTTAATACCAAAACAACAATGTGGTACCATCTCACATCTGTCATAATAGCTATCATCAATATATCAACAAATGATAAGTGTTGGTGAGGATGCGGAGAAAAATGAAACCTCGTGCACTGCTGGTGGGAATGCAGACTGGTGCAGCAACTGTGGAAAACAGTATGGAGTTTCCTCAAAAAATTAAAAATGGAACTTCCATTTGACCCGTGACCCCACTTCTAGGAATATATCCCAAGAAGCTAGAAACACCAATCAAAAAAATATATGCACCCCTATGTTCATAGCAGCACAATTCACCATAGCTAAGATTTGGAAATAGCCTAAGTGCCCATCAGCAGATGAGTGAATTAAAATCCTATGGGACATATACATAATGAAATACATACTATGCTGCAGTAAAAAAAGGAGTTGTTACTATTTGCAACAGCAGGGATGGACCTGGAGAGCATTATGCTAAGTGAAATATGATCTCACTCATTTATGGAATATAATGAACAACATAAACTGATGAACAAAAACAGATACAGAAACAGTGAAGCATTGAACAGACCATCAAACCTCAGAGGGAAGGTAGGGGAGGGTGGGGGTAAGTGGTGAAGATCAACCAAAGGACTTGTATGCATGCATATAAGCCTAACCAATGGACACATACACCAGAGGGGTGAGAGCATTAGTGGGTGGGGGGGTTAGAGGTATTACATCTGAGGACACATATGTAATACTTTAATCAGTAAAGAAATAAAAAATTATTTTTAACTACACATAATTTGGATTCAGAAAACATGCAATTGTATACACAGTGGTGCTTGCTGCCTGTATTATAGCTACAAGTTTGTGAGCTAAAAGCACAGGTATCTAAGAAATTCCATTTATGTAATATCGATCAAAAAAAGAATATGTGTATGTGTGTGTGTGTGTGTGTGTGTGTGTGTGTGTGTGTGTGTGTATTGCATTAATAATAGTATTAACTGCATTAATCATTTATCTCTGATAGGAGAGAACATCTATTGTGACTTGGCACTGACACAAACCATATCCTAGTAAGAAGAAAGGTTTCCACAGAGTAGATTCTAGCTCTGTATGTCTCAAATCTGGAGTCTGTCCCATACCTACATATGCCCAGTGTCATTGCCTGTCATAGGGAAGATGGCTTATGGTTCCTCACCTGTATGTTACTAAGCTCCAGTGACTTGGCGAAGTGGAACATCATCAAGAGTTTCACTATACCTAGGAGTGTTTGCAAACAGCATAACTATATCGCACTTAAGTTAAAATCATTCTGTCCTCAGTCTGACTCCTCTTTCATTAGACCATCCCACACACACACCAAAACAAACCCATGGCCTTGCCAAAGACACTGCAAAACAGGAAAGGAATAGAGGAAGGTTAAAGTAGATGTACCGGTCATAAATGATTGCAATTAAAATTGTTTACTTTGCTAATTTTACAAAACATGTGATCAACTGGACACATTGTCTACAACTTCACCCCAAACCCTGGAAAGAATTAAAAGAGAGAAGGGCCCTAAAGGCTTCTTTTGCCTCAAGTAAAATAATTTACTCCTTTTCTAATTGAACAAGTGTTTTTGTTTTTTTGTAATAATAAATATCAGATATTTGTCAATAGTTGTAGTTATAAGCATCTATTAAGAGAGTTTATTTTAAGATACAGGAATTCCAATGATAATTAACAATAATTGGATAATTCCATGAAAAATAAAAAAGAATGTTCTTTGGAGCAAATTTTGTTCTTGGTATTACAAAGCTGTTAGTACTGGTTTTCTAAAGAAACAAAGACCTTCTGTATCTGAAGTATAAACAAAATGTGGAATTAAAGATTTTTTTTTAATTGCCACATATTTTAGCATCTAAAAAAAAACACAAGATAATGTTTGAGAAGAGCATGTTGAGTTAGGTTAGCCACTGACAGGAAAACTATGGTAACATGCATTTGGAATCTAGCTTTCCGAATAGCCTATGGAAATAAATAAGAGAAGAAAATAATTCCCCAAATTTATTTTTTATGGAATTTTCTCCTGTGCTGACTCTCAGAAAAAAAAATTGTAATCTAACAATACATTTTCTCTAAAAAAACACACATAGTTATGGTTGTTGTATAAATAGGTATAGCATATTTATCCATTAAACAAAATATTAAGTCAAAATGTCCTACATAACAGTAATGTAGGAAAAACTTTTTATATTTTTTAAAATAAGATTTTCATATTGAGTTTATTCATTTGCATTACCTTTGATTATGCATTAGAACGATACCAATTCTTTGTACAATATTTACTAAAAAGATAAAACATAAACTTTCCATCCAAATGTCAGTTCTTAAGAAAGTAGCTGAATTTATCCAAGTTGTCATAGACTTCCAAAACCATTCATTAAGAGTTTTAAAAAATGTATTTGGTATTTAGGAATCAAATTCCAGTTGAAAATTTCAGGATATACGGCCCCATCTCTAAAGTGGGTAAAGTGACCTATTTATTAGCTTTTTAAATTCTCAAATCTTTTCTTTTCTTTTCTTTTCTTTTCTCTTTTTCTTTTCTTTCTTGGAGCCATAAGAACTCAGTAGTTGTGCCACCAAAACCATTAGCAAATGTAATGTGAAAGCGATAAAATATATTTTAAGACACGAAGTTTGTGAGGGAGGGTTGGGGAAGAATTAAGACATTTTGGAATGTTGCTGAGCAACAGCAAAGCTATAACCAAAGCACAGACCTCCCAAACTTTGTAGAAACAGATTTTAATGAACAGAACCAATTATAGCCAACTCAAAAGTCAACAACAGGAATACTCAAAATCATTCCAATACATATTCCAACAGACCAAATTTGGATCTGCCAAGTCTAGTTTCCTGTTTCACTTCTCTGGTCTGTTAACCTAAATAGACAAAATGGTCCATTGTAATAGTGTTGCTACCTCAGATATATCCCAAAATACCTTTGGCAGGGGAGAATAAAACCACCCATGCCCCACACACATGCATTTTGGTGAGTGTTTTACAAGTTGTAGGTTGCCATGGGTTCAAATAAAGTATACAACAGAACTAAAACTTATTTAAAAAAAACAAAAACATTTAACGAAGCCTAATGAAAAAAAAATGACTTTTAAATGTCATTGTCTAAAACAGAGGTTGGCACAATTTGGCCTGTGATCCAAATCCAGCTCATTGCCTGTGAAATAAGAATGGCTTAATGAATTAACACTTACAAACAATTTGATGATAGATAACATTAACTTTGAATTACAACTAAATGAAATGTCTTCTACAAAAAAGAATTCAATTTTTCTCATTATTAGACTTCTGTTTAGGAAAAATTTATCCAATTATTATTATATTTTGAACAATGTCAATGAAAATTTTGTGGGAAAAAAATTCCCTTTTAAAGTATGTATGCAATAGCCTCAATTTCATCTAGCCTACAAAGCCCAAAATATTTTTCTGGTCCTTATTATTAAAAAACATTGCTGATACATGGTCTCAAACTATCTAATGTACAACACCGTTTACCCCTATCTACTTCTAGTTTTGTAATCTACAGGGGTTGGCAAAAGGAGGTTTACAGTTGTAAGTACATGAAACAGTTTATTCTTATATTATTATGTAATAATTACTGTATTTTGATTTGTATTACAACTGTAAACCTGCTTTTGTATGTATAAATGCATGCATTTGGAGTATATAACTACTTACATAAAAGATTTACAACTAACTTCTAATGCTTCCTAAATCCCTACTAGGAAAAGACCACAATAACCAGCCCTGGAAAATAGGTTCCTATGGAGAGGTCACAATAATGGATAGTATTTATCTCCCCTCGGAGTAATAAAATGAAAAGGAGATACTGATTTTACCCAATAATTTAGTTTGATAATTATAATGCCCAATGCTAGTGGGAGTAGATAAGAAAATTCCTTTATACATAACCTTAGCAGTATTTAATGGCACAATCTATCTCAGAAAGACTTTGGTTATAGATAACAAAATCCATTATAATTCTTATACACTGTGATACAGTAAATCCACTTTTGCAAATTCAAAAATGTGAAGCATGCACCCACATAAAGATGTTTAATAAACTATTATTTACAATAGTGACCTGCCCCTTCCATTCTTTTCCTGTTAGCAGCCCTACCATTCATAGAGCTATAGAAATAACAAATCTTGGAACTAGCCTTTCCCTCATGATAATTCCTCCCTGTTAGTCTTCCACATCTTTTTCTGTTTCATCTCTACAGCTATTACCTTGGTTTAAGAAACTGTCATTTCTCTTGAATTGCTGCAATTGTCATCTTGGGGATGGATCTGCAAAGTGAGGCCTAAGCTTATGCAATTTTGGGTCCCTGTTAAAAAGAAAAATGTAAACTTGCAAGTACAAAATCTGCCACAAGGCCAACAGTAAGAGAAGCATAACAGAGGGGTAGCGATATAGAAAGTGAAAATACTCACGGGTGATTGAAGTTAAAAACTCATAGTTTTGGCAAATTTTATAAAAATATATAATCATGAGAATTCATTTTAGAATCCCTACCACAATGCTGCTAGAGGCCCATGCAAGCCAAGCAGAATTTATTTCACCTTTTTTATAGCTTCTTTATATAAAGATAGATATGGCTTCTTACCAAACCATTAGTTCCTAAGGTCTGTAATTTCTAAGCCATCTATCATATTGCTAAAGATTTCTTTCTTTTTTTGAAAATAGAATTCTACACATATTCTTTCTCTACTTGAAAACTTTCTTGCCAATAGGATAACTGGCACTAATCCTTCCATGATGTCACCTCCATCTACTTCTCCAACCTCATTCTCTGTCGTTACAGACATTATGCATCATTTACAGTTCCTGTATGATGTTATTTCAATCCTGTCATACTTTAGCAGATGTTCTTTCCTCAAACCAAAGTTATTTTCTTCTCTTTCCTGGCTAACAGATTTCTTCACATGTGTCTATCCCAGCTCACCTGATAAAGCATTCCCGGACCTGACAAGAGTTGACAGTAAGCTCTTTGGCCCACAGTCTTCCAGTATTGAACTTATCACCTACTATAAGGCCTGATTCACTATCTGTTTCCCCTGGTAATTCAACAGTTCCTTCAGGGCAAGAACATTTTCCTAGTACTCCTTATTTCCCAAGTGTCTGCATTGAGTAAGTGCTCAGTAATCCACAACTGAACAAATAAATGAAAAAGGAGGAGAAACACATATACCAAAAGGTTATTGCTTTTGCTTATTGATATTGTTAGCAATTTTACTCTTATTTTAAAATATTTTTGTTATGTGGCTGGATTTGTTTTATAATGGGAAATCTAATTTATAATAAAATATTTCTTTGAGACTTATTCTGATTTTCATTAGATCTGCTAATTCCCAAAACTCTGCACACCTGTGAGATTCTTATTTGCATGGCCAACAGTCTATTCTCTGTGAAATCATGTTTATATCCCTGTAAACAATTAGCTAAATAAATATCATTAGTGCAGCTTCATTAAAGAGTATTTTTCTTAAATATTTCTCAGTACACATATTTCTCAGTAAGTGAGCATCTACTAGAATTTTGGCAAGAAAAATCTTATAAGGGACTTATTTCTTTAGGTATGTATTTTTTTCTAACTGAAAAAAAATAATTTTTTTGCCATCTGGAATAAAATAGTGATGACTACTATAAGACTCAAATTATGTTTATATGCACAAAGCCACTTTTCCAAATCACTATTATAATTCCTATCTCCCACTAGGATGCAATAAAAAATTGTTTTAAAAAGGAATATATCCAAAATAATCTGACAATTCTCCTAAATACAATCTTTATTGAAGCTGAACGTATTTTCTCCCTTTTTAGTAGAGCTATCATTATCATTATCCAGAAAATGCCTACAGAGCATAGAATTTTTTTTCCTCTTTTTTGTATGATTTAACTATGTTGTTTTAGTACACACTGTTTAAACATGCCCTACATGAGCAGACCACATACACGGGGCCTCTTTAGATATGAATAGTAGTCAAGAGCACCAAACATGCAAACCACAAGACATAGGAATAACACCACCAAACTCAAGTTGACACCATTTTAGTAGTTTCAGACCTATTTGCATCCTGGCATATCCTATAACTTTAGTCTAAGTATACTAGTAAATTCACTTTCTAGCTTATGGTATGATGTAGTAGATTGAATCTCTTCCCAAACACGTTTCTGTTCTTTGTGTAAGATGAGCCATTCTGAGTTTAGGCAGTGGTATGATTTTACGTCTAAGTAGGAGTTCTTTTCCTAAATGGATCCATGCCTGGTTTGGTTGCTGAAGGAAAGACAGGATTCCCCTCATTGCACAGACCTGCATTCAAGAGTCGCCTGAGATGAAGTGTTAAACAACAGAAAGGACACAAACTCTAGAGTCACATGGTTATGGTGCAGAAATCCTGCAATGGTACTTTGAGGTCTGTGTTGAAGCCAATGAGCCTCTTTGAACCCTGGTGTTATAGATTGAAGTGTGTTCTCCCCAAATTCACATGTTGATGTCCTAACATCTAGGATCTCAGAATGGACCTTTGAAAATAGGGTCACTGTGGATATAATTAGCCAAGAAGAGATCATTAGTGTAGGACCTGATCCAATAATACTGGTATCTTTATAAAAAGGGGAAATTGGGACATGGAAACAGACACTCATAAAGGAAAGACAATGTAAAGACATGGAGAAACCCAGCCAGTGTTGCTCAGTGGTTGAGCATCAACCTATGAACCAGGAGGTCATGGTTTAATTCCCAGTCAGGGTACAAGACCTAGTTTTGGGCTTGGTCACTAGTGGGGCAGCGGAAGGGCAGGGGGATGGCGTGCAGGAGGCAGCCCATCAATAATTCTCTCTCATCATTGATATTTCTATCTCTCCCTCCCTCCCCCTTCCTCTCTGAAATCAATAAGAATATACTTAAAAGACTTAGAAAAAATGCCTTCTCAAGCCAAGAAGGACTGGAGCAGATTCTTCTCGCACAGCCCTCAGAAAGTACCAACTCTGCTAACACCTTGATTTCTGATGTCTACCCTGCAGAACTGTGAGGCAATGAATTCCTGTTGTTTAAAACACCCTGTCTATGGTATTTTATTATGGCAGCTCTAGCAAATTAATACATCTAATTTCCTCAAATGTCAAACCTTTAATATAAAAGATTCAGGACCATTTTAAAGATTAAAATCACATGGTAGGTACTCAAAAGAGACAGGCAATATTTTTATTATATTGGATATAATATTTGAAATATTTTATTTCATTTCTTTCAATCATGCTTCTTTCTCCATTCGGTCAGCCAAGGAGGAAGTGCATCACCCCGCAAAAGCTTGGTACCTCATAAACTCATCTAGAACTTAGATGCAATCTCAGAATGTTGCCACATGGTTAAAGGAAAAATCTAAATATCCTTTCTAGGATCTAAATATAATTTATATTTCTTTACAGAAGAATAAAATTATGTCTTGCACAGTCAGTGTCTAAACAGTGACATACCTGCCACATGTGGGGAGGCTTGTCCAAGACTTCTAAGGATCCTCTTGAATTTTGCCTTTATACCATGGGCTGATTAAAATGCCTACAAGAGAATTAAGAAGAGTTATGTCATTTAGAGGCAGATTCATAGCAAATGGAGTCAAGGCCAACACTAGTTATTTAAGAAAATACCAGTGAACAGGAATAAGCATGACAGAATACAGAACATCCATAGTACTTCCGAACCTTTACATTCCACATAGACATATAAAGAGCCATCAGAAGAAGAAAATACAATACAGAGAATTTGTGTGTGTGTGTGGGGGGGCGGTTAAAGGTCTTTCTTATTTGCTTAATTTTATTTTATAGAATTTATTGGGGTGTCAAGTATCCTTCCATCACAATTTATTCTTCCTTTACGCTCTTATACCCTTCTCTCACTCCCTTCCCTCTGATAACCAAGATGTTCTTATCTGTGTCTATGAATTTTGGGTGTTTGTTTGTTTGTTTGTTTTTTGCTTAATCACATCACCTTGTTCACTCAACAACCCCCCAAACCCCTTCCCCTGTGAAAGCTATCAGTATCTTTTAATCTGTTTATATTTTGATTGTTATATTTTTTAAATTTGATTCCACATATAAGTGAAATCATATGGCACTTGTCTTTCTCTTATTTCACTTAGCATAATACTCTCCAAGTCCATCCATGCTGTTGCAAAAGGTAAGATTTCCTTCTTTTTTATGGCTGAGTAGTATTCTATTGTGTAAAAGTACCCACTCATTTACTGTTGGAGACTTGAGCTGCTTCCAAGATTGGTTATCTTATATAATAAATGTATAATATGAAAATCAACTAGATGGCAGAATGGCCAATCACTATGATACACAATGACCACCAGGGGGCAGATGCCCAATGCAGGAGCTGCCCCCAGCCCACAGGCCCCAATCGCCTGATCAGGGCCTGCTGGCCAACCTCTCAATCCCTCCCCCTAGCTGGCAGGCTCCAATCACGAAAAGGGAAACAAAGAACTGGGGGTGGGTGGCAGTGGACATGGGTGATGCCAGGCCAAGGTGGGTGCAAGTGAGCAGGACACCAATTGCCCCACTGGTCACCCCACACACAGAGGGTGACCGGCCCAGCAGAGTAGGGGAGCAGGATCAGCTTTTAGCAGTCAGGAAAAATCAGCCCTGATCTCAGACCAGACCTAGGGTCTCTACTTGTACAGAATTTTGTGTGCTGGGCTTCTAGTTGTAAATAATACTGCAATGAATATAGGGGTGTTCTTACCTTTTAAGATTACCAAAAGGAAATCTTACCTTTTGCAACAGCATGGATGGACTTGGAGAGTATTATGCTAAGTGAAATAAGAGAAAGACAAGTGCCATATGATTTCACTTATATGTGGAATCAAATTTAAAAAATATAACAATCAAAATATAAACAGATTAAAAGATACTGATAGCTTTCACAGGGGAAGGGGTTTGGGGGGTTGTTGAGTGAACAAGGTGATGTGATTAAGCAAAAAACAATTAATCCTTTTGAATTAATATTTCAGCTTTTTTCAGGCATATTCACAGAAATGGAATCACTGTGTTACAAGGCAGTTGCATTTTTAATTTTTTGAGGAAACTCCATCCTGTTTTCAAATCAATGCTCCAAATCCCAGAACACAGAAAAAAGAGGAGGGAGGGTAGAAAATTTAAGGTTCTCATCTTAGGAACTTGAAATTTAAAAAATATATACTAAATCAGTTTCTAATGAGAGAAGAAAAGTAAATCCAGGTAAAGATGCAGATTGTGAGAGAGGTGCTACTTTAGATGCAGTGTTCACAGAGACCAGGATTAGGCAGAGCCAGAGGGAGAAACTTTACAGGCAGAGGGAATAGCAAGTACAGCTGTGCCCTTTTATCCAAGGTTTCACTATCCATGGTTCCAGTCATCTGTGGTCTACCACAGTCCAAAAATATTAAGTAAAAATTTTCAGAAATGACCATTTATGTTTTAAGTTGTATACTGTTCTAAATACCTCACTTTATCTCATCATGTGGGCATTGTATCATCTCACATTATCACAAGAAGGGCAAGTACAATGCAATAAGGTATTAAGAGAGGGGGGGGGAGCACATTCACATAACTTTTGTTACAGTATATTCTTAGAATTGCTCTATTTTGCCATTATTTTTATTGTTAATCTCTTACTGTGCATAATTTATAAATTAAATTTTCTCATAGGAAAAATATCAGCATATATAGGGTTTGATCCTATCCACAATTGCAGGCAGCCATTTTGGGTCTCCATGTGTATCTCTTGTGGATAAGAGGGACTATTTACCAAGGCTCTGTGGTGAGAGCTTGCTAAGCATGTCAGGGAGCAGCAGAAATGTTACTATGTCTGCATGCAGGATAATGTGCATGAGAGAAAAGCAAGAAATATATGAAGTTGGAAAGGGCTAAAGGAAGTCTTGGATTTTTATGTAAAACCCATTAGAGGGTTTTATTTTATTTTTTTAAAGTAAAAGAGGTAACTGTATTCTCACATGAAGTTCTGAGAAATTAATACAGAGAGATCCTATGTATTCTTTTTTTAATATTTTTATTGATTTCAGTGAGGAAGGGAGAGGGAGAGGAGATAGAAATAACAATGATGAGAGAGAATCATTGATTGGCTGCCTCTTGCACACTCCCTACTGGGGATGGAGCCCACAAACACAAGCATGTGCTCTTAACTGTAATCAAACCCAGGATCCGTCCGTCCACAGCCAACGCCCTATCCATTGAGCCAAACCAGCTAGAGCATTCTGTGTACTCTTTACCCACTTTCCCTGAAAGGCAACAGCTTACAAAGCTACAGTACTACATCAATACCAAGACAATGACATTGATAGTCAAGATACAGAACATTTCCATCACCATAAGAATTCCTCATGTTGACTTTTTATAGTCCTATCCATTTTCCTCCCATACCTCCTCCTACTTATTGGACAACTGGGCAAAAAAGGTGAAGGAATAAAGAAGTACAAACTGGTGGCTACAAAAAAGACACAGGATGGAAAGTACAGCATAGGAAATATAGTCAATAATATTGTGATAACTATGTATGGTGCTAAAGTGGGTACTGGAAATAATGGGGGGACAATTTAGAAAGTATATAATTGTATAACCACTATGCTTTACACCTAAAACTAATACAGAATAAGATTAAATAAAAACTGTAATTGAAAATATTTTTTTTTAAAAACTGAAAAGCTTTAATGCATTCACAAATTTCTATAATTTTGTCATTTTAAAAATACTATACAAATGAAATCATACATTCAACATAAGTATCTGGACATTCATCCAAGATGGTGTATCAACAGTTCATTCATTTTTATTGTTAAGTAGTGTTCTATGGTATGAATCCTTTAACCATTCATTCATTGAAGGACAATGTGACATTTCTAGTTTGGAGTTATTCTATCTTATAAAAGAGTAATATGCAAATTGACCATACCTCTACTAAGTCCATAAGCCACTCCCACTAGCCAATCAGGAGCGAGTATGCAAATTAACCCAACCAAGATGGCTGAGGCCACAGAGTAAGCAGGAGGCTTAGATTTCCCCAGTAATGGAGGAAGCCAAACTTCCTGGTCTGCCCTGGCCTGCGCTGAAGGCTACAAAGTTTCAATTAGATAAGATAAATAAATCCAGGAACTCTGCTTGGGTCTCCAGGGGGCATGGCCAGTCTGCAAACCACCACAGGCCTTTCACCCAGGCCATCTTGTGCCCTAAGGGAACCTCCATCCCAATCTGGGACATGCTTTGGGGCAAACCAGCTGATCCCTACCCATGCATCAGGCCTCTATCCTATCTAATCCTACCTAATAAAAGAGTAATATGCAAATTGACTGTGACTCCAACACACAAGATGTCTGCCCCCATGTGGTCAAAAATGGCTTCCCCCATGTGGACACAAGATGGTTGCCACAAGATGGCCAACAGTGGAGGGCAGTTGGGAGGGGCCAGGCCTGCAGGGGAGGGAAGTTGGTGGCAATCAGACCAGCAGGGAAGCACAGTTGGGAGGAACCAGACCTGCAAGGAAGGGCAGTTGAACGCAATCAAGCTTGTAGGAGAGGACAGTTAGGGGTGACCAGGCCTACAGGGGAGAGCAGTTGAGGGGAACCAAGCTGGCAGGGGAGCAGTTAGGTATCAATCAGGGTGGCAGGGGAGTGGTTAGGAGATGATCAGGCTGGCAGGCAGAAGTGGTTAGGGGCAATCAGGAAGGCAGGCAGGCGAGCAGTTGGGAGCCAGCAGTCCTGGATTGTGAGAGGGATGTCTGACTGCCAGTTTAGGCCCTATCCTACTGGGATCGGGCCTAAACTGGCAGTCGGACATCTCTCAAGGGGTCCCAGATCGGAGAAGGTGCAGGCTGGGCTGAGGGAGACACACCTTCATACACGAATTTTGTGCACTGGGCTTCTAGTTATAAATAAAGTTGTTCTAAACATTCAGATACAGGTTTTTGTGTGAACTTAAATTTTCCTTTCTCTAGGATAAATGCCCAGGAGTGCAGTTGCTGGGATATACAGCAGTAGTATGTTAAGTTTTCTTTAAAAATCTGCCAAACTGTTTTTGCAGTATGGCTGCACCATTTTACATCCCCACCAGCAATGCTTGAATGAGCCAATTTGAGCTTGCCAGAGTTGGTGGTGTTGCTAGTTTTTACTGTAGCCATTCTGCTGTTCTCTAATGATTAATGATGTCAAATATCTTCTCATGTGCTTATTTTATATCTGTAGTGTTCACTCCCAGGACATGTTTCTTCATGCCTTTTCTAATTAGACTTATTTTTTTCCCATAGAGATTTTAAAGTTTATATCCTTAACACTAGTCTTTTGTCAGATATATGGTTTGCAAATATTTTCTCCAAGTCTATAGCTCGTCTTTTCATTCTCCTATGAAGTTTTTGTTATAATTAAATTTAATTTGATGAAATTTTCAATTTTTATTAAGTCCAATTTATCATTTTCCCCCTTTGATGGACAAGGCTTTTGGTATGATGAGAAAAATGCTTTGCCTAACTCAAGATCCTGAAGATTTTATACTTTTTTCAAAAAAATTTTATAGCTTTAAGTTTTGTATTTAAGTTCAGAAGATATTTTCAGTTAATCTACAATAATATTAGCATAATATGGTAATTACACCGGATGGCCAAACAGCAGAACAAACATCCGGATGACATTCCGGACAAAGCTGGGTCTGCAAGGGCTGAGGCAAGCAGCAGCATTACTAAGGCCCGAGCCCCTTGCACAAATATTGTGCATCAGGCCTCTAATGTTTGTATAAGAAGACAGGTCAAGTTTTCATTTGTTTGTTTGTTTTTCCTATTATTCCAGCATCATGAGTTGAAAAGGCTGTTTTCTCTATTGAACTGATTTTATATCTTTGCCAAAAATTGGCCCAGCTAGCATGGCTCAGTGGTTGAGCATCAACCTATTAACCAAGAGATCACATGACAAATCCCGGTCAGAGCACATTCCTATGTTGCAGCCTCAATTCCCAGTGAATGGTGTGTAGGGGACAGCCAATCAATGATTCTCTCTCATCATTGATCTCTCTCTCTCTTTCTCTCTCTCTCTCCCTTTCCCTTCCTCTCTGAAATCAATAAAAAGTTATTTTAAAAAAAAAATAATCAGAAATATACATATGGGTCAATTTCTGATTTTCTTTTCTACTCCATGGATATGTGTGTCTATCCCTCTGCCAATATCACACAGTATTGATTAATATCTGATATAATAAAAAGCTAATGTGCTAAGTGCATGGTTGTCTGGTCATCCGTTCAACCAAAGCATAATATGCTAATGATATGCTAAGGCCACTCAACTGCTCTCTATGACATGCACTGACCACCAGGGGGCAGACACACTGACCAGGAAGTTAGCTTGCTGCTGGGGTCCAGCCGATCATGACTGAGAGAGACGGGCTAGACACTCCCTGGAGCCCTCCCATGGTCCCTTTCTGGCTGGCCAACTTCCCGCTTCTAGAGGTCCAGTGCATGAATTTGTGCACCAGTGGGGTCCCTCAGCCTGCACCCTTTTGCAATCTGGAACTCCTCAGGGGTTATCAGAGAGCCGGTTAAGACCAGGCCAAGGGACTCTACTGGTGCACAAATTCGTGCATGGGGCCTCTAGAAATTATATAATAAACCTTGAAATTTAGTAGAGTAATTCCTCCCACTTTTTCCCTTTATTAAAATTTACTTGTCTTTCCATATACATTCTAGAATAATTTTGCCTATATCTACAAAAAAAAAATTTTGCTGGAATTTTTATAGCAATTGTGTTAAATATGGATATTAGTTTAGGGAGAAATTAATTTCTTGCAATAGTGAGTCTTCCAGTCCATGGAAATGATATATTATATAGGTCTTCTATCAGTATTATGTAGTTTTCATCATACAAGTCCTATATATGTTTTATTAAATGTATACCTAAGTATTTAATTTTTGAGTGACTATAAATGGTACTATATAGTTTTAGTGTCCATTTTTTTCATTATAATTATATAGGAATATAATTAATTTTTGTATTTTTATCTTGTATCCTATTACTTTGTTGAACTCATTAGTTTAGGGAGTATGTTTTTTTAAGTTCTTTGGAATTTTCTATATAAGTAATTGTATCACTTACAAATAGGAACAGTTTGACTTGTTCTTTTCCTGTCTCTATGCTTTTAATTAATTTTTCTTATCTTTTGCACTGGCTAGAAAGGTTAGCACTGTATTAATAAGAGTTTTGAGTGAAGACATTCTTGACCTTGTACCTGATCTGAGAGGAAAGAATTCAGTATTACATCATTAAAAGTAATGTTAGTTGCAGATTTTTATGTGGAGATATATATATATATATTAATGTGCTATATCTTCTTTAGCCTGATAACATGAATAATCACATTGATAATTTTTTCCAGCCTTGAATCCCTGGAAAAAATCCCCAATTGTTCCTAGTATATAATTTTTTATATATTGCTGACTTCTATTTGCTAATATTTTGTTAAGGATGTTTGTGTCTATATTCATGAAGAATACTGGTTTCTGGTTTCCTGTTTTTGAACTGTCTTTGTCAGATTTTTGGTATCCGGGTAATATTACTTTGATAAAATGAATGGTTTTCTAGATTAGCTTGTGTAGAAGTGGTGATACTTCTTTAAATGTTTGTTAGAATTCTCTAGCGCAACCGTCTGGTACTGAGTATTTATATTTTAGAAGTATAATTACAGATTCAATTTCCTTAATAGTTATAATATCTATTTAATATTGGGTGAGTTATGGTAATTTGTATGATTTCTCTTAAAGAATTGATCCATTTCATTTAAATTGCCAAAATTATGTGTGTAGAGTTCTTTGTATTATTCCCATATTACTCTTGATGACAGCAAGTTCTGTAGTGATAAACACTTTCTCATTCCTGATATTGGTAATTTGTGTCTTTTCTCTCTCTCTCTTTCTCTCTCTTTGGCAGTCTTGCTAGAGGTTTGTCAATTTCATCAATCTTTTCAAATAACCAGATTTTAAAAATTGATTGGTTTTCTTCTTTCAATGTTACTGACTTTTGACCTTTTTATTATTTCCTTTCTTTTGCTTGCTTTGGGTATGTTCAGCTTTATTTTCTCTAGTTTCTTGAAGTGGGAGTTTAGGTTTTTGACTTGGGACTTTTTCTAATGTATTCATTTAGTGCTATAAACTTCCCTTTGAGCACTTCTTTGTCTATGATCCACAAATTTTGGTCACATGAAAAGAATGTGTATCCTGCTGCTATTAGGTACTATGTGTTTTACAGCTCAGTAATTTAGTGCATATATACTTAGAATCACCATTCTTTTTGATAGCGCAACTCTTTAATTATATATAATATTCTTCTCTGTCCCTGGTAATTTTCTTTGCTCCAAAATCTACTGCTCTTGATATTAATATAGCAATCCCTGCTTTCTTTTTATTAATTTTTGCATGATACATCTTTATCTATCCTTTTATTCTCAACCTGTCTATGTCCTTATAAATGAAGATAATTTCTTATAGATAGCATATACTTGGGTCCTATTTTTTCATACAATCTAACAACATGTCTTTTAATTTTGTGTTTAAACCTCTTACATTTAATGTAATTAATATGTTAGGGCTTATATCTGCAACTTGTTTCTGTTTTTTTTTTTCTATTTTCCTTTCTGTTTTCTTTTTTCTACCTTCCTGCAATATTTATCTACAGTATTTTTGAGAGTCTCTTTGTACATCTTCTTTAGTGGTTGCTTTAGGTAAGATACTATATACACATAATTTATCATAGTCTGATGGTGTCATCAGTTTATCATTTTGAGTGAAAATGTGTCATGACTCATTACCTATTGAATATTTTTGCAAATTGGTGAGATGAGTAAACCAAAAATGTAAACATCAGAATAAATGTAGCTATGTAAGATATTCTTCCTGTTTCCCCCAGGCAGAACTTCACGTGCAATTATGTCTCCACTAAAGAGACAACTGAAAAGTTAATTGAGATGAGGGAGAAATATACAAAGAAAACCTAACTGATATGAAAAACCAAGCTTTCTGTCACTTAATGTCTACAATTTTGGATAGACAACTTAAAGAAAATATCTAAGAGAATGTGTTTTCTAATGCATCAAAGTTAATAGAAATCAGAAAAGTTTTTAAAATTTGAACAAAAATTTCCACTTATTTTACTGGTCAAAGAATATGGACTACCAGTAATTCATAATCTGTTAAAATTATAAGGAAGCTACTGCTCAACCTTTATAGAAAATATACTTTTGATAAATAAAGTTAACTTACACAACAAGAGCACAGGAAGATAAGTAACACAGTTGAGCCTAGAACCAAGGTCTGATGGTTGTGTACTGAAATACACAACGAGGAATAAAAACACTAACTTTTAAAATCTAAAATGTGTCAACAATCTGCTTGAAAATGCAGTTATGCTTCATTTCATTAAGGAAGGCAAAATAAGAGCACAGCAGATGGAATATCATCACTTATCCACACTGGAATCTAACCAGGACACCAGGGTTTAAGCTTACCCACCTGCCAAAGTATCAATTGATAACAAATAAATGGCCTAACCATCAATATTATTTCAGGCACTGGCCCACAGGAGGTTCCAAAATGAAAGGGTAAGAGTTAGCATGTTCTTATACATTGTATATCAGTGCGTTTTTTCCCATCTATTCAGGTTACCACGGAGTAGCAAATTTGAAGGACATTGGCATATGTTCCATATTATGCAATTTTTACTTATTTTAGATGTAAAAACATTTCAGTGTGTACAAAAGGGACTGTCCCCAATTCCCAAAATATCTGTTATACTCCCTGACTCATTTGAGAAAAGATCAAACCTCTCGTTTATAGTCCTGAGTGACAGACTCTCCCTTTTAGTCATGAATCTCCTATGATTCAAACCTATAGAAAAAATCCTCACTCTTTATCTCCCATTTATACTCATAGTCAGATACTAAGATTAAATAATAAAGAAGTTTAATTTACTTGGCTCAAATCCACTCATTTTTTTCATACTTTTACTCATTGCTTTTCTCTGAAATGTATCCCAGTATTATTATCATCCTTGGGCACACAAACATACAGATCTGTGATTCAATAATGAGGTCTTCCTATTCTCTTTAGTATAGATTTTGCTTTCATGGAGTGTCTAAATTGCCTTCATTTGGATGCTTTCTAAATTTGAACAAATACCTTATTTTTCTGGGGGGAAAAAATCATCATTTAATAGTTGACCTCCTGGCCAACATAGTGTGTTTACTCTAGGGAACAACTCAGATCACAAGTTAACTTGGGTTCCTTGATCTCATGCCACCAGAGGGTGAATGTGCTAATGCTCTACACTGAAGTGAGAATTCCAGTGCCCTTCCATTCCAGCTCAGTGGGCTGGCCAATGACAGAGCGCAGTTCAGCATCATGTGTAGCGAGAGACACCTACCTGCCTTCCACTCAATCAGTGGTGCCCCCTGTGATGAGGAGCAGGGAAGAAGGAGTGAAGGTGCTAAATATCCAACAGGGAGTTATGTGACTCAAAACAACAACAACAACAACAACAAAAACACTAAGCCATAAAGCTGCCATTGTGCCCAATTCTTTAATCAGACTGTGCTTCCACACTCCCAGACTTCTATTTTTACAGGAAGAGAGGAAGGTTGCAGAATTTGTATTCACATGTCCAATACTGTGCTCTCATCACATACCTATGAAACTCCCTTGTCAACAGAGCATTTACCCTTGCCTTGTTCTTTTTTTTTCAGGATTTTTACTCTAAATCCCCAGCACACTTAGAGCAATGATCTCAGAGGCATTTGTATAGTTGATGCAAATAATATTTCTTTGCCTCCTGAAGATGGGATGGGAAAGGGAAAGAAGTGTAAAAGCCCCAAAGTGGCAGCTAAAATGAAAACAGCTAATGCAAATTCATGAATTTTTCACCAGTTTGCTGTGTAAATGCCCCCTGCTAATTTAGAAAAGACTCTGGTTTATAACATTAAAGAGTAAATTAGATATACCCCTACACTGATGCTCATGGATCAAAGATGAAATTGTACTTTACCAGTTAAAAATCAGTAGGTGAGTAGAGCAAATATCTTCATTCTAGACCATGAACTGTTAATAGGATGGTAATTTATAAGTCCATTTTTCATTGTTTATAGGCCACCTTTCAACATAAAAAGACTCATTCCCCTTTCCATCCACGGTACCATCACAGGTTAAATGTAAACTATAAAGATAAGTGGCATCTGGTTTGAATAAGAACGCATATATTATTTTAATGATTTTTACAACACAAAGCCATTATTCCTGATTAGAAGCAAAAAAAAAAAAATCACAGGAAAACAGCAGATTCTATATTCTAAAAGCAAAGAGTGATCCCAAATTAACCCCTCAGACTGACATGGTAAAGACTGAATAGATAAAGAGGGTAAGAACTACATACCAATCGGTGGATTTGGCTGGTAAACTTTGTTTCATCCTAAAGTTCTTAGCTGAAAGTGCAGAATAAAAGAGTATCCAGGCCACTGCTCCAAACAGGATGAAATTCCTGGTCCTCACATTAGTGTCATAGAAAGTTCAACCTATCTCTGAGTACAAAGTCAAATTAAATATATTGTTGAGCAATATCTGCAACGTACTTTGTTAGATGATGCGGAGAAAACAAAGTCATTAAAACTTATTAATAAAGAAGCTGTGATCTAACTACTTCAAAGTTGGAAAAGTCATTAGCAGAGCAAGAAGGAAAATGAGGAATGTGTTCCAGAATGTTAGGAAAGGTGCTGTACCACAAAACCTATGCGTGTGTGTTAGTATCTAAAAAATGAAATAGCAGCTAAAATACGATAATGTCAAAAATTTATAGAAAACTCTTCCTAGACATCTGAAGTCCTTAACAGAAGGAGAGGAGGGGGAAGACTTAGAGTTGCAGTGAAGCGGTGGGTGGTCTCTCCGAGGCACAGAAAGGGAAGAAGAACCTGAAGAACAGGGCCTGCTGGCAAGCCCAAGCAAGAGCAGGGCAGGCTGTGGGTTTTGGAAGGAGCCAGAGATAACAGGACCCATACACTTTCATCTCAGGAGCTCTAAGAATCAGGGCCTCAGCATCCACATCTCCCTCTGTCCTGTCTTTTTTTTTTTTTCCTCCTCAGGGTTGGCTAAGTGTCTTTCAACTGACTGATCTTCCAATGGTCGCCAAACTGCGGCTCTATTGACTAATGAGTTGGCCGACCACTGGGACTAGCCCATACTCATGAATCCACTTCCACCTTCTACCTTGTCACCTTTGCAGCAATTGGGCTGGCAACAGGGGCGGGGGGAGTGGGGAGTAGTGCCCAACCTGCTTCTCCTCAGCAAATCTCTCTCCACTATTAACATCTGAAACCTCATTGTCAAGTACACTGTCTTTAGAGACACCAAAATCCATGGAAGTATTCAAATGAAAACTTCTGAATAAAGTAAGGTCAAGACTGAAACACAGCTCCAGAAAAGCAAGTCATTCAATTATCATGTAATCATTTCAGATAAGCATTCACTTCCTGATGTGGCAAGAGAGATGAGATTATGTGAGGAAGTAGAGGCACTGAGTATCAGAAGAAGACTGTTACTAAAGATACATAGATAAGGTCCATAGAGAGTACAGGTTATTTTTATTTTGAGCACTGATACTCAATATATTGTTTAATAAAAATATTATAATTATAGCAAAGAAGGTTACTTGCATAAACTCTGAAGTTTATACTGGATTGCATCTTTCTATCTGGGTGATTATGGCCATCTCTAAGCCTGGATCTTATCTATAAATTAGAAATAATACTTGTCAGAGTAATTTTTTTTCTTTATTGATTAAGGTATTACATATGTGTGTTTATCTCCCCATTGACCCCCACTCTCCTACTCATGCCCTCACCCCTGGTGTCTGTGTCCATGTCCACTGGTTAGGCTTATATGCATGCATACAAGTCCTTTGGTTGATCTTTCCCCCTTACCCCCACCCTTCTCTACCCTCACTCTGAGGTTTGACTAGTAGAGCATTTGATTGCAGAGTAATTGTTTTTAGCAAAATTGTTTTTGAAAAACCATGCTGCCCCTATTCTCAGACTTCATGGTTCAATAGGGTTCGTCCACAACCCACTTGCATGTTGAGCATGACTACTTAGGCCTGAATAATCTTTCGCCACTTTAGGGGAAGGTATGTGGGGACCCCCATCACCCCAACAGTTGCTGAAAAGACTCTCTCTCTCCCCCGCCTCCTTCATTTCTCCCTCCCCACCTTTTCCTTCTTTCCTGCCTCCCTTCTTCCCTCATCTTTCTCTCTGATTGAGATTATTGAGAATCCCTTTTCCCCTTATCTTTCTCTCTGATGGAGATTACTGAGGGCCATTCAAACATGAGACAGTCAACTAAGAGGAAAGCAAAGCTAACACATGGAAAAAACAGAGTAAGAGAGGGATGCCTGGAGATACCCTGTGATCTTAAATGTTATTTTCTGTTAGAATACTACTATATTCTCTTACTGGCTTTAACTATTTTGAGACAGTTTTTTATCTAACCTACTACTTTGAGTTTTTTGTGAATGTGAGGAAGAAGTGAGATAATGCCCTTAAAGCATTTGTTAGGAAGGCAGCAAATACTTAATAAATTTGAGCTACTTTTATATCCAGAATAAGAGATACTTTAAACTTTACTTTCTAAGATGACTACATAAAATGTTTCTCCCCCCGATGGGACTCATTAAGATATCAAGGATTTTCATTTTCAAGAAAGTCATAATCAAACATAGATGTTATAATAGTTCAAAAATACTGAAAAAGGAAGTCTCAAAAGGTAGGAAATGATTTGACCAACAAATGAATTGAATAAAAAATAATGATTGCCCCACTGCTTGCCTTAGTGGTTGAGCATCGACTGATGAACCAGGAGATCATGGTCTGATTCCCAGTCAGGGTATATGCCAGGGGTGGGGTTTAATCCCCAGTGTGGGGCATGCAGGAGGCAATCAATCAATGGTTCCCTCTTATCATTGATGTTTATATCTTTTATATCTCTCTCCCCCTTTCCCTTCCTCTCTGAAATCAAATACATACATATATAGTTTTTTAAAAATAATAATAATACCTAAAGTCATCAGAGGAAAGAGAGAGAAAACATACTGTGGCTGATATTGTCACCAAAAGGCTTCACAGATGTAATGTTTGAGCGGGGTTTTGAGAAACAGGAAAGTTCCGAGAAGTTGGAGGGAAGAACAGACAATATTCTAGGAAAGGGCTATAAAAATATGGGTGGTGGTGCCAGGGCCCAGGACACTGTTTGACCTAAAACAGGTCTGCCAGGAGAAGCCCTGGAAGAATGGCTGGATTAAAAAAGCTCAATGTGGATGACAGCTCTTAAGGGCAAGTGTAATCCCATTTCACAAAAGTTGGTTTACAGTGAGTGCATCTAGAGGTACAAAGGAATGGCATCAGGTTGCCCATTTAATTCACACTCAATGCAATTTTTAAAATAATAAAGTCAGAGAAATTGTTTGAAAGATTTTTAAGCAAATCATATATCTTTGGATACATTCTATCATATTGTTTATTTTATTTTCTTACTCCAACTGTAATTGTTCATTACTCACGTTCTGAAGCCAAACAAATGAATGCACATATACAAATAAGTTCTAAGGCATAATTTAATGGACACTGTGGTTTTCTCCTAAATATCCCTCCCTCAGCCTGTAAGTGCTGTGCAGTTTGAGGAAGTGAACCCAACCTCTATGGTGAGTCCAGCCAAATTTAAAGTAACTATGGTAATTCCATCCTTTTTGCCAGAGATTGGTTGGTGAACCCAGGCCTACACTAAACTGTAAACAGCATGCCCTGCAAGCATAATTTGGATCCAGGAATGGCTGTATGATGCCATGTAGGCCAATAAAACATGAGAAAGATTTGCTTCTGGGAAAAAAATGTCCTCATTGTTAAGAGAGAGCCCCCCAAAAAGATGCTCTCTTCCTTAAAAGCTATGGTTACCTGGAAGTACAGCTGCCATATGATTTTAACTAAAGAATAAAGATGAAATAAAGTTATAAAGGGTTCTGACTGGTTTTGCTCAATGGATAGAGCACTGGCCTGTGGACTGAGAGGTCCTAGGATTGAAGCCAGCCAAGTGCAAAGGCCTGGATTGTGGGCTCACGCCCCAGGAGGAAGTGTGCAGGAGGCAGCCAATCAAGGATTCTCATTGATGTTTCTATCTATCTCTCTCTCTCCCTTCCTCTCTAAAACAAATAAAATATATATATTTTTAAAAAAAGAGTTGTAAAGGTCAGAGCTCAGGGAATTGCAGAGAAAAAATGCTGAAAGCACTGTGCAAAGGTAACCCAATAATCTATCCTATCTCTAAAATCTGACTCTTAGAGATACTATCATTATCAGTAATCTGGTTGCAATTTTATTTTACAAAAACTACTCTAATTTCTTATTAAAATACTCTAATAATCTATTATTTTTGTATCATTTTCAAATGTCTGGAATCCAAAAATATAAGGAATTTCATAGCCCTCAGGTAAGTCTTAGAGCCTCCAGAAGACTCCAAAAAGTAGGAATCAAGACAGGTAAACACACGGAATGGAGGATCCATATGTCTTTGACAGCATCAGTCCAGGTGATCCATTTCAGATAAGTCAACACTATCCTATGAAAAGATGAAGTAGGCAGTTTTCAAAGTCACCCGGACTGGTTCAGGCATTCTTGTCAAATGAGGACACTCCAAAATTGTACCTAACTAGGGTTCTAAAAAACACAAAAACTTCAGATCCCACAACACCACTCTTATTCTTTCCTCTTCACAGTTGGTATGGGTTAGGAGCATTTTATTCTGAGGTTATATTAGTTTACAGTTTTTTATAGATGAAGCCCAGTCTGAAAAAGGTTTTCGGAATAAGCAAATATTATTAACTCTGTGACTTTCTGTATCATTGCAAAATGATGCTTGAGGTGTAAACTATAGGAGTGCAATTAATCATTTTTTTAAATATGTTATTATTGATTTTAGAGAGAAAGAAAGAAGGAAAAGGGAGAGAGAGAAACATCAATTGTGGCCTTCTGCACACACCCTGACGAGGGATCAACTGCAACTTTGGCATGTGCCCTGAATGGAATTTGAACCCCAACCCTTCCTTTCAGTGCCTGGAATGGCACTCAACCAACTGAGCCATACTGACCACCTTGCCAGCCTGATCACCCACAACTGCCCACCTCTTCCATGACCTGCTTCCTCTGCCAGGACTTGCCTCCTCTGTGGAAGGCAGTAGAGATGCCAGGACTGGCCTCCTCCATGCCATGCACAGCAGTGGGACCCCCACGCCTCACCACAAGGAGTGGCCACCAGACCCAGCCTCCACTGTGTGTGCGGCCATCTTGCGACATCATATGAGGGCATGATGCCACCTAGGTTTTTATTATATAGGATTACTGCAGCCAATAAACATACACACACACACACACACACACACACACACACACACACACACACACATATATAATAACCTAAGCAACTGTTAAGGTGGAAAGATCAGAACAACTGGTTGCTAGATGCACACTGACCACCAGGGGGCAGACGTTCAATGCAGGAGCTGCCCCCTGGTGGTTAGTGTGCTCTCACATGGGAGTGCCAATCAGCCAGAAGCCAGGCTCACAACTAGCAAGCGCAGCAGAAGTGACAGGAATCTCTCTCACTTCTACAGCAGCACTATAGAGCAGCAAGCCTAGCAAGCTGAGTGGTAGGTATGGAGCCTGCCACTAAGGAATATCGAGTCAAGCAGTAAGGAGTGAGCAGGAGGGCGGTAAGGAGCCAGGGGTCCCAGACTGCAAAAGGGATATCCGATTGCCAGCTTAGGCCCGATCCCCAGGGTATTAGGCCTAACCCAGCAGGCAGACATCCCTCTAGAGGTCCCAGACTGTGAAAGGGTGCAGACCAGGCTGAAGGAATCCCCCTCCCCCGCCACCCATGCAAGATTTTTGTGCACCAGACCTCTGGTTGGTTAATAATGACCAATATAAAACAATCATGCTACAAAATAAAAGAATTCTATGCATAAGAACTGTGAAGACAGTAACTTGTAGCAGATTTGATCACCATTAGCCAAAATAGAGCCAAATATGAATAGAAATTGTGAAGAAAAAAAAAAGACTTTACCCACAGCATTAAGACAAAGAAATACTAAGATCAGAAAATGTTGAATGTATACATTATGTTGATAGCCAGAAGATGACACCCTTCCAGGGTTGAAATATGGTTCTAAATTTCTGACACACCTCATATAACATTAGGACAATTTTATTTATTTTTAAATCCTCACCTGAGGGTATGTTTTTATTGATTTGAGAGAGAGAGGAAGGAAGCCACAGAGAAAGAGAGAAACATTAATGTGAAAGAGCAACATTGATCAATGGCCTCCAGTACTTGCCCCAAATGGGGATCAAACCTGCAACCTAGATATGGGTCCTGAGAGGGAATCGAACCTGTAAGCCTTTTTAGGGTTATGGGACAACAGTCCAACCCATGAGCAACCCAGTCAGGTCTACATTAGGACAATTTCTTGACCTCCTAATCCTTGGAACCAAAAGTACTTAGTAAATAAAAGTTGTCTTTCATGATTCCCTCAAAAGTACTAGCTTTGATTAGGCTAGTACTATATGATATCAAAGAATACTGAAACTATAAAACGTCCATTTTATTAACTTTTGTTTGATGCACTCTCTATGTAGAAAAGCAAGAGAACTTTTAAAGTGGAATTAGTATCTTCCCTTATACAAAGAGCATTTCATATAACAAGTGGTATGTAAAAATCACACAACATTCCCTGGAAAGATAATTGTCTTTTACCCAAAGCCTCAGCAATCAACAATTTGAAATATCATTGCCTGCTGAACACACAGGTATTTTACCTGGGTCATGAATAACAACGCTAATTGTCCCAAATATTTCCAGTCATTTGATGGGTACCATAGGAGCTTAAACAGACATGGTGGTGACAGCAATGTATGGACAATTGATTTGAATATGACTAAGGATTAATGAAATCTCTTCCTTGGCCATAAAGGTGTCCTAAGAGGTCTGCTAGCCCAAAATGACCTGGTGGCTTTGAGATGTGCTGGTACCATCTGACATGACACAATAAAGGTAGAGCTGCATGGAAAGTGGAGATAAGAGCTCCAGCATGCATTTCTGGCAGGAAAATTCACAACATTTCATTTTTTAAAAAAGACAGTAGGCAATAATTGTTATAGAGTTTAATTATCCCTTTGGGTTTCACAAAGAGCTAAAAAAATATATATATGAAATAACCAGCCACCAATCTGCTACCTGTGGCAGCTGAAATATATTATAGTGGAATTTTAGGGCAAATATTGAAATGAGCATGTCCAAATTGTTTAGAAAAGGATCTTCAGTCTAAGGAGAATTGACAGCATAGCTTTAAGAACTGATAAAGAACTGCCTCAAGGATCTGTCTTGCTTCCTTACTTTTTAAAAGTAATACCTTCATTTGCATAGTAATAACCCAATTATTGTAAGATTAGGTGACTGGAATCTCATTATTGCTATTTCCACAAAACAGTCAATATTCTATTCAATATCTTTTAATGTTACGCACCTTAAAATATAATTATTTCAATACACTCTCATTCATCTTTAATGTAATTTTCTTTAAAAAAAAATCACCTTGCCATAATTGTTGGGTTTGGGGAATATATTATGTTTAAACAAGCATTTTTCCCCTCAGGCTGCTATGAGAACAAGCAGAAGCAACTAATAGCTTGGGGGCATTTCTGCCTCCGCCCTCCCCAAACCCTCCCCAACGTCCCCCTCCTCCTGTCTCTCCCACCCACCCCCCCGCCACCCCCCAGTTAGTCCAAAACACTGAAAGCACAAACACTGCTACTGATGATTTGTGGTAACAACCTCCATTCTCTTCCTAACACTGTAGCTTCCCCTCCTTCTCTTTCACTTCATGCTCCATAATGAATTTTAGTCTAAGGCAACTTCAAACGTGTTAGCAAATACATTCTGTTAAATTTCAAATTATAATATGGGCTCTTTTCTTTTGTGTTTTTTCCCTCCAGACCACATTGTAGTACCAAAAAATAAAAATAAAAAGCCATATTCGAGACAGATGACATATTGGGGAGACCATCTGCCTGCCATAGGTTTACCTGCCATAGGCTTTTACAGTTTCATTTACAAGATAATCAGCACAATAAGTGGCTGGTTACCAGATTAACTGTGGAAGCAAAGCAAGGGAAATAGAGAAGAGAGAGATAGGCCTGCCTACATTAAGAGACTAGAGAGCCACAGAGTCTATTACTTCAAAATGATATCAAAATTAATGTACAGTGAAAATAGCAGTTACATTTTGTCATGAGAGGAAATAATATCAAAGGGCTGTGGTTTGGAATCTGGAGTTAACACTCCTTGACTGCTGCCTTACTGACTACATATTCTTCAGGATGTTAATCTCTCTGTACTTTGTGAATGAATACTCATTACTCATGACTATAACATTTTATAGAAAGAAGCACGATGTTCCTTTAGTCAACACCAGCTAAGTTTTCTTAGGATGTAAACTCCATCAATCATTAACATGATTCACTGGTATGTGTCACAGGTTTTGATGCAGAGACTCTCAACAGTCATTAGATGCTCCCAAGAGCCACCTAACCACAACCTCCCCACCCCACCGCACACCCAAAAAACATCAAGCTACACTCCACACTTCCCATTCTTGATCTTTGAAGAAAACAGCAAGGTTGGCCAACATCCTTCTGCATGTTTAATAAATTATAAGGGATATGAACTCTGTATTCGGTCATTTATTACAGCAATGGGGAAACCACCATTCTTTAAAATAAGTTGAGTGGCTACCAACAATTTTCCTCCCAAACAGAAAACGCATTAGCAATTTTCTGACTTAGTCAGCCTTTACTGGAATTCAGTTGCATGCTGTATCTTTTTCAAGTCACTGGGCAGCTCCTCAGGATCTACTCACAGTGACATGGACAGGAGTCAGACATTTAGTACAGCTCCCAACCCATTCCCCTTAGTGCAGAATAAACTCACAGGGAACATTTTGAGTCAAGATCACCAGACTCAGTTTGTGGTTAATGTAGAACTAGAATTCAGGTCTCCAAATGCCCATTCCAGAGCTCTTCCTATTTTCTCTCCCACATATTTAAATTCCAGGTTGTACTCTGTTGATTAAGTGCAGTTGTGCAGTTATGTTTTTATCCCTCAGTGAGAAACATCCCCCACACAAAAAAAAAAAGGTCAACTGCTGCCCGTATGGTTCAATGATTGAGCATGGACCTGTGAACCAGGAGGTCACAGTTCAATTCCTTGTCAGGGTACATTCCCAGGTTTCTGGCTGTATACCCAGTTGGGGCATGCAGGAGGCAGCCAATCAATGATTCTCTCTCATTGATGTTTCCATCTCTCTCTCCCTCTCCCTTCCTCTCTGAAATCAATAAGCATATATATATATATTTTAAATGGTCAACAATAAAAACACACCAAAGAGCAAAGTTTAAAGTTTAAAGTCATCATTATACTATCAGACAATGCATTGTTTTATATAAACTATCAGAAGCCTTCTTTACTGTTGAAAAGCTAAAGTTAGAGTTTAGAAAATTGCTCAAGGTCACAGAGTCAGGATCCAAAACCAGGTCTCTTTTAAAGAGAAAGCATGAAGACAAAGATTTCATGTACAATTTACTTTGCTTTTGGCCTAAAGTCTCCTAACCCTCTGACTTTGCTGAACACTTCAACCACCCTCCCCCTATATTGGGGAGAGATTGTCCTGGATGACAGTGACCCCAGACAATTCAGAGTCTCCAATAAACCATTCAGTCTCATGCAACTTTATCTTTAGGCAGGATATTCCCTTTTACTGTAATGCCCTCACTTTCTATTGCCTGTATCCTCGTTATTTACCTACTGAACTTTCATTTATGCCTAAAAATCCTGATCACTCCTTACCTGTTCTATGAAGCCTTGCTCTTTCCAACACTGTCCAGAGAGTTCATCTTCCTTTCCTCTGCTCTTTCTGAATGTTTAAAGCACATATTCAATTGCTGAATGTAATTATTAGTCTACATGTCATCACCTTGAGGAAAGCTTCACGAGGGTTGGACTTAATGCATCTTGCTATCCACAGTAACTGTTAGCAATATACCTGGAGCAGAGGAGCTGTTTTTACAAACGTTCAACTCTTATTGAATTAAAGATAATCTGTCAGAATTCACTTAGGTTAACTGTCACATTCTATTTTGCATAGTCAATTGCAGCGTATGCCATTTCTACATAAGAAATAATGCATTTCTTGTTCCTCTCACCACCCCAAGAAGAGTGCTTTACACATAATAGGTGTTGTGAAAATGTCTGTAGATCTGAATTGCTTACAGAATTTTAAAATGTAAAAGTTTAAAGTAAAGGCAAATAACTAAAATCTTATAGATCACTTTAAACCTATTTGAGAAATAATAGCAAATTTATCCCTTCTTAGGTCACCTTCAAAGCATGAGATTTTATCCTGTGGTATAAAACAAGTGAACTGTACTTAAAAACTGGATGACTGACACAGTGGCTAAAATGTTACTTTTTTGTGAGGATTAATTGAGTGCAATCATTTATCTGTTTCTATTTAGCATATGTACTGCATGTCTGCTATGCATCCGAGGACAGCTGCCATTCTATTTACAGCACTATCTAAAAATGGCAATATTAAACCCATCTTCCATCTCTTTAAGATCTTTTTCAACCACAGAATCATCTCAGATGTTCTGCTTTTTGAGCAAAGTATATGAGGTGTGAAAGACTAACAGGCAGAAATCCACAATGGTGGAATGAGCCACTGGAAGTTGATAAAACTTCCCTCCCTTTCCTTCCTCAAATAAAGCTAGGACAAGGAAACAGAAAACATCAGGGGGCAAACCAAAAAGGTAGAAAACCCTGCTCCAATCAGAAGTCTCAGAGCCTAAATATTGATTTTTGAGGGCTTTGTTGGTTACTGAACAGGTTTTGAGCATAGACTGAAAAACAGCAGAGGTGTGTACTTAATAAACCTTCCAAATAACATACATATTTCAGATTTTTTTGAGAAAGTTAAAATTAATTTTTCAGCTATTTGAGGGTGGAGGAAGTTGTGACAAGGTGATTATTTTAGCTCTCCATATTATACATCTTAACACAAATACTCTTTTAACTTCACTGACACCTATTATCAAAGAAGACACACAAAATCTAATTTTACACAAGAACACATCGTACTCACTGGCCATCCTGACCTATCTGAACAACTTGGGAATGTTTATAATCTCTTAATTGCTCTCCCCCTCAACATTTCAAAGATACAAACTCTGCTGTGTTAACCAAGCTTCACTCCATTTGCAAAATCAACGTGGCAACCAGATATGACAGGACAACAGAGCAGCACTTCCATGGTGAGGATCAATTGGACTTGGGAAAAATTGGAAGTCCTTTTTCACCTTTCTTTAAGAAGCTAATTTTCTCATCATGGCATTGTTCTCATAAGCAAACAAGGAAGCCATCATTCTAAAAATATTTAGCAACTTGCCAAAATCGGTTTGGCTCAATGGATAGAGTGTCAGGCTGCAGATTGAAAGGTTCCAGTTTGATTCCTATCAAGGACATGTACCTTGGTTGCAGGCACATCCCCAGTAGGAGGTGTGCAGGAGGCAGCTGATCGATGTTTCTAACTCTCTCTCTCTCTCTCCCTTCTCCTCTGTAAAAAAAAATATCAATAAAATATATTAAAAATAAAAACATAAAAATAAGAATATTTTGCAACTTGGTGACAGTAGAGTGAACTGCTTCATAGTGTGTTGGGGGGGGAGGGGAGTGTGGAGAGGAGAAGTCAGACTGCCTGGGTTCAAATACCAATGCTACAATTTACTAAGTGTGTGACCTTGGACAAAATAAATAAACTTCTATGTCTTAGTCATAGGATTTTGAGGGATAATTGAGTTCATGTTTGTAAAGACATTAGAATAGTATATGCCATGTAGTGAGAAAGATGTTACTTGTTTTTATTAATACTAAAAATTTAAAGATAAATTAATTAGTTTCAAGACTTTTCAAATGAGGATAGGGGTGAAGAAGAAAAAAAAAGAGCTTCTATAAAAAAAAGCATAAGAACTTATTCACTGACTGTTGCTTTCTTGCCTAGCCATTTTCTTGGAATAATTGTATACACATATACATATATGTATACATACAAAAAGATAATGTATATAAAGAATGCCTTATGCATAATAGGTATTCTGTTATGTATATAAAGTTGAATTAATATATATAAAGTTGTTGGAATAGTACATTTATATATGTGTGTGTGTATATATATATTGTGTATGTACATACATATATATTTGCATGTATAGATGTGTTTATGTATATATACATACATATGTGTGTATGTTTATATATGTGTGTGCATATATCAATTTACATAGGCACAAAGCCCTCCCTTTTAAAATTCAAGTCTTTAGAGAAAGGCATTTTTTGGTAGATCATCCAACAGATTCTTTACAATGTCTAAGACAAGTAAATACACAAATACTTTTCTATCAATCAACCTCTAAGTTATTTTTATTTGATTAAACAAACAAAAAATCTAAAGGATCATCAGAATAACATCCAACACACAACAGGTTATACTAGTGTGTGTGTGTGTGTGTGTGTGTGTGTGTGTGTGTGTGTTATTCAATTTGACAAATGGCAACTCAAAAAGAACAGACAAGTATCGTAATGAGACACTCAGACCCTGTAACTGCCACTGGCATTTTCACCTATTTCGCAAGTTAGGTCAAGTAAAACTAAAATTATCAGTTACCAAAGTTTCACTTTATGAAATTCAACTTTTTAAAAGAAAAATCAGTGTTATTCCAAAGAGCCAAATCTTCTGATATAAGTTTGTGGTTTTTTTCACCATGTGCTTTACTCTAAAATTTCCATTGTCATCATTCATCAAATCATTTTTTTAAACCTTAGAGGAGCAATTTCAGTACACACCAAGAGTCTGTTTGAAACAGGAGTTAAAGTTAAAGAACCGAAAGTGGAAAATATATGTTATGCCTCTTTAAAGAAAACCCAATTCATACTTTTTGCAAGATACCAAAATCATCAAATCATTTGTTATTAATCTTGAGTGTTTACTGATTGTAAAGGCTTCTAGGGTGTCTATCTCTAAAGAACTATAAAGCTTTCAAAATACAGTTTCAAAAAGTAGTAAATTCACAGTTTTATTACCACTAAGACAAGAAGGTATGTTTTTGAAAACTAGTAGAAAAATTTAAACACAACAAAATTACTAGTTATTTAAGAAAATTCTAAATATATGTTTATATTATGAGCATATGTTCATTTAATATATAAAATTAATTAAACTTAAGATTTTCAATAAAATTAAACAAATATCTGCTGTATGAAGTAAACAGAAAAAAATACTACATACACATATACATGGTTATAATCTTTTGCTGAGGACAATAATTGTGCTTCATTACAAAGATCCAATCCTAGAAGGTAAGAGATCATTTTCTGACTTTATTTTATTCTCCTTATTAATATATTAGCAACCAAATTTCCAAGACTTGAATTTTCATTTGGATTATAGATATCAATCTTGCATATAACTATGTTCAAGTATCATTCACACAATAAAGCTTCTTAAAGTTTATCTTCTTTGTCAGCCATCACTAGTAACTTTATTATGTCAAGACATTGGGCAAGATGGTAGAGTCTAGGTTCTGCCATTAATCAGGTTATTCCTCCATTCTGGGTCTCAGATCCATTCATCTTTATAAGCAGAGTGTTGAAGTGGATTATATCTGAGATGTCTTATGCCTGAAATTTTTATAGTTACGTTATACTTTTCCAGAAGCTCCAATGGCGCAATTGGTTAGCGTGAGGTACTTATAATTTTCCAAATAGGAATGTAACCAAAATTCAACTTTACTATGGAATAGATGGTCAAAATATACCTCTAATTCCACAGAAGAGCAAATACAAAGCAAAAGATTTCATATTCATTAGTCATCTACTCTAGAGCAGAGAGTGTACATAGGTTTAGCTCTATCTATAAATCTATATCTCAAATGATAAAACAGGGGCTCGGAGAGATTATTCAATATACCAATGATTGTAGAGCTAGTAGGTGGTAAAACTGGGGTTTGAACTCAGGCCTTTCTGACTATACTAGTACAACTTGTATGCTTCCCATATCAGCTACAAGTTCACTAAGAACCATGATAATTGAAAGGTAACTCTATTGCTAAATCAAAAGTACTGAGCACAGTGCCTATCACATGAAGCTCCCCAAAAAAGTCTTGACAAATGGCAACTCAAAAAAGTAGACAAGTATCATGATGAGACATAATTGAAAACTGTTGAACACCTGAAACTAATACAAAGAATATTGAATGTAAACTGTAATTAAAAATAAAATTTTAATTAAAAAATATTAGCTATTATCAAAAAGCATGAGAATATGAGAATTCATGTTTTTATAGCAATCTTGATGGTAGGATACTATTCCTAGTAGTAACTTCCTGAGTTGATGGAACAAAGATAGACTTGAGCAAAATCCAGAATACTCATGATATATATTAAAGGGAAAAAAATACACATATATGCAGAAAAAAATGTCTGGTCTGATTATTAATTTTTTAAAAAACAAAAAAAGAGTTATGTTCCAAAATAAAAGCTTAGACAGTCATATTCATTAAACAGTGGTTATTTGTGAATACAACTTCATTTGCTTCTCTTTTGCTCAACAGTGTTTCCTAAATCTCCTAAAATAACCAGGCATTTTGTAATAAATATTTCATTTTTAATTTTCTTAAGATAAGAACTATATTCACACTTCAAAAAATAAAATAAAATAAAAACTGATCTATGTACAAACAGAATGTTAGGTAGTAAAATATCAGAACTTGATACTCTGATATGATTTTATGACTTACTATATAAGTACAGGAGGTCTAAAAATCAAAGTGATTATTCTCAGATGGTTAAAATGATGCTTAAGCCTTTGTCTTAAGCAACATAGATGATAAAACAACACCAACACTAAATATTTATAATGCTTATTATTCAACATTCATTCATTTCTAACTATCTTCACATGGGTGAAATATTAAAAACGTCTTTTAGCACCAAAATATACCTTTGACTTGTAATGTGGTTTATTATCTATCCAAAGAAGTTGATCATGGTGAAATATGATGTTTCTACAAAAATAAATTTAAAAAATTAAAATTCTTCTCAGTTGGACTGAAGAAAATATTACATCGACTTTTGAAACATGCTCCTTAAAACAGCCAACTAGTAGAAGTTAATTTAGTAAAAGCACTCACTTGACTAAAAATGAACTATGTTTGCCTAAATTTGATCACTAGGAAGTGCTGCGGATAGACATTTACTTAAAGGTAGCCATGTGATAACCGATACTGAATTATTTGATGTTTGGAATGTAAGGATAATCATGCAGAACAAACTGAGGGAGAAAATTCATAGCACTGGGAACTAAAGTCCAATTTGCAGCTACAGGCTTGAAAATAGAGCCATGCTCCTCATCATCTTCCTGACCCACAGTGACCTCTCTATAGGCCTTCTCTGTGAATTACACAGACCAGGCTGTTTGCCAGGCCTCTATATATACTTTCCCCAAAATTTACTTATTTCATTACAAATGTGTGTTCTTTTCTATCTAAAACTCAAACTAAAGCTGAAATACTAACTTCTTGACAATTTATTATGGACAAGGGAACTATCTATTTTATGTCTAATGTCACTAACAATGTGGGGTTACTCCCGGATACCAGTTAGAATACAGGATTGAGGCCTAAATAGGGGTTGGGGAAACATTAAATCTTTCTTGATTGTTGGCAAGATATAAATTATAAATTAAGTTTTAGAGTGCCAGCATTGAGAATAGTAAGAACACAACAGACACAAAAATATCATAAGGGAAATGGTCAATTTGTGATCTTTATAGGTCATCGAATTTGGGATACACAGAACTCTGGAACGGCTCCTGGAACATATGAGCATAGAGATGATCATAGATGACATGAGAATAAATGGGATTGAACAAAAAAGAACGCATACCATGGGAAGAGAACCAGGCTTGAGCTCTGGGAAAAGGAGACACTAAGGAGAGATCAGAACTAAAGAAGCCAGCAGCAGTGACTCAGAAAGAAAGGTGGGCAGAAAGTGCCAGGAGGGAGCCCTGTCTCAGAAGGAGAGAGAAGGGAAATTTTCTAGAAGATGTGAAACATAGTGTCAAACATGCAAAGATATCAAGTCAAACAGGGTTGCAAAAAGGTTACAGGATTTTCAGATCAGGAAGTCATCAGTGACCTTTTCTAGGGCTATAAAATGACATAGTATGAGTGGAATGGTGATCACAGTGGGGAGGAAAGGGGAAGGAAGAAACAGAAAAATATTATAGACTGTGGATTACCTTCAATAGCTGCTAGGACTGACAGAGAGAGAAAGAGTCATAGGGCATTGTTTGAATTATTTTTTTTAGCTCTATAAATGTCATGAATTGCCTCCTTCTGCCTAAGGGGGAAGCCAAACTCTATTGAAATCTCGGAAGCTCAGCTATTACTGCCACTACTTCGGGTGCATCTTCCACAGCCATCAGAAAGGCCTCTCCCTTCTCTACACTGTCTCTCAGCTGGCTAACAGAGATATGGTTGTTGCTTATGTTCTTTCCCTCCTGCTCTCTCCTGGTGAAAAAAAAACAAACACCCTTTCCTTTTGGAGAATACATTCCAAGTCATTTGTCTGAAACCTGCCACCTCTCCTCCCAAAGAGGGAGGTGTTTAATCAAGGGAGATATTTAACCAAGGGCAGCTGAGTGGAAGCACTATCTCCCTGGGCACAGTGAGTGATTCAGAAAGGGCAGAGACTCCAAAGTGGGCCTATCAGAAACACACACACACACACACAAAAAAAATGCATTCTTTTGTCTGGTTGTACTAGTTAAAAGAGTGGCATAGCCTAAAGCTGCTTCTGTAAGAAGAAAGCTACCTGTGCATGAAGCTAATACAGAAATGAGCCGAGCAGAGAAATGGCAAGCAGGGAGTGCTCCCTGTTCTGATGGTATTAGTTGTGCCAGAAGTAAGTATCATTCCCTGCATCCTCTAGTAATTAGAGCCAATAAATCTCTTCTTTGGCTGAGTTATTTCAAATTGGTTCTTTCTCATTTGCAATAAAAGATTACTAATATCATTCACATTTCACTAATCACATGCTTCCAAATATTACAGTAATCTGCACTAATGTAATCTCTTGACTCCACTAGATTATGCCTTTCTTGAGGACAGGAAAGACCGATATCTTCCACAATACTTTACCCACAGTATCTGTTCAATACATATTTACTAAAGAATCAAATGAGCAGAAGAAACTCTTTTACATCATAACATCCAGAGCTAAAATAAACAACTCAGCAATTAAATGATCACATGAGTAATACAGAATTATCTGGTCTGTTGCTCTACTTCTCTATCTATTGAAAGAGGCTGTCCTCAGCATGCTTATTCCTGCCCAGTCTTCTCAGCTCAGTTGCCTTCTTACTTTATTCATGTAAGTGGAAGTGTAATATTCATATTGTGAACTATATTCACAGATCTGGAAATTTTCTATGCAAATGTCAATTATTTTGAGAACACTAAAATTGCATTAAGGACTACATTAAGGAAAAACTCATTACTAGCCATCTTCCTTGAGGTCATGAAATACATGTGCTAGTATAGTCCTTTGCACATACCACCAGCTCAATAAATATTTACTAAGTAAGTGAACATCTTAGTTGAGGACAGTTTGAAATTTTAGTTGGTAAAAATCTTTGTCAAATTTTGACTGTGGTCTGAACAGAGGATGAGGAGAAGGGGACAAAAATTAAGAGATAGAAAAGGTCTTCCTCGGCTGGGACACTCATATTCCTGATATACACATCAAGCTCCCTGAGTGATTCCCTGACTTCGTGTTCATATGCACTGTTTGGAGGGAATCAGAGAAAGGCTGAAGACAGAGGGAGAGAAACACCTCAGCATTCTTAATTCTCTCCACAGGAATTCTTATTAGCATACTCTTCATCAACCTTATTAGAGTCTTCTTGCTTCTCCCCTAACACACCATTTCCAGGTGAGTGAGAGGCTAATGATATAACAAACAAAAAGTGAGATTTCTCAGTCTCCTAGCAAGTCCTAATTAGATGGTTTGTCCCATATTATTCTTGGTCCTTTGGAGTCTTGCAGCTCTGATGCAACACAGTAAGTCCAGTGTAACAGCCTATTCAATGCATTATTGAAAATCATGACCTTGCTATAACTTGAGTGATCCAAGGAACTGATGGATCCTCCATTTACCAAATAATCACCTGAGGTTGCAAGTCGGGCAAGAATTCTTAATGTAGGACATTCCCATTCACTTTTATCCACTGGTAGGGATGGATGAGAACCCATAATTTAATTTCCAATCCAGAGCCCCTCCTGTGCCATTTTCATAGGAAAAACAATAATTTCCTAACATAATCAGAAATGCAAGATAAAATTTAAAAATCCTCCTCCTGTCTTTCTGTATAAAACAAATAAAGACTGTACATCATCCTCCAGTGCTTGTGCGATAAGGGGCTCCATCCTCTCTTGTGTCATATTTGGTATTTATGCAATCCTTCTCCTCCTACAGTCCACCTAATCTTATGAACATAATTCTTTTCTCTCTGCCTCCTCCCTACACAAACTTCATTCCTGATTCTCCTGAAGTATGTGCAAACTAGTACACCAACTTCTTTGAAAGCAAGCATCATATTTCAGCCTAAAACTGCAAGTGGACAAGTGTGTCTACTATTTTATATTATCTGAGCTTGCTTTTAGCACCTTTTACAACAAAAGTGTTGCTCTCTCCAGCCTCCCCCCGCCCCTTTTTATAAAGTGACTGTAGCATTCTGTGGCGGCATGCTACAGGCCCAAGTTCATGGTAAGTTCAGAGGAAAGGAATGTTCAAAGAAAACCGAACCCAAAGCATTGTGGGTAGTGATATGGAAAGTTGACAAAACAATGATAAACAATGGGGGGAAAAGAAATAATTAAGTGTTCTGAAGCACTGTATCAGCATTTTATGCATTGTTAACTTTTTTTTTTAAGAAACTGTTTTGTTGTCTGTGGTTTCATGGAGAGATACTAACCCAGTCTGTTGGAACAGTACTCTGCATGTATAATGATTAGAAAACTTTTTTTTTAATAAAAAAGAAAATGGGCAAATATGTCTGCCTGAGATAAGGCTTTCTGAACAAAATATAATACATGGAAATCCTTTCTTGAAGTGCTTTGTGGATTTAAGGAGGTAGGAAACTTAAAATAGTAGAGTTACAATAAAGACATAAGTCTAAACAAGGTGTGAAAATTGGACTATATACCACAACAGCCAAAGCAAGAAAAGAGAAGCAACTAACAGAGAAAGGTAAATACTTTACAGATAAGTTTTCTAAAGGTACCTCTGAAAAACAATTTGAGTGCTGAGATTTATAAAAGAGACAACATTTGTATATTGTTAGAATACAGCCTATCTCAATCATATTTTGGCCTATATTTAAAGTCTCTCATTAGGTCCATTTCAAAATAGAATATGTCCTTTTATTTGCACTTCTTGCAGTCATTCAATAAAATATTTATTTAGTTTTAGTAATTATTTCAGGCATAATGATCCATGAATGTACAGAACATAAAACCCACTGCACCCATGAACATTATATTCCAGTGAACAGAGAAGACAATGAACAATAAGAAACACATGGTATATTGGAAGGTGAAAACTAAAGCAAAGACAAGGGGTGGGATGACCTGCTGTTCCAGACTTGGAAAGTTGTGAGAGGAGATATTAACAAAAAGTCTGGTCATATTTGCTGAGACTCAAAGAAGGTAAGAACGCACTCATTCACTTAACTGAGGCGTACATGAGGAGGGAGCAAATTCAAAGGTCCTGGGGGGAGCTGTCCCAGGAGGTTAAGCAGATATGAAAGAAACCAGGGTGGTAGAAAGGAAGTGAGCAAAACGAGAGACAGTTCATTATGAATGAAAGAAGTTACCAGAAAACCAAAAAATTCAGAGTGTTACAGGCATGGTAAAGGCATTAGTTTTTATTCTGAGGGAGATGGGGAGCCACAGGAGTATTCTACAAAATGACAAGCTCAAAGATATATGCTGACTAACCATTTCTTTCCAGAAGTAGTTATAATGTGTAAGTTTTCAAAACATTAAGTTTAAGAAATATTTTTAAGCATCTTTTAGGCCTCAAACCCCAAAATGATAAGATAGGCCCAGGAAGATTGGAATGAGAGTATTTAACATGATTACCATGACTTCATTTTCTTCCACTGAACACCTAAGATACTACATGAATTCAGCGATTTCCATCACAACCTATTGAAAATCATTGATTGAATTTGTAGTACCTGCCAATAATGTAAACCATTCAGCATACCAAACCAATTTGCTTCTGTCATATCTTAAAGAGACAATTTACTTCTTCATGTAAACTAGATTCCTACAAGAAGGGGCATTGTTGACATCTGTCAAATGCCTGTTTGTTTTGTTCAGCACCTGTAAGATGCTAGAACAAGAATGAGTTGTCACAGTTATAGACATTTTGATAAAGAAGCCCTGAGACTGGTTAGCTGGAGGAAGGATAATATCTCCCAGCAGTCTAAGCTGCACACAATAATCAGTATTGATTTAAGGCAGATGTTATTGGGCATTATTAGTGTAACAGGTTGAGACTAAGTTTCCTTTGCAGGAAAAATGTTTTAAAAGAAAGAGGAAAAACAGCTTTTTCAACACACCTTCTAATGTAGAACGACATAATGGCTGCAAAAATAATGCACTGCTTTCTTGTCAACTATGAGTAAAAGACTGGGTCAGTAAATCCTTAGATTATTATTCATTAAATGCTAATATTCAGGAATTTAAGAAGCTTCCAGAAACCTGCAGCTTGTAAACTAGAGTTTAATAAAGAGACTAATGTTGGGAGGTGGGAAGTTTGGAGCTAGTTCTGGATAGGGTATTGCTGATTTTTTTTAAATCATCACCTGAAGATATATTTTTATTAATTGTATTGATTTTCTAGAGAGAAAGGAAGGGAGAAAGAAAGACATTGATGTGAGAAACATCAGTGGGTTGCCTCCAGTACACGCCCCAACTGGGGACCTAGAATTGTGCCCTGGCCAAGAACTGAACCCCCAACCTCCTGGTGTACAGGACAACACTCCAACCAACTGAGCCACACATTTTATATTTCAATGCTACATCCTTCTTTTTTTAATATATTTCTTTTATTGATTTCAGAGAGGAAGGGAAAGGAGAAAGAGATAGGAACATCAATGATGAAAGAGAATCATTGATCAGCTGCCTCCTGCATGCACTCTATTGGGGATCAAGCCCGCAACCCAGGCATGTGCCCTTGACCAGAATCGAACCTGGGACCCCTCAGTCCACAGGCTGACACTCTATCTACTGAGTCAAGCCAGTGAGGGCCTACATCCTTCTTGAAATGTCTAGAGGATCCAAGAAGAGGAACTTTCAAAAAAAAGGAATGGGGACCTATGAAACCTAATTTCTAGAGTTTAAACCATTAAAGACACATTTCAAAGTCTGCATAGAAAAAAACTAACATCTATTAATCACACAGCTACATGCTAGGCCACTGTATTTGTGTGTGTATATATATGTATTATTATCCACACTGTACAGATGAGGAAACTGAAGAAGGAGACACCCAGAGTAGACACAGAACCTTGATCAAGAAAAGGAGAGTAGGGGGCTAGGTGAGAAGAGTGAGGGGATTAAGCAAAGAAAAAAAAAAGACTCATGAATACAGATAACAGTATGGTGATTACCATAGAAGAGGGTTAGGAGAAGGTAGAAAAAATTAAAGGGGGAATAAATGGTGATGGAAAGAAACTTGACTTGGGGTGGTAAACACACAATACAATATACAGATGATGTATTATAGAAATGTACACCTAAAACCTATAGAATTGTATTAATCAATGCCACCGCAATCAATGCAATAAAAAATAATATAACAGGAGTGTAATAATCCAAGGGCGAATGCAAATGGCACAGAAGTAGAAAGTTAGGAGACATGAAATCTATTTGGTTTCTTCTGTAGGAGGTGCTGTTGTGAACTGTCCCTACAACTAAAAAATTTTCCTTCAATATAGAAAGATGCACTGCCCCAGCTACCAGCAGTGCAATAGTCTTCTCTTATCTGTAATTTCCATTTCCATGACTTCAGTTACCCCCAATCAACCATGTCCAAAAATATTAAATGGAAAATTCCAGAAATAAACAATTCATAAGTTTTTAATTGTGCACCATTTGGAGTAGTGTGATGAAATCTTGAGCGACCCACTCCTTCTCACCTAGGACATGAATCATCTCTTTGTCCAGTGCGTCCAAGCAGTATACACTCCCCGCTTTTATTCATCAGTAGCCATCTATTGTCAGATGGACATATCCCAATGCTTATGTGCAGATAACCCTTATTTACTTAACAATGGCCCTGAAACACAAGAATAGTGATGCTGGCAATTTGAATATGCCAAAGAGGAGTTGTAAAGTGCTTCCTCTTAGTGAAAGTTCTCAACTTAAGAAAATTTGGAAAACATATGCTGAGGTTCCTAAGACCTATGGTAAGAACGAGTCTTCTATCCATGAAATTGTGATGAAGGAAAATAAAATTCATGCTAGTTTTATTGTTGCACTTCAAACTGCAAAAGTTATGGCCACAGTGAATGGTAAGTACTTAGTTAAAATGGAAAATGCACGAAATTCATGCAAGACATGATATCTTCATGGCTTAAGATTCTCCTTCTGAAGTCAATAGTAGCCTAAGGCTCTATCACCTGCCTGCATCATTCACCTCACTTCATCTCATCATGTAAGCATAGTATCACCTCACATTATTACCAGAAGGGTGAGTACAGTACAGTAAGATACCTTCAGAGAATTACATTCACATAACTTTTATTGTATCATGTTGTTAGAATTGTTTTATTCATATTAGTTATTGAGCCTAATTTATAAAGTAAACTTTATTGTACATACACATGTACAGGAAACTATCCAGTTTCAGACATCCTCTGGGGATCTTAAAACGTATGTCCTGCAGATAAGGGAGGACAATTATTTAAATGTTAACAGTTCACATCTAAGCCCCTCTTTGGGTACTGCCTAGCTGAAGCGGGCTGCTTAGCGAAGGTGACACTTGCTCCCCAGAGGGAGCAAATGTCTAGAGACTGCTAAATGAGGCAGTACAAAGAAAAGCCCCTTACCTCAATTCAGGACAGCTCTGAAGGGCCATCACAGCTCTAGAACTTCTCATAACATTGGCTGAGCCCTCCTTTGCAAATGCATCTCAATTTAGTCTCTCCATCTGCCTGTCCTGCCTCTCTTGCCCCTCGTACATATTGTTCCCAAGAGTACACAACAATAAATCTCACAGATGCTAATCTCAGAGACTCAGAGTGTATTTCCAAAAGAAGCTGACCAATGACAACACAGTAAGAATAAATACTAGATGATGCATTCCATACCGCTTGAAAGAACTGAGATTAAAAGGTAGTATAACTGATTCTATTGGGTACCTCTATGGCCTAATATTAGTTTCTAATGAAATTCTCATTATAACTGGAAGCAACCCACAAGTATTCACACTGTGATAACGTGCTTATCTTTAAATTAGTTAAAACAATAATGAACCATTGAATTAAGCAAGGAATTATCAATTAGTAATTTTAAAGTGACTATAAAATGCTATGTAGCTCATGTAGGCTGCATAGTTGTCAAATCTGCATGGCATTAGCTTTGTTCAGAAACATCACATTGGTGACTATTCAAAGAACCAAATAGAGTGCAGATGGGAGTGGTCAGAATGGAAGTTCAGAGACCAGGTAAGAGGCTATTGCTATGGTCATCAAGAGGTGATGATAATGGATGACTCTAAAATAAGATTCATGAGTTAGTAGTTAAAGTACAGGGAAAAACAAAATTATGGGGCTATCTCAAAGAATGTAAGAACTAAGCTGGAGCAATTTGAGTGACAAACAAGTACTATACTGCTGGATTATAATCCAAAAACTCAAAGAAATATCCATGAGTCCACACTAATATCAATAAATGACTGAATAGATAAATGGAGAAAAGTGAAATCTCCCATATAGAATTCCAAATGATTGATGTTTAATTCCCTGCCTTTTGAGTATGAGCTTCTCTTCTGAAAAGTCTAGCATGGAAAAGGAGAATAAAGTGTATTTATAATGGGAAACCTCATCCAGGTGATTATGGCTTGTGTCATCAATGATAAGTCAGCATCATGTGATGGAAACGGCACTTCACCTTCGTGATCTCCCCACTCTGGACCCATTACCCGAGTCCAATCATGAGGAAAACTTCAGACAAACACAAATTGAAGCATATTCTAGCAAATACCTGAGTGTCAAGGTGATAGAAAACAAGAAAAAACTAAGAAGCTGTTGTAATCCAAAAGAAGCTAATGAGACATGACAGCTTAATGTAATGTGTATCCTGTAGGAGATCCTGGAACAAAAGAGAGAGAGAGAGAGAGAGAGAGAGAGAGAGAGAGAGAGAGAGAGAATATTTTTCCTAAAAATAAAAGAAGTTCATGTAAAGTATAGAATTTAGTTAAGTAGCAATGTAGCAAAGTTGGTTCATTAATAGGGACGAACATATTACAGTAATATATTTTGTTAACAATAGAGGAAACTAGATAGAGAGTATGGGAATCTACTATAGTTCAACAACTACTGTGAAATTAAAGGTTTATGAAGAAGAAGAAGAAGAAGAAGAAGAAGAGGAGGAGGAGGAGGAGGAGGAGAAGGAGAACCACCACTACCACCACCACCACCACCATTGAGCCTTTGACTGGTTCCCATCAACAAAAGTAATGACATCTAGAAACTGAGAACCAAATCCACTTTTACTCAGCCATAGTAGTATGGGAAATGCAGAAATGCCAAGTGCCAGGCTTAGAGAGGGATGCAAAAAAAAATGCTCTGGAAACAAGAGTAGCCATAATAGACAGAGAGCTTAAAGTGGTATCCCATGGACAATTATGAATGGTAAAATATCTATTCAAGAAAAGGAAGATGCCGAAACCAGTTTGACTCAGTGGATAGAGCGTTGGTCTGCAGACTGAAGGATCCCAGGTTCGATTCCGGTCAAGGGCATTTACCTTGGTTGCGGGCACATCCCCAGTAGGGGGCGTGCAGGAGGCAGCTAATAGATGTCTCTCTCTCTCTCTTAGATGTTTCTAACTATCCCTCTCCCTTCCTCTCTGTAAAAAATCAGTAAAAATATATTTTAAAAAAGGAAGAAATTATAAACCTAGAACTGTCTGTCCTGAGTATATGCCCTTCCAATACTGAGCATTCAGGCCTGGAAATACATTGTCCAGAACATTACAGAGAAGATAGAGATATTTGAACCCCAGGAGACTTTCTAGGTATAACATATTAAAATTTAATATCTTTCTGATTCTCTACCAGCACTTAATAAATGGTGAGAAAACTGATTGTGCTCCAAAATTATAGTATACTATTACTTCAGTAATTTATTTAGTAAATTCACTTTTAATTTAATAAAATTAACAAATTTCTTCATTGGTTCATTTTTTACTTTTCCTTTTTAAAATTCACTTTAACTATGATAGATTTTCTTGACTCTATTAATGGAATGTTATAATAGATCTAATAATAGATATAATCTATTCTTATATGTCCAGCCCAGACAACATTCTTTCATTTAATTCTCACCTATCCAATTGCTCATTTGTCCTCTCCACTTGAATGTCTAATAGGCATTTCCAATTTACTGTCCTCAAAGCAAACCTCAGATTTTCCATCCAATCCTGCACCTCCCTCAATCTTTTTCATCAGCAAATACCACCGAAATTTGTTCCATCTATCCCCTACATCCATTTCATTAGCACATTCTTAAAATATATTTTTTCAATTGTCCACTTCTCTACATCATCACTACCACCCTTCCAAAATAGTCCTTCCTAGACTATTGCAATCACTTCCTAACTGGCCACCTGCTTCTACTTTTTCTCCTTACACAGAGCAGCCAGATAGCGCTCTCTCCCCACTCTCTTTCTCTCTCTCTCTCTCAATCTCTCCCCCTCTCCCTCTCTCTCTCTGCCCCTCTCCCTCTCCCTCCTATCCTCTCTCTCTCTCTCTCTCTCTCTCTCTCTCTCTCTCTCTCTCTCTCTCACACACACACACACACACACACACACACACACACACACAGTCAAACCCCTTCTTATACATCTCCTTACTCTGTGGCCTGGTTCTTTCAATCTTTCTGAACTCTTCTTACCATTTTCCTCCTTGCCAATGCTCCAACTACATTAGCCTTTTCTCTATTCCTCGGTAACCTCAAGTTTGTTGCTCCCTTAGGGATATTGTACCAGCTGCTCTATCTGCCTAATATATTTTCTTCATGTTCTTAAAATGTCACTAAGGCAATGATTTATACATTCAAAATATGAGTTAAGAAAAAGGTAAAATCTATAGTTTAAAAAATTCTCCAATGTGTACCTCCTTCCCCCACTTGGTCAGTGAGCTAATGCACAATGCTGAAGAAGTCCAAAGAAAGAAGAGGTCCCTTAGGACTGTCTGGTAATGCCAACTCCCAGAAGGCGGAGGCATTCTTCCATGGAAGGAGCTGCTCTAGTGACCTCTAGAAGTTCATTTCACCCTTAGTTTCTATGAAGTCATTGAAATTTAAAATAAAGCACGAAAAGGAATTTTGAGATCATCAAGGCCGTCTCTCTGCCTGTTATAATACTTTTATATTTCCAGGTTCAATGCTGAATTGGGAAGGCTCAAGCTGCAAGAGAAATCAATGGGTTAGAGGGCAGGAAAGCTGAAGGGGAGAGAAGGAGAAGGAAAAGGAAAACCTGAGGATAAAGGAATTTATGCCCTCCCAATTAACCTTACCAAGGACCTCAAAATTCCCAAGGCAACTTTGATTCTACCTTTCTTTCTTTTGTTTTCAAATATGGAATTTTCCCCAGGCCTAATGTTAGAATTGAGCATATTCTTCCTTTGATTTATGAGAACATTCAGGGAATATAAGGTCATGAAAGTTACCAAACCAGCTGGCTTCACTGCAAAGTAATTAAATAGAAAGTCTTAAAAACTTAAAATCCTTTCTAGACTTGTTTCAGAAGAACGTTACATTTATTTTCTTTTACACTTAAAGTACCCACTACTTATATATTTAAAATATTTATTCTAGATTTACATTAACCTTCTCCTTGATGACAGGCATGGGCCTAATTCAAAAAGCCCAATAAAAGAGTAGAAATGAGAGCATCTGTATTTGTGGTTAAAACTGCTAGTGGACAAGCACAGCTCAGGAAATAGGTGGTTAAAGTAATTAGATAACCAAAAACGCTTGTTAGATCAGAAAAGCAAAGTTAAATGCTGGAGTGTGTTTTTTTTTTTCTTTTTTTAAAGAAAGCCACTATGATGTCAAATAAGAAAAAAAAAAAAGCCAAACTGATTTTTTAATAAGTTGAACAAAAACGGATGCCTAAGTGGTTATGTTCTCAACATGAAAGCATTCTGATCAGAGTATCATTAAGATGCTGGTTTAAAAGCTATCCACATATTGGGTAAAATATCTACACAAAACACAGTGCTGGACTATTTATTTTTCAATTCCTTTTATTCCATCCTTAAATTGTCCTTAATAATACCTTACAGACCAGAGCCCACCCAGAGGCTTTCCTGATCCTCTATTCCAACACTGTCTTTAGGAAAAGTCAGACTCTGAGAAACATCTCAGCTTCTGTTGATTCCTTTGCAGTATACATATTAAGATATACATGGTTAGTATTTTTCTTAAAAAAGAAAAATTGATGTCTGACGCTATACTGGTACAAGTGTAATCCTGAGCATAGTCATACAAGTTAATCACTCCGACATCCAACAGCTAGGAAGCGGAGTCAATGGCTGGTAAATAAACATGATAGCCAATTGGAGGAAACCAGCGGTAGCAAGCTTAGATGGCAAAGTATGAGCCAATGTTCTGTGACTTTTGCTTGTGATACCAAAACATGCTTTAATATAACAGTTTCCAGCACTGAAACTCGGTCAGTCTACAGCCCTCTGATTGCACATGACATGACAGCACTCTCATTTTTGAAGGCCAAGTGTTTCCATTTTCTTGTGTCCTGCAGATATCCAAGAGCAACGGGAGTTGCCACATTACATTTTTCTAAATCAAACCATAGGGTACTTGTATTAATCTAATTATATGTGACCTAATTTGATGCTGCTGCTGAAAGCAATGTCAAAGAGGACCTCTCTAGACTTGCATTCTTTGTTTCTTCAATCATTCTCTTCTTTCGTTAATTTGGCTGAGAAAATACCCTTTCTTACAGAAGAGCACCTGCTTAGACATTTCATGCATCTACTTGAACTACTGAAACAGTGTGCTCTGTCGACTGGCATTTGGAAAATGCAATAATAGAGTCAAAGTTGTCACGAGCTTCAGCAGAGGGCTCACAAATTCTAAAAATTGATCCAGAGGCATTCTCACATTTTGCGATTCCACTCAAGCAAGTAAATCTCAGCTGACTACTAAAACAGGTTCAGCTATGGGTTCATCAAAGATCAGAAATATCACTTGGTTGTAGTTGTTTCCATGAAGTTGGACACAGTGTGAGTTTTCCACTTATTTCTTTCTTATCTTATTTTTATCCCTCACTCGCCACACTATTCATTTTGGTCCCTGCCTCACAGATGCATATATGTGGCAGGGTATGGTATTCTAGAAAATAATTTTGAGGTCTATAAGTAACAGAGATAAACAATTCTTTAAGAGAACCACTTTCCAGTTACAAAATAGCATTGATCTTTTGAAGCTAAAGACTTAATTCAAAAACCTTTGTGGTTTTTTATTATTTTTTCCCTCCAATAAACTGTCATTCTGAATTTTTAATTTTATAATGAGCAAAATTACATGCTTGGATTGCACCCTTCAACATAATGGTATTAAAACTAAATTTTTATTTGAAATATGTTTATGGTAGTACTATATAATGTATTGTGTGTGGGGGGGGAGGTTTCGTGACATAGGTTAAAAGTCTGCAGCCTCTAATTTGACAGGAACTGTATTATCACTTTCAGCAAAATTAGACAGGAAATAATATTAAGACCTCTAAAATCTGACACAAATAGAAATCACTTTCTCTAACTCTTTAAAAAAAAAACAAGGAAGATGATTATATGCTCTTTGACATTCTATTTTTAGGCCAACTAATGGGACATAGAGGTTCACACATTATGCCACTAAGTAAGACCATTAAGAGAATACAGTGATATTTGAATAGACTGAACTTCTTTAGATAGTAGATAAAGTTAGATTTATTATGTGATGCTCTTATCATTCAGCCCTCTCTTGCAACTAACATAAAAATTCCTTCCCTGCAGGGTTGAGTCCAGATAGCTTAAGCCACAGTACATCATCCATGAAACAGACTTTCATTACTTAAAAAAAAATGGTCAGCTAATTAAAGATGAGTGAACAGTACTTAGACAAAAATTCCCCTATTCAAAATTAGAGAAGAACCCGAACAGAGTTCCAACATAGGCTGATTTTTCTCAGTAACTTGCATGGTTGCTCTCATTCTTTAAGTGTCTGGTACTGTACTTGAGCACTTTTTGTTTTGGTCACAACTACAAATGAAACTCCAAAAGCCAGAGGGGTTTCTCATGGTGCCTTTAGAGAGATTTCTGGGAAAAGGAAATCTTAGAACTAGTCCATCCTCCTGCAAGTTCAGCGAAGATTTCACATCAAAACCCACGCTTTTATTAATTTCACTTCATAAAAGGGCTAAGCGGAGACTATGCTCAAAACAACACTCCCAAGTACACTCAGAGATTCTGGAGCTTAGCATTTCCCCCACACATCTCTGAAAAAGACAGCACTCCAACAAAAACTAGTGTCCTGCTGAGGATGTGTCCCTCACCCACAGAAGGACCTGCCACTCATTCCAGATGCCAGGAGGTCTAGCTACTGATAACTTCATGTGATTCCTCCTCAGCACCTGTCCCCTGGAGAAGGAGTGGGCTGTCTTACTCAAAATTACGCCCCTAAAAAGGATTTGGGGAGTTAGAGGTCCAGCACCCTTGCCTCAAATGCCAAAAAAAAATCTTATGGGCCATGCAGCGCCCAAGCTCCCAGTGGGATCAGCTGAGGCCTGAGTTATAGCTGCACCTCAAGCAAACTCCTCCCTCTGCCTGCTCCTGGGGGTCCTAACTCCCTAAGGAGTGTTAATCCCAAGAGCATTCCCAAATCTCCAACTTGGCACCTCAGTGAACCCAGCATAGCACACCTTACTGCTAGAGGAGCCTGAGGGCAACCGAGACATAGCCCAGTTCTACTTGACTCATTTTGTAAAAGTAAAGAAACCTCAGCCAAGAACAACGAAATAATATGTATTGAACTGAATGTCTAATTAGTCCCAGGACCCGATCCTCTATCTTTTGACCTATGAGTAGCTGTTCTTTTCTTTATTAGAAATATGTTTCCTTCATGGATTTAGCTGGACTTCATCTAACAGAATCACAGTTGAACTTAAATCTGACCAAGTAACAGTAAACAGTGTATCTCTTTTCAGCATCCCACACACCATACTTTATTTCTAAAAACAGCCAAGAAAGGAGACTGGTCCCAATGGGTTGGAGGGATTTAGGCCATCAGGATAGTTGAGGTGAAAACTAACTTTGTTCTGAATATCTATTGAAACCATGCAAGAAGTTTTGCATGTTACCTTACTTAATCTTCACAACTCAGTGAAGAAATATTCCTTTTCTCATTTTACGAATGACAGAACCAAGGTCCGTTAGGTCATCTGAGAGTTGCCTATGAAGCCACTGATGTGTCCATTCACTCCAGTGCCTCAAGGATAACACATAAACACGCTCTCTCCTACTCTGATTTACTATGTTTGCAAGTGCCAATTATCATTTACCTTCCTGATTCTAAGTACAGCTTCACTACATAACCTGTGAACTTGACTCACTACAAATAAAAATTGATGCCACGCTTGTCCGAATGTTGATTAGCATTTATGATTTTGCAGTGGCAAAATAAATCATTTAATTTGAAGGATGTGTAGAGCTAAAATACTGACTGTGTTTTTACCAATATAAAAAATTTACAGTGCCATCTCTTAACTAGGCACTTAAGAAATCATTTGGCAGTTTACTTTTTGCCAAATGCCATACATTGTTTTAATGTCAGATAGGAAGCAAAGTTATTTATAGATGGAAATATAACACTATTAAAGCTCAATCTTATATACAGCAACACATTCCAAATAGAGTTCTCAACACTACATTTTAAAGCGCAAATCACTGCATGCAGTACCAGCATATAAATGTCTTCTATCTTAATAGAGTACCAGATGTGTGACAAAGACTCTGAAAGCAGAGACAGTTAAAAGAAAAATGTAATAATGTCAATGGTGTATTTTTTTTAACCTTAACTTGAAAATAATTTTTATGACTAAACTTTTATAACCTGTTTTTGCAATGTCTGTTATTCATAGGAAGCTGAAAATCAATAGGAGCCAGGTTAAACATAAGTTTACAATAATAGATGTCACTTTTAACTATGCCTGACTTCGGCATTTTAGTTAATCTCAGTAATTTTTGTAAAAGATTAGCATTTGTTATTTGGGTATATAGACACAACACTTTTAATCTTGTGGGACTGTGTTTTCATAGTCAGATAAGCCTTTGGATAATTCTCTTTCTGGGATATTCTAGTATTTGTAGTTTTATAAGCACAACCAATTGTTACACTTGTAGCTACAGCAAGGTGACTTCTAAATTTCATAAGTAAGAGGATTGTAAAATCTGTGACAATTTTTAAATAAATAAACTTAATTAAAATGTAAAGTATTTTAATGTAAGCTAATTATTGCCCTAAAAGTGGTACAGCTGTCTCCTATTTTTGCATTCATAGAACAATATGTCTTTATTTGTTTCTAATACACAGCATGACATCTTGAGGTCTATAAGCCACTTTTATTTTTTTATGGCTTAAAAATTTGACCACCTTCCTGTGGCATTACTGACATAGGAAGATGAGGTGAAAGAGAGGAAAGATATTAAAAATGTTCTCTATTGATGGTAGGTAGCCATTCTGGCAGGTGTAGTTTTAATTTGCATCTCTCTGATGATTGAAGGCCCTGGGGTGGGGCGGGGCTGTGTGGAGTGGGACCAAGAGGGGAAAAGGAGGACATCTGTAACACTGTCAACAATATAAATAAATAAATAAATAAATAAATAAATAAATAAATAAATAAATAA